>CM045933.1:3827500-5027500 GCA_025177825.1 Aechmea fasciata
TATATATATATATATATATATATATATATATATATATATATATATATATATATATTAGGCTACTATCCTATTAATAGGATATGAGCACTTGTCCTATCAAGTTTTTAACCCTTGGATGAGAAATTATAGGATTAGGATGATATTAGTCGGTTAGAGTTGAATGGTCCCCCTAGGGTTGAGTGGTCCCCACTGGGTTATAGTATTTAATCTAATGGTTAGAAATGATGATAAGAGTTGATCCAAAGGCTAAAAAACTGATAGGACAAGTGCTCATATCCTATTAAAAGGATAGTAATGACTACGTATATATATATATATATATATATATATATATATATATATATATATATATAGAGAGAGAGAGAGAGAGAGAGAGAGAGAGAGAGAGAGAGAGAGAGAGAGAGAGATAATCCAGCTTGGATACTATCGATAGCACCAAGTATTTAGTACTACCAAGTTTTCTGCCGTTAGATTTAATCCTTTGACTATTTTCACCCGTTAGATTATATTATTCAACCAACAACTCAATTCTCAGTGGCTCATATCATCTTAACTGTATATTTTTTAATCCAAAGGCTGAAAACCTAATAGCACCAATAATTTTGTGCTATTGATAGCATTCTAGTCTAGTTCTATATATATTTTCAAAGAGATTATTACATTGATAAATTTGCCTTATCTTTAAAGCTACACCATCCAACTGCTATAGTTAAAGTTGTAGACAAGTTTCAACTACTGCAGTTGAACCTTCACACATTCAACTTCAACTGTAACAAGTGAATTCAAATGCATTAAATTAAAAGTTAAATTAGATCTGTATAGAATAGTGATTGTATAATACAAATTTTAACTACGTGCGATCAAACAATCCTTAAAAATTGTGGGCTTGAAAGATAGAAAAATTACTTCTCTTCTTATCTATTTCATAAAAATTGATAAAAGTGTACAAGAACAATATGGCATCAAGGACAAGATATGATATTGAAAGAGTTTTAGCAGAACCTCTCTTCTTTGATATTGATTGATTTAATGTCAAATCATTCATATAATAATAATATAATGTAATATTAGATAATTTTGAACGACTTATGAAACCAATCATCATCCGTCAATAAAAATTCATTTTGAAAAAGTAAAATTTTTAATCATTCCAATTTTAAATCTATAAAATAAAAATATTAGTGTTTTATTTAAATTAGACCACATAAGATTACACTATAATATTTTGACTCTAAATAAAAATTAAATTTCAATAAATAATTAAATTACAGCTAAGATTTTAAGTGTTCGTTGACTTCGGGCCGTATCCACAGTGCCGTACCGTGCCAACAAGATACCGACATGATAAAAAGCTCGTGCCCATGCATGCACAGTTTAAAACCTTCTATTTTTTAAATTAGTTAGTAATTTTCTTAAATAAAGTTCAAAAAATATAATAAATAGTTAGAATATTTTATTGGTAAAGAAAATAAATATTTCATACTATTATGTGTCAAGACACAAAAATTTTTTGACTAAAGACACTCATCGGCACGCTCGGTGCGCACCATATCGTACCATGTCAAGAAATTTTCAAGACGACCCGCACCACGGTACTTAAATTCTTGATTACAGCGATACACAGTAATCCTGACAGGATTGGCTGTAATCCTGCCAGGATAACTCGAACCAAACGCGCCCTAATATAAATCTAGTTTGTACCGACCGTCCCTAGAGCAAGTGGCAAAGAGTTTAATGGTTGATACCCGAGACCCGATTTCGAATCCTAATTGATTCACATTTCTAGCCAAGTTTATTTCTAAATATAAACGAAACGGGTAGCGTGCTACCTATCTCTCAGAAACAAAAACAAAAATAAATCTAGTTTATTTATTTTTCATAATAAAGGGAAGGGCTCGGAGGTTTCTTAGCCGACATAAATTCGTACCAAACTTGCGTCGTCTCCTGTGAATTTGTACAGCTTTGACCAAAGCAAAAGGACTTCAAATAGATTTTATCCAAAATAGCACTAAACATTCCTCCATGCAAAAACAGTTATTAAGTTTGTTTCCCATATATGTGACATTGCTGATTAATCTTTTTCTTCTTCTTTATTTCTTTAAAAAAAAATTAGAGAGGACATCAAGATCTAAGGAGAACTAACCATTGTTCCATTAATTGCGCATTAATGGACCAGTACTTTTTTTTTAGTTTCTTTTTTTTATTTTGTTGTACTTGAACAAGTGCATTGGAGTTCTTTATTCTTTTTATTATTATTATTATTGTCAAAATGTGCTGAACTTACGCTAGATCATCTTTTGCTGAGGAGCTGTTTGGTTTTAAAAGCGTAAAAAAAAAAATTCAAAAAAAAAATTTTCAGAGCAATTTTATAGGGATCCAAACACACCCTAAGCTAGCTCTTTTTCGCTCCCGATGTTTTTAGGGTTTCGTCGATGACATTTCTAATACGTACACCTTTTAAGATTTCTGATTTTCCAATCTTAAAAATCTCGTGAGTTGCATGCATGGTATATTTTATTTCACGGTCGTTGTTTAGAGGATTAAAGTTCTGTTAATTATATAAGAAACCTCTTTAGAAGAGTATATAATATGAAGTGAGAGCCAACTATGCAGTCTTGTTTTTTCTTATCATCTTGCACTGTGCTTAAGTAATTTAGAATGAGAGAAATATCAGAATAGTTGTGTTTAAGGAAAAAATATATTTAGAAGGTATTTTGAGGGCTTTTTTATAAAATAACCCTCCAAAAAATTTAAATTGGCAAAATAACCCTATCAAAATTTTATTTGGAAAACTAACCCTCTTTTCGCCACGTTGGATTTTTACTATAAAGGCGGTGAACGGTTCACCGCCTTTAGATATATGTAATGAAGGCGGTGAATCATTCACCGCTTTTATAATATATATGTAAAGACGGTGAATGATTTACCGTCTTATCTGTATCTATCTTCAGAACTTAGATAAATTTCGATATAGTTAGGATATTTTGCACTAAAGACGGTAGATGATTTACCGTCTCTAGATATATATAATGAATGCGGTGAATGATTCACCGCCTTCATTATATATATTTAGAGACGGTAAATCATTCACCGCCTTCATAGCAAAAATCTCACGTGGCCTACATGACGAAAGGAGGAATATTATTTTCCCAAATAAAATTTTA
This sequence comes from Aechmea fasciata, assembly GCA_025177825.1. Lineage (NCBI taxonomy): Eukaryota > Viridiplantae > Streptophyta > Magnoliopsida > Poales > Bromeliaceae > Aechmea > Aechmea fasciata. The sequence goes on from CM045933.1 coordinate 3,830,665, forward strand.
ACAGGGTTATTTCTCTAATTTTAAAAATTTGGAGGGTTACTTTATAAAAAAGCCCGTATTTTGATTCATATATATAGTTGTGTTTCCAGCCAAAAGTTTACTAAATGTAGACATGTTTAATTATCTCTTCCTAGAACACGGTGATTCCGATCGAGAACATCTACCGCTTAATTAACTATAGATTTCGTTTCTTAAATAGAGTACTGATCCCTCACGAAGACGACATATATGGAAGTTCTCTTTCATGGAAAGATCTAAAATGCAGTTCACAGCTAGATAGATACCAGCAGGCATCAAGTGTGGTGATCATCTAATATTAATTTATGTGAATGGTTATGATAGAGAGTAATAGGGTGCTAGGGCTGCAGAATCCTTGTGGGCCAAATCGGCCCGTTATGTTTTTTCTTTTTCTTACTCTTTTTATTCCCTTACTAAGAGCTCATTTCGTATTGCGGGCGTTACTAGGCCGAAAGGAGTTTAGAGAAAAATATAGAGATGTATGTTTCTCTGTTTTCCAATACAATAATATATATAAACTATATTGTATGTCACGTCCCGAATTTTCATGTTTCTCTGAGCACGCCAACAGACCTACCGTATATATAGAAATTTTTCGTGTATACGAAGCGATAGCTGTACCTGCAAACGATTAGAAGTTACAATAAAAGAACAGAGCTTCTAAAACTAAAACATATATAAAACTTATAAAGTTCACTGTACATACAAAAGTCCATCATAACACCTCGTTCCATATACCTCGCTCCAGCGAGTATGCAAAACACAGAGTATGTATATGAAAACAACCCACTACCTCAGACGGGTAATCTGCTAGCACGGTGACCACAGGTGACAAGATCTAGCTCGCGACTTCCTTTCCATAGTCGGAATCAACAACAGCAGCAGCCGCAGACAAAGGCTCTATAAAAAGGTGTCAACAACTAGGTGTGAGAACTACTACAAAACATAGTAGTCCTCAATAGGTACCATCACTGATCTCAACGGCCCACCACTAAGTTTACAGAAATGATATGCAATAGATAGTAAGAAAAGCTGGAAAGGATTATACAGCTACATGCCACTCTATTATCGCTAACCAATACAAGCTATCTATAGACGTAAACATGCATCACTAACTACCATTGACCCAATCTCACATGGGCTGCCCAAACGGACCCACCCTACCTGTAACCAAGCTACACCGTACACCACCCACGGGGATGGCCGGTCCAAATAAACTGTCCAAACAGGACGGCTGCGACATCAACGCAAGTCAAAACCTCACTCCGGAGCGGCACTCGTGGGCGCAACCCAATCGAGTATCCAAGCGTGTCTCTGCCGACCGCAAACAGGCTCTCACAGGCTATAGTCAATACAAATTGATCAAACTGGTCTAACAACCAAAACTCACATGCCCTTAACACAATCTAATGCAAGATACAGAAATCTGAATCCATCGTCAACCATGACGGCACAAGATCTGAGAACAGTCTACACTCTACTGTAAAACAAGCTCGGCCCCTCAGTATGAGCGAGTGTAATGTCAACCTATACTAGTCTGGGTATCCACCTCGCACTAACAGCGATGATACAAAAGAACAACAGCTCCTACAGCTATTTCAGTTACTTTTTAAAAAATAATAATATAGGTTTAACGAGTTTTCTCCTAAGTCAAATCACAATTCAACACGTAACAAATATTCTAAAATTAAGGCTCCAAATTCAGATTTCATAAAAGCTATGTAAATTGATGAATTTGAGCTACTAACCATGATACTACAAATAATACAATATATGCTGACACTCGACTTAGAAGGAAATCCAACGATTTCGGTAAATATCAACCCACCTCGAACGCTCATCCAACGTCGGTTAGAAGTCGAAAGAAGAACTCCGCGCGCTCACTCGACCCTCAACAGTTCACCCGAGACAAACCACGCACACAAACAATCCTCCTAGGAAGCAAAGACTCCACACGAGCTCGACCCTAGACTTCTTAACGACCGCGTACACAAACTAGAGAAAGAGAGAAGGGGAGGAGAAGCTATCTGAGTTTCCTAAGTTTATCAGGTAGATAAATATGCTGGAGTAGGTGGCGATACAATCCACCACCAAAAAGACCAAAATATTCCCTACCAACTCATTTTTCCACCTGGGGTACCGGTACCTAACTTGAATACCGGTAGTCGGTCGTCTTCCCTCACACAATGCGCGCTGTGTACCGGTATTAGCCCGATGCAGTACTGGTACTCAAGCTCGGTACCAGTACTAGACAACAGGTATCGGTACTCAATATCAAACTGCACAAATCCAAGAGCGTCCCGTTCATAAATCCCTCTGGGGTACCGGTACTCCTCTTCAGATACCGGTACTCAACACTGAAATCCTGCACTTTGTAGATTTCAGTGTCAGAACTATATTATCGCACTGCGCTTAGCCCGTTTTGCATCCATTTCGCGCTAAAACGACTCCGAGTTATCTTGACACCCATTAGACGTGTCGACAAGCCACAGATGCTGAAATCACACAAGCAGCCAAACACCAGGAACACTAAATTGTAACCTAATCCTCATGATATATAATGTGATATCAAAATAAACGAAATATTTATCAATGCTTTCTCTCCACAATTCCAAACAGATCCTAACAAAGTTTATTACACCTGCTTTATCCAACTTTTTTGTATAAATAAATTAAGCATTAGGGCGGTACTTCTCTAATCAAAAATAATAATAAAAAAATTACAACACGTGCATCATAAACTCCTTTCTTTTTTCTTAATGGTTTTACGAGATTCTTAGAACAGTCTCATAAAGAAGAGAGGAAATGAAAATATTGTAGGCTACAAAATCAACCAAAGTGGAGACTCAAACATGCCCTAAGAACCAAAACACTTGAGAAAAGTACTGAAAATACATATCAGGTGACAAAGAAGAGAGGGGTGAATGAAGAGTTTCTAGGCTAGTAGGAAAAATGGCAGCGAAACGGAAACAAGTAAGCAAAGGTAAAATGAAAGCAACTGCAAGGAATTCTCCGATGGCGCGTTCCATCTGGCTCACTCTGGAAGAATCCCTCCAGAAAAACAGAAACCTCCTCTTCCTACAGACTGATGACTGTCCATAAAAGTCGAGGAGGGCGAAGAACTTTGGACTGTCAATTTAGCTAGCTGTTCGCAAGCAGTTCAATTCGTATTCAGCTTGAAAAGTGACTCAACAGGATCTCACTTAAACTGACTCATTATATAAGCCGAGCTTAAGTCACTCGTGTTTTAAGTTTTAACTAACTAGCTAGGTTTGAAATGTTAAAGTCCAAAATAATACAAAATATATTAAATATAACAACTATACAGAAGATAATTCTCAGTTTACGATCATTTTTTTTAGAAATAATCATTTAAGGTAATATGCAAATTATAATTTTAAATAGCAAATTGACTTTAATTAATAGGTTCTAGTGCAAAAAATAATATGCGAATGAGAATTTAAGTTATGTCTCTTCTCATGTAATCTCTTTAAAGGAGTGTTCCTGGATTTCAAAACTAAATGACCAGCTTGTTTTTGACTCAAAATTAAACAAGCTGGCTCGAGCTCAAGCTCGTTTGTAAACAAGCCATCTTTGAGCTTAGCTTGTCTCGCACGTGTTCGGATCCTTCACACCCATATCTGAGAGAGAGAAAGAGAGAGAGAGAGAGAGAGAGAGAGAGAGAGAGAAATGGCAAACAACTGCAATATGTACATACAAGTAAAATGAAGAACATATAAAGATAGAATAGATGTTTTATACATGAACTCTGACAAATCTACTGTAGAATAGCCTACAGCATTCACTCTTTTCTCCGCATGCGAACTTTCGCTCATTTCAATCCACGAGAGCGCGCAATCGCACCTCGCTATCTCCCCCAACAGGTTGCAGGATTTGGGGATTTAGTCCGCAAAGCCTACTACACTCTCTTCCTTGCATTAATTAGTCGTCGTCCAAGCGACCGCCATTTGTTGGATCTAGAGTTGATATCGACAGCGAAGAAAGAAGATAGGGCAGAAGAAATGTTAGGCTAGAAAGAAGTTGCTGGAAAAGCTGTTTTGGGCAATAGAGTTTGGTATACTTACTTGAAGAGGTTTTGAGGATGAAAAAGCCTATGGCCACAACAATGTAGCCGAGGAAGAGAATAAAACCCTTCATGTAGTGCCAATTTCCATCCTGCGAAAGTAATTTTACGTTACTTTGTGCTTACCAATGGATGTTTTCAGTGGCCAAACAAGTAAAATGCATTAAACTTAATTGGAAGACCAAAATACCAAAAAAAAAAAAAAAAAAAAAAGAAAAAGATCTCAACAATGATAGGAAGTACAAAATCTTTCCTTATACCTTTTTTTTTACCCCTTACTTAAAACTATGAAGGTGCATTGATTGGACAATTCCACTTAATCTATTGTTAGAAAAATCTCAAAGAACTGTCGAACTAAAGACTAACAGAACTACAGCATTATTGAACTACAAACATTACCAGAACTTGTAGAACACTTTGATAAATAAAATAATAAAAAGTATAAAATAAAATACAGGAGTGAATTGGAATTGAAAGAGTGTGATTATTAGAAGACTCAAACTAACTTTACAGGCATGCCAAATGTTCCTAAAAAGTCTTGGTTTTTTGGTAAAAGTTAATAGTAAGAATGAGATCTTCATGGTTTTTTGAGAGAATAGGTAGCACACTACCCGCTTCATTCATTGGAAGTATGAACTAGACTACAGGGGTGAGGCAACCAGGTCCTCAAGGAAACAAAAAAAACGAAGTCTGAAAAAACCACGTCAGAAGAAGCTAGGTCCAAAAAAAAACAAAAAAAAAATTATAGAAGGTTTCTCTAAGAATCAATGAGTTGTCTGAGCCTTCGCACCACTAATAAAGGGTCTAGCTGTATGTCACGAAAGATAAAGTTATTTCTAGTCTTCCAGATGATCCACCAGCAAGCGACCAAATCAGCTAGACCGTTCCTCCTACTTTGGCCTCCAAGTCTTCCCTTCCACCTATCTCAGACTACAACTACATCGTCACCTAACTCCCCCGACTGAATGTCCTCGAGTCCCGCAACCATGATAAACTTGAGGAAGACGCATTGGGTGAATAGATGGTCCACCGACTCGTCATAGACCCTACACAACGCACAGGTCGTACTACCAGTCCAACCTTTCTTACTGAGGTTGTCTACAGTAGGTGTTCTTTTCTTAAGAACTAGCCAACAAAACACTTTAACCTCAGATTGTCTACAGTAGGTGTTCATTCTTTTCTTAAGAATGAGATCTTCACGGTTGATCGTATTTGACACCAGTCTTAGATGATCAAAGAATTTCTCTTAGTACAAGTAATACACATCACCTCAGATTTAAGTTATCTGTCCAAAATTTCTTTGACTTGAGAAGTAAAGCTATACGAATTTAAATGTGATGGGTTTAGGCAGGCTAATTAATACTTCCAACTTATTGTCAATAAACTCAACACTTTGCCACTTACTTAGCCCAATACCTCTGTATCGCCAACACTTTTATAAATCTCGCATGTCCGTGTCGGCCAGGACAGTGTCGGACTCGTGTCCGACATGGACACGCCATGAAGGCACATCCAACCCGCGTTCATAGCGCATCCCATTAAAAATACATATTTTTTATTTTACTTTTTTTTAGGTATATATAGTGCAAGGAAATAGATATTTTAGCCTTTTTACAAATGCATATAATATTTTTGGGATTATATAAATGAATTATGTATGGTGGAGAATTTATTTCATTAAAATATATGAACTATCGATAAGAATTTCTTTAACTTTCATTCGTAAAATAAATATAAAAATATTTTAGCAAAATTAATATTTTATATATAAGAAATATATTATTATATTAATTATTAACGATTTATTAACGATTGCCATGCCGTATCCGTGTCCTAATTTTTTGGAAGCTACCGAGTGACAGTGTTTGAGTCGTGTCTTGTCCCGTGTTTGCGTCTTTACCTTAACTAAGAATTCCACTTTGTCGATTCCGCATTCCACATATTTTTATTATTAGCTTATTAGAAGCTTTACTTCCCCTCTCTTCTGCACGGCCAATAATAGATTAGAGAGTTACCTGAAGTACGAAGGCAGTAATGAGAATTGACATAACCAGTGACGCAGTTTCAAAGAAGCCGAAGTTGAGATCCATAGGGACACCTTTTATCCATGCTACAACTAATGTCAAAGGAATCTGTTCACAGTAACCAACTATCTTAGTAAATTCTCCGCAACTCAAACTAGAAGGCTACTATGTTCATAAAGAATTTCTATGTCAGTCTCACCACAAACATGGAGATTTGCGTCGATGAGCCCAAGGCTACACCCAAGGTGATATCCTGCACCACAATCATATCGTATACTGTTAGGAATTTTCCAACTAATTTTGTTCAATACAATAGACTTAACAACTAAGAAGGAGATCCGTCTCACAATTTTGTTTTTGGCTGCGAAGATGATTGCACCTGCATGCTCAGCGGCGTTACCCACAATAGGAAGTAATATAACACTTATGAAGCTAACCGGCAAGCCCCATGACTCTGATGCTGCCTATCAAAGAGTAGGAATACTAGGAACTTTATGCAAGATATAAGGTGAAGAGGAGAATGATACTTCCTCGCAACTTCTATGCAAGAAATAATATATAGATAAGTTAGCCAAAAGCTTATCGAGGTTTTTATTTTCTTTACCTCAATGGTACTAACGACATAATCTGATAAGATTGCGACTACAGCAGTCATCCCAATCAGCCAGACAATTGCACTAGTAAATCCAATAACAGGTGCTGATGATACGATATCATCATCCTCATCAGATTCATCCTGTTCAAAAGAAAAGAAATTAACCACATTTACCATAGTTTTTATTAGCATATTTTACATCTATAATATTACAAAAACCAAAAAATTATTGATATATCTTGTTAGAGAATGTAGCTTTTCATGAAAATTATACTATTGAGCAGCTACTGCAAATCATCCTTGTATGCCCATATTTCTACTTGTCATTGTTGTTCGTCTAAAAGATAGAACCAAGTTGGCCGAACAAAGTGCATGAAAAGGAGAAGACAAGTTATGAATAACCATCTTTACCTCTTGTGCTTCAAAGAACTGGTGATGGGTTTTCAGCTGGAAGAAGAGGCATCCAGCATAGGCCAGGAGCATCACAATGCTGCACGGTCTTGAGAGCTTGAGTACTGTGATCGATGATCCTTTATACTCACTAGTGTTCGTGATAAACCGAAAAATTAAAGCCATGACATGGCACAATGCACCCAACAGAAGCAGGCTTAAGCATACATCTGATTGCCTCTATAAAAAGAGTGATGGGAAGAGCAAATGAGTAAGGAAATTTTACAGGATGAGGAACTCATAGATAAGAGAATCACTTGTTCATAGATTAACACATTCAAAGAAACCAGTCTTTACTTACTCGATCAAATGGCCGTTCATTGCCAAGGTTGACAAATCCACCAAAGACAAGTGAGGAGCCAAGGACTAGCAGAAGGTTGGAGAGAATGGAGCCAAGGAGAGACCATTTCAGGACTTCTAGCTTACCATTGTGCAGTGCTAGTAGCGCTATTATCAGCTCAGGGGCATTACCGCATGTTGCATTCAGCAGGCCACCAACTGCAGCACATTAGGTTGGATACTAAGATTAATTACTGATCTAATCTTTCAAAGCTTGACACAAATTCCGGCTATGTGCTCTGAGTTCAATTCTAACAAGCCTACATTTGGCGCACGTAACAACTAAATCCTGATAAGTTACCATCTAGAAAAGATTCCACATCAGCATAGCCAGAGTTTGCTAACCTTGTCATTTCGAGGTTTCAAAGTTAAAAACAATACTGGCATGGGCTTTTTTGGACAGGCAAACAAGGAGCTACTAAATTGTTGCGCAACAAACGTCTATGTATTAAATTATTTAAATTGCAACTCCTATAATGTAATTGAAACTAGAACCAAATTTCTAATCAACACTTAAATAAAAATAATTGGATGAACGTTCACTGCTACATCATCAAGTTAATTAGCTCTTCAAAGAACTTAGGAAAGCAATATAGTACAATTATCAGGTTATCAGCAGCTGACAATATAAGTTTTGGGATTTACACGAGAGTCCTATTTATATGGGTGACATCCTGGTTTAGTTAATGAGTTATCATCACCTATAGTTTGCATCCATGGGAGCACATAGTTAGTTAACTTGCACTATGATGTTAAATAATCAAGGGAATCTACTGAAGACTAATAGAAAATGCTTATGGACATGTAATAAAAAGTAGCACATACCAGTTGGACCAGCATACTCTGCAATCTGCCTGCATCATAAAATTTAAACGCCAATTACCATGACCGATTACTTCAAACTAAAGATTAGAAAGGATATGCCCAGGAATTTGATTGTATGAGGTTCAGGGACTAACTCGCTGAGAAAGCTCACGCGTTCAGCAAGAGGGGCAAGGCCTATTAAGCTCAAGGCAAACACCCAAGCCTGTTCGCTCAATTAAAAATAAAAATGAGTATGAGATCATTAAAATATGAATAATAAGAAAAAGCATTTTAATAATAGACCACAGTACCAATTTTAGTTTGCAATTTTTCTAGACCTACATCAACCAACAACGACACAAAAAAAAGGGGGGAAAAGACAAATCAATCAACAATGTTGAAGTAATCAGCATGGTTTTACTTCACAGTAGAAAGTAAGTATTCATCTCTACAGAATGTAACAAATGAAATGGCGCCCCATGACGCTATCCAGACCGAGTTTACCTACACCAAAATGGAACCTATTTTCTTTTATTGGTACTACAAAATCTGAAAAGAAGAAGGAGAATTTTTAATGAATGGAGATACCGTTGCCTATGGAATGGTCTTCCTTTTCGAAGACCGTGCATGCCAAGCACGTTTCGATTTAAAATATGACTTTGAAAACAGTTAAAATAACAGGAAGGGGTTTTCCAAGTAGTCCCAGTTGTTTATCGCAATGACTTCAAGCCAGCTAACTAAATAGCAAGTGCCTCCAGGTTTCCGTGCATTGACTTATTCATTAGCGATTTAGCGCTCAAAAAAAAAAAAAAAAAGAAATCAAAACAGCGACATTGAACAAATCTTGCAGTTTTTGTCACACAAATCATGCCCATTGTGCATAACTAATATCCGATGGCATCTCTTAGGGTCAAACAAATAAAAAAATCCATCAAAAAGCAATCAATTACTTAGAGTACGTCTCAACAACCTTGTAGGTTTTTAAACCAAATATAACAATTTCACTTGATGGATGTGTGCACTTCAAAGATGAAGTACTAGGCTGCAGACTTACCATGATAAAACAGGACTCTACAGTCAAAAACAGATATTAAACAGGACACTATATATAATATATAATCTTCACACTTATGGGAAAAGGAGTCCCATTAAAATTGGGTTATATAAATAGTTAATCTAGAAAACTATGCCTTTGGCACATGGTGATATGTATCACCGAAATTCTAACAAAGTGTAAAAATAATGAACTATGCCTGTACTTGGTGGCTAATTTACCGCTGAATCATTTTTTTTTTGGCTAATTCGCGCAAAAAGCATTACCACACAGAAAAGTGACAAACTCAAAGATGGACACCCTCTACATACGGACACGGAATGCATAAAGATTTAATTAAGAGATCCTTCTTCTGCATAGCATGATATCGTATCTGGCAGGTCAAGATTTGGTGTTTTACTGGAGTGCAAAAAAAAACATGCCTTTGAAACCAACTATGTAGTAACTGGAAAGGGAAAAAAAAAAAATAAGCGGATGTTTAAATTGACAAGTTTGAAGTTCGGAGAGTACAGTGGAAGAGCTAATACTCAATAGTACTCTCTGAAGCTTAATTGTTAGTCGATAGTAACCAAGCGACGATTTCCTATTTATCCGGTCATACATGTAGGAGACCATCTATCACTCCACATAGCATATTACAAAAGCCCTTGGAACTACTTCAGGGTCAGTAGATAGAAATATAAATATGAATAACATCTTGTGAATTCTTCAAGTATGGTAATCCAAGAACTCATCTTCTGTGTACTGCAAACAACTTGGTGATGAAACATTGCTAGGCCTCACTTGCAAGGGCATAAAAACAAAGTCAAACTTGCTCCTTTACTGCTCCACTAACATATATAAAAGAATATCCCCAGCTACTGAGTGACCTTAATTTAAGCCTTTTTGGAGGCACCTTAGAAGCAGCTGTGCGTTCAAATCTTTGAGTGTGTATGAAGAAACCTAAATTACTGTTTCTAGCTTGGGAAAACCAGCTACAAGCCAACAAGACGACATGCGTCATACCCTTGCTATTTCCCTAATCTAGCTAGAATCTGCCAAACAATCGAGGGGAAAAAGAAGAAAAGAGGGTTATTGTTTTTGTTGCTTGAACAGCAAATTTCACAAGGCAATATATTGGGTAAATTGCACCATTAAACCCGAACTAACGTAACTCAAAGTGAAGTTAATGCCTGTAAACTAGTATAATTGTATCAAATCGCCCCTTCCATCATCTTACGTTTTTTCATACCAAGCATGCACCAAAAGCTCAAACTAGACCTGGTTGTTTGAACAGAATAGGCGTTTCAACTTTCTACAACAAAGTTTGTTTTAACATCAAATACTCCTCTGGAAAAAGATACCTTCAGATCCAAAAATGCTAACCTGGGATCAACATCATTCTGTCACCGAACCAAACTTCGGATGGCGGAATGAGCCAATTTGATACATTTATAAAAGTTCATGAGCTTTAAATTCACTTGAAAAAATTAGGAATCAAATTGCAACTCTCGAGAAAGTCCGGAGTCTAACAATTGTTTATACCCCAATATGTTGTTGTATAGCCATATCTACTCCCCTCTTCAAGTCAATACATATCAAAAACGGGTAAATAATACAGACAAAGAAAGAATCAGCTAAAAATCAAAAGAAGCGAAAGATTAAGTTACTTCTCTTGTGAAACAATTTACCCGGCAGCATATTACTTATTTTGGCAGATACTGTTAAGGGCCTACTGCAGGCTAACTTGGCCGTGCTGTAGGGTGCAATATTGTCCATATATAACCCCAGTTGCCCGTGCTATGGAACATAGTGACAAGTAATGCTATCGGACGAAATACTGTATGTAACACTTTCAGCAGCATCTACCTGAGCAGACTTGACAACATCAAATCAGAAGGGTTCTACTTCATCAAACAGTCTGTTAATCTGTTCGACAGGCTGCTACGTCTGAAAGCAGACCATTATTAGGTTAATTTGGTGTCACCAGAAAATTTTAGTTTCACAACCTGATCTTTTGATCTGTTTGATTTGTGTTGGTGGACGACATCTAACTCTAAAATTTACTAATTATTTATTTTAATAAATTTATAGTTGCAAAAATTATATAAAATATGCTAACTAAATCTATTTGACGGCAACCCAGATCAAACAAATTAAAATACTTTTAGACAGTGAAAACAAAATTTGGCAAAAGTGAGTAGCCAAATTAAAATGGTCCATAATTTTAAGTTGGTCTATAATTTTAAGTATATATATATATATATATATATATAGGTGTGGAATTTAGAATATTTTTGAAAGCACTTGATTCATCTGATCTTGGGGATTTTAGCAGCCCGGATAAACCCCATTGTGTCTTGATGTATTTGGCAGATCAGTATTCCATTTGCCACTTATAATCGTCACCAAATGTCTATTACTCGATATTTCGATAGATTGTTAAAAATGGCGATAGCGTCACCCTTACTTTTAAAAGTATTCTAGCTCAACTACATATATAGAGAGAGTTGAGCTAAAATACTCTCAAAAGCACCAAGAAAGTGATGCTTTTGAGTTTTTAACCGTTGGATGGAGAGATGTAGGGTTGAGATGATGGTGGTAGATGGAATAGTATTTGATCCAAGCGATATTAGTAATTAAGAAGTGGATCCAAGGATTAAAACCTTGAAAGCATATTGGTGCTTCCAAAGTATTCTAGTTTCACTCTATGAGTTGAGCTAGAATACTCTGCTTTAGATGAATAGACGTGGGATTGAGATGATGGTGGTAGATGGAATAGCGTTTGATTCAAAGAGTATTAAAAATTGAGATGTAGATCGAAGGGCTAGAAATTTACAAGCACCAAGAGTTCGGTGCTTTTAAATTTTTGGGATCTTTTCCAAAAGACAAGGAATAAAAAAAAAACGAAAAGAAAAGGCAGGTGAGAAAATAAATGCAAGAGAGCAGCACTTACGTGGGCGAGAGAAAGGGAATGGGCGGCGACGGCGAGGGGGACGGCGGCGAAGAGGGGGAAGAGCTTGGTCCCGAGGAAGACCTCGTGCAGGTTGGCGAGCAGGCTGCGGAGCCAGATGCTGCCGGCCTTGGCCTGCTGCGACGTCTCCGACCGCTTCCGCAGCAGCGACGACGACGACATGTTGTGCGCCGTCCGCCGGTGCTGCTGCTGCTGCTGCCCCATCATCGCCGCCCCCTCCTTCCCCCGCCCGCCTTCCAACGCACTCCAACTACAACTCTCCGACGCCATCTCTTTCTCTCTCTTCTTCTTTTTTTCCTTTTCTTTTTTTCTTCTTGAAATAATGTTAAGTGTAAATGTAACCCCGCCTGCCCGTGCCTCTTTCTAACGCTTTCCTAGGGTTTCGAGCTTGCCCGCGGCGGGCTGAATGTATTCATATTCATAATATATAGCGGAAAGAAATGAGAGAGAGAAATAGAGAGAGGTTGGTTGGTGCTGAATGATCATCGATCATCGTTCGGAATCACCGCAACAGTGATCTTCCAATAATAAAAGAATATAAACACCGCCAGCAGCATGCTAGCTAGCTACTATAAAAAGAATAATAATAATAATAAGAAGGTCCGCGAAAGAAATCCCAACAAAAATTAAGTTTTGATATTTTGAAAAAGGATTCTAACTTTCCCACATAACGCGGACCTCAAAAAACCAAAAAAAAATCTCGGGCACTCTATAAAATTCTAGGGAAAAAATTACCCCTTACCCTTATAACATCCTCTAACTCCATAAATACTCATCTAAAAATTAAAATATCAAAGTATATACCTTCCTAAATTTGAAAATTTTCCAAAAATAACCCTACCATTAAGTTTCTATCTAAATTAAAGTTAGTTAGTATTTACCTCTTACGAATCCAATGGCCATTATTTTATTTCATAAATATATCGTCTATTATATTTCAAATTTAACTCAGTAAAATTCAATTGATTTTAGTTGAAAAAAAAGTATTCATTTTAATTAAAATTAAATATTTCTATTTGGAATAAATTATAGTTAAATAAATAAAATTTTTAATCTAGATAGAGTTTATTCATTTTGAAATATTAGAGAGGTAAAGTTGGAATTTAAATACTAATTAACTTTAATTTGGATGGAAACTTGACCCTAAGGTTAGTTTTAAAAATTTTCAAATTTATGGGGGTATACATAATATCTCAATTTTTATGCTATTCTGTTAAGCAAACCAAGGTTACTAATTAAACTTTCGTTTTAATCGTATATCGTGTGGATGATTTTGTAAAACTTCAAGATAAAAAATAAAAAATAAAAAATAAAAAATAAAAAAAAAACTGTCTTTCTTTCTTTTGGGTAGACCTCAATTTATCGGATTGTGGTTTAGCATATTTCTACTTTGTCCTCTATGATTCGAAAAGTCATACTTAACTATTATATGATTAGCAGGGGTGGAAACGATCCGAGCTCGAGCGAGATTATCTCAGCTCAAACTTGGCTTGAAATTAATTTCGAGCCTAAATTTAGGCTAAGTTCGGCTTGAAATTAATTTGAGCCGAGCTCGAGCGAGCTCGAGCCCTATAATTCGATACAAAAAAATATTATCTAAAATGTATAATTCGGCTTGTGCAATGTATAATTTAATTTTTATAAAATATTATCTAAAATTTGAAACAAAAAAATTGTCTAATAATTCGACATACAAAATGAATACATGAAATACGATATTATAGTATTAAAAAAATTAGAAAATGCGGACTCTACGAGAAAGTGAGAAAGAGAGAGAGAGTAATTATAGTAGAATTTTGTTGGTTTGATTTTGTGGGTCTAATAATCTAAATTCTATATACATATAATTAAAATACATAATATATATTATTTTATATAATTAAAATATATTATAAATAATTATATATGTAGAGAGTTAAATTACTATCGTTATGAGTATATATCTATTTATACTCATAGCTTTCACCGATTAGGTCTATCCTTTTGACCATTTCCATTCTAGGGGACCACTCAATCTAGCAGTACATCATCCTAATCGCACATCCAATCATCGAAAAATTATAAGTAAAAAAATTTATACTCATAATAAGAGTATAGTAGCCCTAGTGTGTGTGTATATATATATATATATATATATATATATATATATATATATATATATATATATATATATATATATATATATATATATATATATATATACTATTAAAATGTACATGCAAATGCACATAATAATTAATAGAAGAAAGTATAATTTTTTTAAAAAAAGAAAAGAAGGTATAATTTTGAAATTTGAAAATATATATAGAAAAAAAAATTTATAGAATTTTCAAAATATCTAAAAAAATATTTTAAAACTAAATAGGAAAATATCTTTTATAGGATTTTCACATCGTAATCTGTTATAAAGAACTTACTATTAAAATTTCAAATAAAAAAATAAAATTTGTTATCTTAAAAAGAAAAGATATTTTAAAATTCGGATAGAAAAGAATCTTTTATAGGATAAAATATATTTTTTAGAATTTTCACACCAATAATCTGTTATGGAGAAATTACGTATTCATTACGGTTTCTATTTCTATTTTTTATTCTTATATTTAAAATTTTACGTACAGAAAGAGGAAAATGGGCGCTAATGAAATGGGCGCTAATTTTTTCGTTGAAAAATGGGTCGTCGACGGACTCAAATTTGAATATACGTGCTTTTATATATAGTGTATAGAGAGAGAGAGAGAGTTGAGCTAGAATATTATCGATAACAAACGGGCTCTGTTGCCAACCATTTGTTTTCGATGATGGAGCCTCCAAATCAACGATCGACACCGTTGAATATGATCTATATCACTTGAAGTGTTTAGAAATCAAATTTCACGCATTTTAGATATTGTTTTCTTATTCATCAAGTGGACACAAAAATTAACGGCTGAAAATGAATATTCTTTAAAAAATAATGATAGGAGTCTTGTAATCAAGATCAAGAGTATAGATCTTGTTTTAAATAGTTTAAAGAATTTTCGAATAAAAATTCAATTGATTTGAATATCTTTACACCGTTAAACGAGAAAACGTCTCATATCGACCATTAAAATTACAAATTTTGAAACTCTTTGATCATTAGGCAAATGATGTCAAAAAGATTTAAAATTTGACCCTAATTCGAGTGAACCTAGTAACACTCAAGCTTTGCTTGAAATTAATTTGGAGCCTTAATTTAGACTCAAGCTCGGCTTGAAATTAATTCGAACTGAGCTCGAGCGAGCCGAATATTGAGCCGAACGCAAGTCGAACACGAGCCGACTCGCTCATTTGCCAGCCCTAACTATAAAAAGAATAAGAAGGTCCAAGAAAGAAATCCCAACAAAAGTTTAATATCTTGAAAAAGGATTTTAACTTTCCCACATAATGCGGACCTCAAAAAATCAAAAAAAAAAAACTCGGGCACTCTAAAATTCCAGGGAAAAATTTACTCCTTACCCTTATAAAATCATCTAACTCCATAAATACTCATCAAAAAATTAAAATATCATATATATATATATATATACCTTCCTAAATTTGAAAATTTTCCAAAAATAACCCTACCATCAAGTTTCTATCTAAATTAAAGTTAGTTAGTATTTACCTCTTACGAATCCAATGGTCAATTATTTTATTTCATAAATGTTGTCTATTATATTTCAAATTTACCTCAGTAAAATTCAATTGATTTTAATTTTGAAAAAATTATTCATTTCAATTAAAATTAAATATTTCTATTTGGAATAAATTGTAGTTAAATTAACAACGAAGCAAAATAAAATAAAATTTAACTATAATTTATTCCGAATAGAAATATTTATTTTTAATTAAAATGAATACTTTTTTTTCAACTAAAATCAATTGTATTTTACTAAATTTTTAGTCTAGATAGCGTTTATTAATTTTGAAATATTTGAGGGGGGTAAAGTTGGAATTTAAATACTAATTAACTTTAATTTGGATGGAAACTTGATTGTAAGGTTAGTTTTAAAAAAATTTCAAATTTATGGGGGTATACATGATATTTCAATTTTTATGCTATTCTGTTAAACAAACCAAGGTTACTAATTAAACTGTCGTTTTAATCGTATAGCGTGTGGACCGACCGTCCCTAGAGCAAGTGGCAAATGGCTTGATGGTTGGTACCATGTACGAATTCTAGTTGATTCACATTTATAGCTAAGTTTATTTCTAAATGAAATAAACGGCGTAGCGTGCTACCTATCTCTTAAAAAAATCGTATAGCGTGTGGATGATTTTGTAAAACTTCAAAATAAAATAAATAAAAAATTGTCTTTCTTTTATTTTATCATCCTTTGGTTTAAAATATTGCACTCAACTAATCTCTATATAGTTAAAAAAATAATAATACTTTTATACTTATTTAACAGCAAATTTTTTTGATAAAATAAAAATAAAGTCTCATAATAGTTAAATGTTATATTTTGAACCACATTAATGTATTAAACTGAAAATTCGTTAACCCATTACCCCTTTTTTTAATGCATTAGAATAGAAAACATGATTTTCATAATATTTTATAAAGTTTTACAAAATTTTGTTAAAGATAAGCAATCTAAACATTAATCATGAATTTAGCAGCATCCCTTGGAAAGAGATATCTATTCAACCATTTAATAAAGTTTATAAAAGTTTGAAATAATTACCTGAATTAAAATTTTGGTTAGAATAGTATTTAACCTTAATTAGGTTAAATTACATCTCTTATTCATGTCACTCAATTTTCTTTAATCCTCAAGATTTAAAATTTTAAACTTCTAAATTCGTTTTGCTTCTGTTAGTGTCTTTAATTTTTTTATTAGAAAAAATTTGTACATGCTACATCCATGATTCCCTAGTCAATATTATATTCAATTCAATCGTATCAATTTTTTATTTGCAATTTGATGTATATTTTAAAATTAAAAATGCTTAAAACGGACGAAGGATAAACACGCAATCAATTTTTTTCTTAAATAAAGATTAAAGCAAAACAATTCTAACAATTTACATTCTCTCCGACCCTGTTTAAATATTTAAATTAAATATCTTTATCGAATAATTAAAATAATATACTATATTCTGCCTTAAAATTAATCATTGTTTTTAGAATAACATAAATTACTTAGCACGTGGAATATGGTAGTTTATTAAATATATAATAATATATATGCTTATAAAACCTTCTAAGAAATAAAATATCAAACTCCTAACTTGTTAATTGTTATCATCAAAGATTATCCTTAAACCGAATAAATTGTTACTAATAACTTATTCCAGCATCTAGATAACAAACTTAATTATTTTAAACACCAAAACAAAAATTAACTAAAATGAAAGGTTGTAGCTGTGCAATTTACTCCCCAAAATAGGCTAAAAAAATTGTTCATTAGGTTCTCAAATTTGGGTCAAATTTGCTTTTCCGCTTTTTTGGTTTAATGTAAAATATTTTTACGAATTTGGGAAAATGTTAAAGTTTTTATTTTACGCAGTTTTTTTTTTTTTTGGCAAAAACGAAAACTCAAGCTGCGTAAAAACCTTTTTCATTCATTTGTTTCCACCAACCAAAAAAAAAAAAAAATATGAACTTTATTTTTCATTTCGACCTAATAAATATTGATGAAAAAATTTTTTTTTTCCTACAAATCAAATACTACAAAACATAAAAAACAGAATTCATCAAAAATTTATTTTTTATGATTGTATGTTGAACCAACCAGACGCTAAGAAATATGCAATTTAGACGAAATATAATGAACTAGACTGCTATACGATAATTAATAGCACCGAGTTATTAGTGCTATTAGATTTTCAGCCATTGCATGAAGGAATATGTGATTAAGATGATACTAGTCCTACCGACCGTCCCTATAGCAAGTGGCAAAGGGCTTGGTAGATGGTATCAGAGACCCTGGTTCGAATCCTCGTTGATTCACATTTTTAGCTAAGTTTATTCTAAATGAAATAAACGAAGCGGGCTACCTATCTCTCAAAAAAGATGATAGTAGTCCTCTAGGATTGAGTTGGATTGAGTTGGTGGTCGGCTGAATAGTATGATCTGATTGATGAAAATGGTTAAAAAAATAAATTTAACGGCAAAAAATTTGATAAGATTTAAATAAGATTTTTATGCTATTAATAGCATAAAGTTTAACTCTAATATATGCGTGATTGATTGAATAATATAATATGACGGATGAAAATAATCAAGAAATTTTTTTTTTTTTTTGAAAGACAGGTAGTGCGCTATCCGTTTCGTTTATTTTATTTAGAAATAAACTTAGCTAGAAATACGAATCAATTAGGATCCGAATTTGGGTCTCGGGTATCAATCACCAAATTGTTTTGCTATTTGTTCTAGAAACGGTCGGTAATCAAGATAATAAATTTAACGAAGAAAAAACAAGTACTTCCGTGCTAGTCCTGACTGTGATATAATATAATGGGTCAAATGCATACGACATCATGAAATATTCAGAAAGCGAAACTAGGTGAGATGTCCCCGCAAAGTCCAAAGTATGCAGATATGTCCTCGCCGTGCCTTTTTGCGGGGATATATCTCAGAGGAATATTTTGCAGATATATTCCTGCAAAAGGCACGACATATCTCATACTTTTGGACTTTTGTAGTGACATCTCATCTAGCTTTTAAATATTTTCGCAATTAACTATTTTTGCGAGGACCAATGTAAACCTAATATAATCTAATGAAGATCCTTGTAATCTATATAGGCCGCGGGATGAACGCTGCTTGACGCCAAAGCGGCAGAAACGTAGACAGAGAGTGGGTAGCACGGGCCGAGTACGCGCTGCTTCAAAAACTATTATCTTTAGATTGCGCGGAAGATTCCGCGAAGCTTCCTAAAATTGCTTCTTTCTGGCCCGTTGCTCCCGAGTCCTACTTAAAACGACAGGCGTGGATCATCCACTACTACACAATATTATTTATGATTACCAGATATTTTATCTCTTATGTTAAAATAAAACAAAATAAAAATTAATTAATCAGCTACAGAAATTGTCAGACGTAGGGCGCGTCGCTTTTATAGCGAGGAATCAATCCCATGTACTATTGAAAATAATAATAATAATCACATTTCACCGACCGTATCATGAGCGGATGAAAGGCAGTGGTTGATACCTTAGACAAGTTCAAATCCTAGTTGATTCACATTTCTAGCTAAGTTTATTTCTAAATGAAATAAGCGGCGGATAGCGTGCTACCACTACAACAAAATATATTTGATACTTTTTTTTAACGTGTTTAATATTTAGCATTTATGACACTACATGATTATTTTATCGAATATTTATATAAATTTTCCGACGCTGTATTAAAACGTCGGTATATTTACCCCGACATGTTTATTTAATGACTCTTTGCTCGACACTTTTATAAGCGTCGAAATTATTTTTGCCGACACTTTAAAGCGTCGCTAATTATTATTTAAAGTGTTTTTAAATGCAAGATTTTTTATAGTGTACCTAGCTATCTCTAAAAAATAATAATAATAATAATAATAATCACATTCCTAATAAGATATATTAATTTATATATATTGTATCTAAAGAAAATTTTGATAAGGCTAATAAAATAAAATAGTATTAATCTTTGAATAAATATACGTTCTGTCTAAGACAGCACGGATAGTAAATTGGATCATCCAAGCGCTTTAATAATTATATATTTATATTTATAATAATTCGGCCAACATCTTCTAGAAAGGACGAAGGGCTCCATCACATCAAATTATTATTAGTTTTTAATTTTTTAATAATTGGGGCTCTGAATTTGATGTATTTTGAAGCTCTATTTGAATTGATTAAGTTTTTAACTCTATAATCTAAGCTATTTAAAATATAATTATGGTATCGTTTAGTATCATGTTTATTCTTTATTTTTTAAGTAAGATTTTTATGTATCAAAACGTGTAGGATCAGACAATTAATGAATTATTTGCAATTCTTTCGTCTAAGATCTTTACTTGATAACAAAATTAAAAAACTTGAAAATAAGTTTTTTTGTTCTTCTAAAATTTTGTAAATAAATTACCATCTATCATTTAGTCAGATGCATTCTAAGCTAATCAACTAAATCAATAAGCAAATAACAAATATCTGTCGATAATAAATTTCTACTAGTTACCGACCATCTTAATTAGAGCAAGTGACAAAGGGCTTGGTGATAGGTATCTGAGGGCCCAAGTTCGAATCCTAGTTGTTTCACAATTCTAGCTAAGTTTATTTCTAATTGAAATAAATAAAGCGGATAGCATATTACCTATCTCTCTCAAAAAAAAAAAAAAGAGAAAAAAAAAATCAACCAGTTGAGATCACCCCCTTACCAACAGATGTTACACATCTCTTCTGTTTGATATATGATCATCTTAGTTTGTATTTGATTGTCTTAATTACAAAAAGATATGTGATTGTCTTAATTAATCCACAGATCTCTTCTATTAGCTTAAAAAGACATATCATATATAGTACTAGGACTTGTTATGTTTAACTCTTAGCTTATAACTTAAAAGAAAAAAAAACAAAAAACAAAAAAACTCATAATGTTTAGGTTATTCTTAGATAACTTGCTTTCGCTTCTGAGAAGGTTAAAGTAGAAATTTATTATCGATAAATATCTTTTAAATTTTTTATATGCTTATGCACGAATGCGCTGGACCTTTTAATTAATCAGGCAATAAATAAAAATTCATAAATCAGGTGCAATCCCTTACGCAAGAAAATACGATGTACCTCATGATAGAATAATATGTGATTATTATTATTATTATTATTATTATTTTTTGTAGATAGGTAACACGCTATCCGTTTATTTCGTTAAATAAACTTAAAAACGAATCAACTAGATTCGAACTCTGATTCTGATATCAACCACCACTGTTCTTTAGTTGTTATATTTCAAACAGCTCAAATATATATATATTCCATAATCTATGAATAATGAGAAATTTTTTGTCCACAAGAGTAGGAATCTTCTGGTGTATTGCCAAGTTGCTCTTCACTAAGAACAAAAGGTGGTCCATCACCCAGAAGGAGAAAGCAAAGGCAAAGACAAAAACTTATAAAGGCGAAAAATGTAAGGACACACCCTCAAGTAGGGGAGCAAATAAGATGGATCCAAGGGCGCAAACACGACGGATCCGAGGGCGGGAGTGTCACCACCTCCTGCTTATTTTTTATGAATCGGGATGGATTTGAAATGATTTGATTTTTATGCTATTTTTCGTGTGTCCACTCATCGTATCGTTTGGGGTATAGCTAATAGCGGTGCAGGAGTGAGGCTCTAGCGGATTTTCAGTAGATTAGAGCAGATCAAAGAAAGGAACCACTACAACAAAATATATTTTAGACGACACTTTTTAAACGACGCTTTTTCCTGCGTCTTTAATATTTAAAGATTTCACGACACTATAATTAAACGCCGCCAATAAACATATTTTTATCAAATATTTATATAAATTTTCCGACGCTATATTAAAACGTCGGTATATTTATCCTGACATGTTTATGTAACGATTCTTTACACGACGTTTTTACAAACGTCGAGATTATTTTTTGACGCTTCAAGTCATGCTAAATATCATTTAAAATGTTCCGCGTTTTATTTTCTTAACGAATCAGGACAAATTAAAAACGAGTTATTTTTTTATTTATTTTCGGCCCTCACTTGCCACTCTATTTCGGACTGATTGGGATGGAAGTTTCACTAATCCGGATCCATTAACATTTATATACACTATCAATTATAAATCATTCTGAAATAGAGCTAGCTAGCATTCAACTATTTTTTCTACAGTTGCACTCTCTTACTTTTTTTCTTTTAAATATAAATAAATTTTAATCAACAATTAAAATTTATTACTTTTTAATAATTTTATCAAATTTAACTGATTTAATTATTTTGTAGCAACTAAATTTGGATCAAATTAACAAATAATAACTAATATAAACTAACACATTTAATAAAATTTTTAACTTAGATTATCTGGATAACCAAAATAAAAAATAAAAGTTAACAAGGTGCAAAAAGTTAGACGAAAAATAAAGTCGAGGGATTTGTTTCAGAATGCTATAGGGCCGTTTGGCCTAGATTCTAAAAGAGTAAGAGTAATTTTTACATAATTAAGGCTTAGTTTGGAATTAAGGTTTATCTAACGCTATTAGCTAGATAAAATGAAGTTGATGTAACGACCCAGTCCACTAGCAACAATAACTCGTTGGATCCAACCACCGGCCCAAAATGCTTAAGCCCAGTTATTATTACCGGTGTCTAAATCTCTTATAAACCCAATGGCAATCCCATTCCCTTCCGATGTGGGACTATTGGGGTGTCACAGACTCTCCCCCCGTTAAGGCCCTGACGTCCTCGTCAGTCCAATCACACACATAACCCACAATCACCAGGCGATGTGAGACTCGTCTCGCTAGCCCGTCATCCGCACAGCTCGGTAGAGTCAAGACTACATGTCCGTATCGGTGAACCGCTCGATACCAAATGTAATGACCTACCCACTAGCAACAATAACTCGTTGGGTCCAACCACCGGCCCAAAATGCTTGAGTCCAGTTATTATTAGTAGTGTCTAAGTCTCTTATAAACCCAATGACAACCTCATTCCCATCCGATGTGGGACTATTGGGGTGTCACAGTTGAGGAAAAAATATATAGGGATATGTTTTTGCGTTCTCTGGTGGGACCGCAGAAAATATATTGTAACTTCCAACGTACTTTCTCACGCACGTAAAACAATCTTCTCGCAATCCCAAACGAAGTCTTCACACAATTACCGAACAACTGGGGTGGTAGCTCTTTCCTCCATGTGGTAGTAGTTTTTACACTCCCTTTAGAATGTAACTTTTTTCACATCTTTTAAGTACTTGAAGTTTAAGTACTTGGAGTGTTTTCTTCTTCTTTCTTTTTTTACATATATGACTCCTTCTTAATTATGCAATCTCTTATATGAAAAAAAATTTGACAAGTTTTGGTCGATTAGCAAATTTTCATTCATCAAATTCAACACACACAACCGAGATAGGTTAAGTGTCAAAAGATCACACATGATTACTCAAATTTTATGAATATAAGAATTAAAATCTCCTATAATAAATTATCTTCATTAATAGTGAAAATGAATTGAAACCAATAAATAATATAAAATTAATCCAAAATGAATGAATTGTAAATTATCGACGTTTAACACACTATTTAATGTTTTATCACCGAATCATTCTCAAAAATTCGAAGCACATGCAATGATCAAAAGATATGCAATAAAATCGATCATAGCAAAACATAAAATCAAACACAAATTAAGGCTTTGGATAAGAAAAGATATCAACTTTTCGAATCCAAACTTGTCGGATTATTGGTTGTCTTGATTTGTTGCGGTTGGGTACCGATGGTTTGAACTTTTGGTTGATCCGAGGTACTTGACTCAATTGATGTTGCTTTGGAATCCGTGGGGGAAGTCGAGTATTGGAAGATGCCGATAGATGCTTAGACAATTCCGGTTGATGTTTCCTTTCTTTTCTAGAGCATGTCTTCTTGATGTGTCCTTTGATTTCACATTTATGACACACTTTCTCCTTCAAATTTGTTGAGATTCTAGATGTTGAACTTTTTACCTTCTCAATAAAAGTCCTCTCATAACCAAGCCCAAGTTTATACGATTGGCCAAATCCGAACATATGGTCTAGCTTTTTCGAACCGGAGGAGAACTTTTGAATGTCGGATTTAAGTTGATAAACTTGTTTGGTCAAAACTTGATTGGACGAACGAATTTCTTTATATTGTTGTTCTAGAAAACCAACCTTTTCTTGATGTGATTTGATCGTTATCTCCGATTGGTCTAGCTTCTCTTGGAGGATTGCACTATTCTTCAAAATTTACTCCATTTCCTCCTCAAGAGTTTTAGATGCATTCTTCAAGTCGATGTTCTCATCTTCAAATTTCAATAATCTCTTCCTCAACCTTTTGTTGTGCTTAGCCATCTTCTTTGACTCATTAAGAAGTTGTTAATATGCCTCGGCCAAGCTTTCATCATCCGACTCCCCCTCACTTTCGTCATCGTCGCTCGTCGTCCCATGTAAAGAAGGAGAAACAAAAGAGTAAGAAACAATAGATGATAAACAAAAAATCGAAAAGGGGGGTAAAGAAGTTTGAGAGCTTAAAGCAACATTAATTTTCTCTTCTTCACTTGAGATCGATTCGTCAGAAGTAGAATCGTCCCAAGTTTTCGCTTGCAAAGCCTTTTGTTTATAAGCTTTCGTGGAAGGGCTTTAGCTTTCATTTGAGTTTTAAAATGGGATTTCTACACTGTAGGTGAGTTTTTGCTCTTGTTACTTGGGTTGTTTAATGATGAACGAAATGAATGTTCGTTTTATTTGACTAACCATTTTAAAATGTCTTCTAGGGAGTTAGGAGGCTAGCGGGTATCTTCTTTTGCGCGAACGAAGAGTTCCGAGAAGACTTGGTAGGTTTAGCCTCGTCAAAATGGGATAAATTTTTCTATGATGGCTTTTACTCATCGTAAAATAAAATTGCATGCATATTCATGCTAGTTAGAATATTTGTGAATTTTAGAATGCTTAAAATGCACTTGTCATGTACAATGCGTATTTAGACCTCTATATAGAAGAGAGTTGTTATGTTGGGCTTATACATGTGAATAGCATCTTTACACTTGACTTGGGATCATGTTTCATATAGTGAAAATGATATGTATCATACTTTCTTGGACTCAAAACTCATGCTTGGTATAGGAGCAAACTTAATATCATAAAGTGGTATTAGACTAAGGAGATGTATGTTATATTAAAAGCTAATGTCATAAAGAGATATTGGGCTTGGCATATGTGTGAGATATAGTAAACTAATATCATAAAGCGACATTAGACTTGAATCATGTGTAGATTCAGTAAACCTAATGTCATAAAGCGGTATTAGACTTGGATCATGTGTACATTTAGTAAACCTAATGTCATAAAGCGGCATTAGTGTTGAAACCGAATATGAACATAATGAAATGTAATGTCATAAAGGGGCATTGCACTAAACCTTTGGAGTTACTAGTGACTATTACCATGTTAGAGACATGACCATCGGGTTTTTGAGATATTGACTATGTTTGCTTGCCATTTGTGCTCATTCGCACATGCTTGTGAGACTTGCTCCCTACAAGCCGGCACTCCGGAGTTAGCCTTCGCTACTTATGTTCGCTCGTGCGGTATCGAGAAGCCTACGGCGCCGAGTGGGATAGACTCATTCCTCAAGAAAAATATTGGGGCTACCACGGCACTTAGGCGGCACAAGCCGGACTACACTCGTGTAGGTTCTAAAATAAGATTGAATTTTAACAATCAACCTTAAATGACAATCACTACTTCATAACATAGAGTAGTTGGATTAGTGGATATTTAAACATGTAGTATACTTAATAGTACTACTGTAAGAAAGTAAATTCTCGAAATCCGAGAGTTGTACTTTGTCCAAAATCGACTAATTATCGAGTGAGTATGCTTCGGAAAGGCCGAAGACATCTAAAATCCAAAAAGTGCATTAAAATTGGAGTACACGAGAGCAAAGTGCAAAAATTTGCACTTCTACCGATTCTGCTTTCGGGGACCGGTCCCTGGTGGGAGGGACCGGTTCCCGTAGCTTGGTTTGAGGCAGAAAATTCTGCGCGCAAAGGAATTGCTCTCGGGGACCGATCGCTGGCAGGAGGGACCGGTCCCCGTAGCATTGGAGGTCCCTGTGGGGACCGGTCTCCAAATGGGAGACCGGTTCCCGTACGCGTCCAACGAGAGCAAGCTCTCGAGGACCGGTCTCAAATGGAGGGATCGGTCCTCAGAGGAAGGATCGGTTCCCGTAGGCGAAAAGGGATGGCAGAGGACCTCTACCAGCATGGGGTGCTCTCGGGGACCGGTCCTCCCGTAGAGGGACCGGTCCCCGTGCACGAAAATGGCCCAGTCTGGACTATTGAAAGGAAACAAAGTGGAAGGGCTTGGCTGCAAATGTAGCATTAGTAGGGGTATAGAGTGCAAAGAGCACTCTCTTCCTTTCTCATTTCTACCCTCCCTCTCATCTCTCACTCTCCCCCTCTCTCTAGAAAGAAAGAAGGAAAAGAGAAGAAGAGAAGAAGAAGAAGAAGGAGAAAAAGAATGAGAAGTAGGAGAATTTGGAGGAGAGCTCCACCATCATCTTCTCCTCTTCCTCTTCCTTCCATTGTTGTAGCTCAAGAGGTGAGCTTTTTAAACCCTAGTTGATAGAATTTAGGGTTTTGGGTTTAGTACTTTAGAAATGGGTCAAATCGACCCCTAGCATGATTCTAAATAGATCAATCGCTAGTTCTAGGATTTTAATTGGGTTGTTTGCTATATGTGCAAACCTAGGGCACCCAATTTGGGGCTTTGCTAAATAATAAGGTTTGATCTCAATTGATGATGTTAAAACCTAATTGATAGGTGTCTAAACGCGTTGGCGAAGACGAATTTGCATTTCGTCGAGCCGTCGGAAAGATAGAGGCAAAACAAGTTTGTCAGAGCTTCGTTTCGACCTAAACGGCCGAAAAGACGACGAAGCTAGTGTCGAGGATTATTTTTAGGACCTCCACGTCGTAAAATATCTTCAAAAGGTGGGGGAAATCATCCCGAAATCATCGAGCTCTTTTCTATATCTTAGAATATATATAATTTCATCTCTTGCACATGCATTGTAGGATTGCATGTTTAGCCTTCTCCTTATGCTCTCTAATGTTAACCTAGTGTACTTGGAATACTAGGTGAATAGGATAGGTGAGGATTGGGTCGGGACATTAAATCTTATAATCCTAAAGGTAGATATGATCTTGAAGGTCGATGGTGTGATAACGAGTGGCATAAAATGTTAAAGAACATGACGAGTGGCATTAAAGTAGTGTATTTGACACTAGAGGTCTATGGACTTAGGGATAGGAGGAATCCCTAGAAAATGACTCGTGAATAATGAACTTAGTAAAGCTAAGCACCAAAGTATGATTGTCGGAATAGATGAGTTTCGAGAGAAATGTTTGCCCTAGTTCGTAGGGTATCCTCACGTGGAGATGATAGATCAAGCTCACGGTCTGTATTTGGGATGGTATAGCCATCCATGTCGTCGAGTACTTCGGAGTGTCGCACGATCGGGACCACATGAAGGTCCACGAACAATTCCGGGTTTGAGTGCACATGAAGCCTCCTACCCAAAAAAGGATTTTTATGTGAGGCGTAGGCAAACCCAAGGGTTCACCACAGATTGGGTAAATAAAAAGTAACATGTTATTGACAATTACTTATTGAACATAGAAAGAACTTGTTAGCATGTTAGTAAACCTTTATTATGTGATGCATGCAGTCATTTACATGATTATGGTCATAGTAATATAGTTTTCCTATTATGCATTTACAGTTTTCAGATATCTATCTAGTAATTGTTGCTTTTGCCCACTTAGACCTAGTGGGGAGATCGGCGGAGTCGGCGGCCGAGCCCACTGGAAATTATGGAAGATAGTTCTGACCCCACTTCATTACAGGGTCGAGTGCGAGCACGCTGGGTGAGAACCACGGCAAAGGCATCGCGCCTGAGCAGTAGTTACATCTAGTAGCTCTCCTTTTATGCATTAGAGTACCATGTATCTAGATGCTTTTATTTTGGAAGAGCTATCATGTATTTGAAGTTAAAATGATCATGTATTCATTTTGGAAAAATAATGTTGTAACTTTGTAAATCAAAGCAAATGTGATGCAATAGATAGCGGATCTCTCTTTATTTCACTTGTTGTTTACTTGTGGATTACTTGCTCTTTGATGTTGGCACTGTTTGTGCCCTGTTGAATGTGTATACTTAGAATTTAAGTTTCCTGAGTAAATTCTGTACACATTCCTATTGTTGAGCCTTGGGCGGACAGGGGGGGTGCTGTCCGTCCGGCGTCCGCTCGGCTCGTCCGAATCGGACCAAATTGGTAGCGGTATCGGGGCGGGGACGTGACAGCTACTTATTGCATCATAGTATACTTGATTGCCATGATAGAGCATACTCATTGTGTATTGACATATTGGATCATGATAGAATAGAAATACATCATATTTATCTGTGATATAGTAATTTAGCATTTTCTACATGCTTTCATATCAGCAGTTTAATATTGTTCCTTATCATGCTTACCTTATCTTTGGGCCTAGTGGTGCTTTTTACTGGAGGTCAGTAATTGCCCACTGGAAACTATAAATTATAGTTCTCACGTCCTCTGTTTTATGTTTTCTTACAGAGCTATCCACCCCAGGAGAGGCTTGGGGCGGGAAAGGGATCGCCTCGAGCTAGATAGCGAGGGATTTGCCTTAGGTGATTTACTCTCTATTTTTATTTTCTTATAGAGAACGAGAAGTTTTGTACCCATATATAGAGACCACAATTTTTTTTTTTTGGGATGTATTAGTGTTGATTTTGGAGACTTTGTGATGTATCACTTTATGTTATACTTTACTCTTTCCTTAGTGGTTTAGGCTTTCTTGATTCTACTTGTTGATAGATGCCAGTTGTATATTTGCTCTAATATCTCTAAATGTTGATTATCTTTTGTTTATTTATCGCTATTATTGTAGACGCCTTATATGTGCACATAGTCCGGCGCGTATAGTGAGTACGGTCGGCGCGGCCCGTATTTATCCTAACTAATCACTAAGTAACTATTAAATACTAGGCTAGCAATTAATTGGCAAAGCACCTAATTTTTATACTATAATTACTCTTTATTCCCACTGTTCCAATTTAATAATTCAAATGTAATTTTTTTTATTCTCACTGTTAACGGTTCTCATTCAAACACAAAATTAATCATATTTTTGTCTGTTACTATAGTTATATCTATTCTAAAAATAAGAATATTATGTACTTTATTTCTAGGGATAATGTCATACAACTTCTTGTAAATATATTAAAACCCTACAAAGTTCAAGTTTTCAAATTTTCCCT
The DNA here is from genome assembly GCA_025177825.1 of Aechmea fasciata. Taxonomy (NCBI): domain Eukaryota; kingdom Viridiplantae; phylum Streptophyta; class Magnoliopsida; order Poales; family Bromeliaceae; genus Aechmea; species Aechmea fasciata. The sequence goes on from CM045933.1 coordinate 3,860,011, forward strand.
TCAAAAGTCTGGTGATGTTCATATTTGTCCATCTGGTTTGTTACCAACGTTCACTGTTTATTTTTTAATAGAAGATAAACGAAATGTCAATTTTTCTATCACAAATAGTCTTTCCAAAAGGCTCAACTGTTAGAATCGTAAAAAATTTCTTTCTAAACAAATTCTCAATGGTCATTTTCTTACTACATTAAAACTAACCCAATCCACTATTATTGCAATCTCTTCTCCCTCACTTCCCTTATTCTTTTTCTCCTTTACCTATTTACTAATGTTTCCTTGGCACTCGACTTGGGCAAAATAACACGAGTTATGAATGAATAGGGATGGAGAAACGTTTGATACAAATTCAGAACCAGCATGAAGGAGGGAGAGGAAGAGAGAGGAAAAGAAAGAGGAAGAAGAGTTCCCATTTGTAGGGTGTGTTTGGTTCGAAGTCGAATCGATATCGTAATCGGAATGAGAAAAGTTGAAAACGGAATCGAAATAATTCATTATCTTATTCTCATTTAGTTCGTCAAACCGAAATCTAATCGAATAAGTCATTTCCATTATTAGTGTTTGATTAAGACAGATATTATAAATATAATTAAATTAATATGTCAATTTTATCTTAATAATATATTAGTTTAAATTCAAATTGAAGATTAAATATTAAAAATTTATGTCATGTCAAAATTTTGAATATATTTTTGAAAAAAAATTAAAATTTGAAATTGAACGGATAATTCAAAATATAAAACTAAATTTTGATTTATTCAAATTCAAACTTAAAATTATAGTTTAAAGTTTAATGTAATAAACATTTTAAAAAAAATTTAATTTAAATTTTAAAAAAAATTTGAATAAAACTTTAGATTTTAAATTAAATTAAAATTAAAATTAAAATTTATAAATTATATTCAAAATGCTTGATTGAATTTTAATTTTAACTTAAGTTCAAATAAAAATTTATATTTATAAATATAATTTTTAAACTTAAACTTATATTTTAATTAAAAAAATAACCTTAAAAACTTAAATTTGACCACAACAAATTCATTCGATTCAATTTCCAATCCAGCCTAGAAGGCTAGATTGGAAAAATGGATAATTGGGGAATTCCCATTCACCCTGGAATCGGAATCGAAATGGGAAACGGATTCGTCCATTCCGATTCCAATTCCAGGGGGAAAAATGGGCGAACCAAACACGCCCGTAGGGTTTTAATCGAATTAGGGTTTTGATTGAAAGAATAAGGTATAATATTAGAGGGGTAAAAAGGACAATTGATCCTACTCACTAACTAAGGTTAATATTTTAACTATGGTTAGCTATATTATTCTAAAGATATTAACAGTAGGGATAATTTGTAACCATTAATAGAATTTTTTGAGAAATAAATATGAAAATTTAAACTTTGTAGTAATATATTTGTCCTTTGATATATTTATAGAGATATGCATGAAATTATCCTTAATTCTAACCAAATGAATATTCCTATTTTAGGCCCATTTCTCATTTCGGAAACCACATAGACCTTGGACTATTCCAGGCCTGCAAAACGCTCCTTTTACAGTACCATCTTTCAAGTCAACCTAGGGCATTTTTAGGTATCGTTTGGTTCGGGAAGAAGCAAAAAGTAGCTATTACAGGGATAGGTATAAATTGAGGTATAAACGAGGATTATATTAATTTTGCGTTTGGATGAAAATTGATTATTCCTGAGAATAAAAAAATTAGTGTTTGGTTAGGTAAGATAGAATAAGAAGAATATATAGTAAGTTTTTATAAATAAAAAATAATAATATTACCCTCTAATTATATTTGAATTTGAATTTTTAAAATTTTAAATTTATATTTTAATTTTAAAATTTTAACTTTGAAATTTTAAAATTTGAAATTAAAATTTTAAATTCAAAATCCCAAATTTTAAATTCAAATTTTTAAATTTTAAATTTTAAACTTTGAATATAAAATCAAATTTAAATTTGAAAAATATAAAATATAATATTTTAAATTTTAAAAATTTAAAATATCAAAATTTAAAATTTAAAATTTAGAATTTAAATTTATAAACTTTAATTTTGAGATTACAAATTATAATTTTTAAAAATTTAAATTTTTAAAATTTAACTATTTAATTAGATAAATAATAATAAATTATAAATAGATTATTATTTAAATATTTAATAATTTAATAACTTAAATAATTAATTAGTGAATTATTAAAAAAATAAATTGTATTAATTAATTATAATTTATAATTATTTATAACTTAATTAGTAGAGGAATAAATTAGACAATTGCTTATTCCACCGAATTGATGGAACTACTATTCTCCTCTTAACGGGTTATTCCTAATAACCCGTTAACGAGGATAAATTAACATGCCAATTTTGCTTGATGTTTGGCAAGAATAGTGGGATAAAAGGGTTATTCCCCCTTTTATCCCCCAACCAAACATGGCCTTAGGGTATTACTTGCTCTGACAGGGGAAAGGTGCAACTATGGATGGTTTAGATTGAAATAAGAAAAACTTAATTTCTAACCCCTCCTCCGTTTGGTTCGGGGTTAAGGGATGGAATAACCCCTTAAACCCCCATATTATTCTCAAACACCTTTAAAAATAGGTATGGTTAGTTAATCCCATCTCAAATAGATTATCCCTACTTAGCTAACCCCACCTAACTCCACCAAAATTCAACCAAACACTATTTTCTATTCATAAATACCCACTATCCTTCTTATCTCACATACTCCAACCAAACACTTTTTTTTCCACTATTCTGGACTAACTCCAACCCCAACCAAACACAAAAATACTCTAACTCATCTTAACCCCAAACTTAACCCTATTCCTGGAATAACCACTTTTTCCTTAACCCCGAACCAAACGGGGAGATTTTAATTTCACCATCTCATCCTCTAATTTATTCTTTGATTTGTTTAATTTAAATTATCTATAATTTATGAATATGTAGACACATAAATTACATAAGATATTTTAGTTGGATATGTTAAAATCAAAGCTGCATCCAAGTAGAGGGAAAATCAAATTATTTAAATCAAATAAGCTGTATAAAAATTATAGAGAAAATTAATAATTTTTTTAAAAGATTTATTAGTCATGACATTAAGGCTTAGTTCAGAAGTCAGAATAAGTTATCCAAGAATAATTTGTTTGCTATAAAAATTTTCTAATATAATTGTAATAAAGGAGTTTAGTTTTTTTGCTTTTTGAAATGCCTTGATATCTATAATTTTATATAATAACATATTTCACCTACTAAATAATTTATCCTATCCAAACAAAAACAAAACTTAATAAAGGTTAAAGGTCGAATATAATGTTTAGTTATAAATATTTTATTTAAATTATAAGTTTTAAATTTTAAATTTTAAAATACAAATTTGTATTTTAAATTCTAAATTTTAAATTTAGATTTTAATTTTTTATTTTATATATATTTATATTGAAATTTTAAATTTTAAATTTATAAATGCTGTATTTTATATGTAAAATTAAAATATTAAATTTATATTTTTGTTAAAATTTAAAATTTAAAATTTAAAGTTTAAAAAATAAAATTTGGTAAAAAAATATTGTTTGTAAATAGTAAAAAAAAAGTTTACGAAATATGACAAGGGTAATTTTAGAATAGATTATATTTTATTGTGTAGATTACTAAATTTTATAAATAAAACTAAACATAGTAACGTTATAAATACTACAATCTAGCATTATATTACTATAATAAACCAAACGTACTAATGAAGTATTAGTAGTAATCTCATTTAGAAATCCCAGATATCTAGATATATTGAAATACTCGTAATATTACATAACTCGAACCAAACGCGCCCATATAGTATTTAGTATTTTTGTTGGAATTAGTTGATTTTGTCCTTGGATTTAGTAATAAAATATAATTCAATATGTAAGAAAAGTTATAGAATTAATACCGAATAGTATAAATTTGAATATAGCAATTAATGAAAATACTTCCAATTTTTTAATGTAACAATTAATTAAAATTAAATAGAAATATATAATTTTAAATAAAGAAGAGCAAATTATTTCACAAATTTAGTATGTTTGTAAATTACCATAAAAAATTAACTTAGTAGCATGCAATTTGAGCATTCATTTAATTTATTTGAAATTCATTAAAATGAATTATAAATTTAAGAGGATAAAAGAGGTATAAACGGAAACAAAAGGGATAAAAATCTATTGTTCCAGTTTGTTCTTTATAATACGGGGAGCACTAAGCCCGGAATAAGGTTGATATCCTATTTTGAATAATATTTGGAGCAAAAATTTAAATGTCATGGTACGAAATTGTGTTGAAAATTTATCAGCATGGTGCTTGCCCATCATATAAAAATTCATATGTACTAACATATAATAACATAAAATATTTATTTTTATAGAAATAAAATATTCTAATTATTTATTATGTATTTTTATCAAAATTTTTAAATTTTATTAAAAAAATTGCTTACTAATTCAAAAATAGAAAATTTTGAGCTGTACAATTGACATAAGAACTGTATTATACCGATATCTTATTCGCAGAATACAATATAATAGATACGTTCCGTGCCGAAGATTCCTAACGAAACATAGCCTGAACCACAAATATGGAGCGGACGGTGCGGATTGTGTACGGACGCATCGTCACAGGGCGATGATCTGTCGGACAAATTACTGCTACTTCTGTTCAGACACGTGACATTCTACCCCGACTAGCAAGTGAAGAGGGTAAGAGAATTCCTACCCCTTTCCTCTCCACAACGAGCATTTTCCCTAATTAATTAATTAATTAATTAATTGTATATGAGAAAGGCTAGTACGTGCACGCACCAAATTATATATAAACACCTGTAGAGCATATCATTAATCTTTCGCTACCTACCTAAATTGGCTCCCGATCGAGATATGTAAACACCACAAGCAATCACAGCGATCGAAAAGCATTGCAAAAAAAAAAAGACGTAGTGGAATTGGAGCTTACTCTTCCGAGGCGGAAGAAGCTGGCGGCGACAGCGAGGACGACGGCGGGGAAGAGCGGCAAGAGCTTGGTGCCGACGAGCACCTGCTGGACGTCGGCGGGGAGGCGGACGCACTTGCGATCCTCCGCCTGCACATTCTCAGACTTGCGCTGCGGCGGCGGCGGCGGCGTCGGCGGCAGGGCCACGATGTGCGCAGTCGGCAGGCAGCCGTGCTGTTTTTCCGCTTCTGCTGCTGCTGCCGCCGCCGCCTCCTTCCACTGCTGCTGCCCTCCGTTCTCCATTAACTGACTGACTGACTGACTGGCTGCCCGCCCTTCTGTTTTGAGTTTGAGTGTGAGGGAAGGCTTGGGGGGGTTTAAAACGGGGGAGAGCTCACGGAAGTCATGCGCGCATTAATTCGTGTAGGAGGGTGGGGCGCGTTACGTGCAGCGCCAGGCTACGTGGCTGCGGGGTGGGTCCGAGTATTACACATGGCTGGCTGCTCATATCATATATTGGAGGGGTATTCTACACTATCCTACTTACACCACATCATCAATAACAAGTCAATCACATTCCTTCTTTTTAAACAAAAGTACAATAAAAATATTTTTTTACAATTATGATGTGACATATATTTTTTTAAAAAATATTTTGATTGACTTGTTACACCACGTCAGATATATACCCGTTGCATTCTAGAATTTTTTCATATATTGGCTTTTGTCCAAAGCAGTAACTGCAGCCAGTGCCCACTGGAGAGTTATTATTTATTAATAATAATTATTATCTCAACCCACCTTTTTTGGCAGATTACTGCCGCAAATTTGTTAAAATGTTTCTTAATTTTAACAGTAAATTCTATTTGTAAATTTCAAAAGTACTATATACAAGTTTTACATTCTTTTTACTTATGAAATTTATGAAATTTATGAAATTTGCGACACTTTGATCTAGAGTATTTGAAATATCTAAAAACTAAATTTCATAAATTTTTAAAATCCTTTATATGGTGATCAAAGTGTCGTAAAATTGATAATTTTTGACGGCCTATATGAGCCGTTTGCTTGTTTAACGGTGTAGAGCAATCCAAATTGCTTGAATTTTTGATAGAAAAATTTTTATACTATTTAGATAATGTTTGATAACTCGATTATGAATTGAGAAAGTCTAGTCGCTATTTTAAGAAGGTTATTCATTTATGACCGTTTATTTTTTAACTCTTAAGATGAACTTGATAATAATTTTTAAATATTACAAAATTTAGTTTCTAAATATTTCTTATAGTGTAGATCAATTTCAACGGTGTCGATTATCAATTTGAAGTGTCGATCATTAAAAACGACTTGATAGGACGAGGGTCCCTATCCTATTAATAGGATAGTAGCCTTATATATATATATATATATATATATATATATATATATATATATATATATATATATATATATATATATATATATATATATAGAGAGAGAGAGTTGATTAGAATACTCGATAAGAACTCATTTTACTATCGAGTTGTTTCGATATCTTCCAAATGATGATCGTTATCGTTGATCTATTCCACTTAAAGTGTTTAGAAATCAAATTTCAAATATTTTCGACATCATTTGCCTAATGATCAAAGGGTTTCAAAATTTGTAATTTTAATGGTGGATAAGAGACGTATTCTCGTTTAACGGTGTAAAGATATCCAAATCAATTGAATTTTTCTTAGAAAATTCTTTAAACTATTTTAAACAAGATCTATACTCTTGATCTTGATTACAAGACTACTATCATTATTTTTTAAAGAATATTCATTTTCAGCCATTCATTTTCTCGTTCACTAGATGAATAAAAGAACAATATCGAAAGTGCATGAAATTTGATTTTTAGGTAGTTTAAATGGTTTAGATCATATTTAACTTGAGCCGATCGTCAATTTGAAAGTTCTATCATCGAAAACAACTCGATAGTAAAATCCGTTTACTATCGAGAGTATTCTAGCTCAACTATATATATATATATATATATATATATATATATATATATATATATATATATATATATATATATATATATATATATATAAAAATATAATTATTTATTTTATAGTATTAAATATAATATACTATTATGTAATATATTTATTATAATTTTAAATATATTTAATATATATATAAAAATTATAATAATAATATATATAGTATATTAATTATTATATAATAATAATATATATAATAAAAAAAATATATTACATAGATTTTTAACTATTTTTCTTTTCCTTCCACCAAACAACCATCATCGAAAATTATTTTTCTTTTTCTACAAACCAAACTCTACACTACGTAGAAATTTTTTTCCACCGAAAATTTTTTTCCACCGAAATTTTTTTTTCGTAGTTTTACGTCAAACCAAACAGCCCCTTACCTATTACAGGCGTGAGTTTGATACGTACACTGCTCTATTGTGGGGACCAAAATGTAAGAATTACAATGGTGGGTATCTAACTGTAATTGTATTAATACTAAGTGGACTATTGTGGTTGTGGGTCTAATCCTGGCTTGGGCTGAGTCCTCGCCTTGTTCGGCTTCAGTTCACCTCTCTCTCAGTTTCCGGAGTTGGGTCGACGATGCAACAGTGAGGAGGGGCGGGCCCGCTACCGGAAAGCTGATCAAAGACGCGGAGTCGGGCTCGGTGATGCTACAGAGAGATAGGGGTGTAAACCAGTTAATCGCTGCGTTGCCGTTTATAAACGAGCCAACACGAGCTTTATTAATAAAGATTTGTACTGAATTAGCGATTTTAATGCTGAATTACCGTTAGCGGACAGAAACATTATGAAAATTTTGCCAGTCACGTTAGAAATAAAAATTAAAAGAATTTGATTAAATATATATAAAAAATAAATTTACAAAATTTTATCATTTAGGGTTTGATGTAATAGTTAAAACTTTATATATATAAAAAAATAAATTTTTTTATAATTGAGCTCGCCTTTATATTTTAATTTTGTTAAAAATTAAATAATAAAAAAATATTATATATATATATATATAATTATTTATTTATATATATAAATATAAATTAAATAAATTATATAAATATAAAATATATATATTCTAGCGGTTATCGAATTGGTTTGTTTATTAAACGAACCAAAAAATTCAACTCGTGTTCGACTCGTTTACTAAACGAACGAGATTTCGAACTCATTTCGAGCCGAACACAAAGTAGCTCATAAACTGCGAGCTGGATTGCCACCCATAGAGAGAGAGAGAGAGAGAGCACGCGCGCGCGCGGGTCTACCGTCGCTGTCACTTCATCCTCACCTTGGATCCTCCTTTACCTTCCTCCTAATCGGACGACGCGGTCGTAACACCCTTCCAGAAAAAGGGTTTGCCCTAACTTCTCACCCCTGCGGCCCTGCTTCCTACCCTTCCCCCTCCCACTCCCCCTCTTCCCTTCCGGCCGCTCGCCGAATGCCATCGGTAGCCCTCCTCTTCAGAAATCGAAGATCGGAGATCGGGTTCTTCACTCTTCAGAAATCGAAACCCTCCTCGTCGCCTCCTCCTCTTCCGCTTGCGCTTCCGCTTCCGCTATCCAACGATAGATCAGTAATCGGGTGGTTCTTTACAAACCAGGTACGATTTGAGTTTTCATTCTTCAAAGCGAAAGCTGGAAGCTTTTAGTCCATCTGATGGATACTTTTTTATACACAAATGGCTCGAGTGCTTAAATTGAATGTGTCCATTCTCTGTTATGCACAAAGAAGACCCAAACATTGAACTAAATAATCTTAGTTAACTACCGTTTGGTTCGGGGTTAAGGAAAAACTAGTTATTCCAGAGATAGGGTTAAGTTCAGGGTTAAGGTGGGGTTAGAGTATTTTTATGTTTGGTTGGGGGTTGGAGTTAGTACAGGATAGTGAAAAATAGTGTTTGGTTGGAGTAGGTGGGATAAGAAGAATAGTGGATTATTATGAATAGAAAATAGTGTTTGGTTGGGATTTGGTGGGATTAGGTAGGGTTAGCTAACCCGGGATAGCCCATTTGAGGTGTGGTTAGCTAACCCCACCCATTTTTGGAGGTGTTTGAAAATAATATGGGGGTTAAGCGGTTATTCCACCCCTTAACAACCAAACAATTTTTGGAGGTGTTTGGAAATAATAGGAACTCTTGTATTATACCTAATCAATTTCATGATCTTGTCGACACTTGTAAAAGGAAAATTTTGTTGTGGTCTTTCATGGACCATTGACTCAGTGGGGTTTCTACACTTTATGTATCTTTTATTTGTTTACTGTTTAGACTTTAGAATTTAGATATGCTAGTATGCACTATGCAAAGTGCCAGTTTCATCTTGTATTTAGTTTCTAACTATGCTTGTATGTGAACCTTTTATATTTTACATTTAAATATGGACTATCTTGATCTCTTATTTGCTTAATTATTTATTTATTTTGCGGCATAATATGGTTTACTATTTTTTTTTAGTTAATTAGTTTAATTTTGTAGCTCTTTATTCTTATGCTAATACCATAACTCTTGAGAGAAAAAAAACTTAATTTAATAGCCGAATTTTTAATTGGTGAACGTATAATATCCGTATAAATCACGTATCCGAATAATTGGCGAATCCGTTTTTTAGTCGTTTTTTTCAACGAATTTAAAAATTAGAAGGCGAATTTTATCCGAATTATATCCGTACCGAATTTTTGCTGAATCTGAATTAATTAACTATTCCCCAAATACCGCCGGCTTCGATGATGCCCTAGCCCCGTCGCCCCGCCGGAGTTCCACCCGCACAGCCTCTCGCCGGATCGCTTCGCCAAGCTCGCCCTTCTTCAACTGCTGCAGCCACTCATCTCTGCTCTACTGTGTAAAGTTGACATATTTTTTTTTTTTTTGCTTACTCCCTCTGTTAACTACTACTTCTACCATTTATTCTTCAGGGTTGTTTCACCCACCTCTCTCTCTCTCTCTCTCTCTCTCTCTCTCTCTCTCTCGGCGTAGCAGCGACGACATGCTCACGTCACTCCCCCACTCCTCCGCCGCCGTCGTTCTTCCTCAGCGGAGCCGTTTACTCGTGGCGCGAAGGGCGGCGAGGCGCCCCATCTCCGTTACCAACGCCGTTGCACGAAACCCTGGACAAGGCTTTGGCGGCGACAAGGGCCACCCACCCTCTCCTTCCCCATTTTGGTGCGAACCTGCTAAGCCTCACCTATTTTGTCTTTTCTTTTTTATATAAATATATATATTTAGCAATCCCTAATTTTCCAGCTCGATTCATGATGGATGCAATGGGAGCCTTTTCTTTTGATGATTAGTTGGTAAAGTTTGATTTTTGGGTCGGTGTTCGGTAATGGGGGTTTCGATGTGAGTTTAGGGTTTAGGGTTTAAGGGGCCAAAATGTGGATGGGAGAACTCATGATTGAATTGTCACATACACTGTGATTAAATGTTGAGATCAATAAAAAGGGCTAAAGTTGACAACTTTAAAACAAGCTTTCCCTACTTAGTAGTTTGTTTATTTTTTCTATAGCATTCTGTAAATTCCTATTTTGATTCGTGTGGGTGCTGTAGGAGTCTTTTTTTGGTAGTAATTGTGATGAAACTTGTTCTCTTGGCTTAGGAACCGGTGTTGGCGATTCCAGACTTCTGGCCTAAGGTTAGGGTTTAGGGGCTTTTTTTTTGGAGGGCAAAATGTAGATGAGAGAACCCATGGTTGAAAACGCATTCTGAGATGTGTAAAAAGGAGTTAAGTTGATTACTTTTGAGGGGTTTATTACTTTAAAAAGGTTTAAGCATGTATAAGTATTGAGGGACACGAAGGAACTTTTGTGTGATACTTTTGATTTTTTTTTAAGAAAATCCAATTATCACAATTTTTTCCCTTAGTTTCCTTGTGTGGCTGTACACTTATCTTTACTTCATCTGTAGATTCTGCAATATTTTTGATAAGAAAATCAAGTCAATGCTATGAGGAGTATTTGATAGCATTTTGGTCTAGAATAATGTGAAGACCATCTTTTATAGGCATCAACTATGCTGCTCGCTTTCATTCTTGTTCATGTGGTTGAACTTTAATGCCATTGCTCTTTAAATGACTTCCTGATTTGGTTTTGTCTGAGATGGATTTAATGTAGAAACCTAAACAATTTTATCTATAGACCACTATTTCTGTCGGCTAAACAATTTAATCTATCGACAAATATTTCTGTCGATTTATTGGTTTGAATTGGTTTTTGAAAGTTCAAACTAAAAGCTAACAGATTCTACCAGTTTGAAATATCTTTTAACTGAGATAAAACTGACTACTAGAGAAAAGTGATTAAACCGGGCCAAAAAAAAAAGACTTGCTTTGGTTTACCGATTCGGCCTCTTTTTTTTTTGGCCCAGCCCCTTGTTCAAATATATTCTTGATCTAAAGATAGTCTCATAAAGAGTCGAACTACTGGTAAGTAACGTGAAAAACTATTCATTGAGTTTCAAGTAGATGTTATATCTTGTTATGCTGTGCTGAATCAGTTAATGCTCTATTACTTTACCTATGGAACCATATATTGCAGATGATTATCTGATGGCATGAGATGTTCCATGCTCCCTAATTGCACTCAGATTCTTCATAAATTTACCTTGTGAACTTGTTAGAACTTTCAATTACTTTATGATGAACTTCATGCAAGGGAATCAAATATGTACTGAGCGTCAAGAAGTGTTCAGATCATTGAGATGCCTCATACATTCTTAGTAGGCCTTAAAATATTAATTCTGTTCATTTAGTTTATTGATTCCCATATCAGATAGGTTGCAATTTTAATCAGGTCTTTTTGAGTAAAACTATATTATTGGTTTTTATTGTTGGCTTTAGGTGGTTTAGATGTCAAGTATAATGTGGTTAAAAAGTTTCGAAAATCATTATGGATATCTTTTGAAAGTTGATTTATAGATATATTAGAATTTCAATTTTTCTTGATGTATTAGAGGCCATATTGCATTAATTAGAAATAAGCTATCTGTCACATTCAACTGAAATGACGAGCTGTTGTTGTATTAGATACTTAAATTATTAAGTCAAAAAACTGGGGAGATATCAGTGTACCTGAAGTATAAAATAGTTAAAATGAATATCTCCAAGCTGTAGCATCTATATTGAGTGAAAGCTTTCATTTCCTGTCCTTGACTATCACATTTGGTTCCTAGATGTTTTTGACCTTGTTATTTGGCTTTCTTTAATAAATAAATTTGCAACTTGATTTGAAGTATCATGCAGAATAATTTTTTTCCTCAAATTTGCTTTGAAGATGTGTTTCGGTGTAAAATCATAAGTTTGATTTTCCGTGAATGTGGTCTCATCAAATTTGTAATGTAATACCTAGTATTGTTTATAACTTTTTGGCATGGTTGAAGAAAGCTAGATATAGAAATCTATAAACATTTCCTGAGCTATAGTGCATTTTAAAATGGATACCAGAACATTAAAAATTTTGATTTCATTATTTTTCGTTATGGTATATTTGATGTAACTATCTCGATGCTAGAAATTAATAGGGTTTGTAAGTTTTTGAACACAAATACTCTTTGACCCCACAGATTATTTCTTTTTAATTGAATTAACTTTTCTGGGAGAGATCATCAAGTTCTGACAAAACTTGATGCAATTTCTATAGTTCATATTTAAAAACATGTTATAGATCAGGTAATGTCTGTACTTTTTTTTTTTTATTTTATCAAAACTAGGTTTTTTGTAGAACATACTCTGCTTCATGCTGATATCGTCGAAGTGAAATTTATCTTTATTAGGTGAATGGCTGTACTGGAAAAATGGGGAAAGCTGTTGCCGAAGCAGCAGTTTCTGCTGGCATTCAGTTAGTTCCTGTAACATTCAGCAGCAAAGAGAATCCTAGTAGAACGCTACAAGTTGGCAGTATGGATATGCATGTACATGGCCCATCAGAAAGAGAATATATTCTCTCTTCTGTCCTTGATGAATTCCCGAATCTTGTACTTGTTGACTATACTGTACCAGATGCTGTGAATGGTAAAATATTGCTACTTGTCTTCTTCCTTTTTTTCTGCATTTATTCCTTTGTTATATATTCACATTATGTATGGAATAGTCCATATATACTCCAAGAAGAACTATTTTCACATTCGCATCCTAGTTATCTCCTTAAACAGAAACGAACTGCCAGGAGGATTATATGGTTGACTTCTGCATGGAGGGAAGTATTGGGATTTTCTTTTACTTTTTTAAGTGCTATATTCAAAAAAGAACTTGTAGGTTACATTCGTAAAATTCCTTTACTATTGATTGCAGTGTTAGTGCCTAATTTTTTCTATACATTCACAGTCCACTTTTACCAATAACCCGAACACCTGTATCAAGGTATTTGAAAAGTATGGAACTCAATCTTGATTTATTTTTCGGGTGTCAAAGCTCTTTAGCTAAGCTTCATAGAGGTAAAAGGATTTTGGAACTTAGCATTTGGTTATCATCATTATTCTTGGACTTGTGAGCATTTGATATTAGGCAATTTAGTACTGTCAGTAGTCTCCACATTGATGTAGGGGAAAATTACTTTTTCATGATGTTTTTGATGTTGTTCTAGTATAGTTAATCTGCATTTAGACAATTATCTTTATTTCAAAATGGTAACTTTTTTCTTGTAGATAATGCTGAACTTTACTGCAAACTCGGTGTGCCGTTTGTAATGGGCACAACGGGAGGAGACAGGGAGAAGTTGTACAAAACAGTGCAGGATGCAAATGTTTATGCTGTAATATCTCCCCAGATGGGCAAACAGGTAAAACCCATGTTCCTGAGTTTAGTTAGAGGTTGTTTGGCTTGGCCAGAGCTTCAACAGAAGTGGTGTTTGAGTCGAGTTATTTAAAGAAGCATTAACAGGTTTCTCATTAGAATATTGTCAATAGTTTTCCGCTGCTGCAGGAGCTAAAATCTTCAAATTAGATCTTCTACTTTAATGCCCAAAAGCCTAGTTCGCTTCAGCTGCTTGGAATAAGAGAATTTGCTCTAGAAGCCAAGCCAAACAGGTGCTTAATGACATAGTTTTTGGTCCATTGGTGAGAACAAGGTTTTAAGTACCCGTCGGCACGGGCCGTACCCGTGCCGTACCGTGCCAACAAGATACCGACACGATACAAATCCCGTGCCGATGGCATAGCTCAAAACCCTCTATTCTTTAAATTAGTAAGTAATTTCCTCAATAAAGTTCAAAAGATGTGATAAAAAGACATAATAAAATAATTAGAATATTTTGTTGCAAAAGAAAATAAATATTTTATGCTATTATGTGTCGGCACACAAAAATTTTTTGATCGGCACGCATCGGCATGGCTCGGCACGCACCGTGCCGTACCGTGCCGACAAGTTTCCGGCACGACCCCGTACCACGGCACTTAAATCCTTGGGTGAGAAATCCCAAATATAAGCAAGTTGTACTTTTTACTAGGTTGTTGCATTTCTTGCTGCCATGGAGATAATGGCTGAGCAGTTTCCTGGTGCTTTTTCTGGATATCACATGGAGGTACAATTCCACTTTAGTTCTTTTTTTTTTTCCTGTGTATTTCTCCAGTTTCCAAGCTTCTACTGGAAAATAACTTCAATCCAATTAGAGTTTTCTTGAATTCCATTCATGTTTACAGGGACTAACCTTATAATTTCCTATATTCTTATCAAATTAACTACAGTTAAGTATTTATAGCAACTCTTCTATTGATTAACTACAGTATTGGTGTATTTATAGCAACTCTTTTATATTTGATAACACTTATCCTAAATGATCTACATGCATAAAGTTTACAATTATTAAGGCACATCACTGATCTTGGCGACCAGTCCTCCAACCTCTTTTAGCTATGAAATTGTTTACTTTTACTTTTTGTTGGAAAAACTTTCTACGTTTCATTCCATGTTATAAGAAGTTCCTCTTGAGTTGTTTAAGCTAGCTTAGTAGAGTGATCCAAGTTTTTTCTCATCAAATATGATAGACAACCTAGCAGGTGCAATGCATGTCCTGAAAAATTCTTGATTATGAGGGCCTTGCGGTGTACTAAAATGAAACTTCTAGATTGCAACAACAAAGGAAAAGCTCACGAGCGCACAAGTTACTGCTGGACAAATAGTTCTAAATCCAAACAGGCCTTAGTAAAAGAACTTTTATCGGAGCTAAGTCTCTTATTGTGCTTGCCTCTTTTTTTTTTCTAGTGGAAGGACTATTTTTAAGTAATGAAATATACCTATCTAAGCAAAAAACCGTATGATCAATCACTAATGCTTTATTATCATCAAAACCAACTAGAGAAACTTGCTGAAACTGTGATGCTAACACTTTCTGCATGTTTTTGGCCTTGTATTACATTCTGCAGCCCTATATCATTGATTCATTATTATATGAAAGGATCAAATTACCAAATCATTTATATTTGAACTCTGATGTCTGTATCAATGTAATCATCTGCATATTTGTGACTTCGAAGGCTCACTCTGTCTATTTATTAATCTATAATTCCACCCAATTTATGAGAGTTGTCTAACAAAAAGAGCTACATAGAGTTGGTCATGATACTCTAAAGCCGGTTTTGTAAACCACTTCTCAATACCTTACGAATTTGAAATTTGAATTTAGTGAAATTTACTCCTTGTCTGACTTGTGATTTTGTGAGTCATTTACAAAGGATAGAGGATAAAAGATACTTCCAAGAATGTTCCAGACTGTAGAAGACTAGAAACACTACTCTACCTCGTGTGATCTGTAAAAAGCTACATTTCTATTTACAAATAGCTCCTTGGCACAGGGAGCGGAAAAGAGTATGCCTGATTGTGATGCTCTTCTCCACAGTTATGATATGTGGTACTCAGAAATATATCATATTATTATTATAACCATTATTCACAGGTTAATGCTTCCCATACTGAATATTCAGAAATTTACAGGTGATGGAGTCACATCAAGCAGGCAAATTGGACACATCTGGTACAGCTAAAGCTGTCATTTCTTGCTTTCAGAAATTGGGTGTCTCATTTAGTTTAAAGCAGGTATGGGCTTTTGCGAAACATATTTGTACTCAAACAATAAAATATTCCTTTCATTATGTTCAATTTGTTATCGGTAGCTTGAAATGTTTGTTTTTAGAAACTTAGTCTTTGCCATCAGTTTTGTCAGATCTTATTTATTTATTTGTTGTATTGTCAACATTTGGCACATACATGGCTTTTTGTAAGCAAATATGTTTGATGCTGAATCTCTGCTTCTATGTTTGCATTTCTGTTTGAGAGTCACTAGTGATAGTTTATCAACTATCCTAGTATCTTAATGCTTCAACCTTCCCTGTTCATGTCTTTTTCTTTTTTAGGTGATTTAGCATACCATGTGCAACAACACTTTTTCTTTTGATTGTTCTCACATTTACAATGAAGTGCTGTAGTAGAGTCTTATTTTCCCTTTTCTTTTCAATTATGAGGTGAATATCAGTGAAATTGATATAACTAAAGCTTCCTATTTCCATATTTAGTTTGATCGTAGATATCTATAGGCGCTTGACTTACGCATTAATACATTCTTGTTATAACCTTGTTTGCATTTAGCTTTCAAGCATTTTGCGCAAACTCAGTGCTTGGTTTATTTTAGTCAAGCTCTGTTTCTTTCTGAATAGTATGTGGCTATCTTCGGTGGTCTTTGTTGTGTCAATTACTCTTATTAATTTGCAAATGTGCCTATATTTTCCATCATGAACTTTAATACATCTCATAGCATTTATGATTTTAGTTTTGATAGTTTCCTTTTAATGTGTATTCTCAAGAACTCACTTTTTTCTTCTTTTTTTTTTAACGTTACCAGATAAAAAAGATTAGAGACCCTAAGAAGCAACTTGACATGGTGGGTGTCCCTGAGGAGCACCTCTCAGGCCATGCATTTCACTTATATCATCTCACCTCGCCTGACGAAACGTAATATTTTTTTTTTTTTTTCATCTTATTAGTCGCCGAGTTATGTTACGAACGAATAATTCCTATTACCTGCTTATTAATGTAAATTTTTAATGTTGCTTACAGTGTTTCATTTGAGTTCCAGCATAACGTCTGCGGTCGTTCAATATATGCCGAGGGAACTGTTGATGCTGCTATGTTTTTGTATAAGAAGGTCTCCTGATACTTCATTCTTTAATTTTCTCCTGTAAATTCTGTAAATTGCAATTTAGTCCCCAATCTTTCACTTAAATAATATTTTCCTGAACTTAACCTAATATCAGTTTTGCATACAAACTAACAGGCCCTAGAAATTATCGACCGGAGGAGTTATTAAAAGAAAAGAGACTATTAATACATTTTGCCTTTTTCTTTATGAGTTTGCTCCCTATTTTCCGTTGTACAAGGAAGAGCAATCCGACACTCAATATTTTTTGCCAATGCAGGTTGAGTCTAAGGCCGATAAGAAAATATACAACATGAGCGATGTCCTGCGAGAAGGTAACATGCGATGAGCCCTGGTTAGTCCATTTGCTGATACCGCAACTTCGATCTGAAACCTTTCTAGAATTTTGTGATATTTAAATTTTGCTTAGATTTGCGGCAACATGTGTTAGTGTTTTTCTGGCGCTCCTTATGAATTTTATTTTTTTTTTCCCGTTTCGAAAATTTTGTTCCTCCCAAACTATTTTATCGAAATCGAGTGGTAGATTTAACTCTCAATTGAAAATATTGTACTCAGAATCAACTTTCAATCCCTTGATTTATTCGTTTACGGTGAGGGGTAAATTGCACTACAACTTTAAATCTAAGGTCTTTCTGTCAAAATTTAATTTGCAAAAATAATCCTGAGCTTGTCACGTAGGCGTCACGTCAGCGTCACGCGGGCGGAGCTGGGGGCGGTAGTTAAGTTAAACACAGCTAAACACGTCGAATGGTTCACCATGTTTAGAGAGAATATATATCTTTTGCAATATCAATATTAAAAAAAAGAATAGGAAGGAGGGATGTCAATGGGAATGGATATTCGAAATATTATCCGAATCCAAACTCGAATAAATTATATATATATACATAATTTATTTGTATTTATTTATACAATATATAAAATATTTAATAATTTTTATTTTTTAGATCTTTATCCAACGGTATAGATTTTTAAAATCTGGATTCATGTTCGGGTTTCGAGTTTTTGATCTGATATGGATATGAGTATGAATTTTTAAAATCTGTCAGGTTCAGATCCGGATTTGAATTTTAATTTGATTTTCGGGTTCGGATTTTTGAAAAAGGGAAGAAAATGAATACAAATATGAAAGACGGTGGACACGGTGTATAATTCACCGTGTTCAATTTAACACACCGGCTCCGGCCCTATCTGTGTGGTGTTGATGTGGTGTCTGTATGGCAGGCCGAGGGTTATTTTTGTAAATTAAATTTTGATAAGATTATTTTTAAAATAAAAATTTGTCAGGGACTAAATGCAAAAAAAACCCTGGAGAAAAGGTTGAGCTGGCTGCATGATATTCAATAGTAACCTAAGTATTTTTTATTTTATTTTCAGGTGGTTAAGGTAATAAATTTCTGCCTCGTTTTGTGTCGTGTTTATTTTTTATTTTCTTAAATAAAATTTTGTATAACAAAAAAAAATATAAGAGTGGATAGTGAATTGCTTATAATTTTATTATCTAAAATATCTATTTGGCAGCAAAAAAAAAAATAAAAACTTAAAGCCCCGTGTAGTATCGTTTTTCGTATTTTATTATTATAAGTAAAATTTTGTATATCAAAATGTACAGAAGTGGGTAGTAAATTACTTTTAATCTTTTCATCTAAACTATTTATTTAATAATAAAAAATAAAAACATAGAAAATAATTTTTCTTGCTTCCAAATTTTTTTTTAAATAAGTCGTCGTCTTATACTTGGACGGATACAGTAAACTAATCCACTATTAACAACAAAAAAAGAAATATTTTCTCGGCATATTAAATTATACAGAATTAGTGTAAAAAAAAAAAGACAATCATACCAGATGAGGTTTAAAAATTACTCTTTTTTTTTTTTTTCTAGCTTCTAAGGGGATATACATTGTAAGTTAACCAGCTATAATAACAAAACAAAATTTTTTCTTTTAATAACAACACAATTTTTTCTTTTAATTCTTTTTGTTTCTCGGAAAATTTTGGCATTTACGATTTGGTATAATGTCATACTTGTCGTACTTTTCTCAGGATGTGATCTATTTTATTCTTAGAAATAATTTGAAGGCCGAGTATACTACTGTATTCTATAAATATTTTGGTATTGTTTCGGTATACAAATATATATATATTTTTTTTTTTGAGAATAGGTAGCACGCTACCTGCTTCATTCATTAGAACTATGAATTAGGCTACAGAAGTGAGGCAACCAGGGCCTCGAGGAGGGCACGCGCACGCACCCACACACACACACACACGCACACTCACACACACACACACTCACTCACACTCACGCACACACACACACACCCACAAACCCACCCACACACACACACACAGACACACACCCACACACCCGAAGCCGAAGAGTCACAGAGACACGGAGTCAGAAAGCGTATTTCCACGAGTCCGTCAGCAACCTGAGCCTTCGCACCGCCACCACGGGGTCGAACTGAATGTCACGAAAGATAACGTCGTTTCTGATCTTCCAAATGGTCCACCAGCAAGCAACCAAATCAGAAAGTCCGCTACTTCTCCTTTGTCCACCAGCCTTTCCCTTCCACCTATCCCAAACTACGTGTACGTCCGCACCCAACTCCCCCGGCTGAACATCCCCGATTCCCTTGACCATGATAAACTTAAGAAAAACACATTGGGAGAACAGGTGGTCCACCGACTCATCATAAAGTCTACATAGAACACAAGCCGTACTTCCTGACCAACCTGTCTTTCTGAGGTTGTCAGTCGTAAGTGTTCTTTTCTTAAGAACCAGCCAGCAGAACACTTTGATCTTGAGTGGAATTCGGAGACTCCAAATCCGGTTGACCCGTTCGTCCCTCGTACCTCCGTCGTTCATCATTCGATAGGTTGCTTGTACCGAGAAAATACCGTTACTATCCCATCGCCACCCAATCCTGTCCTCCCTTTGTTGTAAACTGAAACTGGCTACTCTCTCTTTAAGCTCCAATACGTTGGGGCACAGGTTCCGCGAAGTAGAGGACCCATCAGCTAGAATGCTACTCCAATTCCATTCATTCCCTCGAGAGCAATCCGTCACCAAAATAGGTTTGCCATCCCGCCGCGCATATACCTCCGGGAACGCCGCTTGAAGTGTGGTATCCCCACACCATCGGTCGAGCCAAAAGTCAATCGACCGCCCATTCCCCAGAGTATAGCTGATCCCCCATTTGAAAATATCTTTAGTCGATAGCACACCTTTCCACCAATGTGAGGGAGGCCTGAACCCTCTCCCCTCCCACAGCGGTCGTCTTCTGCGATAATATAAGGCTCGGATGACCTTGATCCACGTCAGTTGAGGTGCAGTAAAAAATCTCCACCACCACTTGACTAGAAGAGCCTTATTCATGCCATCGACGTCAAGGATGCCTAATCCACCTGCTCTCTTACTCAAACATATGTTTTTCCATGCCACAAGACACCCTTTGCCTGGGGTGCTACTCTGGCCACTCCAGAAGAAATCTCTGCGTAGGGCCTCGATCCGCTTGATCGCCCAACGGGGTGCCTTAAACACTGATAGGAAGTACAAAGGTAGGTTAGTGAGCACCGCATTGACTAGAATAAGTCTACCCCCTCTGGAGAGAAGTTTGGCCTGCCATCCATCGATTCTGTGCTGTATTTTCTGGATAACCCCTCTCCAGACCTCCTTGGTGGGGGGTTTTGGTGAAAGTGTAAACCCTAAGTAAGTGGTGGGGAGAGTACCAACTTTGCAATCGAGCACCTGTGCAAGTCTCTCTGCTTTCCCCACGGTCTGGCCCAGGTAATAAAGTTCTGACTTTTCTCTATTGATTTTCAATCCCGACGCCCACTCGAACAGATTCCACATAAGTCGTATGTTTCTCATGTACCGTTTTCTAGCCACCGAGAAAAAGAAAGTATCGTCCGCGAACTGAGTAAGTGTGGTTAAGCTCTCTTGCGACGGACCAATTCCCCTGAATAGATTGTTTGAGCTGGCCTCTTTGGTCAATCTAGCGAGACACTCCGCCACCAACAAGAATAGGAATGGTGAGAGTGGGTCTCCTTGACGAACCCCTCGCTTAGTTTTGATCCACTTAGTAGCCTCCCCGTTAACCAGAATAGCGACTTTAGCATTACACACACACTGTTTGATCCAGTCACACCATTGCGCCTCGAACCCCCACCATCGGAGGATACTAAAGAGAAAGGGCCAGTGAATCCTATCGTAAGCCTTTTCGAAGTCCACTTTTAAACCGACCCCTTCAATTGCCTCCTTACTACCCCATCTGATTAGTTCCGAGACTGTGACATACGCGTCGGTAATGTTTCTCCCTTTCAAGAAGGCGTATTGAGCGGGGGAAATAAGCTCGTTCATGCCTGCTGCTAGCCGGTTTGCAAGGACCTTCGAGATGATCTTTTGAATCCCATTAATGAGGCAGATTGGTCGATATTCATTTGCTCTTTCTGCCGCTGCCTTCTTGGGTACTAGGCAGATAAAAGAGGAGTCTATAGGGGTAGTAGAAATCCTGCCCTCGTATAATTCCTGGAACACGTTGAGCAGGTCTCCCTTTATGGTGTCCCAGAAAGTTTGGTAAAATCTAAGTGGAAAACCATCTGGGCCCGGAGCTTTATCGCTACCCAGCTGAAATACCGCTTCCTTTATCTCATCGGCACTGAACTTCTCCTTTAATCGCCTCCTCTCGGGTTCGGACACCCGTCCCACGTTAAAGAGCCTGCTCCAATCTCCGAATGATTGCGGGGCTGATGCTTCTGCCGTAAAAAGTTCTTTAAAAAATTGGTAAAAATACGACTTCTTGTCCTCCTCTGACTGGTAAACCCGCCCGTTGTCAGAAATCGGACCGATTCCATTGGTCCGTCTACGCCCATTCGCGATGCTATGAAAGTACTTCGTGTTGCTATCCCCCTCCCTCAACCAATGCTGATTAGCCCTGGCTTTCCACAATGCAGCTTCTTCGTTTAAAACCCCTTGTAACTTAGCTTTTAGTTCCTCCCTTCTCACCACCCTGTCCTCAGTTAGCGCTCCAAGTTCTTCTGCTAAATCAATCTGACGGATATCCTCCATTAGCCAATTCTTAAAATCCCTGATACTATAGAACTCACTTTTGCACCATTCTTTAATCCGCTGTCTACAGTGTCTCAACTTTGCTGTAAAAGTAAGCACAGCAGAGCTTTTAGACCTTCCTTCTTCCCACCAGCCTGGTACTTTGGCTAAAAAACCGTCATGGTTGAGCCACGCTTCCTCAAAACGGAAAATTTTTTGTCTTCCCCTCGATCCTCGTTCCACCGAAAGAAGAATAGGGCAGTGATCAGAAACGACACGAGGTAGCGCAACCACCTTAGAAAACGGGAAGTCCTGGTCCCATTCTGTAGAGATTAGGAAGCGGTCGAGTCTTGCAAGGGTAGGGATCTTTTGCATATTGGACCACGTGTAGGATTGATTTGTCATAGGTAGGTCGATGAGTTCTAGGTCGCTAATTAACTTGTTAAAAAGCGCCATGTTACGTGCACTCCAGGTCTTCCCTTTCCGCTCCTCTTGTTTTCTAATGCTATTGAAATCGCCACAAACAATCCAACGACCCTGGCAGAGCGATTTCAGTTGCGCAACTTCAGCAAAGAACTCCTCTTTCCCATCCCACGTCGCCGGTCCGTAGACATTCGTGACATAGAAAGTAAGT
Source organism: Aechmea fasciata (assembly GCA_025177825.1). Lineage (NCBI taxonomy): Eukaryota > Viridiplantae > Streptophyta > Magnoliopsida > Poales > Bromeliaceae > Aechmea > Aechmea fasciata. The sequence continues at coordinate 3,882,835 of CM045933.1, forward strand.
CCGGTCTTAATGTGCGTAAGAAGCACCGAAATCGAATACTTTCGCATTAAGACATCTTGACCAGTAAAAAACCGAGAGTTCCAACATGTGATGACTCCCCCTGAGCTACCGTTGGATTCGAGGTAGACACATTTGTTAAATAAGGATCCACCGATACTACGCAGAAAGGAGTTAGACACCGAGGAAACTTTGGACTCCTGCAAACATACTACCGAACTACAAAGCTTGGAAATAACCGCCCTAACGGCGTTACGCTTAGAGGAGCTATTAAGTCCTCTTACATTCCAACTACAGACTCCTAACATAGAAGAAACCCTAAGGACACCCAACCGAACCAACACCCAAAATGGTGTCCACTAACCATCGCACAACTCCCCGATTACGCACCCTTGGTCACAAACTCCTCGAAATTCGTCGCCTCGTCTATCCCCAAAGTCACACCGCACAGCCGACTCTTCCGCACCAACGAAAGGACAACCGAGTCACCCCCCCTCCCAGTACCTCCCTCCAGTTGGTTAGCCTTTCTGTTCATTGCACGCTCCAGAATCGTCATCTTCCTTCCTGCAGCCAGACGCTTACTGCTCCTAGTGGCAGACTCTGCCGAAGCTTCCCTACTATCCCCTAGATACATCGCACTGGTCAGGTCCGCCCACTCCCCTCCACAGCCATCCAGAGACCCGTGGCCCCCCCCCACGGTCAACACATTCACGGTCAAATCAAGACTCGCAGACTGACTCAGCCTCACGTGTTCCCCCATCTCGAGTCCACGGCCAGTGGGCCCCAGGCAAGGGCCCGAGGAGAGACCCAAAGCGCGCTCCCCCTTGATCGCCGTGTCAAAGCCACTGCCCCACGGTCCCCCAGTAATGGACAAAAGCACTCCCCCTAAATCCATCAAAAAGCCCTGCCTCCAAGATTGTGATCCCAAGGTCTGCTTCCAAAACACAGTAACCTTGGGCCCCACACCCTGAGAAGACAAGCCAACAGTACTTCCCCCAGTCCATATAACAGAGGAAAGAGAGGGTCCCCATCCATCCCCAGTGCCTTTTTTCCCTCCCTTCTTCAAGTAAGCACTGCTGCCCACCTTCAACTCCCCGAATCTCGAGACTGACGCCTTCCTGCCCTCGGTCAGCTCGCCATCAAACGCTGTTGCAAGCTTCCTTCGCCCCTCGGTCGTCGAGCCCCCGGAGATCGTACCGAGCCGTCTCCTACCGTCCTTCATCGCCGGCCCTCCCACCTCCCGGACAGCACCCCGGTACGAAGCCTCCGGCAGACTCCGGCCCCGTTGCGTGACTTCTTCCCACCTCGGAGGACTGGCCCTTACTCGCTCCCTCCATCGACCCACAGCCTCCTTGCGCACCCCCACCCCGAACCATCGTTGCTCCACTCCCGCTTCAGCACCCGTCGTACTACCCCGCCTCCGCACCCCGACCCCGACTGGGTCTGCTCTGAACTGATGATGCTCAATCGCTTCTTCTACCTCGCCCTCTCCCGCTCCCATCTCGGCCTGCGCTTCCGCCTGTACATCCTCCCCACCACGCTGCGGGATGTTCTCTGCTTCATCTTCATCAATCTCGCCATCCGCCGGTCCAACCTGCGGGGGGTGCGGTGGATCCCCACCCCCCCTCTCCTCGATCCTCTCCCAGCTTTCCAGATGCACCATGACGGAGAAGACTTCCTCGCCCAGCACCAGAGATAAATTTTGCGGCACGTCGAGGAGAGAGTCCATGACAATCTGACAACGGAATGCTCGCAAATCCGTCATTGCTCTAGAGACAGCATCCGCCTTCACGAATCGGCCGAAGCCCCCCACGATCGCCGCCACCCGCGGTGTAGTCCAACACTCGAAGGGGAGGTTGATGAGTCGAACCCATGCCCTATACCTTGACCGATGTGGACGGGCGTTCCAGTGCCGCCCCCATGGGTAGCACCTTAGCCAGAGTTCGCCCAGAGTCAACAGTTCTCTCCTAACAAGATCTGCAGCGGCGACCCACTCCGGGAGGAAGATGACAAAGTCCCTCTCCCTGAATCGGGCAACCGCGAAGTCTTCGGTGTAGCCCCCGAAGCGTCGTGCTAACGCAGCTTTGATGGCGGCGATAGTATCGGTACCTCGGTTCGCCGGTTGGATGACATCGGCGAGAACGGCATTGCGGCGGAGCTCAAGACGTCGTAAATACTCCTCCGTATAGGGGATGAACACCTTCGACTCCGGCGCGCGAGCCGGACCTCCCGGGCGTCGGTTCGGCCTGTACATATCGATGTTCACCTTAGCTCTTCTCTTGGCTTTGCACTGATGCGCTCGGTGGCCTGAGCTTAGGCAGCTACGGCACTTAACCGGATCCCGGCACTCAGCAACTAAGTGATCAGAAGCAAGACATCGAAAGCATTTCCTAGTGGCTTTTTTGCTACGACCCTGCTTAGGCCCCTGAAACAGGAGAGATTTCGTGGAAGAGTTGGCAGTATGTTGGTGGCCTGGCCTCCCCCTCCTCAGTAATGCCTCTTTATAAGACACCCGACTGCTTGAGGAGTAGTTACTACCTCCACCATCCGTCCTGCGTCCATTCCCCCCCAAAGGTGAGCCAGGTAGTAGCTCCTCCTTACCATCTTGATGTCCGTCGATAGCCTCCTTCGTACGCTTTAATGGTGCACTCTTGCCGAACTCATGCAAGGTCTCGTCTCCTCCTTCCTCGGCCACCGCGTCCGCTCGAGTCCCGCGCCCGCCTCTTGAATGGCCATTAATCCTAAGTGACCCCCTCTTGCCTTCCTGGTGTCGCCCTCTAGCCCCCTTCGTAAGCTTACTAGATGCTCCCTTACCGAACTCATGCAAGCTCACCTTGCCTCCATTCAGCCGTTGTTGCATCTTTGAAGCAAGAACGGTACCCTCGACTGGCGCGTCCGCTCGATTCCATTGCTCGTCGCTCGAATGCCCATAACTGCTCCCTGGTAAAAGGCCTGAACCCGCTCGCATCCCTTGCTTGCCCCATGAATGGCCATTACTGCTCCCAGCAACTCCATAATTGTCACCACCAGGGCCCTGATCCATCCGTTTCTCTTCATCAATGCCCCCGCCTACCCTCACAAGATCCTCACCAATCTCATCCGCCCAAACTAAACACTTCTGGATCCTCTTACCCTTCCCCTTCCCCTTCCCCTTTCCCTCGCATCGCGCCATTTCTTCTGCTATGTATTAATATAAAAAAATGTTATATACAAATATTGTCACTTAGATTTTGATATCGAAATAAGTTATCAAATAATAATTTTTTTAATATTATTATATAATTTATTTTAAAAAAAAAAAAAAATAGGTAGCACACTATCTGTTTTATTTATTTTATTTAGAAATAAATTTAGCTGAAAATATAAATCAACTAGGATTCGAACTTGAGAACTCAGTATCAACCACCAAGTTCTTTGTCCGTCGTATTATTTATAAACTTATTATTTGAAAACCATACAAGGGAGGGCCCTTGTGGGTCCCACTTTTTTTTAAAAAAATTTTTGGTTTCTCTCTCTCACTCTCTCTCTCTCAGACATTATTTTTTTTAAAAAAAAATTCTCAATTTATTTCTCTCACTCTCTCTCACACACTTTACATTTTTTTTTTAAATTTTCTCACTTTATTTATATTTATTTATTTATAATATATAATATTAATTAATATAAATATACTAATATGAAATCTAGAAAAGACCTCCCGTTATTTTGTGGATTATAGGGTCCACATCAAATTTCTAAAGAATTAATTGCACATTGGGTCTCAATCTTTCTACTTCTTTTTTTTTATTTTTGACCCTAATTTCTAAATTTTACATGTTTCACTTTAGTGCCCAAACGATTTTTTAAAATTAATGTATATAATAATAATATAATTACTGATTTCTTCACTAATTTAAAATTTAGGAATCAAATATTTTATTAGTTGTATGTGTAGTTATATTGATAGTTATAATAATTTACTATTGTATTGTCTTTCTGCCATGAAGCGCGGACCCTTAACTAGTATAATTTATTTCAACATTCAAATATGATTGAAACCCCTCTTGCTGATAGACTGTTATAAATAATTTATTCCAACATTTATGCACGGGTCGAATGTCTATAATGGAATTAGGCCAGATTGTTTAAAACTTTTCAGCATGTTTAATTGTAAAAATTTTTTAAAAAAGAGTTAGGCTTTTCAGCCGTACAACTTTTAATTAAAACTAGTGTAAGCCCGAGCGGAAAATGTAAGTAGTTTATTTAAACTTTAAAATTTTTAACTCTCTTTTGTTTAAATCCTAAAATTTGAAATTAACAATTTAAAAATTTAAATTTTAAAAATATATTTTATCTTAATTCAGTTTGTATATGTCGGGGTCCCCTTTTGGTTAAAACAAAGTAATTTTTTTTTTTTTTTTTTTTGAAAACCCGACCTTAGAGTATGCCGATCCTCAACAAATGTAAGCGAGTCCACCGTTCACACGGACAGAGATTTTTCTATCATCTGCGTTGCACAAGTACAAGATACATCACAATCATACAACCACCAAGAACATACAAACATTCAACATTTATATATGTTCATACATCATTCATCATATGTTTACATTCAGGATTTAAATATAAAATCACAACTATTAGTTAAAACGTTTCTAACCCGAAAACTTATTTTAAAATACTAATTTATGAAAACCACAAAAAACCTTTTCAAAATTGTTTTCCACACAAAAACCCTTTATCTTTAAAACACGCTATCACAAGGGGTAGAAAATTATTTTTCATTTTATAGAAATTCATTAGTCTTTATTATGTTCAGAAAACTAACTAAAATCTTGAATATTCAAACATAATGAAATACTGAACCATATTATCTGTCTAAGTTATATCAACAGAAATAAGAGTAAAATCTAAACCGAATAATCTGGGTTGGAAGCTCTATCGACCGTTATAAATGTATCTCACGTCTCCTATCAACCCTCATCGCCCGCAATACCTAAAAATAGTGGGGGTTGAAAATATGTAAACATGTCTCCCCTTCCAGTGGGTATCGCAAGCCAACGAAAGCGAGGAGTACTCATATGATCATAAAGAGATAAATAGGATCATAAGCAGGTATACTAAATACAGTAGTAACAATAATATATGAATATGATGTATAAGAACAACTACCGCTACTATAAGAAAAAACTGAATGTATACATGAATATCAATTATAGTAGCAAGACAACTATAAAGAAAGAATTGTAAGTATGCATGCAACAGCCGCTTGTGGATGCGCGACATATTTGGAGAAACGACGATGTGCAAAAGACCGTGTTTCGCACACGGATATTCGGTGCCTCGTGAGTAATTGTGGTGTCGCTGAGCTTTTGTTGGCTGGTCATGCACATCGTTTCGGGGGTTCGAAAATGATGGGTGAGCGACGGTGAGTTTCGATGTCGAAATTGACACTTTCGGGAACTCGAATCGGAATGATTATCCGACAATAATCGTTTCGCGGCGAGATAGTGTTTTCGCTGTCAAGTCACACTAAAATAGGTGTTTAGTGGCAGCGGACGACTCGTATCTTGAGTCGGTGAATTCCGGGATAGTTTGTGGGTCTCGACGGAGTCCCGGTGCGATTCTTAGGACTTCCGGCGTGTTACGGCAATCGGTTTTGGAAAACCGATTCCCGTGGATTCGTTAGTGGGGTTCTGTGAGTTAATGTTTCGTATTTGTGGGTTAGTGTTTTATATTTGAGAGGTTGAACTCTAGCCCGATGGACCTTTCATAGGTTAGGTTGCTTATTCCTCCACATTTGGAATCTCAATACTGTATAAGCACAGGTGGGTAATTTGATCCGAAGTCGGTACAGTGGTGCATGCTTGGTGATGGTTTCTTATCCTTGCTCTCTCGTCGTTATCCGGAATATATATCTATATATATATAGTATTGAGCTTTGCACCCATGTTGTTTTGGTTATATTCTACTCGGTAGTTTTTCATATCTAGTATCATGAGTAGGAGTAGAATAGTTATACCATATTTTTTTGTTACTCTACTTAGTTGTTCAGCATATCCTGTATCATATTTAGAGTAGAGCAGTTTTGTGTTTTCATGTGAGATTGATGACCTAGTTGGTCGATTCTTGTATCTCGTATCTGTAACTTATTCGGTCGGTTACTTGACTTCTGTCGTTCGATGACTGTTGAGGTCGGTATACTATGAGGGGTAGAATTGTCGGCTAGTGGCTGACGGTTAGTTCGGGAGTATACTTGCTTATCCTCGATAGGATGTTGAGTTGTTCCATCCTAATTGACCTGAGTGGTCGGTACTCATGTTTCTTATGGTTCGATGACCCGTAGGGTCAGTTTACCCTGAGAGGTTGGATTGTCGACTAGTTGCCGATATTTGGCTATTGAGCATTCAGCATTGATCGGCACTGCTCGTACGCATTTCATGAACACCAGCGGTTTGGCCACCGCAAGAGGGTGTTCTTTTCCGGAAAGTGGTTATCGTGCTGCACCCGTGAGCCCAAGAGGGTTATATGCTTTTCACTCGAGGTGTTGTGGACCAATACGGCTTGCCTGAAGTGTTGCGAACCAATACGGCTTGTTTCTGTTTAGAGCAGTTGTGGCATGGGTCTGAGGTGTTGTGTACCAATACGGCCGTTCTAGATTGGGTATATTTGGTCTATACGTTTGGTTAACGCATATGTCTATAGTAGCAATTATTGTATGCATACTTACAGTTCTTTCCATATACTTGTCTTGCTACAATAGTTTCGATACCCATGTATGCATTCAGTTCTTCTTTACAGTAGCGGTAGTTGTTCTTATATATCATGTTCATGTATTATCGTTGCTACTGTATTTAGTATCTGCTCATGATCTTGTTTATCTCTTTATGATCCGGTGAGTACTCATCGCCTTCGTCGGCTTGCGGTACCTATTGAGAGGGGAGACATGTTTACATGTTCTCACCCCCCCCCACCATTTTTCAAGTATTGCGGGTGGTGAGGGTTGAGACGAAACGTGAGATATGTTCGTAACGGTCGATAAAGCTTCCGACCCGGTTTGTTGGTTTAGTTACTACCCTCTTTACTTCTGTTTATATATCTTAGACATATGGTTCAGATGGTTTTTGTTTACTTAGATATATATACACATAGTTTTGTGAAATTAAATAAAACACTCGTGGTTTTCATGTAAAGTATTGGAAATGATTTTCTACCCCTCGTGGTAGCGTTTAAAGAAAAAGGTTTTCGTGTGGGAAACAGATTTAAAAAGGGTTTCTTGGATTTGCAAATCTGTTGTGCATGGTGTAGGAATATATGAATATTTATATATTTAGTTGTGCTGGCTGTGTTTACTTTGTATCTTGTACTTGTGCGACGCCGTACAAATACAGGAGAGACTGTCTCTCGTGAGCTAATTGAGCTCCTATATTCGTATTATATCCCGGCAGACACTCGCAGAGCTCGCTAAAAAAAAAAAAAAAAAAAAAAAAAATCGCTATATTTTTAAACTACAACCCGGGGCGTGACATAGACTCTAGTCCCCATATGGTATGGCCATATCCCATTCCCATATTATGTTTTCCCAGGCAGCTTTGGGCAGAGGACTGGACTGGAAAACTTGTATTCCAAGGCTTGTGCCTTTGACAGAGGGCCCCGCGGCTATTGAGCCTTTGGGTCCTTTTTTTTTCAAAATTTTTTTTATTTTTAATTTTAAAAAAAAGGTTATAAATTTTTTTTAAAAAAAATTTGGATTAAAATGACCATAATGCCCTCACTAACATTCAAAATTTTGATTGTTAGAGATGGCATTTGGTCAAAAAATAATTTTAGATTTTTTAAAAAATAAAATTTTTTTACATCTATAAATACTACAACAAACATTTAAATTCATAATAACAAACAACTCTTCATTCATCGTCTTCTATAAAGATTAATTCCAACTACTTTTACACTTTCAATTTAAATTTTCTTCCTCAACTCTCAAGTTTACTTTGCAAATATTTTAATTTTTTTCAACATTATTTTTTACAAAGTCTCTCTACAATTTCACTACACAAAATTTCAATTTTAGCACAATAAGTAATCTTTTTTTTTTAAAATTTTATTTAATTACTTTTAGTATTATTGTTTTTATTATTTACAACAATGTCGGGTGAATTTTTCCATATAAATTTTTCTTGCGCTGATTATACTCCTGAATATTATGTTAATAATCAATTAGAAATCGCAACGGTGGTTCTACACAAGGTGCCGACAACTCGCAACCTAAATCAAAATTAGACGCAGGTTCTCAAAAAGCATCTAAACGAAGAACAAAAGAAGTATGGAAGTACTTCAATATCAAAGAAATTGAAGGAAACGACATGCGAGCTGTTTGTACTATATGTGGAGTGCGTTATTCATGTAATAGTTCCGGTGAAACATGTCATCTTAATAGGCATATTCAAAAATATCAGGTAAAAGAAGGTAAAGAAACAAAACAATCACAACTTACTTTTACTTCTAGTGGAGTTAATACATTTCAATATTCTCATGAACGTAATAGAAGAGAACTTACATTGTATATTGTAGGAGTTGAACAACCATATACATTTGCCGAATATCCATATTTTGAACGCTATGTTAAAACAACTTTAAATCCCGCATACAAAAAAACTGCTCGAAATACTAGTCGCAAAGACTCAATAAAAGAATTTCTTGAATACAGACAAAATTTGATTTCAATTTTAGAAAATTTGAATTCAAAATTTTCACTCACTTCCGATATTTGGACTTCAAGAAATGAACGTAGTTTTATATGTGTATATGTGTTACTGCACATTAGATTGATTCTGATTGGATATTACAAAAACGAATTATTGGTTTTCAAGAACTTTAGTTTCCACACACTGGTATTTATATTGCCCATGCTATTGAAAATGTTTTGCAAATTTATAACATTACTCAAAAAAATTTCAATTAGTTTCGATAATGCTAGCAATAATAGAACCGCAGTTCAAATTTTGAAAAATAATTTGCATCCCATCTTAAATGGAAAATTATTTCACAATAAATGTGTATATCATATTATAAATTTGTGTGTACATGAGAGATTAAAAATAATTAGTCCACAAATAAAAAAATTAAAAGGTTGTATTATGTTTATTCAAAGCTCTGTCCAAGAAAACAAGATTTTAAAACTTTATGTAGACAATTGGGCCAAAAGTATAAAAAATTTATTTTTGATGTTCAGCACCGATGGAATTCCACATATAAAATGTTGCAATATTTTTATGAGTATAAAAACGTTTTATCTATTTTTTGTAATGAGAAAATGCAGTATAATTCCATAGCTAGTGAAGAATGGGACATTGAACAAATTCTTATCACTTTTTTGCAACCATTCTATGAGTCACCCAAACTTTTATCAGGTGTGTATTATTCTACTTCATCTCATTTTCTTAATCAAATTTTATTTATGAGTAGTCATTTTGCTGAATATAGAAATTCTCATCTTTTAGGTCAAATTATTTTTATGATGGAATCTAAGTTTAAAGATTATTGGGAAGAAATTCCTATTGTACCTCTTTTGACATCTGTAATTGTAGAGACCGGAAAATTGCACCTGAGGCTTGTCGACAGCTCTGGAGAGTGTCGGGACAAGTTCGGGTCGCGTCGGCGCAAAATGGACGTCGAACGGACCCTGTGGGGGCGCGAGAGCGGCGTGCATCGTGAGAATCTGCGAAATAGCAGGTTTTTCAGTGAGCTGTACCGGTACAAATCTGGTTTTATACCGGTACAAGATTAGTTGCTATACCGGTATAACCACCAGGGCTATACCGGTATGGCCCTGCGCAGTTGGGCTCTTGGGTTGCCCGTTTGTACCGGTACAAATGGGATTTTGTACCGGTACAACGTGCAGTATGGTGCAGTTTGACTTTTGGGCTCTTGTCACTTCACCCTTTACCCACCCCTTCTTTACAGCAGAGAGGAGAGAGAGTGAGACTCTCCTCCTTCTTCTTCTCCTTCCTTGCTGCTGCTGCTGCTCCTGCCCTTAGCAACCAGAGGAGGTGGAGAAGCTCAAGAGAAGCTCGAGCTTCGACGCCGACGACGCGCCGACGTGAGATTTCAGCGAGCTTTCGGCGTCGAGACGCTGCGAGGGGCCCGGCATGCGTGCGGGACCACTGCCCCCGACTCGGCGATAGGCCTAGGGCTCGTTTCGAGGTGAGTAGCCCATCGAGTTTCCCTCCGAAGCTTCTAAATTTCTGGATTTTTGATCTGCTGCTGGCAGCACCGTCGACTCGCGGAGTTTTGACTAGATCTTTGTGTAGGAGAGGCGAAACGCGGCAAAACTTGGGACGTTGGATCCGCGACTTCCAGACGATTCCAACGAGACCTTACTTGCCGGATTTGGACAAGGTTTGCTCTGTCGGAGCCCATCATTACTGAGCTTCTGTTTTGCGAGCAGATTCTGAAGTTCCGAACTGCAGATTCCAGCGTCGACGTTTCGTGTTCCGGCTCGTACTCCGCGTAGAAGTGGCGAAATCCAGCGAATCTTGGACCATTGGATTCGTGACTTCGAGACGAAGCTTCCGAGCCCTTACTTGAATTCGGAGAAGGTTAGCTTATTTGGATTTAAGCTTTTCTCAGTCGCTGTTTTTTCGGACAGATTCTGTGAATAGGTGTAATTTTGGGTTACCTCTTCGCAGCGGGAGACCTCGGACTTTGGCGGACAGCGAGGGATCACTTCGACGCGGGCCACTTCCTTCGCTGCCAGGAGATTGCTATCGAGGTGGGTTTTCATCGGATCATGCCTAATTCAAGTAGTCAACATGTATAAGTTCCGGTTTTTGACTAATTTGCGATCGCTCGAATTCTTGATTAGTAGTACGTTAAATCTGAATTTTGGAAGCATGTTTAGTACACTTTTATATTATACATGTTGGACTTGGACTTGACTTAGGAGAAAACCACGTTTTGGATCGTCACTAGCTTACACTACCGGATTTAGCTCTAGGAGCCGTTTTGTGCCGTATCATCGCCGTGGGAGTGCGATGGATATCCAGGGTAGTGTAGTTTGCTTTTACGCTCGCGCTGGGGATACCGAGCTCACTTTTCAGCAGAGTCTAGTCGTGTCGGGTTGTCGGCACCGTCGGGGTTTGACGGTGGACCTGTCGTGTGGTTACGCTTTGTGCCAAGGGGCACGTGGTGTATTAGTGCTTAGGCCCCGTGTACTTCACTATGCCTGTGAGAGCCAGATTGAGCTCGACAGAGATACGCTTGCATACTCGGTTGGTTCCCGTCCACGAGTGCCGCTCTAGAGTCCGGCTTAGTGCTTTTGCGTTGGTGTCGCCGCGTCCTCGTTGTGGACTTGCTCTCCGCTAGCTACCCCGGGGTAGTTGTAGTGTTGCTTCGACAAAGTGGGACGGGTGCTTTCACCCTCGTAAGATTGGGTCCGCTTTTACTTGTTCTACGAGAGTTGTTGAGGCGTGATAGTATAGTAGTACTTAGCTGTTGAGTGTTCCGGCTTCTTTTACTTTCTTGCTTACCCTGTAGACTTAGTGGGTGGACCGGTATTGTTTAGGGCGGTACCCACTGAGGACTATATGTTTTTACAGTAGTTCTCACGCCCTCTTTCTTCCACTGTTGTTGCAGGGCCTTCTGTTGCGGCTGCTGCCTCGGTTGAGTCGGATCGAGGCAAGGGCGTTGCGAGCTAGAGCCCTTCCCGTCGAGTGCTGAGTTAGAGGATTCTCCTGCAGGTAGTGATAGTTTTTGGTTGGACGCTTTTGTACATACAGTTGAACTCGCTGGAGCGAGTAGTGTTACTTTTGTATCTGTGATTGTATGTATATAAAGTTGTTGTTTCTCCTACCTGTTTGTTTATAGTTTATTTCGGCTCTATGCTACTGTTTGTAGCATTGTATGTTTATACAGGTACAACTACGCTTCGTATACAGAAGAAATTCTTTTGTATACGGCGGATTTGTCGGCGTGCCCGGTGAATATGCAACCCGGGGCGTGACAGTAATGGATCCTAGAATTAAATTAAATGGAGTAGAAATTGCTCTTACTCAATATAACGAATTTTTAGAAATTAATTCAATAAATTATTTAAATAGGAAAAATATTTTTCAAATAGTAAATAATATTTTATGTGAAATGTATGGTGTTTATGTAACTACTTCGGATAATAAACGACCATATCCTTCACAGTTACAAAAGCAGCAGTAGTAGTAGTGGTAAAACTAGTAAAAATATAATTTTATCTTTAATAAGAAAACAAAAACAAACGAATTTTAGTGTACCTTCTTTTAATGAACTTCGGTTTTACTTACAAACAGATTTTTCAAATCGTTTTAATGATGATGAATTAAATAAATTAGATATTTTAGCATGATGGAAAACACATGAAAGTACATATCCTGTGCTTTTTGCCATGACATTGATTTACTAACTGTGCAGATTTCAACTGTGGCATCCGAGTCTGCTTTTAGTACAGGTGGAAGAATATTGGATGATTATAGAACTCGGCTTAAGAGGATGCGGTCGATCGAGATTTTAGTCGATTGAAAGATTGGCGAGTCTGCAGAATTAAGAATACAAGATAAAGGAGGTCATGAGTCTACATCTTTAGATGAAACAGAATTAACTAGTTAAAAATATACCAACACTTGTGGATGCTACAGTGCAATCGGCCCAATCTCCTCACTATGGCTTATTAGTTTTTGCACCGCTTCTTTTTTATTTTGTACCTCTTTTTACTAGGTACCTTTTTTTTAAGTAAAAAAATAATATAATGAAGAACAAAATTTATTAATTTTTTTCTCTATTATTTACTTGTATAAACAATACCATTTTATTTTAAATATATTTTTGATTTTGTAAATATTTGTACTTTTCTCTAATGTAATTATATAATATAATTAATTCAAATTTTACATATTTTTTTTATTTTTTTCTAATATCAATTTCCCTTCAAATAATAAAAAACTATATAAAAAAATTAATATTAATTTTTATATTAAAAAGTTAAATTTATTGTTTATATAATATTTTTTTAATTTATAAAATTTTTAGAAGAGTTTTAAAAATTTTGGATATAATTATGTAAAGTAAAAATTATAAGTCTAAAAGTTCTTTTTATTAGAAAAATTAATTAAAAACTAAATATAAAAGAAAAAGTTGAAAAAAATCTGCTTCGGGCTGGCCCGAAGCTCGGCCCGGCAAGACGGCCGGGGCGTCCTGTGGGCCGGGTCGGGCTTCCTATCCAAGAAAATCGTCCAGCTCGGCACGGCTCGCATTTGTAAGCGGGTCGGGTCAGTGACCATTGGCCCGAAACGGCCCAGTTAATGTGCGTCGTGCCAGCCCGGCATGGCCCACATTACACCCTTAGTACTAATGCACATATGCTACATCAGAGTAAAAGATCATTTCTTTTAAAAGCAAAACATAAAAGATCTGTCAAATTTATTCATTGGAAAACATTGTTGGCTGTTATGCGCCGAATTTCCGTCCTCTTCGACCCGGTTAAAGATCTTCCTCGGGGAGCGCGTCGGGATGCGGAACGGCTGCGGATAGTGACCCTCGAAGTTTGCGCCCTTCGACTGGATCAAGCGATTCGGCTGATGAGGGATCGAATCAGCCGGGTCCGAAAACCTTCACTCTACAACTGGTTCGACTGGAAAAGCCGAATGTACGAACTGTGCAGGGATCAATATCGGCAGAAGAGCCGAATGGAGGAAGTACACAGTAACTGGTCGGCTGAATGAACCGAATAGATGAAAAACACAGTGATTGATCGGCCGAAAGAGCCGAATGTCTTTATATATTAATAAAACAGAGTGATGCCCGTGGGGCAGACAGACTCTGCAAATGTAATCTACAACGGAGTGATGCCCTGCGGGCAGACATACTCCAGGAGTGATGCCCGAGGGGCAGACAGACTCCAAAGAACTAAGTACAAATTACTCCTAGGAAAGCAGTAAATGCGGAAAAAGAAAAGGATTACATTAAGACTACTCTTAGAAATGTAGAGGAAATAAGGGTGGTCTTCTCGCTCAGGATGGAAAAAGACCTCTATTGCAGGCTTCAAACTTCCTATTTATAGCCTGCATTATTGGTTGGTTGAACGTAGTGGGGGAGGGAGTAGTTGTAACCATTATCGTGGAAGTTACACTAACTTCTCACGGAAGTTACGCCCTGTGGAAGTTACACTAACTTCCGTGGAAGTTACATTTACTCCTCATGGAAGTTATGCCCCAATCTTCAACCGTTCTTGCCTTCTTGTCCTTCAGGCGTCTTATTGCCGACTCCTGGTGTACCACGTGTCCTTATTGGCTCATACGTGGATTAGATCGGCTTAATTTTGGTATCAACATTGGCTAATTACAAATCACCTCACGTTCTGTCATATTTTCGTAGTTTTGTACTGCCGTTAATTTGTGAGTGGAAGACTAGCTTTTCAGAAGATAGAAGCTTTTTAATGTTAGGTTAGTAGACTAAGTTTTTTCATTTTCTGTTGCCCATGTAATGCTAATTCTTTTGAGCTTATCTCTTTTGTTTTTGTTATAGGGATAATTGCCTATATACCCCTCATGCGTCTGAAAATATCCGATCTACTCCTATTTTTTTTTTCTTTCTAAAATGCCCCTCATACGTTCCACCGTTATTGCAAACTATCCCCGCAGTTATTTTCTGTTAAGTTAATCTGTGTTTAACGTGAGTTAAATATCTACCACGCTTAAAAAAATTAAAATACCAATTTTGCCCTTAACTTAAGGGCAAATAAGAAAGGTTGGTGACGGTAGAAAGGTATATTGGAAAAAACCAAAAGTCGAAATACTTTTGTGCCCTTGACTTTAAGGGCAAATAAGAAAGACAGTGATGGTATATTTGAAAAGGGCAAAATAGTAATTTTACAGAGATAACAGAGTTACTTAACAGATTTTAACTCTAAGGGTATATTAGAAATAGGTTGGAACATAGGAGGGGTATTTTCAATATTAGCCTTCTAAGAGGGGTAAATCGGAAAATCGGGAACTTTTTAGGGGTATATAAGCAATTGCCCCTTTGTTATAGCTTCCTCCAAGAACTATATGTACATGACCCTCAATGATTAAAGTTGAACCAGACCAACAAACTTGCAACTCTCTAGGGGGCCGTTTGGTTAGATGTAGTTATAAAAACAGTGCAGTTGGAAGTACATGCAGTTGTAAATATTGTAGTTATAACTACATCTCTGTTTGGTTTTATGCAGTTGCAACTGCTGCAGTTATATTTTTTCTGTTTGGTAGTCTGCAGTTGAGATTTGTATTTATAAATTCTATCAATTTTTAGATAGAAAGGTGATATTACCTCTTCTGAGCATAACGTAATCATGTTTTAAATATTAATTAAAATTTTTATATCTATATATAATTTATATATTATAATTATATATGAATTGAATAAATTTTAAATGTAAATATATTATAAATTTGTTCAAAATAAAAATTAAGATATTATTAAACTAACAAACTGAAAAATAATAAGCGTGTGAAAAAAATTTATTGACCCTAACAGACATTACTAAATCCTATCAGATTTCATGAATATATATATTTTTGAAAAAAAAAACAAAAAAAGAAGTGTATGAAAAAAAAAATCACACTTTGTTTATTATTTTAATGGGTGGAAATTGACCCGCCAATCGGTCATAGCCGTACTACGACCAATTATCACAAAGATCAACCGGCCGCACTGGGCTCTCTTTGTGTGGTGATGCAATCGCAATCGCAATAGTCGGTCTAATTACACCAAACCAAACAAAAAATTAAAAGATGCATGCATTTCCAGCTGCAATGCAGTTGGAAATGCATGCAACCAAACAGCCCCTAGAAGTAGTTACAACAAGGTATCCTTTATCTTTTCTGTACTGTCAAGTTAGTGGTTTTATTTGTTTTCATTCTCAGTTTGCATCGGACTTTTTTCGAAAATAATCCTGTGAAATTTCGTAATTGCCAAAATAATTCTGTGAAACTTTTATTTGTAAAACTAACCATCCTCTCGCCACTTCAGTCGCCACATCAGCGTTTCTCACAAAGACGGTGATTCGTTCACCGTCTTTGGACACCTATCTTGAAGGCGGTGAATGGTTCACCGCCTTTAGTGCAAATCCAAGAACCCGAAAAAAAAAAAGGCTAAGTCCTGGACTGGGTCACGTTTGCACTAAAGACGGTGAAACATTTACCGTCTTTCGTGTAGCACAGATAAGACTAAACTATTCACCGTCTTATCTGTGTTTTAGTTCGGACACCAGGACTTAACCAAATTAGGCTGGGTGGGAGTTTTACTCCAAAAGCTGTAAATTGTTCACCGTCTTATTTAGGCCACAAAATCGGACTGTTAGGCGGTGGATTTGCTGAGAAGGCGGTGAATGGTTTACGCCTGGATAAGGCGGTAAACGATTCACCGCATTTATAAAAGGCGGTAAACAAGTCACCGCTTTCTCAAGGGCACCTTGCGTTGCGCGGGGATTTGCTGAGAAGGCGGTGAATTGTTTACACCTTGATTAGGCGGGTAAACGATTCACCGTTTTTATTGAAGGCGGTAAACGAGTCACCGCCTTCTCAAGGGCACCTTGCACGGGGATTTGCTGAGAAGTCGGTAAATGGTGCACGCCTTGAGAAGGGGGTGAACCATTCACCACCTTCAAGAGAACTGTGCACTTGTGAGAAACGCTGATGTGGCGGCTGAGGTGGCGAGAGAAGGGTTAGTTTTACAAATAAAAGTTTCACAGGATTATTTTGGCAATTACGAAATTTCACAGAATTATTTTCGAAAAAGTCCTCCTACATCATTCCTAGGAGTGGCGGTTCAATGATCATTGGCTAGAAGATAGATCAGGCAAAGGTACTAACTTGATACACTTTAAACCAGAGGGTACTAAAGTGAAAAAGTATGAAACCATATGGTACTAACTTGATACACTTTAAACCATATAATACTAAAGTGAAAAAGAGTGAAATCATAATAGGATATTTAAAGTTTTCCAAAAAAAAAAAAAAAAACCCTCTTAACTAGGTAATAGTTTCAAGAATTAAAATAATGTTATTAATTAAGTAATTAATTCTTGCTGAGTTGTAGGTCTAAAATGCTAGGACCTAATAAGCACACATACGAGCCACGACGTCGCATTCGCTCCGAGGTGGCAAAAGTTGCTTATCGCGCAGGTCAAACGGAAGTCCCGCCGATCGCGATCGGACGGCTCAGATGCTGGCGGGAGCCGCACGTTCTTGCCCTGCCGACAACATCACGAGCCCGACGTCGCAACCTCAGCAGCACCAGCCATGGAATCAGTCAGATCACATGATCTCCCATCTATCTAGGGCGGCGAATTCACCATTGCCGCGAGATAGCCTCTGTTGTCGGCCAAATCAGCCTCGCGCATCGGCTCGCTCGTTCAGAACGAACGAACACGAGCCGAATTTCAAATTAAGTGACGAACGAACGAACACGAAATTCCCGATCACCCGCGAGTTCGGCTCGATAACAACTCGAATACATATATTTTATATTTATATAATTTATTTAGTTTATATTTTTATATATAAATAAATAATTATATATAATATATATTTTTATTATTTAACTTTTAACAAAAAAAATATATAAATGCGAGCTTAATTATAAAAAGATTTATTTGTATATAAAATTTTAACTATTAGATCAAAGTCTAATAGATAAGATTTTATAAATTTATTTTTTTAATATATTTAATCTAATTTATTTTAATTTATCGTTTATTTAATCAAATTTCGTCGTGTTCAAGTAGTCGACCCTAGCTCGCTCGTGTTCGGCTCGTTTACACCCCTACATCTATCCCATCTGTCACCCTCCCTTTTTTCTTTTTTTTTCTCTCTTTTTTTATGTATGCCGACCCCCATCAACTACAGATGTTATCGAACTAGACCCTCAGCTTTTTTTTTTTTGGGCTTTTCTTTTTCATTTAGACCCTCAAAAAAAAATTTCTTTTATAAATAATCCTAATAAATTTATATTTATATAAATAGCTCTTTTCTTGCCACGTAAGCGCTTAAATAGTATTTTCAAGTTGAACGCGATAATTGAATCACCATATATGTTCCGTTTTATATTTTTCGCCGCTAAGTAAAAAAGAAAGGACTAGAGTATGAATATGAATACGATAATTCAATCACCATGTTTAAATATAGTAATTCATTGATCATGTTCAACTTATAAATACACACGTGATGCTCGCCGACAAGAAGGAGTCGTATATACAAAATTAAATTTATTAGAGTCAGTTATAAGCTTTTTTAGAGGGGCTAAATGCAAAAAAAAAAAAAAAAAGAAAAGCTTTTTTTGGTTTTTAAGTAAGACCCTTTCAAAAAGATTAATATGTAAATGAAATCATATAATTAACAAAGGGCATGCTTATTTATAGAATGATGCTTCGGACTTGGAAGTAGGGTATTTGGTTCAAATTGAATTACCGATCGAAATTTGTCAGTTCGGTTTGAGTTAACATATAATTTGGTTCGGTTTGATTTTAAAAATTAAAAACCGAAAAGACTGAATTAATCAAAATCTTAGCAGTTTGATATATATTAGTCTTAAATTTAAAATTTAATCTTAAAATTTTAATTGAATGGATCTACTTACAACTTCGAATATGTAATTTAAAGGAATCAAATAAGAAATAACATTCTAAAAAATCAGTTATAAAAGAGAAAGTGTTGTCGAACGTAAATTCTTGGCTTGTGTTGATGGATGAGAATTAGCAAACAATTTTCTAATATCAGGAGCAGATTTCATTGGATTCCAATTTATTTTATTTAGAATTATTAGGTAAGGGAAACCATGACAAATGGTCCCCAAGCTTTAATTTTTCATCAATATTTTTAAATTTAATTTTTTAAAATTAGATAATTTCGGTTAAAATAGTTATAATTATTAGCCAAATTTAGCAATAATTATATCAAATTTAAGAATTATAATAATTATTTTTAATAAATAAAAATAAACTAATTAATAATTAACAGCTAATAAAAATCTGCTAAATTTAATAAAATTTTTAACTCAACTAACTGAAAGAACCGAAATTGAAATTTTTATTAAAACTAGTGTAGTAACCTGCACGATGCGACGGATAGATATTATTATAGCTAATTTTAAGAATTTTTTTTAGGAATTAAAACGGCAAAGCAATAGACATAAGTGAACTAATTTTAAAAAATACCAAAAGAAGTAGAAAAAAAAAAAAAGCATATCAGTAGCCGGTTATACAAAGCCATTTTTCACTCGTTTCTACTTCCTTCTATTAAACTGATTCTAACACAGCTTCGAAAAAATGAATGGATAAGTAAATAATCAGATTTTAGGGATGTTTCAAGAATTGTGAGTCTAATGATTAGCATAAATGGATAAATAAAATTATTGATATCTTCATGAATATCTAGAATAATATTATTGGAAGTTGAGTAAACTGTTTTTTTTTGAGAAATAGGTAAGACGCTACCCGCTTCGTTTATTTCATTTAGAAATAAACTTAGCTATAAATGTGAATCAACTAGGATTCGAACCTGGGTCACGGGTATCAACCACCAAGCGCTTTGCCACTTGCTCTAGGGACGGTCGGTAAGTTGAGTAAACTGTTGTAATTAAGAAACTACATCATCTTTGAGAAGCATATATAAAATTAAGATTTTTTTGGGACGTGTAATAGATGATAATGTAATGTACATGTAAAACGCCTTGTATATATATGTTGCTACATTGGAGATCACACTAAAAGATTAATTAGCTGATTTCTTACTTTTGTTTTCATATGAAAAAAATTTATCTTGCACAATTAGTTCCTAGATATTAATTTTAATTTTTTTATAACTTATAATAAATACATGCAGACAATAAGTAAATAAAAAAAAGCAAATATATAGAGAAGACTTATGCACTGAAAGTTTACAGATTTAAAACCGAACGATCGCAGAACAATTAATCGATATAAGTAATAGATTCCTGCAACAAAGAGATGAATGTTACTTTTTGTTTAAAAAAAAAAAAGTAGATAAAACAAAATAGTCAAAGTAATAAAACAAAGTAACAAATACAAACCGATAAAGAACCACCAGAAGTGGAGGGACTTTTGCGGCCAAATGCCGATAGCACGTATTCTGAAACAAACAAACCGGTATTAAGCATTTAAAAATTTAAAATTAAGTAGTAGGCAAATTGAAATACATAAAAAAAAAAAAAAAAATAGACAGTAATAAAACGACAGAAGTAGACAGCAGTGGCAACAATAAGGAATATGGGAGATTTCCTTAGAGGTATCTTGATACAAACAATATAATATTTAGTAATTTCTTAAAACAAAGTGGCATAGGAGGTAAATAGAAATAAAAAAATAACAAAACAAACAATATTGACAGCAAATTAAGGAATATAAAAGGGGCAATTGCTTATATACCCCTGAAAAGTTTTCGATTTTTCGATTTACCCCTCTTAGAAAGTTAATATTGAAAATACCCCTCCTACGTTCAAACCTATTTCTAATATACCCTTAGAGTTAAAATCTGTTAAGTAACTCTGTTATCTCTGTAAAATTACTATTTTGCCCTTTTCAAATATACCTTTCTAATATACTCCTCTACCGTCACCAATTTTTCTTATTTGCCCTTAAGTTAAGGGCAAAATTGGTATTTTAATTTTTTTTAACTGTGGTAGATATCTAACTCACGTTTAACCTAAATTAACTTAACAGGAGATAACTGCGGGGGTATTTTGCAATAACGGTGGAACGTATGAGGGGCATTTTAGAAAGAAAAAAAAAGTAGGGGTAGATCGGATATTTTCAGACGCATGAGGGGTATATAGGCAATTATCCCAATATAAAATGTCTTAATCAGGGGCGTGGATGTTGTAGGATGCATAGTTAAAAATGACGTATGATCTATTATACTAGTGTAGTTAACCCGCACGATGCTGCGGGCATATATTGTTGTAACAAAAATCTTTTCTTTGCCATAACTTGAAGATAGATAATGATAAAAAATTATAAAGAATGTCTAATAAATTTTTCACAACAAAAAAAAAAAGTGCATCCCAACATTGCAAAAATTTCTAAATAAAGAAGTGATAAGCAAAAAAACAAAAAAGAAGCAATAAAAATATTAGAGCACTTGAAGTTAAAATTAAATAAAAGCAACTGTATTCAACAATTTTAAACAACAAAAAAAGTCTGATATACATAAAAACTTTCAAGTATCATAACAAACAAAAGCACAAAAAGAATTGTTCTTGTACACATGCAAATAAAGAAAACTGCACATCACACTCCTACACGAAATCTTTTTAAATCAATCTCATCATCTTCAAATAACAAATGAAATTTCATAGGGGCAACAAACAATGGCATGCGTCTTACAAAATACGTAGAGGATTCCCGGCATAAAACTGAATTCATATGCCATGCAATCCGCTTACAACCCTTTTCTTCAACTCACCAAGGTTTCCGAATTATACCAACATCAAAGACACCCAAATCAGGAAAGTCCAATCGCCAATCAATAAAACTCTCACTCTGTCCACATTAGTTGCAAATTTAATGAACAAATCAGCTTCAAATTACCATCAATTTCGAAATAGAACCATCAAATGCCCCCTAATTCCAACAATCCACCCACAACTCACCAAAAACTCTCAAGATCGCAACCTTCCGACCGAAGATCCAGTACACCAAAACCTAGGCGAAGCCCAATTATTTCAAAAAGTAAAGGATTCGAGAAAGAGACAGAACCTGCTCGTATTGGAACTCGATGGTATCGGTGAGGAGCATGAGGGTGATGTCGCCCACGTCGAGGCGCGACACGGAGACGATGGTGGCGGCGGGCAAATCCTCAAAGATCTGCGCGTCGTCGATGCGGATGTGTTGTCTTCAATGCGTAAATTAGGGTTTGGCATGAGAGAGGGGCGGAATGGGAAGAGAGGCGATCGCTCCTCGACTATCCTTTTTCGTTCTCGGAATGAAGTGAAAGAGAGAGAGAGAGATAGAAGGATCGAAAAATTAAAACCCAGTGAAAGTGTTGTAACGGAAGATGGAGGAAGAAAATGTTATAACCGAAGAGGGAGGAAGAACGATGCACGACACGGAGGAGAGCGTTCCTTGCCATATGAAAAAATGGAAAGAATAGAGAGACGGTTCGGCTTTGAAATTAAGAGACATAATTTGGTTTACATATAAAAAGAATGTGAGAATAATAAAAAAATTGAAAGAATAAAAAAAAAATTACAACGTGATAAAAGTTATTGGAGATTATATTGAATGAATGATGAATGATGAATATTGAATAGATGAAAAAACGGAAATAATAGAGAGACGGTTCGGTTTTGAAATTAAGAGACATAATTATATATTAAAAGAATGGGAGAATAATAAAAGATTTTGAGAGAATAAAAGTGAATGAATGTTGAATGATGAATATTGAATAGATGAAAAAACGGAAATAATAGAGAGACGATTCGGTTTTGAAATTAAGAGACATAATTACATATTAATTACATATTAAAAGAATGTGAGAATAATAAAAATTTGTGAGAGAATAAAGAAAAAATTGCCACGTGGCAAAAATTATTGGGGATTCATTATATTGAAAGAATGTGAGAATAATAAAAAAATTGAAAGAATAAAAAAAAATTACAACGTGATAAAAGTTATTTGAGATAATATTGAATGAATGATGAAGGATGAATATTGAATAGATGAAAAAACGGAAATAATAGAGAGGCGGTTCGATTTTGAAATTAAGAGACATAATTATATATTAAAAGAATGTAAGAATAATAAAAAATTTTGAGAGAATAAAAGTGAATGAATGATGAATGATGAATATTGAATAGATGAAAAAACGGAAATAATAGAGAGACGATTCGGTTTTGAAATTAA
Source organism: Aechmea fasciata (assembly GCA_025177825.1). Lineage (NCBI taxonomy): Eukaryota > Viridiplantae > Streptophyta > Magnoliopsida > Poales > Bromeliaceae > Aechmea > Aechmea fasciata. Next base: position 3,905,735 of record CM045933.1, read on the forward strand.
GAGACATAATTACATATTAATTACATATTAAAAGAATGTGAGAATAATAAAAATCTGTGAGAGAATAAAGGAAAAATTGCCACGTGGCAAAAATTATTGGGGATTCATTATATTGTATAGATTGTATAGATGATGAATATTGAATAGATGAAAAAACGGAAATAATAGAGAGACGATTCGGTTTTGAAATTAAGAGACATAATTACATATTAATTACATATTAAAAGAATGTGAGAATAATAAAAATTTGTGAGAGAATAAAGGAAAAATTGCCACGTGGCAAAAATTATTGGGGATTCATTATATTGTATAGATTGTATAGATAGGCATTGAGAGGTATGAAAAAAAACGTAAAATAACTCTTCGGAATTAACAGATATAAAGATCTAATATGACGAAAAAATATAAAATGATACTATATTGGAAGCAAAAAAAAGACAAAATAGTAAAATATTGGAACCTTTTTTCCATCTCAAGAATCAATTGACGAAAATGAAATGGTATTAATGAAAACGGCATAGAGGGAAGAACGGATTTTTTTTGGAAATAATGAACACCAATAGGTGGTCCAAATAACTAAAAAAATGCAATTAAGTAAAAGGCGAGAAAAAGAACCGGTTTTTTTTAGAGATAAGGAAAAATTAATAGATGAGTCCCATTTGCCAAATAAATGTTTAAGAGAGAATTGAAACCTAATTCTTTTGGAGATAATGAACACCAATGCCTATAAGACGCAATTAATAAAACTGACCTTGCGGAGATAAGAAAAATCAAAAAAGTAGGTTCCACGTGCCAAATAAATATTTAAAAGAGAATTGAAATACTGACCAATAGGTTCCATATATTTCAAATTAAGCCAAATTTACCACGTGGACTAAATATTACGGGCCTTAATTGAAGTTTATAAACAGTGAAGAAGTGCTCATAAAAAACTAATTTTGAGGAAGCAATTTCAGAAAGTTCAATAGCTGAGGGGTCTTGGTATAATTTTACTATTTATTTTTGAAAAATACTTTTTTTGTACATCCTAAAAAAAAAGTGTATATTTTACGTTCACAATTCTAGAATTAATAAAAATCAAACTAAATTTTAATAAAATTTTAGGGAAAACTTCAAAAACCCTTATGTGGTTTCACTTGATTTAAAATGTATCAAGTTATTACCCTGTGGTTTCTCACTTTATTACTTTAGTACCGTGTGGTTTAAAGTGTATCAAGTTAGGACCCTATGGTTTTGCACTTTTTTACTTTGATATCCTGTGGTTTCGTACTTTATCACTTTAGTATCCGGTGGTTTAAAAATCACAGGGTACTAACTTGATACAAACCACTTTATTACTTTGGTATTATGTGGTTTCGTACTTTATCACTTTAGTATTTTGTAGTTTAAAAACCACGATGATCTTTAAAATGAAAAAAAAAAATCAAAATTTTAAAAAATTAATATAATAAAAAAAAATTTAAGATAAATGAGTGTAAAATGTACACCCAGCACTGTAGGGCAAGAAGAGTCAAAACTCTCCGTTGCTTTCGCTGCCCCCACCCTTTTTCTCTCCCTCTTATCCCAGTTCATCTTCTTCCGTAACGTTTCGCAATTGGTTGAAGAGTGAGAGAGAGAGAGAGAGAGAGAGAGAGAGAGAGGAGAGATGAATATTTCGCTCGTATTAAAGTAGGAGAAGCAAAAGTGTTTCTATAGAGATGGACGTAATAGAGATTTCGATCGTACATCACATAGGGATTGTGCTCACGGCGCTATGGATCGCGGTTCGCTTAGGTTGGAGCCACCCTTTGTTGTTCTTCATGGCTTTTGTGTATCTCTGCAAGGTATGGAATTCGATTTTGCTTTTTTTTTTTCAATTCAATATATTTTTTTTCCTTTGAAGTAATAATATCTATAGGGGGAGCTCTTTGTTTTGGGTTTTAGGGCTCTCTTTTATTAGTGAAGTGTTTGATTATATGGTTAATGGAGAAGATTTGATGCAGTCCTTAGGTGGACTTTTTTATTGATTTATTAGGAAATTAAATTGAATGAGCTTTTAATTTGATTGGGAATACAGGGAAAGCCCACCAGTCAATGCTTAAATCAGTACAACAGGGTTTTTTTTTTTTTTTTTTTTGTCCTTTGTTTTATTTTTAATGTCTTTTTAACGCAAATACTAATATACTATTCTAAAGGTTGGTAGCTACAAGTCTACAACTTGCCATACTTGTGTTTCGGACCTGCAGCTGTAACTGTGGAAGCCTTTCTGTAGAGACTGGACCATTGTCTATTTTTTCTCTTTTTTGTCCTGTATTCTTCTCCCATGTCTGCTTTTGTCTTTTCTACAACTACCTTTTGTGTTCACTTATGAATCTTCACTATGTGGTCAATAAGAAAAGAGAAATTCTATTTGTACACCTCTTTTTGTGTGTACATCTTATACTCCTATTCTAGGGTTTACAAAAATCCAAATAGCTTTTAGTTTAAAAAATATGTGACAAGTAGAAAATTAATGACCGATGGATGGAGTGGATGTAGGGGTGTAAACGAGCCGAACACGAGCGAGCTGGGGTCGGCTCGTGTTCGGCTCGTTATTGCTCATTAAAGTATGATGAAAAAATTGAGCTCGTTTAATAAACGAGCCGAATACGAGCTTAATGTCTGGCTTGTGAACGAATTGGCCAATAAATAAAAAAAATATATTAAATATATTAAAAAAATAAATTTATAAAATCTTATCCATTAGACTTTGATCTAATAGTTAAAACTTTATATACAAATAAGTTTTTTTATAATTAAGCTCACATATATATTTTTATTTTGCTAAAAATTAAATAATAAAAATATATATTATATATAATTAATTATTTATATATAAAAATATAAATTAAATAAATTATATAAATATAAAATATATGTATTCGAGCCGTTATCAAGCCTAACACGAGCGAGCCGACCCTAGCTCGTGTTTGGCTCATTTATTAAACGAGTGAAAAATTCGGCTCGTGTTCGCTCGTTTACTAAACGAGCGAGCCGATCTCGAGCTCATTTCGAGCCGACACGAGCGCTCGCGAAGCAATGAGCTGGATTGCCACCCTAAGTGGATGTGAAAGGTATACCCCCCACTTTGGGGGTGTACCGAGATTTTTTTTTTTATTATAAATAATCCTATCAATTTTTATAATTATAAAAATAATTTTTTTAAAAAATAATTATAAATATAGACCTCTAAACGCGGTGAATGATTAACCGCATTCATAACTCCTCATAAGGAGTGAAAAAAGAATAACAGCGGTGAACCATTCACCGCTTTTACCATCATAAAAATATAGAAAGAAGTGAGAAAAACAAAGAAAGCGGCGATGAACCATTCACCGTTTTTATAGGACCATATTTATAAATAAAAATTTAACAGGTCCATTTTTAGAATAAAATTTAGGAGAAGACTATTATACTAAAAAGCCCTGTACCAGAAGCATTGCTCCAAAAGAGAAAGAAGGGATACATGCACCAGAGCCCCCTATACTTTTTGCATTTTGGTAGAAAGATAATCGAACTGAATGAGTTATACTACTTTGAAGGGTAAATTGCACGTTTGGTCCTCAAACTATGAGGCAGGTGACACTTTCGTTCTCAAACATTAATTTATTATAATTTCTAATTTTTTTAGAATTATTGTAATTAAGTCGTATTATCCAATTTAATTGACTAAATATTAATGTATTGCTAATGTTGCAGTGATGTGGCAGTGTTGTGATTAATGATGCACCAATAATATGTTATATTATTTCTACATTGACGATAGATTAATATTTAGCCAACTAAACTATACTGTGAGATTTGATTGCAATAATTCTATAACTTCTGGAAATTGCAAAGTTTGAGGACTAAAGTGTCATGATGCCTCCTGTTTGAGGACCAAACATGCAATTTACTCCTATTTAAATAATCTCTCCATGTACTAGCGCCCCCATGTACCGACTGTACCTAATGAAGTTAGTTGAGGGCTTGATGGTTGGTATTCGAGCTCCCAAGTTCGAAACCTAGTTGCTTTACATTTTTAGCTAAGTTTTTTTTTTAAAAAAAAAATGAACGAGGTGGGTAGTTTGCTACCTTTCTTATCTCTCTCTCTCTCTCTCAAAAAAAAAAGCCCTATTAGCGTATGATTGTCATGTTGCCTTTAAAAAACCTATGGGATATAAACTCCCTTTATTTGAATTCTTAAACATTTTAGGGGCATTAGTGTCACGAGACATTCCTATAATTTATGATTGTTAAGACAAACTGATAGATATGATTATTGCACATTTTACAATGCCCATTAGCATATGATTGTCACGTGAAACTTACGAGATATATAATCCCTTTAAATGATTAAACATTTTATAGGCACTTGTGTGTATAAATTATGACTGAAAAACTGATGGAAATATGGATAAGTGGTTGAATAAGATAGATTGTTGTTATCAACCGTCCCTAGAGCAAGTGGCAAAGGCTTGATGGTTGCTACTCGAGACCCAAGTTCAAATCCTAGTTGATTCACACTTTCAGCTATGTTTATTTCTAAATAAAATAAACGAAGCGGGTAGCGTGCTACCTATCTCTCTCTCTCAAAAAAAAAGAAGATGGATTGTTGTTTAGATCGATGGCTTTTTTCTTTTTTCAAAATTTTAAAAGTTTTGGTGGCTATCTGCAATTGTGGATTGTTCAGGGCAGCCAGGTCCAAGACATTTATCCTAAGGAAAGGAAATAAAGTATATTTGCAAACATGTATGTTGAAAACTTTGTTTTCTGATGGGATACACTTATTACCAAATCTTGTTTATAGTAGCTTGCTTTATTCAGTCTATTATGGTTAAAATCTAACCGCGTTATCAGAATCACCCTTCGATCCTGTACTATCCTTAAGACATTAGTTGCGGAATTGTTAATGCCCTTTCTCAATATAAACCCTTCAATTATTGAGTGTATTTATGTTTATTATCCTTCCATCTATTAAAACAACCAAAGGGTCGAGCATTCTTTAAAGTTTTTGAGGGTCACACATGCAAATAGCAACTTTAGTTGTGTACTTTTAATTGAAATATGACGTTCTCTCAGGTATTGATTACTATAAACTAGTTTCCTCTCTCTTTATCTTTCTTTCTCATTGTTCTTCATCATATAGGAGCATCTTGATTGTTTTCTCTTTGAATAAATGGTTTGGTGCATGTTTTCTAATAACCTAAGGTTTGTTTTAAATTTTCTTTTCTTGAAACTTGGTTATCTATGGAGTTCGTAAATGTCATGCCACGAGCCCGCCTATTTGGTCGGTTTCGGGCACGCCAAGAGACCGCCGAACGGACAGGATTTTCTATGTACCGCGGACAGAGTCTCCCCTATACGTCCAAGGCGTTACAATCCATACAATGCGTGAGGTTCCAATCAGGAACATCATACAACCATAGATTGCATAAGGAAGGTATCGAAAACATACATACAACTATGCTAATACAAGCATACAACTCACATACATTTTATATCACATATTACATTACATTTTTAACTCTTTTTAACTTCCAAATACAATCCAACTTTAACATAATTATTACAAATTGGTTCTTTTCTTTTTTACATCCCTAAGTAGTAAACTCAGGGTACCGCTATCTCTGATCTCGGTGGTAGGACGCTATCTATGGAGCTACGCCCTCGCCTCGCGCCGCCGCGCCGCTCACGTGTGAACCTGTACCCCCAAAAATAATACGGGGGTGAGAACTATTGTCTATAGTTTTCAGTGGGTACGACCACCCAAGGGAAAAGCTTGACCAATAGGTCCGAGGAGGTACTGCAACATGTTAGTCCAAAAACATCCACAGATATATATAGATATCAAGTATTGAAATATATGTTATACCTCACAATATGCGATATGAAAATCATGCAACTCTATGCAACTATGCAAGTAGATTAAATGATTTTACCCTCTATCATTGTCAATCTTTACTACTTGCAATTCTTTCTTATTAGCCACTATTTAGTTTAGCTATTCTTTTATCTTTCATTCTTTATTCTTTATTCTAAGGTTACTCACACTTTAGCCATATCTCGCTCAATTGCCATTCTTTCCTAAGGTTACTCCTACCTTAGTCACACTATGCCACTCGATTCAGTCTTGAGTCAATCAACTGCGGATAATCCGCGCTCTGTCCGGCTCGAGGTGAAGTAACTCTCACAAGCACTTCAGCCAACCACAGCCCACCGCGCTCCATGACCTAGCCACCCGGCGGCGAAATCGTTGCACACGCCACGTCGGTAGTTCGGGTCACCCGGCGGTATAGTCCACAAACCGGCTCAACCATCCGGCGGCGAAATCGTCGCACACGCCCAACACCACGCTCGGTGTTCCAAGTCCTGGGATTCCGGAATTCATTTCACATAACTCAAGGGTTGGTCTTAACCCTATAGTATCGACCTATCTAGGTCCAATGTCCTTCCCATCCTAGGTCCAATTGGCACTAGGTTCATTAGCTTTATCACATAACCTAGGTTGACTTAACTCTAGGTTCAATCTCAACCTATGCCCTCTAACATTAGGTTTAATGCCATTCTCGTTTGACCTATGTTTACTAATACTAAGTTCAATATCACTCTTGTTTAACCTATGTCCTTGACACTAGGTTCAATGCCACTCGATCTATATATATTCATATGTCCACTTGTCCATGTCCTTTAACATAGTTTACTATGCGTCAACTTGCACTCACTTAGCATTCTTATCGTGTCATCATTCATTTAGCATTTCTTACATTAGCATTTCTATAACATGCAGCATTCAACTAGCATTAGTCAATGCATTTGTCTATTATTTCTATATCATGTCATTCATGAAATCATTGGTAGCCCAACATAGCATTCATTCTATGCATTCACATGAACTATCATTAGCTACCACTATATGCATCAATGATAAACACTCATTTTAGACATACAGGCGACCTAGTTGCTTCGGTAAACACAACCCACCTCTAAGCGCTCTCCGATTGCTTGTAGTCACTTGCAATCGGCCTCCCGCGATACACGTGATCCGGTTCGGATCCAACTCGCAATTGATCGCCGAACACACACATCGATTCCCAACTTGGAGCCATCAAGGGTTCATCTCTAACTTTCAATTAGAGAATAATAAAGTTATTATAGATCAAAACCCTATAATTTCCAAAACTCTCATTCAAACCCTAGCCTCAACACATGCTCCAAATAACTCAAGTATTAAGAATTTAGCATGCTAACCACACACTAGAGGCTATTAGAACCTCATACATAAATGATTTAATTGAAATCCTAGCTTAAATCATGAGATCTCACCTTCGGCCACCATGCTCATCAAGCTAAATCAACCATTGGAAAGCTTGCTTCACAATTGGAGAGCTCTAACATCTCCAACATCATCTCCTCCAAAATCCCATTGGAGCCCTAACATTGAACCAATGCAAGAATCCATCATATAACTTCATGATTCAAGCATTAATCATCTACTTAGCACCCTAGGATGCATCTAAAATCATTCTAGAGCTTAAAAATCTAAACCCTAGAAATCTACCATTAAAGGGTATCAAAGCTGACCTCAAAGCTTGCTCTAATGGTCCAATGAGGAAGATGAAGATGATGAACTTTCCCCCAAGCTTCCTTCTCCACCAATCCTTCTCCTTCATCCCACCTTCAAGAGAGAGAAAGAGAGGGTTTTTTTCTTTGGTTACAAGTGTGAGGGAGAGGGAGAGAAATGTGTGCGTGTGTGTGTGTGTGCGGTTCAACCAGCCACAAAATAGGGTTGCGACAATTGCGCAAAACCCCCTCTCACACCTATTACAACTTGCAGTTTAGTAGTCTGAAACAGTCGGAGCCCTTCTGGATGTCCGTTTGCGCTCAAATTTGACAGTCAGGCTCGTTTTAACCTAATAAGGAGGAAAATATCTTAACTTTTCAGTTTGGACCCCGTTTGGTCACCGAAAGCTCTACCAAACTGTAATCTTTAGCAGATAGCAGTCAGATTTTATTTTCCAACTTTCGGGTGTCAGAATGGCATGAAACTTTAAATCTAGCCTCATAAAAATAATTTTGATATATCCTTCTGTTTTCATAATTTTCTGGCACTGTGCATTTTCTGCTAATTTATCTGTCCGGTTTCTCACAGAAAATTCTAAATCTTCTGTTTTCATTCCGATTTCAGCACAGGTCTATAAGTCCAATAAAAATAGTATTTCACACTATTTTTATTTATATTCACCTTTAAATTAAAATCCGGTTTATTACAGTAAACTCGAGAATACATATTAGTTATGCAAGCTACAGGGTTATACTCCATTCAGAAGTTATGGAGCTAAAAATGATTTTGTGGATCTTTGGCTGAAATTTCTATTTATTCTAAATATTATGTTAAAGTATTGATAACAATAATGATACTAACAATGTTTAAAATGCCACCACGTGCTATACAGCACGGGGCGGCACGTACCATGCCGGGGGGGGAGGGTCTCGAACTCTCCCGTCGTGCCACGGCATACACCTGCGTGTCGTGCAAGATAGCGCGATATGCAGGTGGATGCCGCGGCACTGTGCTGTGCCGGCACTTTTTTTTTTTTTGGGTACCTAAAACATTCTGGATATCCTACATCCCCCAAAGACATTTCAAATCGAAGACTTACTTGTTAGATAAGTCAAAAAAATTATATTTCAATTTTTTTTTGTTTATCAGCAATACGGGCAATTTTTTAGTTTACATATCCTATTTGCCCAAACCCTCTGCTTCCACTACAGACATCCATTTTTTTACAAACTATTTTATCAAAATTTCTCACACCGCAAAACTTTTGGCAAATTAAAGGAAAAAATCGAACTCAATAAACAAATTTTGAGGCACATCAAATATAAATTTTTTTTTTGCGTTAGAAGATTGAAAATACTAATAAAATTCAAAGCTAAATTAAATCAATTGATACTTAAATTTATTTAATTTATTTTTTATATAATTTATTTCTTAATTTTTTTTGATAGATCTAATAATTTTTTTTAAAATTAATTAAAAAATAATTTTTTCAAATACTTTTTAAAATAATTTTTTCAAATAATTTTTAAAATAATTTTATTTTATTTTATTTTTACATTTTATAAAAGAAAGGTTGTAAAATGGTCAAAAGAAAGAAAAATGTCTTTGTATTTTAAAAATTCTAATCTGTAAAAATTTTATTCTGCATAAGATATAGTTGTATTTTACATACAAAAAAGTTTACAAGTATGTTAATTGATGGGTATAGTAAGCTATACATAGTAAATATTCATAATTATTTAATTAAAATTTTCAAAATAACATTATAGGAATTTATTGGAACAAAAAAATTGAAATAAGTCCATGTCAAAATGTGCTAGTAGGAGGTCATGCGTATCCATGGGCACGCAACGCAAGCATATCATGTGTTGGCACAGAAGCGTGCCGGTGCCTTGCCGTGCCAAACAAACAGTGGTACGCCCCTGTGTCACGGCACTTTAAATCTTGGATACTAAACTTTTGATGCATTTTTTGAGCTGTATAGATATTGTTCTTATTGGTGGTGAGCTTCAGTAGATTTACATGTATTTGCAACATTTTCTTCTTCTTTTGTGTTTTGTTGTATTATTGTAATGGCATGCTTTAGGGGCCTTGGTTCCTACTCATTGCTCTGAATGTTAACATTTAATTCCTTCTCTAATAGGTTAATGAACGTTATATAATGAAATTGAGGAGGCGATTACAATACGAGGAAAGAAGAAGTGCCAGTCAACGAAGGGTAAAGCAACATATGCTCTTGTTTAATTATTCTAATGTAGTCATTTGTTTGCCAACATTTTTGCCGTCTTTTCTGATGTTGATACTAAATCATGATTACAAACATTAGGATCTCTTATCAATCAAAACATGTACTCTTTTACTTTGTTGTTTTATACACCTTAACATGCAATTTGGCTAGGTTTAATATGTAGTATTCTATGTGCAGCTTCTTTCTGATGCTGAGACAGTACGTTGGCTAAATTATGCGGTCAAAAAGATCTGGCCGATTTGCATGGAGCAGCTTGCGTCACAACAATTTCTGTTGCCTATCATTCCATGGTTCCTGGACAAGTTTAAACCTTGGACTGCTGTATGACCTTATCTGCCCGAACTCTCTTTGCATCTTTCTTTGTGTATGTTGTACAGTTATAGATTTTCTGGCCATTGAAACCTTTGTGTCAATTGGCTATTGGTACTGGTCGGTATAGATAATTTATAGAGGCCTTTTTACATGCCGACATGGTCGACACGTCCAGCATACGCCAACCATGTTGACCAACATACCAATCCTTACTATATAGTATATAATCCTAAAGTTAGTTATGGGCCTCTTATATATGAAGTCTGCACATCTGAATGTGAACACTTTCTGCTGCTTGTCCATATTCATTTGTTACTTTTCAACCATAGTGAGTTCTAAAAGCAATGTATTTGTTTCGAGGTGATTCACTGTGTACATATTACTTAATTGTCATTTTGGGTCCTTTTCTGAGCTCAAATGCTATATGTTTCTGCTTCAGATAATTTTTTTATACGTTCTGATTCTTATCTTATTGTTCTTATTGATTGATGTAAGTACATACATTCTATTATGTTTGCAGCGTAAAGCAGTTATGCAGCACCTTTACTTGGGTAGAAATCCACCTATGTTCACCAGTATAAGGGTTATCGGTGAATCAACTGATGATGACCATTTGGTACGTATGATAAAATATTGAATGGATAATTATGTGAGTTTCATATGTGTTATTGAGGAAAGTTACTACCAATGTATGCAGAAAGGCAGAAGACTCTAAAAAATATTGTGATTTATATTTGCCCTCTTGATTTATTCAAAATTGCTTCAAGGAGTTAGAACTTTATAGAGAGTAAATAATGTCTTACTGTCTTTTCCCTCACCTCCTCTTACACACCCCTCCCTACCCAAAAAACCAAAACACCCCCAAAATAAAACCTAATAAAAAAAAAGAAAAAACCAGAAAAGATAAAGAAAAAACCTCCTGTGCTAATCACTAGCTCCACTACCAACACTACCTCCTCATTGTTGCCAGCTAATTCCTCCACTCTTTTTCAAGAGTCTATGGTTGAAAATTTTATATTCTATTTTTATATATTCTCTGAAAGATTCTTGCGGGAAGACCGATGGAATGGGGCAAATTAATTAAGAATTGAGGGGGTTAATATAGACTCTAATATTATGCGGCAAAGTGCTAATTATGATGCTCTTAGGTTTCTGAATTTTATCCATGACCATAATTTTTAGTGGTGGAATATATTGTGATGCAGGTTCTTGAGTTGGGAATCAATTTCGCATCAGCAGAAGATATGAGTGCTATTCTTGCAGTGCAGTTACATCAAATGATAGGGTTTGGCATGACAACAAACTTGCATATTACTGGCATGCATGTCGAAGGAAAGGTAAAAGAAAAAGAAAAAAAGGGAGTCATCACCTATGGCATTTATATATCTAAGCATGAAGCTACAACATGACCTTTAGGGTGCGTTTTTTTGTGTTATTACATTCAACTACATTGATTATTACTAACTGAAATGAACAAACTGATATTTCTATATGTTCATGCGAGTCATCAAACTTATGAGATTTACATTCGAAATTTATTCATGTTCTACAAAATTTGATGCACTGACTTTTACCAAACGAGTACCTCACAGGAGGGAAAGAATTTGTTAGGACTCATCTTTGAACTGGTATTTATAATTAATTTTCTGGGAGTTCTATCCAATAAAAAACTGCATATCAAGTTTACTATAGTAATATGCCTTTTAGTTTTGTAATGTCCTGTATTGCTGTATACTTGTATCACTTTCTGTGTCATCGGATGTTCTTTCCAGCTTTTTTATGTTATCAGATTACACATACTGTCACAATGCCTTGACGAATATTTTTCCTGTTTTCGGAAATCAAAGTTTGTTGATGTGTGCTCGTTCAGCACTAAATTTTAGTTTAATTTGGTATGAGGGTGCGTATATCCTAGGTCACATGTTCATAGCCTACTCGCATGGGATAAGGTGTGGTGAGTTCCTCGATAATTTCTATTGTTTCTGGAAGTAATTTCTGTTGTCCTTTTGTGAGAGAGGAAACAATATCAAATGTAAGCAGAAACAAGAATTGCGTCTCTCTTATGCTAGAAGTTAGATTTTTAATGTAGCAAGGAATCAAATAATTTTGGAAGTGTACTATATTTAGTGTCTTTTAGTTTATTCTTGTAGGTTCTGGTTGGTGTGAAGTTTCTTCAACATTGGCCATTTCTTGGGCGTCTCAGAGTATGCTTTGTTGAGCCTCCTTATTTTCAGATGACGATAAAGCCGGTCGTCAGTTATGGCCTTGATGTTTCAGAACTACCAGGGATTTCTGGGTGGCTAGTAAGTTTTTCTTTCCGTTTAAGATTACTGGATATCTTTTTCTACAACCTTCAATGCCTTCATTGTTACTTTTCCCTGCTTAGTGCCTTCATCTTCTTGGTTATGCAGGATAAGTTGTTGGATATTGCATTTGGGCAGACATTGGTCGAGGTTAGTTCACTTATATTCATTCATTTTCTTTTGGAATATTGAATGTTTACTGCCAATCAAGCTCCTGGATTTCCAAAGTAGAGTAATATCATTTGTAATGGTCCTTTCTTTTCAAAATATGGAGGACAGAAATTTTTTTATCTTGTTATGAGGAACATCATGACATAAACTCTTTTTATTCAAAACTGTACTTAGAGAAAATTAAAATTCCAACAGAATAAGCAAATAAGATGTCGGTACTTGTTATTTTTAATTTTGAGAAAAGAATAAACATTTCCTTTTTAGTTTAAAATGTCATCCCTTGCTGTTCAATTTCTGCATTAGGGGGAAAAGACATATATTTCTTTCCTTCAAAAATGTCCTTTCCTTGGCATTCAATTAATAAAATTTTCCCTCTGAATTTGCTGACCTATTTTAATTTTTTTCCTAGCCTAATATGCTTGTTATTGATGTGGAAAAGTTTGCTTCGGCGCCCTCAGGTGAGACAAACTTTTGTTACTTTGACTTTCCTCTTTGCTTTTGAAGATCTTTTTTCGTTCTCTATTAGAAAATATCCTAGTGTTATTAAACAATGGTAATATATTTCTTGAATCTTTTCTCCAGTGCAATCATTACAATTTTACTTATGACATAGAATTATGATCACTGTGGAGTGAATCTCTTCTGAAATATCGCCAAACAATTCGTTAGCTATCTCTTAGGCTCAAAAGTGCTGTGGTTATAGTAAATTATTTATCTAAATTGTATGTTCACCAAATTTATGACTCTCCATATCAAGGTTTTTTGTGCGTTTACACAGTACAATATGTCGACTGTCGTGCCAAAATTGTGCATGGTTCTCTGTGTAGATGACTAGGAAGCTTCTTGTCTTGAATTTAGTATGATGATAGTAATAACTAGCTTAATTGGTATTAATTTTGTGGAAAAAGTGAATGTGTCATCAAATTTTAATGATGATGATGAGATTGATCGGCATCAGACGTTTTCCTCAAATTTCTTAAATAGTGCAATAATATAAATGTTTGATTTAGTCGATTATGCTAAAATTATGAAGAAATGCCTCAAAAATCTTGCTATTTCAACAAAATATCCCAGAAATTCATGAAGAGATAATATCACAAGTGAATCTGCTTGTTATTTGTTAAGAATTGTACAGTGGAAGCCCGAAATGATTATTGGTTATTTTACTAACATATGGTGAGCTAAGAAGAAACAAAAAAAAGAAAAAAGAAGAGGCGAAGAGAGTCGTTAATTCAAGAATTATACAAACTTCTCTCCTTATACAAAATAGCTTTTAACTGCGAAACTCTTTTTAAACCTTTTGTGCTCTTTCTTTTCCCTCTAAAATAATTACCTCAAGGGGTAACTCTACTCAAGTTTCTTGGTCTGATGCCTTATGTAACAAAGCTTTTAATACAGGTTTAACATACAATGAGAAACAAATCTAAATCCAAGTCACTTTTCTTCAGCAGGGCTCAAAACAATTAAGTTTGCAAGCTAAAGCTTCTTTTATGTTTTCTGCATGCCATAGAAAAGTTGTTTCTGCATTGGGGTTGCGCATTTAAAATGGACAACGGAGTGCAAAGTTAGTTCATTTAGAGCAAAATGTTAGCATATTTACAATGGACAATCGAACACGGAAGTTACGACTGTTTTACTGGACCCTAGTCCGAATTGCATCAAACAGGCCTCAATTGGCTTGTCAACCAAATTTGAACTGGTTCAGCTTTTCTATCTATCCTATTACTAGCTCTGTCGCATCATTTCCTCTACTATATGACGCCAACCTCTGTGCCTCCACCTTGAGCGACTATATCTGCATGAAGTATTGAAAGTTGAGCCATTTCTACTGCCATTTTGGCTGGGCTTTCAAAACATACAAGTTCAATCTCTTGCTTGTTTGCCTTACAACCTAATCTTGACTTTGGAGCTGCATCATTGTGATGTGCTTCAACATGGTCTGTAGGGAGTGCTGGGCTTGAATTTCTTCTAAGAATAGTGATAAGCGTGATATAAAAACTAAGTTAGAGCACCCTTCCATTATGTTTAGTAGACCTGATTCTGAAGGTAGCAGTTAGCTACTTGGCTTCACGAGACCAGAGGAATTAAAAGTTCTGAGACTGCATCCATTTCAAGAAGCTTTTAATTTTGTTTTGTTATTTGATGTCAAATATGTTATTCTAAAATACGACATGCCAAATTTTTCCAGAAGGATGGTTTACAATTGATGAGAAGCCTTCCATTGCTTATGTTAAAGTGGAGATTATAGAAGGAGCTGACATGAAACCATCAGATTTAAATGGTACAAACCGATTTGCCTGTCTTGATTGCTTTCAAAACTATTTTCTAGTTATTGATTAGTGATTCTACATTGCAGGTCTTGCTGATCCTTATGTGAAGGGTCAGCTTGGCCAGTGTACATTCCAGACGAAGATTCAGCAGAAAACGCTATCTCCAAAGTGGATGGAGGAATTCAAGCTCCCCATTAGCTCTTGGGAAGCGCCTAATGTACTAGCTCTCCAAGTTCGTGACAAGGATCCTATTTTTGATGACATGCTTGGGTGCGTTTCTTGGTGTCATCTATATAAATGGGATTTGTTCTTTCACTGTAAAATTTGGTCCAGTTGAGCCATTATGGATGGAGATATGCTAGACGGCCGTTTGTGTGGGCTAATCTTATTTTAATATTTATCTTAATGTTTCAGGGATTGTGTCATAAATATTAATGAATTAAGGGGTGGGCAAAGGCACGAGAAGTGGTTGCCTTTGAAGAACATTAAGATGGGAAGGATTCGGCTAGCAATAACTGTAATTGAAGATGAACTCGAGAAGGTATGCCGTACTACTCCGCATTCATAATATCCCAATGGTTGGAACTTTGATGCCTACATTGAAATAGAACTTCCACAGGGAAAGAAGGATCTTAGTAAAGATCAAGAAATCACCAAGATGACTGAAACATTGCCACCTCCGTCAAGTTCTATAGCCCAAGATGACGACAAGGGTGAACATTTGGAAGAACACAAAAAGGTTGCGGATGAGTATGAGCCTATCAATATAGAAGGACAAGAGAAGGTCGGAGTATGGGTACATCGTCCGGGAGCAATGTTTCGCAAACATGGGAGTCCCGAAAAGGGCGAGCTCATCATCGAGAGATTCAAGTGAACAGCGAAGATAATGAACTCAAGGAGAGCACTTCTTCTTCACCGTTGGCCACCCATGATAGCAGTAGTCCAATTAATGACACGAAGGGGAAGGTCGAGGGTGGAAAAAGATCTCATCAACAAGGTCACACAAATAAAGGATTAGGAGGATTTTTTGGTTCTGTGTTTCAACCAAGTCCCAGAAAGGAGAAACCGAGAGAGGGCGTGTGGGAGAAGCGGACATTGGTAAAACTTGAGGTGGATGAGGTCTCTATTAGCAATACTAGTGAGAATGTACTAGAGAGTGAGTACATGCAGGGAAAGGACGAGGGAGAGAGCCCAGGCGAAAAGAATATGAGTAGTAATGTGAAGAACAACAATTCTCGGAGTTTGAAGAGTGTGATCAGCAAGAAAGGTTCGAGGAAGGTTAAAGAAGAACAGTTGTCGGGAAATGCCCAGCGGGATGATTCTCATGGATCTAGCTTGTCAAATGATCCTCTTGTACTTTGAGGGTTCAATTGAAATCCATTCTTCAGATAGTATCAAATCCAGCAATGTTGATTGTTAGATTGGTTTGGTGATTTGTTTGGCTTGGAATAAAGTTAGCAATGTAAATAACACTGATGTCTTCATATGGATTTAGAAGTTGCATAGATAGGAGCTTGAAAAAGATATGTGAATTAAGAAAAGGAAAAACTTTTGTTTAACTAGGGTTATCTCAGTGCTTGATTGTACAGTTGGTGAGGAATGGGAGTGCCTGAAATTTTCTTGTGATTGTTGTAATACATGTAAATGTACTGAATGATCCCTGTATAGATCTATTGATTGATTAGTGTAGCCTTCTGTGGCATTTGGAGAGAGCTTATTAATTTCTTAACTTGATTTTCTTTACTTTCTGTGAGACCCCAGATAGTCCTATATATGAGATATAATATGGCTAAATTCTTAACCCGGCTTAAGCATTTTGGGTGGTGGCAAGACCCAAGAGGTTAAGAGAGTTAAGCGTGCTAGGACGGGAGTAGTCCTAGGATGGGTGACCCCCTGGGAAGTTGGGGCGTCACACTTTCCCTAATATGTAATTTATTTCTTATATTCCATTTTACGCTTCTGTGCTAGGATATGCAAGGATTAGTTAATTATGATTTTCAACCATTTTTTTTAACATTGTAACATGTAGTCACTAAACACGGCACAATATGAACATGGCAACTCGTCAGCAATGAAGAAATTAGGACACAAAAATCGATCTGCTAGAAGCCTAGAACATTGCTAATAAATGTTGGCTAAATTACAGAAATTTTTTTTGTCGATATCTGTTTTTTTTTTTATTTTCCCTCATTATTATTTAAAAACATACACTTTATACTCTTAAAAAATAATAAATATTTTCAGTAGCGAAGGCTGTGACAAAATAACCAAATGTTCCCTCATTTTTTTTGGGATAGGCATGGTTAGAGAGGTGGGTGAGGGCAAGGGTGAGGCGGCGGAGGCAAGCGAGGGCGTCACATATGGGCATGGACAGAGAGGTGGGTGAGGACGAGGTGGTGGAGGGCGAGGCGATGCGGCCGAGGATGAGTAAGGGGGAGAGTTTCAGGAGTATTTTTGGTATAAAAAATAGGATATAAACAGAAACCTATCATATGGCGGGGATCAAAGTAAATATCTTTTATTTTTTAAGGGGGCAAAGTGTAGATTTTTGAATGACATGATGGAAAAGTGAAAAAGTGGGTATTAACGAGAGTGTTTTTTTGTAATTTAGCCATAAATATTCTAATTTTTATAAAAAAAACATAATCAGTAATAACATACTCATTGTTCCTCACCTATAAAAAGTAATTGATTTTGCTTAATAGGTTTTTTTATGTAAAACTTGACAACAATTATATTACGATATGTGCCTCACCCATTGAATTCCACTTGCATTCAGAACCAAAGGCGTGTTAGTTATTTTCATTAACAAATAAAAAATATCCCTCATTAAATTAGTTATAATATCTATTTTTACCATATAATTCTATAAAGAATGGCAAAGGTTATAATTCTTTTCATCTTAATATCTATTTAAATGATTTCTTATCTGTAGTGTTCCGGAGGTTTAGATAGGATTGGCTACAGTATTAGTGACTGGTCGATACATCTGGAGAGTGTCGGACTGAGTCGAAGTCATTTCTGCATAAAATGAATGTAGAAATCAACTTAGCGCACTCAAATAAGTAAAACTGGACTTTTACCAGATTCGTGTATCCAGAACTTGAGTGCTGGTCTGAGCCGAACTGGAAGCCAATTCGGATCCTGGTTTCATACGCCGAGAAGTGTGTCCGAAAATTTTTACTTCGTGAATATCGTTTGTGCTGACACGTGTATGTGGTAGGTGAGTTCCACCGGACCACGTTAGTGGCACAACAGACCTTAGGCGGAGGAACTGAAGTGGAGTGAGTTTGTAGCCTAGAGGTTTTAGACACCGAGAACATGGTTTCGGGCGCATGAAACCGACCGTTTCTGCAGGGGAAGCAGGTTTGTAATGTTTGTTCTCGGGGCTTATTTTATCATCTCACCTCACTATAAATAGGTTGTGTACACCCCTTGTGAACTCTTTTCATCCCTTCTTCACAGTGAAGGTCAAATTAGCATCCAAACCCCTCAAATTACTCCAATTTCTCCAATTTGCACAATATCCACCTTGAAGACTGCAGTTTCAGCAGAATTCCAGCAGCGACCTTCAGCGTTTTGACTCGTGTGCGACGTAGGAAGCTTCGTTTTTCATGAAACTTGATTTGTTGGATTCTAGACTTCAAGAGGAATTCGTGGAGCCCATTTTGATAGAAATTGATTGAGGTTTGTATAGTTAATTTCGTATTTTCCTGAGCTGCTGGTATTTTGGTCCTGAAATTGAGTTTCTTTGATTTTCTTGAACTAATTCTGGGAGGGAGTTGGAATTGTAACCTGAGATTGATACTCCATCATAGTTCACTGGATTTTGGACTTTTTCTTATCTGAATTCGAGTTTGGAAGGTATAGTTGACATTGGAATTGGATGAAATTAGCTTAAGTACTGAATTTTTAAAGTATTGATGGATTTTTGGTGGATTTTGTGTGTAGACCTTGGATTTGTTTGGTTTCTGGTTGTGGCCGAGCTTGGCAGGGATTCTGGCGACTCCTCACTGCTGTGGATTTGGCGCTTAAGGTGGGTTAAAGTGATGCTTACCGAATTACACGGATTTCCTCCTAAATTTAGTGGTTGTCGACATGTATTTGCTGTTTTTGTACAGCATGTTTTAATTGCTCGATTCGCTGATTTACTATGATTTTAAATCTGAATTGGAGCTTATATTGTTCATTGAATTATACATGTTGGACTTGGATATGACTTAGGAGAAAACTGGCGATTTTACACTGTCATATGTTAAAATAACCAGATTTAGCTCTAGCAGCTGTAGTTTGTTGTATCACCGCAGTTTGTGGGCGGTGGATACCCCGGATAGTGTAAAATACTTTTACGTTCGTGCTGAGATGCTGAGCTTATTTTTACAGTAGTGCTTAGGCTGTTTCGGATTGTCGGGTGCCGTCGGGGTTGACGGTGGACCTAGATTGCTATTTTTGCACCAGATTGTGCCGAGGGCATGTTTATATTTGGTTGTTAGACCAGTTAGACCCAGTTACTTTGACTTTAGCCTGTGAGAGCCTGATTAAGCTCGGCAGAGATACGCTTGTATACTCGGTTGGGTAGTACCCACGAGTGCCGCTCCGGAGTCGAGCTTTGTGCGTTTGCGTTGGTGTCGTTGTATCCTGGTTGGACTTGCTCTCCACGGTCTGCTTAGCGTGGAGGTAGCTGTATAGCTTCGACAGACGGGACGGGTGTATTTACAGTCCCTAGTAAGATTGAGTTAGAGATTGCATTATTCTACATATAGTTAGTATTGTTGGGAGAAGAAAGTGATCTTAATTCTCCCACTATGCAAGATCAAATGGAAATAACCTAAAGTAGATTAATTCCAATCATACTACACCATAAAGAGAGCAATAATAAAGCAAATATAAACCAACCAAGAGATCAAACACCAAATTTACGTGGAAACCCTAGAAAGGGAAAAACCACGGGGCCGCCTCCAAACAACTCCACTATATCAAATGGGATGAGTACAATTCCTCTCTAGTTACTACTAGAGACATGGATTACAAGAATTAAAGCTATTGCTCCAAATAAAGAGAAATATTGGAGAGATCTCACCAATGTTGCTTGTGAAACACCTCCCAAGAAAACCTCCCGGCAAGGTAATCGGGCTCCTTCGGCTTCCCCACGAACCCAACTTCAAAAGCTTCTCTAACAAGCCTAACAATGGTGACCTCAATAGCTTCTTCTTCTCTACCCCTTTTTCTCCTCTTTTCTTTTTGCAAGAGAAAACTAGAGAACTACACTTCTCTCTCTCCTCATCCCAAGCCCTAACCTCTTAAGTCATATGAATAAGTGGAGATAAATCTTGGCCCAACTATTTAGCCCATGAGCCCAAATGGCTCCAACATAACCCAACAAAATGGGTCCAACAAAATATGTGCAATTTTGCACATAACTCCCTCATGAGGAGGGACACCACAACAAACTTCCCCTCACGACTCATGAGGAGAGTTTCTATCCAAGCAAATTTTCATCCCGGCCATCCTTGTACATAACTCATGCTTCTCCTTAGATAAAGCCTTTGTCATCATATCCGATGCATTTTTATCGGTGTGGACTTTTTCAAGTGCCAACAACTTCTTCTCAAGAACATCGCGTATCCAATGATACCTTACATCAATGTGTTTACTTCTATAATGAAAACTTGAATTCTTGGACAAGTGAATGGCACTTTGACTATCACAATAGATAACATACTTACTTTGCTTTAGCCCAAGTTCACCGATGAACCGCTTCATCCATAACATTTCCTTGCAAACTTCGGTGATAGCAATGAATTCCGCTTCCGTAGTAGACAAGGCTACACATTTTTGTAATTTTGATTGCCATGATATAGCTCCACCGGCAAAAGTAACCAAGTAGCCCGAAGTAGACTTTCTTGAGTCGACATCACCGGCCATATCCGCATCCGTATAGCCCTCTAGTACGGGTTCTCCTTTTCCAAAACATAAACATAATTTTGAAGAACCTTTAAGATATCTTAAAATCCATTTCACCGCCGCCCAATGCTCTTTGCCGGGATTTGCAAGAAATCGACTAACTACACCAACCGCATGTGCTATGTCCGGCCTTGTGCACACCATGGCATACATTAAGCTTCCAACCGCCGAAGCATAAGGAGTGTTTCTGATTTCTTCTTTTTCCTTGCTACTTGATGGACATTGCTTGGAACTCAATTTAAAATGAGAAGCAAGTGGTGAACTAACTATTTTAGCATTAAACATACCAAATTTCGTAAGCACCTTTTCAACATACCTTTCTTGTGACAACCATAATGTTTTAACTTTCCGATCACGATAAATCCTCATGCCCAAGATTTGTTGTGGGACCTAAATCCTTCATAGAAAAGGCCTTACTCAATTCTTGCTTCAACCAAGAAATCCTTTTGACATCTTTACCAACAAGCAACATGTCATCAACATATAAAAGAAGTATGAGAAAATCATCATCACCAAATTTTTGCACATACACACAATGATCACAATTAGATCTTGTGTACCCATGATTTATCATAAAAGAGTCAAACCTTTTGTACCATGCTCTAGGTGCTTGTTTTAGGCCATATAGACTTCTTTTTAATCGACAAACCATATGCTCTTTACCATTGACTTGAAAACCTTCCGGTTGTTCCATGTATATCTCCTCCTCCAAGCTTCCATGAAGAAATGCCGTCTTTACATCCATTTGCTCAACCTCCAAATCCATACAAGCGGCTAAGCTCAAAACAATCCGAATAGATGACATTTTTACCACCGGAGAGAAGATCTCATCAAAGTCAATACCCTTCTTTTGTGCAAAACCCTTCACAACCAATCTTGCCTTGTATCTTGGTTGTTCATTCTTTTCTTCATTCTTCAATCTAAACACCCATTTATTTTTGAGTGCTCTCTTTTCTTTTGGCAAAAGAACCAAATCATAGGTGCAATTCTCATACAAAGAGTTCATCTCCTCTTGCATTGCTTCCAACCATTTCTCTTTGTCTTTACTAAGAATGGCCTCATCAAAGCTCAGGTTCTCCCCGTCGGTAAGTAACACGTACTCATTTAGGGAATATCTCATTGATGGTTGCCTCTCCTTGTTGATCTTCTAACATGTACATTGGTGTCTTCATTTGGAGCACTAACATCATCAACACTTGTGCTACCATCATCTTCATTTGCACTTCCATCATTTTGAACATCACTAGAATTTTGTTCTTCTCCATTTGCATCTAGCTCCTCAACTCCCCCATCATCAAGCACTATGGGTGGAGATCTTGTAGTAGAGACCTAACTCATCATCAACACCATTTGATGCATCTCTTGGTTTTTCCTTTAATTTCTTCACATCTTCAATATTTTGATCTTCTAAAAAGACAACATCTCGGCTTCTAACAATTCTTTTCTTTTCGAGATCCCATAATCTATAACCAAATTCCTCATCGGCATAACCCACAAAAATACATGGTAAAGCCTTCTCATCTAACTTTGATCTTTCCTCCTTTGGAATATGCATATAAGCCTTACATCCAAACACCTTTAGATGAGAATAAGAAATATTTTCTTGAGTACATGCCCTTTCCGTAATATCACCATCCAAAGGGATTGAAGGAGATCGATTGATCAAGTAAACCGCCGTTCGAACCGCTTCCCCCCAAAATGTCTTGGGCAATTTAGACATAGATAACATACTTCGAACCTTTTCAACAATGGTTCGATTCATCCTTTCGGCTACTCCATTATGTTGCGGTGTACGTGGAACGGTTCTTTCATGCCGAATGCCATACTTGTTGCAATAGGAAGCAAATTCTTTCGAGGTATATTCTCCTCCATTATCGGTCCGAAGACACTTCAAAAGCTTCCCCGTCTCCCGCTCCACCTTGGCATGAAATATTTGAAAATAATTAAAAACTTGATCCTTGGACCTCAAAAAATAAACCCAAACTTTTCTAGAAGCATCATCAATGAATGTAAGAAAATAAACATTTCCACCAAGAGATTTGACCTCAATAGGTCCACATACATCGGAATAGACTAAGTCTAAAAGATCTCTACTTTTCTTTGAGATAGAACTTGTAAAAGAAACTCTATGGTGCTTTCCAAATAAGCAATGTTCACATGGTTTAGAAAACGAACCTTTGAAGTGAGGAAGAATTTGTTTCCTTGCTAAAATTTGCATTCCTTTTTCACTCATGTGCCCAAGCCTTCTATGCCACAAATCCGCTCCGAATCATCCATAGCCGCAATAACACTTCCATCTATATGTGCACTTGTTCTATACAAAGAACAACACTTCTTGCCTCTTGCCAACACAAGTGATCCTTTAGTGAGCTTCCAAGCACCATCACCAAAATATGAGACATAGCCATCGTCATCCAAGCATCCCGAGAAATAAGATTAAGACGAAGATCCGGTACATGTCGAACATCTCGAAGGATAAGCTTTACCCCATATTGGTCTTGATACAAATATCTCCCATCCCCACAATATAAGAAGATTCACTATTACCCATCTTCACTTGTCCAAAATCTCCCGCTTTGTACAATGAGAAGAAGTGTTTGTGAGGAGTTGCATGAAAGGATGCACCCGTATCAATGACCCAATCAACATTTGAAGAGGAAGATGCAACATTAATACATTCATGACTACATGTAGCCATAATAGCAACATCACTATTAAGAGTTACAATAGCTCCTTGCTTTCCCTCTTCTTTGGACTTTGCTTCTTCCTTCACTTTGCCATCTTTTAAATCCTTTTTATATATCCAACATGCTTTTTTCATATGGCCTTTTTTCTTGCAATAGTAGCATGTAATATCTTTCTTTGGTTTTGACTTACTTCTTGATTTGTATCGATTACCATAATCACGGCCCTTTGACCTTCCTCGATTCTCCGAAACAAGAGCTTGTGATGTAGATGTATCGGAGGCTTTCCTTCTTGTTTCTTCATTCAACAAACAACTTGTGACATAACTCATAGAGACAATTCCATCCGGTGCCGAATTACTAAGTGAAACTACCAATGTCTCCCATGAGTCCGGTAGAGAGCTTAACAACAACAAAGCTTGAAGTTCATCATCAACCACCATCTTCATTGAAGTGAGTTGGTTCACTATGCTTTGAACCTCATTCAAGTGCTCCGATATTGGAGTTCCATCCTTGTACTTTAAATTCACCAACTTTCGAATAAGAAATGCCTTATTTCCGGCGGTTTTTCTTTCATATAGCTCATGGAGCTTTTTCCACAAACACTTGGCGGACGTCTCATTTGCCACCAAATGAAACACACCATCATCAAGCCATTGACGAATAGTGGCCACCGTTACTCGATCTAGTTTCTTCCACTCTTCCTCGGACATAGAATCCGGTTTACTACTCTCAAGTGGTGTATACAAATCTTTACAAAAGAGAAGATCCTCCATTCTCGGTTTCCAAATAGCCCAATTATTGTTCCCATTGAGTGACACCATTCTACTAGAGGTACCCGACTCCATCTTGATCTATGCACAAACCCAAATAACTTGGCTCTGATACCACTTGTTGGGAGAAGAAAGTGATCTTAATTCTCCCACTATGCAAGATCAAATGGAAATAACCTAAAGTAGATTAATTCCAATCATACTACACCATAAAGAGAGCAATAATAAAGCAAATATAAACCAACCAAGAGATCAAACACCAAATTTACGTGGAAACCCTAGAAAGGGAAAAACCACGGGGCCGCCTCCAAACAACTCCACTATATCAAATGGGATGAGTACAATTCCTCTCTAGTTACTACTAGAGACATGGATTACAAGAATTAAAGCTATTGCTCCAAATAAAGAGAAATATTGGAGAGATCTCACCAATGTTGCTTGTGAAACACCTCCCAAGAAAACCTCCCGGCAAGGTAATCGGGCTCCTTCGGCTTCCCCACGAACCCAACTTCAAAAGCTTCTCTAACAAGCCTAACAATGGTGACCTCAATAGCTTCTTCTTCTCTACCCCTTTTTCTCCTCTTTTCTTTTTGCAAGAGAAAACTAGAGAACTACACTTCTCTCTCTCTCAGTCTCATCCCAAGCCCTAACCTCTTAAGTCATATGAATAAGTGGAGATAAATCTTGGCCCAACTATTTAGCCCATGAGCCCAAATGGCTCCAACATAACCCAACAAAATGGGTCCAACAAAATATGTGCAATTTTGCACATAACTCCCTCATGAGGAGGGACACCACAACAAGTATTGGATCATGATAGTATAGTGATATATAACTGTAGGTTGTTTTCAGTTCCTTTACAATCTTTGAGCATACCATATGTAGACTTAGTGGGTGAGCCGTTGAGGTCGGTAGCGGTACCCACTCAAGACTACTTTTTGTAGTAGTTTTCACGTCCAGTTGTGGATCTTTTGCAGTCTTCTTCTTCGGCTGCTGAGCTAGAGGAGTACCAGCTACAGGTAGTTGTAATTGTTTGTAGTTCTTGTATATACAGATGTTGTAACTCGCTGGAGCAAGTGATTTTGTATACCTGGATGCTATGTATGTATAATGAATTTGGTTATTATATATGTTTTTATTCTAGCAGCTCTATACTACTGGTTGTAGTGTGATATAATTACAGATACAATTTCGATTCGTATACAGGAAAAGTTTCTATGTATATGCGGGTCTGTTAGCATGCCCGAGGAAACGAGTAATCCGGGACGTGACATTATCTTTTATTCAAACAATGAAATGGAATATAATTTGTTGAACTCAAATTTAATCAAGACAGAAAAAATCATTTATACATATAATAAATTAAAATTTTTAAATTTGAATAATTACCGTTTTTAAAAAAGAGGTGAATCATTTACTACTTTCAAAAAAGGGTAAATTACTTGCTGCTGTTACCAAATTTATTATGAATTTTTTTGTATATAAATTCTAACATCTATTTAACATGAAATAATAAAAATAATTTTAACGTTTGAAACAGTGGTAAAAAATTTACCTATTTTAAACGTGATAAATTATTCGCAGTATAAAACTATTAGTACTGTAAATAATATTTTTAAAGACTATTTGTAATTATAATATTTTTTAGGACTTTTTTTTTTTTGCATTTGGCCCTCTCAAAAAATTATTTTCACAAATAAAATCACTAAATTTATAATTATAATTTTGGTCATATTTCCACCACGCAGACGCTACGTAAGTGCTACGTAAGCAACAGTGGTGGTGCTGGAATAAATTGAACACGGTAATTTATTCATCGTGTCTAAACACGGTAAACGGTTCAAGTATCTAGAAAAAATATATGTGGGGAATATAAATGTGGAATACGGAGAATCATTTGCCGTGTCTGAACACGATATTTAGGAGAAATATATGTATTGCGAAAAAAAAAAAGTATTGAATAGGGGGGAATATAAGTATCAAACATAACGAATCATTCACCGTGTTTGAACACGATGAATGGTTTATCATATTCAACTTAACACTCCTACCTAGCTAATTTACATAGCACTGATGTGGCGCTTGTGTGGTGGGGATATGGTCAAAATTGTAATTATAAATTTGATAGGGTTATTTGTGAAAAAAACCTTTTTTAAGAAGCCAAATGCAAAAAAAAGCCCTATTTTTTAAACATCTTGAATAACAGATATATTTCGAGAAAGTTTAACTTTACATATTTATTTAAAAGTTCTAACATTTTCTAATATACTGCTATTAAGATTCGTTAGAAAAATATAGTTAATTATAGATAAAATATTTAACGATTAGTAAATAAGGTAATTAAATTGATTTTTTTATTTTTATTCTGATGGAAGAAAAGAAGCAAATGATCGTTGGACATTTTTGAAAGAATATTTTTATATAATTCTAATAATAATTTAGACTTTAAGAGAACTATATTTATGATGACAAAAATATTATTATATATATAATTTATTAGAAAATAAATAATATTTTAACTGTAATAAAACAGAATGACAAATATAAATATATAAATATTCGTGTTTTTGTTGGAATAAATATGAAAAGTTAAATTTTATAGAGATATGTTTGTTTTTTTATTTTTATTTTTACTTTTAAGATATAGGTAGCACGACGCTTCGTTTTATTTGATAGTATGTTTATTTTTTTTTCTAAGAGATAGGTAGCACGTTATTCGTTTCGTTTATTTTATTTAAAATATAATTTATTAGAAAATAAATAATATTTTACTTGATAATAAAGCAGAATGACAAATATAAATATATAAATATTACTTTGTGTTTTTGTTGGAATAAATATGAAAAGTTAAATTTTGTAGAGATATGTTTGTTTTTTTATTTTTATTTTTACTTTTAAGATATAGGTAGAACGATAGCTTTATTTGATAGTATGTTTTTTTTGTTGTTTTTTTTTAAGAGATAGGTAGTATTTTGTTTTGTTTATTTTATTTAAAAATAAACTTAGCTGAAAATATAAATTAATTTAGAATTAAATTTGAGTCTCGAATATTGATCCAAATTTTTTGATCAAATTTTTGTCATTTTTAGGAATGATAGTATGTTTGTGATTTGACAGTATGTGTACAGAACGCTGCATAAATAAAAACTCGAATTTCGTGTTCTGTGCGCTTTCTCTTCCGCCGCAGTGTCGACGGGCGGGCGGGCGGGCGGCTGAAATGAGGGCGATCGTGCAGCGCGTCTTGTCCGCCAGCGTCGAGGTAACTTACTCGTCAGTTTTTCTTCTCCCCCCGAGTCGACTGAATCTTACACGAAAGCTGTGTCATGCACGCAGGTGGAGGGGCGCGTGGTATCGGAGATCGGGCCCGGCCTCCTCGTCCTCGTCGGCATCCGCGACTCCGACGCCGACTCCGACGCCGATTACATGCAAGCATTTTTATTTTTATTTTTTTTGTCTCTCTGCTTTCCCCTTTTCTTTCCCCTTAGCTCAATAAATTGCAATAAGCTTACTCGAATCTTAATGAAACTATTGGTGGATAATGGATGATTCCTCCTTTAGCTTCTTATTAGAGTTTCCATTCCTTCACGGGATTAAGATTCCAATAGTTTGTAGATAAAGCACACTTACTAGAGAAGAAGTTGAGTAGGTTGTTTGCTAACAAAGGGGAAGTGCTCGCCTCGGGGCGCAGTTAAGGATGTTGAAAAAGCTTGTTGCTCGCAAACCTCTCTGTCTTCGCTTGATTCACCGACTTTGTTCGAGTTCGGTTATTTATCATGCATGTTGAGCTCAAACCGTGCTTTTGAGCTTTGATCGATTAAACGAGCTGAGATTGAGCTAGACTCAGCTAGCTTGAGCTCGGCTTGGAAAAGCTCAACCTATTGAGGATCTTGTATCAATGCAGGTTTAACTTAATTACCACGAAGGTTAGCATATTTGTTTCCTTAAACCCAGCAACCTCATCCTTTCAAATAATATATTTAAGCATCACATAAGACGATGAAATCCTTATTTTTGACATGCAAGTCAGCTCGGGATCAACGTCCGTAGTTTCGCAAATTATGTATCACACTTTATGGTGCTAGAAGTCAACCCAAATGCGAATCCTTGTGACACAATATTCTCACTTTGAAAAGATCAAGAAGTTTTGGTAAATCATCGAATAACTGTTTTTTGTTAGTAACCTACTCAATTTAATGCGATTGATGATTTAATCGCATTAGATATCTGTGGATGTTCAATGGCAAGCATTGGCATTAGATGTCCCTGGATGTTCAATGGCAAGCATTGGTAAATCATCTTTATTGTTCTGCTTTTTTATCTTATCTTTTGATAAGATTGACGGTGTCGTGTACTGGAACTATGATTCTTATTCCTCTTGTAATCTTTTCACCTTCTCTAGGGCACTCTATTATGTACTCTACCTTCTATGGAAGACTCAGCTTTGCTTGTTTAGACTGTGAAACTATGATGCATGCCAAGACACCATGTCATCCTCAATTTTGCAAATATTAGTCAACTTTTGCGGTGTATTTTGTAAGTTTAGGGGTGCCCAAGGATCTATCTAGATTGTATCAAACAGCACCTAGAGGGGGGGTGAATAGGTGTAACGGCCAAAAGCCACAAATCTCGATGCGATAATAAGTAAATGCGGAAAATAAAAAGCATATCGATATTTACGTGGAAAAATTCCAACTCGGAGTAAAAAACCCACGAGACCAACACGCGATAACAATTCACTAAGAATAAAAGATTATAAGGTGATTTACCGAATCCATGAACTCAAACCTCTCTTTATCTTCTTCGGATCTCGCGCACGCCGCCGGTTGTTCACGCCCACATTCGACTCCATGAACGCCACGTCCCGAATCCTCAAGACGTCCACACTTCGAATCCACGAAGCCTTGATCACACCGAATCCACGACGCCCACTCGAATCCACGAGCGCACTCCGTCCGAAGCAAGAACAATATGATTGACGATGATTTATTGCTTAGATAATCATTAAAGTCCGTAGAAGATGTTTCTAAGCAATAGCCGGATCAATTCTCCATGAAGAACGAGAAATTAGGGTTACAAGAATTGATCCGATAGAAACTTGTTGTTGGAGAAAGAAAGAGAGCACCCAACAAGTTTCTAAGTTTTTAAAAAAATATTCTATGTTTTTCCATCTTTTAGAAACACCTCTACATCTTATTTATAGGTTTAGAAGATTTAGAAATAGAGTAGGATTCGAAAAACACAATTTTGGAAACAAAATAGGTTTCAAGGTCTGGTCTTCCTAAAGGGTCTGGTCCTTCAAGCCAGGGACTGGTCCCTCGCTGCGTAGTTGAAAACACAAGCCACGGGAACCGGTCCTTTGTTCCGGAGACCGGTCTCTTAATGCGTAATGAAAAATCATCCTACGGGGACCGGTCTCTCTGTCCAGGGATCGATCTCTCCCTGCGTAAGAAAAACCAACCTGCGGGGAACCGGTCCTTCAAGAACAGAGACCGGTCCTTCAT
Source organism: Aechmea fasciata (assembly GCA_025177825.1). Lineage (NCBI taxonomy): Eukaryota > Viridiplantae > Streptophyta > Magnoliopsida > Poales > Bromeliaceae > Aechmea > Aechmea fasciata. Next base: position 3,935,522 of record CM045933.1, read on the forward strand.
TGTTCCCATGCAGAGAGGACCTACGAGGTCCGGTCCCTCTGTTCGGGGACCGGTCCCTGAACCTTGAAAGGTTCAGATTTGTCGAGTTAATTCATTTAAAAACCATCTTAAATCTTCCAAACACTTTTTAATGTTTATAAATCATCATCAATAGTATTTGAACTTACCGAGCATTGTGGATCTATGTTTTGAGTCTTCGAGTCTTCGATCTTCATTTTTTTTTCTTTAAACTTTCAAGACTCCGTACTAACTTCACGAAATATGCCAACATAAAATCCGTAACATATTTTGTATGAACTGACAGGGGTTTGCAAACTTAAACATGTACCAATTGTACAAATTAATCTTCATTACCAACCAAAGCAATGAATTTTGACTTATCAGTCTGTTAAGTTGTATACAACCCTTTTAACACAGAATCCAAGGGGTTGTTATTATGTATGGGTTTGTGACACCTGGTCCAATTTTCTTGATTACATAATTATGAACACAATCTTTAGTCATAGAGAAGTAACGTAGGAACTTTTTTAGCATTTCAAAAGGTAGAATAATTACTGATAAGAGTGGCTAGATAATGGCATTTTGGTTGTTACTAATTTATCTAGCTGTCATTGGCTTTGTGTTTACGTCTTTGTCACCATCTCCAAATCTTTCTCTTCCATATATTTTCGGACATCTATAATACATCTCCCCAACAATATATATATTGACCTCCTTTCAGATTGTAGCATCCGCTGATCCTACTAACAGAAATGCTCTATTTTACGTACTTATAGAAGCATGGATTGTTATTGGAGTTGTGATCTCCTCCTTTGGCTGTTGTAATAAATATCATTTTTTCCTTTCACAGATTCATTTCATGTATTTTTCACCAATGCTCTTCTATAGTGCATTTTGTTGGCATCACACATCTGTATAAATTCTTACATTCTCATTATCTATCAATCCTATTAGGTTGTAGTTAGATTTGTGGTTCATCTAAATCGAGCCAAATTCTAATTAATTTGGATAAGATGAGTTTTAGACTTATTCAGATAAGTGGAGTTTAATTAATTCAGTGTGTATGCATTATATAATACATTTTCTCCAATGTAGAGACTAATTAGAATTCTTATACATTAAATTTATTAAACTCTACTTATCTTAATAAATCTAAAACTCATCCTATCCTAATATATTTAGAATTTGGATTGATGAGATAAACTACAAATCTAACTACAATCCAATGGCATGCTTTGGTTCAAAATGGGAATCGAAATCGAATAGGAATGAGAATGAATTGGAATAAAAACGGAGTGGTAAAAACTCTAATTTGTTTGGTTCATAAGGGAAATCAGAATCAGAATCATGTTGAAATTGAAATTCAAAAAGACTAAAGTGTTATTAAAATTTAAACTTAATATTCAAATTTGAAGTCAAAATTCGAATCAAAATTTGAATTCATAATTTGAACATAAAATTTGAATTTACTACTCAAATTCAAGTTCAAAGTTAAAATTTAAATTTAGAACTAAATTTAAATATCACACAATATTAAAATTTATACTTGAACTTAAGAAGTTAAATATTGAAATTTGAATCTCTAATTCAACTATACAATTATAATGTAAAATTAAATTAAATATAAATCAAGATTTTAATTTAAATAATTGTTAGTAAAGAAAAGAGTTCTTCTCTCAATCTTTTCTAGAATCAAAGTTAATTTCCACTTCCATTGGGAGGAATCATTTTGGGGGAAGTCGATTCCCCTTGGAATGGGTGTCTGCCGCGAACGAACCGGCCCCGCCGTAGGTTTGTTTCCTAAGGCGAGTGGTCATTCATGGTAGAGTTTAAGTTTGTTTGAATTTTGTTTTGAAATCAGGATGTTAGGTTCATGAGACTCAAGAATCTGTTAATTACCCCACGCTCTCGGTGTTAAGGAACCCTCGATTAAGAGACCAAATATAAATGCCGATAATAAGAGAGACAAAGCGGGCAAATAAAATTTTATTGATATAATTTGAGGCATACCCGCACCGTACATGAATTTCATAAGACTAGATACCCGATTTAGCGACTTGGTGGTCGATTGAAGTTTTGATGCTCAGTTTAATGACATGGCGGTCGGGTTCACCTTCGTTATATGTTCCAAGGTGGAGATGTGACCAAACCCCAAGTATATGTATTGAGGTGGTCGGGTTCACCTTGGTTATATGTTCCAAGGTGGAGATGTGACCGAACCCCAAGTATATGTATTGAGGTCGGTCGAATTATGTGACGCCCCAACTTCCCAGGGGGTCACCCATCCTAGGACTACTCCCGTCCTAGCACGCTTAACCCATGTTTTGTGAAATAAACTGTCTCCTACCCTTCGTGGTAGCATTTCAAAAGAAAGGGTTAAAGAAAAGGTTTTCTATCCCTCGAGGTAGTGTTTTCAAAGGAAAGGGTTTCCGAGTGGGAAACGGTTTTAAAAAGGTTTTCTCAAGGTTTATAAATAAACTAAGTGGTGAATGTGGTGAATGGTTGTATCTTGTATATCTTGTGTACTAGTCGTCATACTATTGTGGTTGTGTTCCTGGTTGTTTTGTACTTTGTACTTGTGCGACGCCGTGCAAATACAGGGGAGACTGTCCGTGTGTACAGTGGCCTCCCTGTATTTGTGGCGGATCTGGCACACCTCTGGGGGTCAGGCTTTCAAATTAAAAAAAAAAAATTTCCGCTGTATTTATGTACCAAAGGGACCCCGGGGCGTGACAGATTAAAGTGGTATCAGAGCCAATTACCAGCCGGAAGTGTGAGATGAGTCTCGGCCGAGCCAGGGTCTGGATGACGAGCTAGCGAGACGAGTCTCACATCGCCTGGTACTTGTGAGTCTGAGCCTGACGAGGACGTCAGGGCTTAAAGGAGGGAGATTGTGAGACCCCAGATAGTCCTATATATAAGATATAATAGGGCTAAAACTCTTAACCCGGCTTTAAGCATTTTGGGTGGTGGCAGGACCCAAGAGGTTAAGAGAGTTAAGCGTGCTAGGACGGGAGTAGTCCTAGGATGGGTGACTGCAGGAAGTTGGGCGTCACGGATGGTATCGAGCCAATTACAGTAGGAAGTGTGAGATGAGTCTCGGGTGAGCCGAGTGCGGATGACGAGCGGCGAGACGAGTCTCACATCGCCCGGTACTTGTGAGTACGAGCCGACGAGGACGTCGGGGCTTAAAGGAGGGGGATTGTGAGACCAGGATAGTTCTATATATAAGATATAATAGGGCTAAAACTCTTAACCCGGCTTAAGCATTTTGGGTGGTGGCAGGACCCAAGAGGTTAAGAGAGTTAGGCGTGCTAGGACGGGAGTAGTCCTAGGATGGGTGACCCCCTGTGAAGTTGGGGCGTCACAAATTACCCGAGAGTGGCTAATTCCTGAGTATATGTATCAGGATTAACTGAATACCACTCTAGTTATATGTGCTAGAATGAAGATCGGGTAAGGGTTTCACTCTAGGTAGATATGCTAGAGCGAAAGATTGACTAGACCCTAAGTATATGTATTAGGGTTAGTCGGATGAACTCTAAGTATATGTATTAGAGTCCGAATATATTCATTTTGGTTGTATGTTCCAAGGTGAAGATGTGACCATACGTCAAGTATATATATTGAGGTGGGTCAAATTACCCGAGAGTGGCTAATTCCTGAGTATATGTATCAGGATTAACCGAGTATCATTCTAGTTATTTGTGCTAGAATGAAGATTTGACTAAGCCCTAAGTATATGTATTAGGGGTAGTCGGATGAATTCTAAGTATATGTATTAGAGCTCGATCGGGTATGAAGCACACCAGACCCTAAGTACATGTGCTAGGACTAGTCGAGTATGGTTTGACTTCTACTCTAGGTATATGTGCTAGAGCAGAAGGTTGACTAGACCCTAAGTATATGCATTAGGGTTAGTCGGATTTGATTTGACTTCCACTCTAGGTATATGTGCTAGAGCAAAAGGCTGACTAGACCCTAAGTATATGTATTAGGGCTAGTCGGATGAACTCTACGTATATGTATTAGAGCTCGATTTGAATTTGGGTTTAGTTTAACGACGTTTCGGTCATTTGAGTTTGAGTTTGAGTTTGAGTTTAGTTTAACGACGTTTCGGTCATTTGAGTTTGAGTTTAGTTTAACGACGTTTCGGTCATTTGAATTTTGGTTTAGTTTAACGACGTTTCGGTCATTTGTGTTTGGGTTTAGTTTAACGATGTTTCGGTCGACTGGGATTGGAGTGTTCATGAAAGTTGGATTTGGGTTTAGTTTAACGACGTTTCGGTCGGCTGGGTTTGGGTTTAGTTTAACGACTTTTCGGTCGGAGGTTCTGGACTTAGGTTTAGTTTAACGACGTTTCAGTCGACTGAGTTTGGGTTTAGTTTAACGACATTTCGGTCGGAGGTTCTGGACTGGGGTTTAGTTTAACGACGTTTTGGTCGAAATTGGGATGTTCATGAAAATTGGATTTGGGTTTAGTTTAATGACGTTTCGGTCGGAATTGGGATGTTCATGAAAGTTGGATTTGGGTTTAGTTTAACGACGTTTTGGTCGGCTGGGTTTGGGTTTAGTTTAACGACTTTTCGGTCGGAGGTTCTGGACTTAGGTTTAGTTTAACGACGTTTCAGTCGACTGAGTTTGGGTTTAGTTTAACGACATTTCGGTCGGAGGTTCTGGACTGGGGTTTAGTTTAACGACGTTTTGGTCGAAATTGGGATGTTCATGAAAATTGGATTTGGGTTTAGTTTAACGACGTTTCGGTCGGAATTGGTTTGGATTTAGTTTAACGACGTTTGATCGAGTTTGGATTGTTCATGAAGATTGGACTTTAGGTTTTGGGATTTGTTTGGTTTTGGGATTTATTTGTGGACTTTGGGTTTTGGGATTTATTTGTGGATTTTGGGTTTGGGTTGAATTGTTATGCTTTGGTTCGGGACCCATCAAGACTTGGTTTGGATTGAACCGTTATGCTTTGTTTCGGGACCCATCAAGATCTAGTTTGAGTTGGGCGACCTTCATGGTTTGGTTCGGATTGGACCCACTTCAGTCCGAGTCGGATCCTTCAGTCCGTTTGGTTTGGTTTGGATTCGATCCACTTCGATTCGAGTCGAATCCTTCCTAGTTCGGTTCGGATCAGATCCAATTCGGTTCGAGTTGAATGTTTTATGGTTTGGTTCGAATCGGCTCCACTTTGGTTCGAGTCGAATGTTTCGTGGTTTGGTTCGAATCGGCTCTACTTCGGTTCGAATCGAATGCTTCTTGATTTGGTTCGAATCAGCTCCACTTCGGTTCGAGTCGAATGCTTTTTTATTCGGTTCGGGTTAGACCCACTTCGGTTCGAGTTGGATGCTTCTTGATTCGGTTCGGGTCGGACCCACTTCGGTTCGAGTAGGATCCTATTTCAGTTCAAGTTGGATCCTTCATGGTTTGGATCGGATTGGACCAACTCCGGTTCAAGTTGGATCCTTTATGATTTGGTTCGGATCGAACCCACTTCGGTTCGAGTCGGATCCTTTATGGTTCAGACGGGATCTGATTTGGTTCGGATCCGGTTCGATTCGGTTCAGTTCGGATTCACTTTGGTTCAATTCGAATCCTTTATGGCTTGACTCGGATTTGGCTTAGTTCAAGTTAAGCCGGCTCGTGGTTCGATTCAATTTGGCTCGAACCTCCTGTGCTTCTGTTCAGATTGAAGCCCCTTTGGTTTGAGTCGGACCCTTTACGATCGGGTTCGGATGGTATACGGTTCGATTCGGATGGGATCGGTTCGGTTCGGATCCGGTTTGGTTTAGATAGGATCTGGTCCGGTTTGGATCCAAATTTGCATATGGGTTGAGATAGGTTCCGGGCTTTATATGTTCTATGCCTTGGACCCGAATCTGCATGTGGACTTGGATTGGCCTTGGACCCGAATTTGCATGTGGGCTCTGCATTATATATTTTTTTGAATGCTTATAAAATTGGGTCCATAATGGATTGAACTATTTTCAAAATAAAACCAAGTCCAATTCTTCTACTTCTTTTCTTTTCTTTCTTTTTGTTCTTCTTTTCTTTTCTTTTCTTTTTTTTTTCTTTTTTCTTTCTTTTTTTTTTTTTTTTTTTTTTTTTTTAGTGTCAGAGGGAAAGAGGGACTCCTCTCTTTTTTTTTTTTTCTTTCTTTTCTTTTCCATTTTTGTTCTTCTTTTCTTTTTTTTGTTCACTGCCAATGAGAGAGAGAGAGAGGGAGAGAGAGTGTGTGGAAATCCCAACCTTTCTTTTATTTTTGTACTTGTTGTGTTTTTCTTTTTTTCTTTTTTTTTTTTTTTTTGAGCTCTGACAGAGAGAGATAACCCAACTCTCTCTTTCTTTTTTTTGTGTGTACGAATCCGAGAGAGAGTAATACCAACTTCTCTTTTCTTTTTATTCTTTCTTTCTCTTTTTTTTTTGTTGACCTCTAGATAGAGATAAGTCCAACTCTTTTTTTTTTTTTTTTTTATTTTTTATTATCATTTCTTTATTCGTCGAGCAATACAATTGAATCGAACAAAGAACATAACCCGTCCAATTTTTTTATTATTGTTTTTCTTATCATACGTATTTTTTGTTATCGCGTTTTATTTAAATACGCTAAATTTAATCGTGTCGAGCCTATCACGAAGATGGCCGCATGATTTTCATTTTCAACCCTGTCGAACCTATCGCGAAGATGACCGCACGGTTTTCCCTCTCGACCATGTCGAGTCTATCACGTAGATGGCTGCACGGTTTACACTTTCGACCATGTCGAGCCTATCGCGAAGATGGCCGCACGGTTTAGTTAATAAAGTATCCGATGTTTGTTCGACTGTGTCGAGCCTATCACGAAGATGGCCGCACGGTTTAGAGATTAATCATGCATACGTACGGCGGAAGCGTCGATTTGATGTCAGATTTGATCGGATCGAAACCTATCACGAAGATGGTCGGGTTGATCAAACCAACAAAAAATCGCGCTTACGCTTTTCGTGTGCATGCACATCTCTTGTTGTCGTAGAAGTCATCGTGATTGTCGTTGTCGAAGTCGTCGTCGTCGTCGCGCCGCCGCCGTCAAAGAACACGAGTAGGAGCTCTTTCATTTTATTTTTTTTCTCTTCTTTTGCTTTCTTTTTCTTTTTCTTTCTTTTTTTCATTTCTTTTTTTGTTTTGGCTGCTGTGAGAAATAGGGGGCTCACGCCTCTCTCTCTGTCCGATCCAGAGAGCGAAGTGTGAGCCCTCCTCTCGAGGCTCTCTTTCTCTTCTCTTCTTTTTTTTTCTCTTTTTTTTTTCAAGCCCCCTCTCTTTTTTCCTATGGTCCAATTTATAAGGACCTATTCACTTTTTGGAAATGTTTCAAAAATCTCGAAAGATAAGGCAATAATATTTTTCATATCTCATTCCTTATTGGTACGAAGCTAAGGAAAGTAGCAATCAAATCACGATTTATTTTTTTTTCCTTCTATGAATTCAATTTGAAATTTGAATTTTAAATTTCAAATTTTTTTGATCCCAACAATGGGAATCGGAATGTCAATCCTTCAAACCAAATACTAACAATGCGAATAGATCATTCCTATTCCCACTCCAAGGCTCAAATCCTTCAAACCAAACATGCCCTAACAATATACACCGTAGTTTGATTTGTAGTTTTCAACCATAGCGCTAAGCCCACCATATAAACTCCATCTTGACTTGAATTCTTCATATTCTCTACCAAAACTCCGAAGGGGTTCTCAAGTGCTGCTACATGTATCGATCAAGTTTATGCAATGCTTGAGTCACTGGAGGAGGCTTAGTAAACATAGCAGCTAGATTATCTACAGTGCGTATCTTCTTTACGACAATAGCACCCTGTGCTACCACATCATGAACAAAATGATAATATCAAATATATTTCATTCTCTCATGAAATATTTCATTTTTAGAAACATGTATAGCACTATGGCTGTCACAATGATGGTGGCCATCCTAACTAGAAGCAAGCTCTTTATATAAGCTTCTAAATCAAATAGCTTCTTTTACAGCCTCCATCATACCAATGTACTCTGCCTCAGTGCTGGATAGAGCAACAGTAGACAAACTAGCTTTAATGGAACAACCCCCAAGTGAGAACATAAATCCAATAAGTGATCTTCGTGTGTCCAAATCGCCTGCAAATCTAAATCAACAAAACCAACTAAAGAGTCATCAGATCTCCCAAACTCCAGACATACATCAGAAGTTTCTATTGAATATCTAAGAATCCACTTCACCTACCAATGTGTCTTGCCGGGATTAGCTATGTATCTACTTACAACACTATCAATGTGTGAAATATCTGGACTAGTGCAGACCATCGTATAAGTAAGACTTCTAGTTGCGTTAGAGTGCGAAGATGTGACATCTACCACTCATTCTTAACCAACTGTGACGACAAAGCAGCTGAAAGCCTAAAATGAGTAGCAAGCGGAGTACTCACGGACTTAGCGTTTTTCTTTCAAAACACTCCAAAACATTCTCAATATATTTCTTCCGAGTCAAATATAATCTTCCAACTTGTGATCTCTAGGAATTTCCATATCGAAAATCTTCTTAGCTACTGTCAAATCCTTCATCTCAAATTTGTGTCATAATTGTGTTTTTAGCTTGTTAATTTCAGACATGTCTTTGGAAACAATAAGTATATTGTCAACATAAAGTAAAAAATAAACGAAAATGCCATTATCAAGCAGAATTATTCGTGAATTTTTGGGCCAGCTGAATTATTCGCGAATTATTTCCGAATTATTGAAAATATGAATAAAGAATTTATAATTTTATTTTTAAATATAAATTATCTTATATTTTATATCTAATATTTTATACTTTATACTGAATCTATTTTTTAAGCCAAATTTTTCAACGAATTTAAAAATTAGAAAATGAATTTTATGCGTATTATATCTGTACCGAATTTTTGCCGAATCCGAATTAACTAACTATGGTAGGGAAAAGGAGGAGAAGGTGAAGGGTTTTCGTGTGAGATGGACCCAGCGGGTTGGGTTCGAGTTTAGGTTCGGGTTCAGTTTAGAATAGTATTGGGTTCAAAATAGATGTATTTAGTATAAAATTATTAGTCAGTAAAAAAAGTATAGATAAAATAGATAATAACGACTATTTGATAATTGCCGCTATTAAATTGCCGCTATATGTCCATTTTGTTATAGTGGGAGAGGTTAAAGAAAATATTAGTAGGTTTGTAATGAATAATTGAAGCATTGTGTTGAATAATTCAAAAAAAGGGAAGGAGTATTAATGTTGTCATTTAACAACTACATAGTGAATTAATACTTAGATCAAAAGACATTCTAATATAATTAATGATATCACTTTTAATAAGTTGATATTTTAAGGTAGCAGCGCCTTGCATGCAGATAGATTAAGTTTTGAATGTCCCTTTTCCTTTTAAAAAACTTTGAAAGGTTGTGAATCTTTAGATTGATCACATAGTATTGTTCCTATAGTGGACATTGAATCACTATTCATCATATAAAGTACATGAATTTCAAATAATGTTAGTAGATTCAGTTATCCCGTCATACGAATAGTTTTATATATAAAGATTTGTTCTCTAAAAATAATCTTACTTTAGATTAGCTTTAGATAAATACTATTAAAAGAAAAACATATATATGGGCACATTATTTTGGGTCTTAGTTTCCTACTGCTCTCTTTCATGGTTGGGAGTCATGTTCACAATTCTCTGGATTGAAGGCTAGCTGTGATTGCAGCACATCAAAAGTAAATCGAGTATTTGCTTGTTGGTATGCCCCGAGAACACTTGAATTGTCCATTGGCAACATTCCAAAGCAAAATATTCCCTTCGTCCATGAAATGAGGAACAACTCTCGCCACATGATATGCATCTGGGCCCCTTGTAAATGTAATGTTATGCTCGGCATTAAGCTCACATAACTTGGCTGGAAAAGCCAACAGAGTTTAAGATTTGTCTTGTACCTCTGTGGGTCCACTTCAACCAATTTCTTATGGCGGAAATAATCTCTAAGCTCTTTCCTCACTCGTTCAAAAGCTGGAGTTATTAGGTAACTGATGAATGAGCCGGAGTCCACATAGAACCCGCCCGACCCATTCGGCTTTCGTGCGAACATTCCTGGCTCAAACCCAAGTCGTTTGTTACCAACACTAATGTCATTTAAAGTAATGTAATAGAAGCACACACCTTGTACGGGTATTATCGGTGTGGTTTGGGTGCCCTCTTTGCACAATCTTTCCGAATCGTAAAAAGCTTATCTTGTTTGAACCTTCCGGAAGACAATATGAAAAGCGCCCACTGGCTGCCATGATTAATAAGTTGCCTTGCAAATGATTCCTCGAACAAACCTAATGCCATTAGTCCTGATGGATAACCATGGTGGTCGGTAGTTAAATGTGTATCATGTGAGCAGCCAAAGACAAGCCCTTCAACAAACTCGAGGTGGCCACCATGGCTCGAATGGAAGCCGAAGGTGTCTTTTGAGAGCGTGCCAATTGTGCAGGACCCACCAATATAGCTGATCTGGTAGTGGCAACGGTTGTTGATGCAATGGTAATATCTTTGCGGGCAAGGGTTCTGGTCAGAGCAGAATACATCAACAAAGGAAGGGGATTGGCGAGGGTCAAAGTAAGGTTCATTTTGCACGTAGCAATTGATGCATGGCTTGCATTGGGTCCAAGTAAGATGACTGCCTGTATCTAGGCCTAAATGGTAGCCAATGCTACCATTTCCAGTGCCAATCGTCACAAAAACCATATACAATGCTTGATAGTAAATGATAGGGGGGCGAATAGTGGTTATTTCATGGCCAACTAGCGTTGGTTCAACATTGTTCAGTTTGAGGAATCGATTTTCAGAAAGGCGGAGGGACTCTTCAAAGCGTTGTGAATCGGTGAGGTTAGGGTTGTAAACTGGGGACCGAGGAGAGTGATGATATATGAGCTCAAAGCTTAAGGTTCTTTTAAGTGCTACAATAGTTTCAAAGGAAAAGAGAAGGATGGACATTAAAAGAAGAAAGATAACATATGAATGGATAACTTTGCCCATGGATGATATTTTGCAAAGAAGTAAATCATGGAAGACAGAAAAAGATACATACATACACACACACACACACACACACACACACACATATATATATATGTAAGACTAAAATAGATAAAGCTAAAAAATGTGAGCAGACAAAAAAAAGAAAGAAAGAAAATCCAAAAGATATCTTGGATTTAAGGAAAAAAAATCTGTTGATTCAATAGGCAATCCACTACATAATGACTTCTCTAAAATATAAAGAGTTAATTACTTTTGGAGGCTAGAATTAAATTTGCTAGAGTTACAAAAAAGTAGTTGCAGTGATTGGTAAAAACATTTAGGACCTAATTAATTAAGAACACTAAATTTAATTCGAGTATTTTTTTCAATGCTGCTACATAGTTTTGGCGATTATTTTTAAAATTCTTGGCAATTATAATTGCCGCTAAATAGTTTCCTATTAATTATGACAATTACCACTATTGGTAGGGTTGGTAAAAATTATAGTGGCATTTGTTTTGGCGGTTGGTAAAAGTCCAAATAAATGCTGCTAAATACTATATAATAGCAACTATTATAAATGCAACTATAATTACTTATAATTGTCATATAAAACATACTAAATGATTGATAAATGAAACTTAATTGAATACTCGTCTCTTAATGATTGAAATTGAAATCATTAAAATCCAATTTCGTTATATCTAATCGTTGTCGTTTGAACAGTTTAATTTCATATCTTGTATCCTCTGTATGATCTTGTTGCATAAAACTTCACATATTATGCACACTTTTGGAATGTCCATTACATGTTCGACAAAATGCCTAAAAGAAGGCATATATTATTTTTGTTCCCATCTTAATTCTATCTAATTATTGATTTGTATATTAATGTTTCAACATCTGAAACTCTCTTTTCGAGCATTAAATCCTTCATTTATTATTTAAAACTTCATTCATCTTGTCTTGCTTCTTTGAATATTTTAATCCTTGAAACTCATCATCCCTTTGATTGCTAATTGAGCTTCATTTAATATTCTAAATGCCTTTGTGTTCTATCCCGACCTATTTGCATACCTTTGTAACCGATTTGTCACCGATATGAGCCTATCGAATTTAAACCTTGGGTAAATTGTCTGCTAAATATAATTATATTCTCTTTGCATGTTTATTTTAGTTAGCTTATAGAGATTCGAATGTCTTTATTTTAGGTTCCGACGATTGAATTTTTTATTGTAGCTTTCAAATTTGGATAATTTTCTATCTTTGAAGGCTGCGTTAAGGTAAACGACAGAAACGCCGTTAGTTTTTGCTAAATAATTAGGAAAATACTTTGATGGTATGAAAATTTTATTTTGTAGATTTTAAAATTAAGGGTTAGGCGTATATTAAATATTTTGTAAATTGAGTTTCAACTATGATTGACAGGCCCTTTTAGCAAAATAAATTTTTGAAATTTGATAATCTGTTTTGTAAATTAGTGACTGGATAATTTTTGAATTATAATGTCTCTTGGTATTCTGCTATGCTAATGTTGGCCATGTCGACATGTACTTTGTTATAGAAGCGAGCTTCGTCTTTGTATTGCGCCTTCGGGTGCCTGCGCCTATCCGCGCCTCTGTTTTGTTTGCGCCGGGTGCCTCTCTGTTTTTGTACATGCACTTTCGGGTGCCTCTGTTCTGTTTGTACCTTCGGGTGCTTCTATTTTGTTTGCGCCTTCGGGTGCCTTTGGATCTCACCAACGAATCATATGATATAGTTAAGTGCCGGAGACTTAATATTTATTTTCGTTATATGTTGAAAGAGAAATGCTTTGTAAATTTATAGTTTCAATTCGATCTGAATTTTAAATTTTGATAATTCTTATTTTCGAAACTTTGCAAATTAAAACCAGTCGCTTAAATTAATTTGTGTATTTAATTATTTGTATGCTTAATCCGACTAATGTAGTGTATGGTTGCTTACCAGTGCTTGAGGCGATTCGCGAGCGAGTGGGAGCGAGTGAACGTTAAATGTAGCTAGATTTGATTCTGGCCTCTTTCGCCTTATTCCTATTGCATTAAGATATGAATTTTGAACTCCATAGATAACCAGTTGTTTATCTGTTTTTGTTTTGTTAATTCTTCGTACTCATTTTTGGTTATTTAGAAGTTACTTGTTACACTAAATTTTGTTTACGTTGCATAATAAACTTTAGTTCTGTTTATATGATACTTTCTTTTGATTCTAGTTGAGATTAAATTGTTAGCCTCATCTTTCGACTATTTGGATTTAATAGAAACGTTGTGATGATCTTTTGCACGTTATACGTACGATTAGTAGCCTTGCATATTTACTAAATTAGTAGGTATGCGGCGTACGTATGCCTCGTGTTTGGGGCGTGACATATATAGTAGGGCTCTTTGTGCTATTAGGAGCACGGCGGTCCTATGCTCTAAATTTTTACCACCCATTAAGTTTGATGGGTGGTTAGAATGAGAGAGGAAAAGATATTAGAGAGAAATGTAAGGAGAAGAGAAATTGAGACACTCAATTTCTCCCCAACATCTCTTCCCGCTCATTCTAACCACCCGTCAGACTTGATAGGTGGTTAGAAAGTTAGGAGCACAAGGACTGCTGTGTTTCGAATAACACAGTAGCCCTACTATATATATATATATATATATATATATATATATATATAGAACTAGGCTACTATGCTATTAATAGCACCAAATCATTGGTGCTACCAAGTTTTGGGCCATTGGATTGAGAGATGCGCGGTTAGGATGATGTGGGCCCTCTAGGGTTGAGTAAACATAACTGTCGCGCTTACTCCTCGAGTGCTATAACTAATCATAAATGAGTCAAATCATTTATACTACTGTCATAGAGACTTTCAAACCATATAAAGCTTTCTGTAATAAGCAAAAATGATCTTCCTTTTCTTGGATAACAATACCTCAGGCTTAGGCATGTAAATAAGCTCTTCGAGCTTACCATGCAAGAAAACTGTTTTCACATCAAGCTGCTCCAACTCCATATCTTAGGTAGCTCGTAAAAAAAGAAAAATATGAATAGAGCTATGTTTGATAACAGGTGGAGAAATATCATTAAAATCAACCCTCTCTACCTAATTATAATACTTTACAACCAATCTTGCCTTGTATCAAGCATTTTCAACACCTTGGGTACCTTATTTCTTTTTGAAGATCTATTTACAAATAACAATTTTCTTTCTTCCGGGTGGCTTCACCAACTCTTCATTTATTGCAACCAACCAACTATTTGAGTTAGCATTAGAAATAGTTCTTTTGTACGTGTAAGGCTCATCAACATCAACTGTCTCTTTAGCTATCGATAAAGCATAGGCCACCATATATGTATATTGTTGTGGTGGCTTTATTTGTCGCCTCTGTTGACCTATAGCAGCTCTATATTGTAGTTGCATCGAACGTTCATTTGCTTTGAAGTTCTCATGTAGCTACACTAGATAAGATTGAGAAGAGGACTTTCTTGAAGAAATATTGAGTCATCAGTCTCGAACTCCACTTGCTACTTAACATTCTCCACATTCTCTAAAGTAGTGTCAACAGTAAATTCCTTTTTGTGGTGAACATAACAGATTCATCAAAAGTAACATCCCTACAGATAAGACATTTAGATGCTTTGGGATCAGGGTACCATAATCGATAGCCCTTAACTCCATATGCATAGTTAAGAAAAATGTATTTTAAAGCTCTATGTTCTAGTTTATCATTATCAACGTGAGCATATGCAGGGCATTCAAATACTCCTAAAGTAGAATATTCAGTGGGTTTTACCAGACCATACCTTCTCCATAGTCTTACGACCATAGTTGTATGTGGCGAACGATTCACCAAATAAAAAGTGGTAGAAATTGCCTTTGCCCGGAAGTCTTTCAATAAGCCAGCATTCAAGAGCATACAATGCACTCTCTCCAAGCGGGGTCCTATCCATATGTCCATTCTGGTGCGGCATATGTCTGACTATTTTGGGACGAACTATATCCTCATTCTTACAAAATTCAGCAAACGCAGATGAATATTATTCCAAACCGTTATCTCTTGTAAGTAACTTAATTTTCTTCTTTGTTTGATTTTCAATTATAACAATTCACTGTTTGAAATGCTTGAACACCTTATCTTTGTGCTTCAACTTAAACACCCAAACTACTCTGTAATAATCGTCGATAAAAGAAAGCATATATCGAGCGTTACATTTAGGTGGAATATGTGAGAGTCCCCAAAGATTAAAATGAATATAATTCATAGTGCCTTTCGTATCGTGAATTGTTGTACTGAACTTTATCCTTTCTGCTTGCCAAGTACACAATGTTCGCAAAGCTCCAATTTTCCTATACCTTGGCCACATAAGAGGCCTTTTACTTAATTCAATCATCCCGCTCGCTCATGTGCCCTAATTGTCACGACCCGAGACCGCTACCAATTTGGTCCGGTTCAGGCACGCCGATCAGGCGCCGAACGGACAGCACCTCCCCTGTCCGACCAAGGCTCAAAACCAAGTCATGTACAAAGAATTGCCCAGGAATTTTAATTCTAATACATACATGACAAGACGATGCACCAAAAGGTGTCAATAGCAATAAGAGCAAGATACAAGTATTTCATACAAGTAATATAAAGAGAGAAGAGTCTATCTATTACAATCATTCACCATTTGTTTACATCCAATTTACATTCTTTGCCCAAAATGAATATACACGTTGTTTTCCCAAAATACATAAGTGTTGACATTTCTAAAATATACATTGTTTTCTTTGAACACAAAACTATATCGAAATTATACCAAGGGAAGCTCTAATGCAAATAGGCGGCTACTATCAATTAGGGCGCGATGCCCTTGCCACGGTCCTCACCGGCCGCCCGCGAGCTAGCACCTGTACTAGAGTGGGGTGAGAACTAACTTCCTTAGTTCCCGGTGGGCTCGGCCACCGGCCACCGATCTCCCCACTAGGTCTAGCGAGGCATAAGCGGATAGATAGATATTTATCTTAAAGCGTAAATCGTAAGTAAAGCATAATAATAGAAATGCAATATCTACTATGCTGTAACAACAAGGTAAGAGTAAATGTTCTAGCCGTATGACGCTAACATGCTAATATAACTCTATCCAGTATGTTTGCAATTCTATTATGCTCAATATGTAACTTTGTATCCAATCTCATAACTCCTTTGAGTTTATTACCCAATCATTGGCTGGCCCGTAGGCGCGCCCACGACTCACCACTCAACCCGTCTATGAAGGGGGGCTCGAACCACCCGAGGGGTTGTCTGTGGGACCCTACATAGGCTATCCCTTGGGACCCAAAATAGGCGATCCCAATCGAATCACGTGCCAAGACCTCCGGAGACTCGCACTACTCGTGTGGAGCGACCACCACGAGCGCTGAACAGACTGTGTGAGTATGATCTCATCCTCCACCTTGGAGGGCATCCAACACAGGGGAATCATGCATAGGTGTTCTCTAACACTATGTCTCAATGTCATTTATCATCAAGTTGTCTACTTGGATCACATGTCACTAGTGTCTCTATACACTATGTCATAATGTCAATCATCAAGTTATCTACTTGGTTCACATATCTCTAGTGTTCTTTACACTAAGTTATTGTACAATATCATTCATCAAGTTATCTACTTGGTTCTCATGTCACTAGTGTTCTATACACTTGGTCATAATGTCAATCATCAAGTTATCTATACTTGGTTCACATGTCTCTAGTTGTCAATCATGCATGTCTAAGTCATCTCTAGGGTTCAATGCCAATATACTCGTCCCTATGCTTCCTATGTCCAAATGCAAAGCCCATAGTGTCGCACGATAAAGAAGCATGCAAGAGTAGTAAAGTAGCTACATAATCCTAACATGCATGAAACTATACATATATAAGTTTATATGCAATATGACCAACAAAACACTTAGACATAAAAAGTAGCCCAATGGCTTCGGAATGGCACCCCCCCACCTTTTGGGATGTTCCTCGAAGCAACAACGCCGCTTTCGTTGCCTCAAATCTCTACTTTGACTTCTCGGGCCAATTTCGAAGCTGTAAGCCCTTGTTTGGCACGGATCACTTGATCCGTTCGACGAACCGTCGCTTCCCACGCGTTCGTGTACCAAACAATATGTTAGATATGAGGTTAAAAGAGGTCAAAACCCCATATTTCAAAACACCCTAATTTGAGCCCTAGGATTTTGCTCCAAGCAAAATCCACCTCTAGAGCCCCAATTGGTCGTGCTAAACATCTCTTAGGTATGCTAGGGTTCCACAAAAATTGTTCCTAGAAGATTTAGATCACCCTAGGAAAAGCTACCATGAAAGCTCTTAAAGCTTACCTCAAGTGGAAGCTCCAAAGGAGGAGAGGAAATGAAGAAAATGATGCTAGGCTTGCTCCTAGCTTGATCCTCCTCCAAATCCTTCACCTCTTCTCCTTCTTTCTCCTTCTTCTCCTTCTTCTTCTTCTTTCTAGAGAGAGAGAGGGAGAGTGTGTTTGTGTGTGAGTGAGGGAAAATGACAGTGAGAGAGGGAGGAAATCCCTCTATAGCCCCTCTAATGTAACAAGATACCAATAGGCCCCTCAACATTCCATTCCATACACTGCCCCTGACTAGGCAGTTCTCATCAGCCAAGACCGGTCCCCTCCTTCGGATGTCCAGTCTTAAGCTGCGAAAAACCCTCAGGCCAGATTTCCAGCTTGCGGGATCCGGTCTTCAAGGAATGTCCGGTCTCTGGGATGTCCGGTCTCCATGGGATATCCGGATCCCGTAAGCACATCTCGCGTAGATGGCCTCCAGGCCATTTTCCACCCTCACTAGGACCGATCCTCAGGACCATGTCCGGTCTCGGGATGTCCGGATCCCGAGAGCACAACTCGCGCTGATGGTCTTCAGGCCACTTGCCACTTGCACAGAGACCGGACCTCACGGCCCATGTCCGGTCTCCCCTGGCCAAAACTGCAGAATGGTGCAGTTTGCACCATTTGCTTCCGAGGTCCACTCTAATGCACTTTTTGACTTAGAGTCAACTTCGAACTTTCCGACTTTCACCATTTCGACACTTAGTCGATTCTGAACGTGGTGCAACTCTCGGATTTCGAGAATTCACATCCTTACACTAATGATGTGCCATAATTTGGTAATCCTGGAAGTCAAGGGGTGTGCTCTAGAGTTTGGTCTGCCAGAGGTGGTTCATACACGTTGGATGTAGAGATTGAGCCAAGCAATTGGTGAGAGAAGGAACCACTTTTAGGCCTTTTGTATGGACGTAATTCCAGAATTTTCTTAGGCAGTAGTCAGTACGCTATAGAACATTGGGTCTTTTGAGAGAGCTAATTGTTGTGCTTGGCCTTCGACAATAACAAGGTTTTCGTCTTTGATGGTGGACGTAGGCCAGTAGCTGAGCCACATAAATATTTGTGTGCTTTATTCGTCCTCTTTTTTTTTTTGTTCTCTTTTGGTATTTTCGCCCCCGACAAATTAGATATTTTTTGCTTTTGTTATAACAACCTGATATCAGAGTCGGATTGTTTGTTTGGGTGTTCAAGATGTGGACGAAGTTTGAGATCGAGAAGTTAGATTGTTCAAACAGTTTCGCTTTTTGGCAAGTTGAGATGCAAGCCGTTTTGATGCAACAGGGATTGCAAAAGTCGTTACTGGAAAAGGAGAATATTGGCACTTTAGATAATCCCACAGATTTTCTTATTAAGCCTTTTTCGATGACCAAGTTCAATTTTTTGTAAACTTGATTTGTATGTGCAGCACCATTTGAGGAGCTCTTTGGGGTTTTGATGGAGAAGACGGAGAATTCAAGATCAAGGTTTTAAGTGCTCGTCGGTACGGGCCGTATCCATCATGCCGTACCGTGCTAACAAGATACCGACACGATATAGACCCCGTGCTGATGGCACAGTTCCAAACCTTCTATTCTTTAAATTAGTAAATAATTTTCTCAATAAAGTTCAAAAGTTGTGATAAAAGATATAATAAATAGTTAGAATATTTTATTGCTAAAAAAAATAAATATTTCATACTATTATATGTCGCCACACAAGAATTTTTTTGACCGGCACGTATCGACATGGCTCGGTATGCACCGTGCCAGCAAGTTTCCGGCACGACTCTGTGCCTCGACACTTAAATCCTTGTTCAAGATAAGGTGGAGATTTTTCAAAAATGTCTCGAATTCTAGAAGCGAAGATTTCCTAACCGTATTCGATTTCGATCAATCTATTTAGTTAGGATAAGATTATGCCTAATCTTATTGAGATTGTTTCTAGTCTTATACACTATGTTTGGTTCGGGGTTAAGGGGGGAATAACCCCTTAACCCCGAAGTTACTCCTAAACACAAAATTACAGGGATGGGGTTAACAAAGCCCACCTTTTTTCGGGTTATCCAGGATAACCCGATAAAGGTCAGTTTGTTAACCCCCCCTTCCCTCCCGAAATAGCCTAACCCCGCCTCAAAATACCTTGCGTACTACTGTTCAACCCCTCTCCTCTTGTTTATCTTCTTCCCCCAAAGTCCTCAGCCCTCCCTCTTCGTCGCTGCTAGTTGGTCGGGCTTCTCCGGCCCAAAGCGAGTCGTAAGTGGCTTCATCTCGTCGCCGTCGGCCGCAAGGCCTTCACCTCCGGCTAGTGGCTTCGCCCCCCGAAAATCTCAATCCCCTTCTCGTCGCCGTTGCTCGTAAGGCCTTCACTGACGGCCCAAGTGCTTTGTACTTTCTCCTCCTCGCTTCGGGTCAACCCACATAACCGGATCGGGTTGATCTGGATAGATCTGTGCCGGTCTTCACCTACGATTTGAGGGTTTTCTCTGTGGTCTCAAATTAGCGAGTTGTAATTGTTCGTAAAATTTTGGTAATTTCAAAGTCACAAAAGAGAGCTGAAAAATATTTTTTGGTAACAAATTACGCTCAAATTAATTTAATTTGACTCCCTAAAAAAATTGCAATCATCTAAATTTAAATGCAAAAAATAATAGATTTTATTTACATAGATTCATGTGAGGGGTATTTTGGTCTTTTTATCTCTTTAAAAACCTACTATCCTTTTTATTCCACTTACTCCAGCCAAACACTATTTTGCTTATTTCTGGACTAAACTCTATTCTCAAGCAAACACAAAATTACTCTAACCCCACCTTAACCTTGAACTTAACCCTATCCCTAGAATAACTAGCTTTTACTTAACCCCGAACCAAACGAAGCCATAGGGTTTTAGTCACTAATATAAATATATCCTTTATTCCGCGATTGCTAATGCGAGATGAGAAAGGGTATGAGTGTATCATAAGGCTACGGTTTTGGGATAGAGGCATTTTTTATACTCCGTTTGGATTATAATATAGTTTTGCTCCGTCTTTGCATGTGGACATAGGCTATTGGCTGAATCACATAAATATTTGTGTGCTTTATTTTTATTCTTTCTTTCTTGTTTATTTGTTGGTCTTTTCATATCTAACGAACTAGATCATTTCGCTTTTGTCATAAGGTATCAGCGCAAGTCATGGATTCATAACAATTCCACATGGCTCTTCTAAAGGAATAGCTGTATTACCTCGACCTAGTCAATCGTTAATATCATTTGGTACATGGTTGCTCGATTCTTGCTTTTTTTTCCCTTATCAATATTCTTTAGATGCTTGTTCAAATAGAAAAGCACAGTTTCATGTGCCGACCGTGCCAGTCAACCGGTAGTATTGTAACCCCAATACTTAATCAAGTACATAAATCCCTTTATTCATTTATGTAGTGAGATTGGGAGATTTCCGAACCTTATGATCTTTTGGTTTCTAAGTACTGTAGGACATGAGTTGTAATGTAAGAAAGAATTAAGGACTCAAAATAGTGCAGGTGAGCATAGGTGCGACACATTGCATGTGTTGCTAAATGAATGGCATCCCCTGTGTATCACTCAAATCCTTGCCTAAAGGCAAAAAGGATGATTTAGTTATTTTCTTCTTGCTAGGCTATTATGGTTTGAGAAGTTCCATTGCTGGCTTTTCTACCAAGTAGGATAATCAATGTAAGGGTTGCTTTTTCCCATGATTGCTCACAGTAACGCATGCTACTATATAAAGTCTGATGATAGAATCACCTTAAGATGGATGTTCTGATGCCATTTATTGTTTCTCAACATCTAGCTTTTCTCTTTGACCCTGCATTCTCTAAGAAAGAATTTGGGCATGTATCTTTTCCCTGCAATTATTAGCCCAGTGTCCTTGCAACTTCCAGCAAGTTGACTTTGCACCCCTGGCGTGGAATTAACATTTGCGAATTCACTATTCCCGATAGGGGGCATAAAGAACAGAGAGCTCGCAGTATGAGGCCACTCTGAACTAGCGAATCGGAACTCTATGGAATTTCATGAGTTCTGCCCCTTAGTTTGGCAGAAACACATGCCCTTGGATGATTTAGGAAGACCTGTATGTGTACTGATTTGTCCTCTGTTGAAGTGCTAATTTTCTTTTGTGAAGCAAATTGCTAATCTCTTGATGTTTTATTCTGTAAATGCAGATGTAGAAAGGTTCTAAACATGAGGTTATTTCCAAATGAAAAGACTGGAAAAGCATGGGATCAGAGTGTAAGTCCCAGAGCTATATATGAATCTATCTTTTCTCCTTTAAATTGGATAATTGATGTCATTAGAGCTGATTTGTCCTACAGATGAGATTTTCTCAATTGTCTGAGCTTGTTGGCAGGTTATGCAAAGGCAATTTGGAGTTCTATTGGGTACTACTATCTGCACATTTCTTGGCTTATGATTTTTTCTATCTTTGGTAGCTTGGTTTGTATAGTTGCTGATCGTTCTTTATCATCCTGTGGTCCCTCAGTCAGTCAATTTACCTTATATGGCATTCTCAAGGGTAATAAGCCAGATTTTCATGTGGCTATGCCACCTCAGGAAGCAAAACCCTTTTATGCGTGTCTAGTTGAGAAGTTTCGCAAAGTGTACACTGCAGATTTGGTGAAAGGTAACGAGTCTCATTTCTTTATGCAATTTGTGCCTATTGTATTGTATACATGTGATCACATACAATATGTTCCATTTACTCGACCATATTTTGATCAAGTATAATAAAAACTCTATAAATGCATTTGCATGTTATATGTTGGTCATCCTTCTATATCATCCTAATTTTTCCATATAATAAATGTTCACTGTATAAATATATCTCTTTAAGAGATTACACTACAATCTAAAAATCTAACATTGCATTCTTCTGAGAACCATTTTGGTGCTTTACTTCAAGGGGTAAATTAAAAGTTAAATTTGTTGTTAGTCATCTAAGTGCTATGTTAGGATTAGTGAAAGAGAATTAGTCATGCTATTGCTATTGCTATTGCATGACACACCTAAAATGTAAAGGTCTTGTTTGGATGTTAGAGTAAGTTATCTGATGATAACTTATACGGCATGAAGCTTTTCTTATGTAATTGGGAGATAGGAGTTGGATTTTCGCTCCTTGAAAGGCTTTAGCATCAATAATTTGGCAGGATAACATATTTTGCCTACGTGGTGATTTTTCTAATTCCGAAAAACTGATTTGAAGGCCGATTATGCTATTCTTTTTTAGACATCTGATCATACTCCTAGCTTTCAATTATAATAGAAAACCCTCATTCCAAAATAGGATATTACTGAATAACTTTTTCTGATATTCAAATAGGGCCAAAATGTATCTCAGGTTATCCCTAATTTTATTGGAGAGCAAGCATCTAGCTGAAGTGCTTGCTTTGAATCTCTTTCATGGGCTGCATCTCTCTTCTTTTCAGAGTGTACCTTTCTGATTAATCTGTATAGCAAAACTATCCTCAACTTCTATGGCTTTAAATGTGCTTTTTGTACACAGTTCTAATCTTTGAGTATGTATAATTGCAGATGGTATCTTTGGAGCAATGATGAAGGTGGCTCACAGCAGATTCGCTGAATAATCCACTATTTTCTTGTCTCTTAGCCTTTTCCTTGCTGATCTAACGTTCCTCCGCTACATATGCAGGTTAATTTGGTAAATGATGGCCCTGTTACAATGCAACTTGATTCTTCCGCAGCACAAGATTCATCTCAACCAAGGTTAATTTGCCTTTTTTTTTTTTTTTTTTTTCTTTTAATCTTTTTTTGGTAAAAACATAGAGAACTTGTCTAAATTATAGGCCATTTTGATATGGCTATCTAACCTTTCAAAATTTTGATTTTACTGCTCAACCTTTCATTTTGTTTGATGTGAATCAATCAATGACATTTTGACTTCAAAATTTGAATTCGTTGTTTAACTTTACAAATAAAGTTAGTACCTGTCATGCAGTTGTTGCAAATATAAATTCATTGAACTAAGTAATTAACTTAATTTGAAGTCAAAGCGCCCGCCGTCGACCGACTAAAAATCAAACAAAAAAGTTTAGGTAGTAAAATTAAAATTTTAAAAGTTTGAGTAGCTGATTTAAACTGATCCATAATTCAGGTAATTAAGTTTTATACGATTTTACCTTTTATTTTCCCTTTCTCTTTTCCATTTCCATTTTCTTGATAACGAAATGCAGCATGCAACGTTTGGTTGATTTTAAGAACCTGGAGTTTGCTTGCCTGTGTTGGCTTGATTTTGCCAATATCCGTGCGATCGTATCACCTCTACTAAACTTCTGTTACCTGCAGGAGTGCTGCCTGTGAGCTGGTGGAAGAAACTGAATGATGACGGCAGAATTGATTGGGTATGCAGTTCCTTTTATTTCCCCTCTCTTTTCAGCATGGGCATTTTTGTTCCTGTCATTTGCGGATCCCTAGTGTATTTTCTTTGATCAGTTAATACACAATCTACTATCTTAAAATGAATAAGGAAAAAATGGAGTCAAAGATTGAACAAAAGATAATTGGAGAAGAAATATAGTTTCTTTCTGATTTTATAAATTACAAAAAACCTCTTTACATAAAGAGAGGTTAAGCTAATGCATGGTAAGTCATGAATTATAGTATACAATAAAAGAAAGAATGTCTATTATCCTATAAAAGGAAAGATATAATGAAAGTTAAGTTAACCAAATATTTATATAAGGTAACACTCTCCGCAAACTCAAGGTGGAGTAAACACCGAGAGTTTGGATAGAAGGTATTGATGACGTTGAGTAGTTTGAGATTTGGTAAAAAAATCGGCAAGTTGTTGAGCAGAGGGAACGAATGGCAGAGATATTGTTCCATTAATATAATGATAGCGCACAAAGTGACAATCAATTTCGATACGTTTAGTGTCTTTATGAAAGATCGGATTATTCGCATCTACATAATAATTTTTTTTTAATATTTATATTCAGCGTTCTCCCTTATTTCTAGACCCAGAGATATTTTGATAGCCACTAAATATGGGCTTAAATTAAAATGACAGAGTTAAAATATTAGGAGCTTAATATGATATTATGTTAAATTATATGAAACAATCACTGTTCTTCAATAGCTTAAGCGAGTAGAGAATAATAATTTTATATTTTTAACGTTCCCTTGCCTTTGATATCTTGTTAAATTATGTGAAATAATTGTATTTTTTTTTTTAAATCTTAAGCTAGTAGGTTACGGTGTGTTTAATATTTATTAAATTCAAGATAATAAGTTGCTTGTTTGCTCTTTACATACATGTTCCATAAATATCTTCCTGTTTCAGTATTTGTTATTCAAAGTTTAAACCTTTTACAGGTTTGAGGAAGGAGGATCAAATCTTTCAAATCTATTCAAATCTATTCCTGAGAGTGATATGAAATACTGTCATTTCTCGAGGTTTTTTAGTCTATGCTAATCCGCCTTTAGTTGTCTGTAGAATAAAATTTGTAAGGATATGCCTCTAATTATCTATAGACTTGAATTAAGTTAATCATTCAAATTAGTCATTTTTGTTTGAATGAACAAACAACCATTGTGGTAATTTCACTGTACTTGTGAATAGGACATCCTTATGGAGGGTCCTAGTGATCCAAAATAAGATTTATTTAATTACCTTTGAAGTTATTAGTGTACTAGTGAAATTTTTCATGAGTTTTTTTGTTTTTTAGTTTTTGTTTTTGTTTTTTTTTTCAGTTTGATCTTAGGTATAATTATTACTATTCTAAAACACAAGGAATTGGTTTATGATATTATTGTTGTAGCAGTTTTAAGCTCTGCTTTCAGGTTTTAATATTAAAAGCAATATTTATTCTGATACAAATTATCTAAGCTAGAATCTAAACTATAATAATGCTGAGAAGAGACCAGCTGATCCATCCATAGCTCTGTTAGATTGATTGCCTCATTAGATTGATTAAGCTCTATCTTGATTACTAATAAATAAATTTGCTAATCCAACATTTACTGTCAGAGTACAAGGAAAACTGTGAATGTGAACCAAAAGTTTTTTTTTTTTTTTTTTTTTTTTTTTTTTTTTTGAGAGAGAGAGAGAGAGAGAGAGAGAGGTAGTACGTTATCCGCTTTATTTATTTCGTTAAAAATAAACTTAATTAGAAACATGAATTTACTAGAATTCGAACTCGGGTTTCGGGTACCAACCATCAAGCCTTTTGCTACTTACTCTAGGGACGGTCAGTATGTGAACCAAAAGTTAAAATGCCGTTGCCATGTTACAAGCACCGTCCGTTGTAGTAAATGTTTGATTTTTTTAGAAAAATTTTGAAAACTATGTATTTTTTTTAAAAAAAGGTTTTTTTTTTTTTTTTTAATGAAAGATATCATCTTAGTTTTCGTTTTGTATCATAGTTGGGATCTTAGATATTAATCATCAAATTTTTTATCACTTGTGTTAGGGATGGTCGGTAATTTGACCAAAAGTTCAGGGACTAATGATGAACTTTACCCCAAATTTGAACAATCCTTGAGAAATAGGTCGAGTATTGTTATGTTTGTATAATATATTGTAGTATTAATTGATGTAGAAAAACTGAAAAAGCGAGAACAGATTCCGAAACATGCTTGATCAAGATTAAATTTATAAGCCAATTTTGTAACAATATTACACTGTTGTGATTTTAACACTTGTTTAGGATGTTAAAACTGATTAATTAAATATCATGGTGTTTAATTACATGTTTAGAACCAAATCTAAAAAGTCGGGTAATTGGAAAACTTTTATCAGGATTATTACAAAACTTAAACCTGTACATTTTAAATTGTTTATCTCCTATTCAATTTATCCCCAAAATTTTATAGGATTGTAATTAATTTTTTTGTTGTGTCCTGCATTTCTAGGAAGAGTAGTATTTTTTTTTTTTTTTTTTTTTTTTTTTTTTTTTTTATTTTTTTGAGAAGAAGAGTAGTATTGTATCAAGAGTACTCGTACCGCTCTACTAAAAAAAAGAAAAGAAAAATACTATGTGACTAATAAGAAAAATTGAATATTAAGAAAATATCTCGTTTTTACGAGGTATCCAAAGATTCCTAACACGGTCTAATTATATAAAAACACATATGGGTCAATATATATATTTAAAGTTTGCATTTAATTTTGAGTATTAACCAACTCATCAAAAGTAAATCTATTCAAAAATTAACAATTTTACAGGCCATCTACTTATACTCCAATTCATAGTTCTTTTAGATCGATTTCATTCTCCAATTCTGTTAGTTATGACTCGAAATTCAGATTTGGCTCAAGTTCGGGTTTCCGACTCACCGACAGTTTCGCGGTGCGACCAATTTGGAAAAGAAAATATGGAGGAAAAATGAATGTCTGTGGTGGGTAGCGGAGGGCTCGGGCCGTCGGGCCAGCTCGTCTGTGACATTCGCCAGTGCGGGGCGGAGCCCCATAATCTGTCGGATCGAAACCCGTTATGTCTTTCCGTTTTTTCGTGTTTGCCTGGGCGTGAGATCGTGGTTGGTTGTACGAAAAAAAGAACATTGTATTCCCTTTTCGTTTTGATAGTGAAGTCCTCTCCTCCCTCGCCCGTGGTTTTTCCCTGCAAAGGGTTTTCCACGTAAATCTGTGTGTCTTTTCTTTTCTGCTTGTGGTTTGATTGTGTGGTTTGATTGTGTTTGTGTTCGCCATTTTGTTTCCGTTTCTGCGTTTGTCCTAACAAATTCCACTCTTTCCAAAAATACTTGTAAATTAATATTAATCATCATAAAGAGAATCTGAGAAATATATTAAATCAAAATCGTATTATTATTACTTAGATACGGCTAAAAGAAATCGAAAACGCGCATGGTGGTGAATCTTCCTGTGAGCCACCTAAAAATCCCTACAAAAAAAAAAAGAAAAAGAAAAAGAAAGAAGAAAAATAATAATTTTCAACCCTCCCCTACCTTACTTTCTTTTTACTCACGACCGTGTGCAAGAGCAGTGCATGAGTAATTAATTATAACTAGAATAGAATCTCCTACATGCCACTACTAAGTAATTAGGTTATAATGGAGGCGAACGGAGGAGGAGGAAGAAGCTGCGACGGTAATTAGGTTATAATGGAGGCGAACGGAGGAGGAGGAAGAAGCTGCGACGGCGACGGAGAGTCAGCGGGGTTGCGGCAGGCGTGCGCGTCCTGCAAGCACCAGCGGAAGCGGTGCGCGGAGGACTGCTTCCTGGCGAAGTACTTCCCCGCGGAGAAGCATGGCGAGTTTAGGGCGGTGCAGAAGGTGTTCGGGCTGAGCAACCTGACGAAGATGCTGCGCGCCAACCCCACCGAGGCCGCCCGCCAGCGCGCCGCCCGCACCCTCACCTGGGAGGCCGAGTGGCGCGACCGCGACCCCGCCGACGGCTGCTTCCGCGAGGTCTCCGCGCTCCGCCGTGAGAACCGCCTGCTCCGCGACCGCATCGCCGCCCTCGCCCACGCCCACGCCCTCACCTGTCATGACTACCCTCCCCTCCCGCCGCTACCGCAGTTTCTTCATCACGACGCACCACTGCAGAACGATACCGTGAGCATGAGCATAATATTGAACAACATTAATGGTAATGGTGATGGTAGTAATAATAATCTCGCACGTGAGAATTTGAGCCACTACAATTTTAATGGACCCGTGGGCCCGGTGTTGGGAGCAACGTCTATATCGTCGCCGCCGAGTTTCGTGGACCAGGGCAATTTCTCACCGTTTGATGACGATGAAGCGAATTTGCTGCT
Source organism: Aechmea fasciata (assembly GCA_025177825.1). Lineage (NCBI taxonomy): Eukaryota > Viridiplantae > Streptophyta > Magnoliopsida > Poales > Bromeliaceae > Aechmea > Aechmea fasciata. Next base: position 3,963,671 of record CM045933.1, read on the forward strand.
ACTGCAGAGGATGCAGTAAAATAAAAATCATGGAGAGGTAATTAATTACGATTTACACGCAGATCGAGTTACTAATTATTATTAATTAGTATGGTAAAATTGTAAAGGCTATTGATTGACCATCATGCATTAGTGTTTCATCATACCACGCACGAAGTTGCAAATTTTTTTTAATTAATTTGTATCAAGTTCTTACGATTCTATTTAAAATTTGTACCAAAAAATCATAACTACTGCAGGAATTAGATATGATAGATTGAAACTAATCAACCCAAATTCTCGTATCCATCGATCATTAGTGTTTTAGTGACCTTAATTTGCTAGAGAGATTCTTTCCTCCTTTGTACTTTTCTCCTATTAAAATCTTAGAGAAAGGATAATTGAAATCCAAGCTTTTTGGTTACAGTACATGTTATCTAGATGTTGATTAATTCCTGCCCTATCTATCTATCAGGCATGCATATATGCAGCTCCTTATCAAAATCACAATTTTAATTTTTTCTCTAATTATGTAAGAAAAAATATACAGCATATATACTACCTTTTCGTTCATATTTTAGATATGAACTCAATAAAAAAAGTGAAAGTGAAGTAACTAGATATCGAATTTAATTGGGATCTTGAATATCAATCATCAAATCCTTTCATTGATCAGTATTGATAATCGAGAATAATGTTATATATATATATATACTAATTAATCACTTCTAAAATCTAAACTCATAATTACTAAGCTGATTTTGAATTCATTATAGTTAACCTTCTAAATTTACTTTTTTGGCACAATATTAATTATAGCGTCAAATTACTTTACGTTTTTATGGATCAAAGTGCTAATAATTAAAAGTCGTTGGAGAAGTCATCTGCTATTTGGCACCAGCACAATTAATTAATTCCGAGCCAAGCTAGCTAGTTTAATGGGCAACACAAGAAATTTTAATGCAATAATGTTAAAAATCGGGTCCAACGGGCGAACCGAAAAAAAATTATTGGGTGGGCTTTTTTTGCAAATAGCCCCCTGAGTTTTTATATTTTTAAAAATAATTTTATCATAAAATTAATTGCAAGAATGGCCCTACTCCCGCCACGCAAGCGCCACGTCGCCACGCTTAGCGAAGCCAGTATTTAAGTTGAACACGGTGAACCATTCATCACATGTCTAAACACTGAATGGTTCACCGTGTCCAATACAACTAAGTTTCGGGAAGGGTATTTGTATTAGACACGGTGAATGGTTCACCGTGTCCAATACAACTAATTTTCAGGAATTTGGTATTTTTTTTCGGGTGTGGTAGTTGTATTGGACACGGTGAACCATTCACCGTGTTTAAACACGGTGAATGGTTCACCGTGATCAACTTAAATACCGCCAAACCGGCGTGTAATCGACGATAGCCATTTTTGTAATTTATTTTGATAAAATTATTTTGCAAAATATAAAAAAAGGTGGCTATTTGAAAAAAGCAAGGGCGAAAAGTTTCTGATTCGGTTGAATTACTGACATTAGTGTGACATCAAAAGTATTTATTTAATTACTATTTTAATTTCATTATTATATAGACAATGACGCAGCCAGAAAAACTAATTAGGATTAATTAGTTCTTGTTATTATTATTTGAATTAATTTTCGAAATTTTATTTTCGGTAATTTTGTTTTACTGATTTTTTAAAGCTTCTTTTAGGATTTCTTATAAGGAAAAAAATTCCTAAAAATTAGGGATATATATGATGATTTTTAAGTTTTAAATTAGGATTAGATATATTTATATTGATCGAGGATGATGCAACCAAGTTAATTAGCAATTAATAGAGTTGATTCAACCACACTAATTAAGTCGAAAACTCGATTGAGAATTATAATTAAGCTCGGTCGGTTTGAGTTTGGGGGCCGGGAACACTTGGTTGAATCGGAACTCGAATTTGGTTGATCTTTTTGGCTCTTCGCACTCGCGATCGGCCCTTACGCTTGGGTCGCTCGGTGGGTTATTCAACTATTAATTAATGCCTAGTCGGTCCGGTTGTTTTATTTTTCCGTTTTGGCATGTAGAGTTATTTTTTGGATAGTTTTATATTTTTTTATTTTTAGTCTGATTATTAGGGTTATTTCAAATCTGGTTAGAATTATAGATATGCTTGAAATTGTTATTTCAAATTATAGTAGGATTCCGATGGCTTTTGTTAAGGTAATTGCTAATTTGGAGATTTAATTAATTAAAACTTTATCTTTGTCTAGAAGAATTGGTTTTTCTTGTATCATCTCTTTCAGTCATTGTGCTTCTTCTCTCTCAATGCGGTTTAGACCAGCATAATAATAATAATAATATTATTATTATACTTAATTTTAAAATAAAATATTAATTCTAGACCAAACTAATTAACCAGATATAAGTTTTTAAGTTTTATTTTTGCAAAATTAAATTATACTAATAGAAAATAAAATCCGGTAAATTAATTTGAGTCGTTGGATTTTATTATGAATTAATAAAAAAAATTCAACCGGTTTGATTAATTAAACTCAAACCGGTTCAACGGTTCTACGGTTGAACTAATGCTTCAAACAGTTCAATGCGGCTTTAACCTGTTGGGTTTAATTGAATCAATTTATAAACTGAATCACGGTCAGACCGGTCTAACGGGCCGGTTCTTCGACCGAATTTTAAAACAGTTTCTTAAAATATGTTAAATAGATGAACATTGCTGGATTTGTTTATAATCTTCTTTTTTTTTTTTATTTATTATTTTATACTGCATAACTCACTATCAATAATATAAAGTATTTGATAGTGATGAGTTATATACAGTATTTTACATTGCCATCGACTCAAAGTCTCAAACATTATTTTACATGGCCATGGACTCAAAAGTCTCAAACATGCCATCAACTGTAGTCTTTTATAGATACGCAGAGCTTTAATTGGAAGTTGACGCACTATAAAAAAATCTTGCATTTAAGGACACTTTAAATAATAATTAGCGACGCTTTAAAACGCCGGCAAAAATAATCCCGACGCTTGTAAAAGCGTCGAGTAAAAAGTCGTTAAATAAACATGTCGGGATAAATATACCGACGTTTTAATATAGCGTCGAAAAATTTATATAAATATTTGATAAAAGTATGTTTATTGGCGACGCTTAATCATAGTGTCGGCAAATGCTAAATATTAAAGCCACTAGAAGAAAGCGTCGTCTAAAAGGCGTCATCTAAAACATATTGTTGTATTTCATCAAAATTGATGAAAATTTGGACGATTCAGGCCTAACTACAATATTATAATGTAAATGTTAGAAACTCAATGCTTAAAATTAAAATACAAGCTTAAGGAACAAAGTGGAAAAATAGGTAAATGTTAGGAATTAATGGTTCAATTAATCCTTTAGCTAATAGCAAATTGTATCAAAATTAACAATTTTAATTGAAAAAAATTATATATATATATACTAGTTGTTGTCTTAACGGTGCAGAAGAATTCAAAGTGAATAATATACGAAAATGCTTTAAATATCAGGATTAAGATTAATTTGCTGATCATAATTTGAGGAATACTGCTTTTCAAGTTTCTTTGTTCATCTCGTGGCTATTTGATGGGCTAAAAAATAATTTAGAAAAAAAGATAAGATTTGGGTTTTCGCGTTTCCTTTATCTATGCATCAAGTAGGGAGCGATTGCTCGATAGATAGACGAACAAAAAATTTTGATGTAGGGCTCGTAAGTTCAAATATATATTTAGAGCATATTTAACACATTGATCTTCTATTTGAATACTCAAATATCAATTTTCTTGTGGAAGATTTACCTTTGATCACCTAAGCTCTATATTTATGTTAATGTAAATCCAAGAGCTTGTTTCTGAGGATCTAAGTGACAACCTAAAGATTAATTAAAGACGCTTTTACAGATAAGTACCAAGTCTTTATACTAATATATATGTTTTTCTTCTTTGTAAGCAGATCTGACAATTGTAATCTTTTTCTCTCTTTTACAACGTTTAATTATTTCACTAAAAGTTTTACTTAAGCTTAGAGAGAAAGTAAAATAAGTATAATGTTACAACAATTTCAAGCTTAGTAAGTTGCATTTGAAGCACCAAAGCCCCTTATTTATGGTCAAAATTTAAAATCTGTCCGTTACTGTGATTACGCTATTTCGGGTTCTAGGCTGCCACTTCCGCAATATTTCGTGCTTCCTACTTCATTGACTAATCCAGTATAGTTTCAGGCCTCCAGAATAACTTTCGAGTGTTCAAATTTGAAGAAGTCTTGATCTCACAATTCTGAACAAAGGGCTCACACACAACCTTTTGAATTTTGGATGCTCAGAACAATTTTTGAGTGCACAGAATAATTAATACACTAACAGCCTATAATCATTTCGAGCTTCAAATTTAAACCTTAGACTTACGGGCGTCCAAAACTACTTTTGGATGCTCTGGAGGCAATATGAACGATTACAACATAGATCCTAGGCTTTAACTCATTTTCGGACCTTCCAAATGTCTTTCCAGACACCCGGACTTGCGTTCGAAACACTGCGTTGTGCTGAAATTTAATTTTAAAGGGCTTGATCGTAGCGTATTGAATTTGTATATATAGTCAGCAGATATGAATGTGATATAGTATGTAATACTAATTAGAACGATTTTCATAAGTAAAAGATAAGTTACTACTTGTGGAAAGAAGTTTAGATTATGAGAAAGATAAACATTTAATAGACCAGCATCGGATTATGGTCAAATTAGTGAATTATTATAAGATGGTTGTGATTAGAGTGTTCATTTGATACATCCTGAAATTTGAAGTTGTGGGAGTGAACTGGTGAGGTTTTGGGTAATCATGAATGATAGGTGTGGTTGTAAGGTTTGGTAGTGTTGAAAATCGTGGGAGAGATTGTTTTGCGATTTTGCATAGTATATGCACTATTTACGAACAAAAACGGTGAGATCGATACATTTCAATTTTTTTTTCACAAAAAACGTAATATTTTATTTGCCAAATTGTGTGAAAATTCACGGAGAGGTTCTATTGTACAAAATACACGCACTGGGGAGTTCTTAACAAAAAATTTTGAGTGTAGGGGACTAAAATGCAAAATTACAATCTATATATAACACAAACTAAGGTTTTTATACACTTTTCTCTCTTCTCTCCTTCTCCCCTCATCCCAGCTACCATCTACCCACTCTCCACCATTGCTGGCGTCGCCCCTGACTTTGGTGACCCTGCTCCGTGCCTCCTGACTCTCCAGTGACTCCCCACAGGCCCTGCCCCAACGCCTCAATCCTCATCTAGCCCGAAACTCGGCCAATACTCAAGTTGAATGAGCTATGACTAGATCCTCAAATCTGTTGTCGTTGACTATTGACTCCTCGCTTTCCTCCTGTCAGCCTCGAGCACCTCGAGCTGGGGCCGGCCGCCCCTTACCAGTCAGAGCTAAAGGGGAGTTACTACTGCTTTCTTTTGCTGTGGGCTATGTTTTATTTTGGCCGAGGTTGTTGTTTCTGTTGGTGGGAAATTAAATAAAAGAATTACAAAAGTATTTAAAACTAGAACAACCTACTTTATTAAATGTAACTAAACTTCATAATACAAGAACTTATTAATACAACTTGATCCACTCTACATCAACACAACAGGTAATATGCATTATATTTATAGAGCATGAAACGATGCAAAATGTTATGCCCCCGAGCTCAGCCTATTTGGTCGGATTCGGGCACGCCAACATACTGCCAAACGGACAGAGTCTCCCCTGTAGGTCCTAGGAGTCACAATCCATACAATACACGAGGTTCCAACTAGAAACAGTATTCAAATATAAATTGCATAAATAAGGTATCAAAAACATAAATGCTAAACTATTACAAGCATTCATCTCGGTTATCATTTTACATTACATTCACTTCCAAATACAATCAAGTTATTACAATTTACTACAACTTTGTTGCTTTCATTTCTATACCCCTAGCTAGACCACCTCGAGGTACCGCTATATCTGGTCACAATGGTAGGGCATTATCTACGGAGCTACGCTCTTTTCTCGCGCCGCCGTGCCGCTCACGTGTGAACCTGAAATCCCCCAAAACAACGTGGGGTGAGAATTATATCCATAGTTCTCAGTGGGTACGACCATCCGAGAGAAAAGTTCAACCCACCAGATCCAAAGGAAGCACTGCAAACATGTTAGTTTAACATATATCCACAAATATTTTATGAAAGTATTAAATACATGCGCATGCCTCACAATATGCAACATGCAAATTATGCAACAATGCAACTCATATAACAAACTAAGTAGATCAACTGATACTACTTTCTATCTCGCTATCCATAGCTCAATGCAACAACTAGCTTCTAAGGTTTCTACTACCTTAGATCCATGTCATTTACCATTTGCTCTTAAGGTTTCATCTATCTTAACCAAGCTATCCACCCGACTCGGCCTCGAGTCAATCATACTGTCTGCCACCACGAATGACGTACCTCGCACGGTGAAATTTATCTGGATTTTCCCGTGAGGCAGTATTCATGATTCAGATTAATATTTAAATATGTATAGTTATCAGGTATTGCGGATCCATGGCTTCCAATAAACGCAAGCATTTATTGTTAATTACCCCTATAAATGTTAGGGTACCTTCGATTAAGAGACCTTTGAAATGCTGAAGATGAACTGGAATTGGACAAAAAAGAAATTTATAATTTATTGCTCAATTACATGGCTTTAACCAAGGGCATACCCTCAGTGTACATGAACAGAGCATAAAAGAAAATGTTTAATTTCATCTTAGTTATATGTTCTAAGATGGTCAAATTAATTTTGTTAGACTCTATATGTTTTGGAGCTCAACATGGTTCACCCTAAGATGAAAGATTGATTAAATTCCCTGTATATGTATTGGGATTTAATCGAATCTGATTCAAATTAAACTCTAATTATATGTATTAGAGTTTGATTTGGTTTATTGAACTTTAACTGTATATGATAAAGTCCAATAGAGTTTGATTTGAGCTTTAATCCCAAATATATGTGTTAGGACTAGCTCAAATATTTGAATTAGACTCTAATTTTATATTTTTAGAGTCCGATATAATTAGGCTCTAAGTTTATGTATTAGAGCTTAATCACATTTGATTTTGATTCAACTAAATCCTAATTATATGTATTAGGATTAGTCAAATTTAAATTAGACTCCAAGTATATGTATTAAAGTCCAACAAGTTTAATTTGATTACATGGTTTGATCAATTCTAAACACATAATTAGAATTTGATCGAATATGGTTGTGATTTGGCTCTAGTTTTATATGCTAGAGGGTCGGATGGGTTGGGTTTAGTTTAACGACATTTCGGTCAGTTGAGATTTGGATTTAGTTTAACGACATTTCGGTCGACAGTGGGATTTGGGTTTAGTTTAGCGACGTTTCGGTCGAAATTAGGTTTGGATTAGTTTAACGACATTTCGGTCAAAGTGGGATTTGAATTAGTTTAACGACATTTCGGTCAAGGTTGAAATAGGATGGTCAAGGTTGAAATAGGATTAGTTTAACGACGTTTCGGTCGAAATTGGGTTTAGTTTAACGACATTTCAGTCGGGGTTTTAGACTCAGGATTAGTTTAACGACGTTTCGGTCGATATTAGGTTTGGATTAGTTTAACGACATTTCGGTCAAAGTGGGTTTGGATTTGGGTTTAGTTTAACGACGTCTCGGTCGAAGTTGGAATTGGATTTAGTTTAACGACATTTCGGTCGAGTTTGGGTTTTAAGGTTTATGGTATTGGGTATGTGAGATTTGGCTCATGAACTTGATTTGGTTTATGAATTTGGTTTGGTTTATGATATATGGACTTAGGTTCATAGGTTTATGGTTCATGAACATAGGTTCATGAGTTTATGGATTATGAACATGGGTTCATAGGTTTATGGTTCATGAACATAGGTTCGTTGGATTTGGATATGGTTTGGTTTATGGTGTATGAAGTTTAGTGTATGGTTTAGTCCATAGTTTTGGTTCATAGTTCATGGGCTTGGTGTATGAATTTGTGGTTCATGATTCATAGACTTGGTGTATGGGTTTATGGTTCATGATTCATGGACCGGGTGTACAGGTTTATGGTTCATGGTTCATGGACTGGGTGTACAGGTTTATGGTTCATGGTTCATGGACCGGGTGTACAGGTTTATGGTTCATGGTTCATGGACCGGGTGTACAGGTTTATGGTTCATGGTTCATGGACCGGGTGTACAGGTTTATGGTTCATGGTTCATGGACCGGGTGTACAGGTTGTGGGCTTTGGTATTGGGCCTCTATTTTGGATTGGGCTTAATGGATGGGCCATTTGAAATGGGCTTTTGGATGTGGACTTCTTTAGGTAAATGGATTTTGGGTATGTGGGTTTATGGGTTAAATGGGTTTGAATATATGGGTTATATGGATTTATGGGTTAGATGGGTTTATGGGTTAAATGGGTTTGAATATATGGGTTATTGGATATATGGGTTAATGGGTTAAATGGGTATTGGATATATGGGTTATTAGATATATGGGTTATAGGTTAATGATATGTGATATTGGGTATTCGGTTCCAAATTCGGGCTTAATTGGGGCCCATTAGATTTAAACCCGAGTGTGGGATTTAATCAAAATTTTAAATTCAAAATCAAATGTCCATTTAATATCATGAAATTTTAATTTGATTTCATTTTGATCAAGCAAAGTCCCGTCTCTCTTTATCGTGAATTCTCTCTTGAGTAGCACCACTGTCGATGACGGAGTATTTCGTCAAATGATTAAGTTCATTTGGGCATTCCGTTGAGCGGTTTGTTGACATTCGTCGAGCACGTGGCTAGCATTCCGTCGAATGGCTTAACTAGCATTCCGTCAATTGGTTTGTTGACATTCTGTCGAGCACGTGGCTAGCATTCCGTCGAATGGCTTAACTAGCATTCCGTTGAACGGTTTGGCTAGCATTCCGTTGAACGATTAATTGGCGTTTCGTCAATTGCTCCGTCGATGGCTAAGCATCAAACGAAGTTTTCGTCGTCAAGGCGTTTCGTCATCAACTCCGTCGATGGCTAAGCATCAAACGGAGTCGTTAGCAGCGACTCGGGCATTTCATCGAACATATGGCGGGCGCATCTTGGTCGTCCGTCACGTGTGTCGAGCTTAATGGCTTTCAAGCGCTCGTCATAAGCTTTCCTCGTCTCTTGGTCATCGTCCGAGCTCGTCGGCTCGATTTCGTCGTCGTCAAGGCTCCGTCGTCAAGGTCGTCGTCGGCTCGTCGTCAAGGCGTCGCCGTCAAGGTTCCGTCGTCAAGGTCGTCGCCATCAAGGCTCCGTCGTCAAGGTCGTCGCCGTCAAGGCTCCGTCGATGGCTAGGCATCGGACGGGCCTTCGTCGTCTTGGTCGTCGCCGGCTCGTCGTCAAGGCGTCGCCGTCAAGGCTCCGTCGTCAAGGCCGTCGTCGGCTCGTCGTCAAGGCGTCGCCGTCAAGGTCGTCGTCAAGGCGTCGTCGTCAAGGCTCCGTCGTCAAGGTCGTCGCCATCAAGGCTCCGTCGATGGCTAGGCATCGGACGGGCCTTCGTCGTCTTGGTCGTCGGCTCGTCGTCAAGGCGTCGCCATCAAGGCTCCGTCGTCAAGGTCGTCGTCGGCTCGTCGTCAATTTCGTCGCCGTCAAGGCTCCGTCGATGGCAAAGCATCAGACGGGCCTTCGTCGTCTTGGTCGTCGCCGGCTCGTCGTCGACTCCGTCGATGGCAAAGCATCAGACGGAATTCGCCTACGTCGTCTTCGTCGTCGCCGTTAACTCCAACTCGGGCATTTCATCGAACAGGTGGCGGGCGCATCTTGGTTGCCGATGTAGATCCGAGCGGGTGGCGGAGCGCATCGGCGGCGAGCGGGTGGCGGAGGGCTTCAAGGGCGCGGCGAGCTTACGTGCTCGGCCTCGGGGGCACGGGCTCCAAGGGTGCCGAGCTTCAAGGCTCGGCCTCAATGCGACGGCGTGCTCCGAGCTCGGCCAAAGGCGGCGAGCTTCACGGCGGCGGCGCTCCCGATCTTGGCCGAGGACTTCAAGAGCGCGGCGAGCTTCTAGGCTCGGCCTCAAGGGTGCCGAGCTTCAAGGCTCGGCCTCAATGCGACGAGATCATCAAAGCGCGGGCTTCGGAGCGGTGGAGTGCGCGCGGGCTCCGAGGCGGCGGGGGCGCGGGCTTCACGGCGCGGGTGAGCTTCAAGGCGGCGGGGGGCTTCGAGACGCGACGGGTTCCGCAGCGGCGGCGTCAAGTCTTGGCCGAGGGCTTCAAGGCGGCGCGGGCTTTGGGTGGCACGGGCTCCAAAGCTTGGCTAAGGCGGCGCGGGCTTCAAGGCGGTGGCGGGCTCTAGAGCTCGACCGAGGCGACGAGGCGCGAGGTGTGGCGCGGTGGGCGCCGAGCTACCGAGGCGGCTCGGTCCTCGGCGGCGCGGGCTCCGAGCTCGCCGAGGGCGCCGCGCTCAAGCGGCGGCGGGCTCCGAGCTCGGCCGGCGGCGAGGCGCGCGGTGAGGGCGGCGAGTTCGGGAGCGGCGATGGCCGGCGAGGCGCGCAGTTCGAGTGCGCCGTGGGCACGATCTTCAAGGCGCGACGGGCTCCGAGAGAGGAGGTTGGCTCGAGACGGGGCTCGGGCGCGGGCGAGGCTCGGTCATCAAGGCGACGGCGGTATAGGCCTCGCTAGGCGGATCGAGCCGGCAAGGGATGGCGCTCGCGGCTCGAGGATGGCGCTCGCGGCTCGAGGGATGGCGCCGTCCGAGTCCGGCGAAGGCATGGCGCGGCCGAGGCTTGGGGCACGGCCGGCGGGAGGGATGGCCGGCGGCAGGGGCGCGCGGGGGCCGCGCGGCCGAGGTGAGCGTGCGGGCCGACGGCGAGGCGATGCGCGTCTGGGTTTCACCAACAGAGAGAAAGATAGAGGACTTTGATTTCTTTTCTTCTTTTTTTTTGTTTTATATGTATCTCTTTTTACCAAAAGGACCAAGGAGTTTACCTTCTTTTTCTTCTTCGGGAATAGGGAGATGGATATTTTTGTATGGGCAGTTTTGAGATTAGGGAAAAAAAGTCTTTCTCTGGAATTTTTTTTTTTAAGTCGTACCCAAGTGGGTTTTATGGATCTCCTTTTTCTTTAGAACGTGTAGAAGGTGATGGGGGTTATGGAGGTGTGGGAGGATCGTGGGTAGTTGTGGAGGAGGTAATGGGAAGTTAAGTTATATTTTGTCCATGCACCTAGTGCATGGACCACCTCATACACCACACTCTCTCTCTATTTTTTATTATTTTTTTTTTATTTTATTTTTTTATGCCTCAACACATACGCGGAATATCGCGCACTTAGCCACCTAGCGGCGAAATTGTCGCACACGCCGAACAATGGCTCAAGTCAACCGGCGGCATAATCCACTAACCGGCTTACCATCTGGCAGCGAAATCGTCACACAAACGGAACAATGGTTAGGCCTCCGGCGGCGAAATCGTCGCACACACCCCATGATACCAAGGTTACTATAAGTCCTAGGATTGAACACGCTTTAGAGTCTCAAAGGTAGTCACACACCCTATGCTGTCAACTTATTTAGGTTCGACCCCTGCACATCCTAGTAGCCCTGCCACCACTATAATCCACAACCTAGATTCAACCACACTAGCTGTCTCTACATGTCATAAATTAATTAGGTTCAACCACGCTAGGTTCTATGTCATTTATACCTAGATCTCGACTTTAGGTTTACTTGTTCAACCTATATTTAATGACACTAGCTTTATATCCAACCTATGTTTAATAACAATAGGTTCATGCCACTCGATCTACTTGTTATCCTAGTTGTCCACACCTAGGATTGTAGTTACATGTCCTTATTTGTCAAACTGTCGAGTTCTCTAATCATCCTAGAGTTATCGATACATGCTCAGTTCATATGAATCCAGCATATTCTCCAACGTGCCAACATACATTTTTTATCTAGCATATTTCATAATATGTTTGCATGCATATTTATATATCTAACATAATCCACGATATGTCAACATGTATATTCCATATAGCATACTCTCAAAATGTTAACGTGCATATACCATCTATAATATTCTCATAATGTTAACATGCATATAGTTTGTCATCCAAGGGTAGTTAATACATAGCATCTTATGCATTCACATGGCATCTACTTTATGCATTCATATATGTAATTAACTATCATTACATGCATCATCTAGCGGCGAAATCGTCGCACACGCCGAACAATGGTTAGGCCTTCAGGCGGTGAAATCGTTGCACACACCCCATGATACCAAGGTCACCATAAGTCTTGGATTCCGGAACCTACTTTCCAAGTCTCAAAGGTAGTCACACACCTTATCCTGTCGACCTATCTAGATTCGACCCATGCACATCCTTGTGGCTCTGCCACCACTATAATCCACAACCTAGATTCAACCACACTAGGTGTCTCTACATGTCATAAACTAGGTTCAACCATACTAGGTTCTATGTCATTTACACTTAGATCTCGACTCTAGGTTTACTTGTTCAACCTATGTTTAATGACACTAGCTTCATGTCCAACCTATGTTTAATAACACTAGGTACATGCCACTCGATCTACTTGTCATCCTAGTTGTCCACACCTAGAATTGTAGTTACATGTCCTTATTTTTTCAACTGTCAAGTTCTCTAATGATCCTAGAGTTATCGACCCATGCTAAGTTCATATGAATCTAGCATATTCTTTAACATACCAACATGCATTTTTCATCTAGCATATTCTACAATATGTCCGCATGCATATTTATCTAACATAATCCACGATATGTCAACATGCATATTCCATTTAGCATATTCTCATAATGTTAACATGCATATACCATCTAGCATATTCTCATAACGTTAACATGCATATACCATCTAGCATATTCTCATAATGTTAACATGCATATACTTTGTTATCCAAGGATAATTAATACATTGCATTTTATGCATTCACACGGCATCTACCTTATGCATTTATATATATAATTAACTACCGTTACTTGCATCAATGACAAACACACTTCAATTTGGCATGGAAGTGATCTAATCACTTCGGTGAAGCACGTACAACCCACTTAGTAACGCTCTCCGATTGTTTGTCGACACTTGTAATCGGGCTCCCGCGGCACACGTTGTCCGGTTCGGCTCGAACTCGCAATCGATCACCGAACACCCGTCAATCCGCAACCTAGGGTCATCAAAGGCTCATCTCTGGCATTCAATTAGAGAATAATAAGATTATTTTAGATCAAAACCCCAAAAATTTCAAAAACCCCATTCTAACCCTAGACTGAACATATTCACCAAATAACCCAAAATCACAAGGAGGAACATGCATATAATAGCCTAGGGATCTTTAGAATGCCATTCATGAAGGATTTAACCAAATCCTAAAATTTTTTCAAAATGCGAACCTCGTGTCGAAAGCACGTCGCTCCACCGAGTGCACAAGGACTCAATCTGTCACTCCCAACGCATTTCCAAGCTCGCTCTCCGCCAACACCGCGAATTCGAGAGAAAGATCTAGAGAGGGAAATGGGGAATCTAGAGAGAGAAAGGAGAGCTTCGCTCTCTACCCTAAGGTGTGTGTGTGTGTGTTGTGTTGGCTGAGGGAGGAAGAAGACCAAGGGAACCCCCCTTTTTAAAAGCCTACCCATTATTTACTAAAATGCCTCTGCTTTTACTGGGCAGTTTTCGAGCTCGAGGTCCGGACTCTGGCCGTATGGTCCGGACCCTGTAGGCCCCAATACCCCCAAAATTAGTATTTTTTAGTATTCTTCCGTTTTGCTTCGTTTTTGCTCGTTGTGCCTCCGATTCATCTCTAATCATTCCGGGACCCCCAAAATACATTTTCGAGCGTGTTTAGATCATCTTTTCATCCACGCTTTGTCGGATTTAGTCCAAAGTTCAACATAGCTATTCGAGTTCCGTTTTTGCGTCCAACACGCACCGAAAACACTCGGGCGCTACCGAACGTCATCGGAACAACTCCAAGATCTACAATATTTATATAAAAAAATATTAAAGTACAACAGTTGTTTAAATAAGAAAATAAAAAAATAAATTTGAACATAACTACTTAAGTTTTTTAAAGTATGTCTATAGTATAATAGTTGTTTCATATAATTTATCGGCACACCTGGTTGGAGTCTTTGCACTCTCGGCAAGCCGTGGTGAAGAGGCGACGCAGCAGACGGGCGGTGGCGCGATCGCGCGAGCGTTCGGCTCGTGGCACTTTCGGTGGGCGCGAACATCTCAGGTGGGCACGTGAACCCCGCGGTGACGTTCGGGGCGTTCATGGCGGCAACATCACGTTGCGGCGCGGCATAATGTCTTGGATCGCGCATTCGGGACCGAAGGAAGCACGCCTCGCTCCACTTCTCGGTCGGAGGGCTTTCCACCGACTCCTTCAGGCTATCGGGCGCATGATCGTAGGAGGCGTTTGTGCTGGAGATCATCGTGATGACATTCGGCATGCACCGTCTACGATACGACCGTTGACCCTAAGAAGGGTAGCCTCGAGATTGTCGCTGCCATCGCCATTGGCTTGGTGGTGATGTGACACCCCAATAGTCCCACATTGGATAGGAATGGGGTTGTCATTAGGTTTATACGAGACTTAGACACTAGTAAAAATAACTGGGCTTAAGCATTTTGGGCCGGTGTTTGGGCCCAACGAGTTATTGTTGCTAGTGGGCTGGGTCGTTACATTTGGTGTTAGAGCCGGTTCACTAGCCAAAAATATGTAGCGAGTCTCGGCTGAGTCAGGGTCTTAAAGACAAGGTGATAGACTATACTGGAGTCTGAATGACAAGATGACCGGCTATGTCATGGTGTGGATGATAAGGCTAGCGAGACGAGTCTCACATCATCTGGTGATTTTGGGCTGTGTGTGTGATTGGACTGACGAGGACGTCAGGGCCTTAACGGGGGTTGTCTGTGACACTCCAATAGTCGCACATTGGATGGGAATGAGATTGTCATTGGATTTATAAGAGACGTAGACACTAGTAATAATAACAGGGCTTAAGCAATTTTGTAACACACCGGACCTCTGCAAATAGCGAGGTTCAGGTGTTTGGTATGAGTTTCGAGCTTTTCCATGGCTTCTTGAGGGTCGTAGACAGTATTTCGACCTATGGCTCGAACCCCGAGATTGGAGGTTTAAAACTGTGCACCAAAATTCAGAAAGTATGATTTTGGAACAGCTCTCGGATTGCCATTTTGGGCAAGTGTACCGGTACAGGGTTGGTGGCTGTACCGGTACAGTTATGATGGCTGTACCGGTACAGTCACTTTGGGATTTGTACCGGTACAAATGGCAGCTTTTTAAAAATTTGAGGCTCGGGTTTTCCGTTTTCGTAGGATTTGTACCGTTACGCTTTTCCGTGTACACACATTTTGACAGTTTTCGAAATGTTGGAACTGCAGGGGTGTAATTGCATTGTAGCCCTTCTATATGTATCCCCACGCCCTTAGGGCATTCCCTGAGCTTGGCCACTGCAGGGAGAAAGGTAGGGGACCCCTCCACACATCCCCTTTTTATTTTTTGAATTTTGGTTGGATTTTGAGAGATTAAATATCTCTTTTTGCTTCTTTTTGCTTGTTGGAGGCTTTTCCATCATTGGAGGAGTTTGAAGGCTTGGAGTTGAGCTTGGTAGAGGAGAGATCTTCAAGCTTAGGAGACTTAGATCCTTGTTTGAAGCTTCAAAGAGGTTATCAACTTATTCTTTTCTCTAGATTTAAGTTTTGTTGGCTTCTATGAGATGAAACCCTATATTTTGAAACTTAGGGTTTATTTTGGGGTTATTTGATTAGAAGCTTTTAGAATTCACCTAATTGGATTAGAACCTTGGTTTAGGTTGCTTTGGAAGGACTTTAGCTTCCATTTGTGTTTTAGAAGGGGATTTCTTCACTATAGGTGAGTTTTTGCCCCTTTTTGCTTGAGATGCTTAATGATTGAACACACGGTTCATCGTTTTGTTGTTGTAACTCCTTTAGCTTGATTCTTAGAAAGCTAGGAGTGTGGATTGAAGCTTTGTTAGCGTTTCGGAAGGCCGAGTGGAACTCTTGGTAGGTTTGTCCTTGTCAAAAAATGAGATAAATTTTTCTATGACAGTTTTTATCTATCGTAAAATACATGTGCATGCAAATCCATGCTATATAGTTTATTTGTGAATTTTAGAATGCTTAAAATGCATGTTGCATGTATGATGTATATTTAGACTCTATGTAGTAGAGGGTTGTTTATGTTGAACTTTTGCATTTGAATAGCATTCATATATTCGTCTTTGGACCATATTTCATTTAGTGAAATGACATGTATCATACATTTTTGGACTTAGAACTCATGCTTAGTATAGGAGTAAACTTAATGTCATAAAGTGGCATTAGAGTAGAACGAAACATGTTATAGAATAAATCTAATGTCATACAGAGGCATTAGGCTTGGATTATGTGTGGAATTAGTAAACTTAATATCATAAAGTAGCATTAGTGTTGGAACCGAATTTGGACATCATTAGATGTAATGTCATAAAGGGGCATTGTACTAAACCTTTGGGCTATTAGTGACTATTACCATGTTAGAGACATGACGATTGGATACTTGAGACGATGACCATGCTTGCTTGCCATTTATGCTCATTCGCACATGCTTGTGAATGTCGCTCCCTATAAGCCGGCACTCCGGAGTTAGCCTTTGCGACTTATATTCGCGCGTGCGGTATCGAGAAGCCTACGGGACCGAGTCGGATAGACTCATTCCTTACGGGAGATGTTGGGGCTACCACGGTACTTAGGCGGCACAAGCCAGACTACACTCGTGTAGATCCCATAACAAGATTGAACAATATCATAAATTCATAATTGACAATCACTACTAGATAGGATATAGTTGTTGGATTACTTTAACATGCTTATAGCATAGCTTTGGAACGTATAGTATACTTGGTAGTTTTACTTGTTGCTTCATAGTATACTAGGTTGCCATGATAGAGCATACTCATCATGTTTTGGCATATTTGATCATGATAGCATTGATAAACATTATGTTCACTTGCGGTATAGTAGTATAACATTTCATATACGCTTTCATATCAGCAGTTATTATCGTTATCTATCATGCTTTCTTTATTTTGGGCTTAGTAGTGCATGTGGCTAAGGTCAGTAATTGCCCACTGGGAACTATAAATTATAGTTCTTACACCCTCTGTTTTATGTTTCTTTTGAGAGCCTTCCGCGCCGGGGGAGGCCAGTGATCGAGGAAAGGGTATTGCCTCGAGCTAGCTGCCGCGAGGATCGCGTTGTTAGGTGGTCTACCTCTCAGTGTTTTATTTTGGGAGAGATTTTTGAGAGTTTTCTATGTATAGAGTGACCACCCCATTTTGGATTATTGAAACAGTTATTGTATAACTTTATGTTACTTCCTTATTGTTTAGTTCTCTTTCACCTTTACTTGTTGATAGAATTTAGTTTTTTATTGCTTTGATATCTTTAGTTGTAGATAATTATCTCTTATTTTATTTTCGCTGTTATTCTAGACGCCTTATATATGTTCACATATGACGGTCGGCGCGCTACAGAGGGCTTCCGCCAGTCTCGGGGCGTGATAATTTTGGGCCGGTGTTTGGGCCCAACGAGTTATTGTTAGTGGGCTGGGTCGTTACATGCGCGCCAACATACTCGTTAGCGGCGCAATCAACGACAGTATTTAAATTAATCTGTTGTTGTCTCTATAAAATTACTATTTTATCTTTTTAAACATTTTTTCACCGCTATCAATTTCTTTTATTTATTCTTAAGCTAGAAAATTTTTTTATTTATTTGTAAATCTTTAATAAAAATTTAATACGTATCTAATCTGAAATAATTTGACGAGTATTAGTAATAAAATTATTTTTAAATAATAAAATAATCTTTTAAATAAAAAATAAAGATATATAAAAAATAATTGGTCAATTTGCATAAAAAAATAAACTAGTTTTGGGCTTTTGTAAAAGTGGGCCACATTTTTCTTTTTTGCATATTCAGACCGGATTTTCAGCCGCCTGACCAAAATACCCTTTGTATAGAAATGCCTTCCGCATATTCCTTGATATACGTATACTCTGCCGTACAGTCCTGGCAGGCATTAAATGCGGCCTCATGCCCTTTACGCAACCTCGCTCTTTTTCGGAACTCGCACCACATCTGTCACGCTATTCGCCAGCCCATTTTGGTGTTTACCTTTAAGAATTTAAAATATCTGAAGCTAAAAAAGCCAAAAACTGTGCGGCCCACAACAGAGATAATAGCGCAACGCCCCGGAGCAACGCGAGGAAAAATGGTGCAACATGCTTACTAACAGTGCATCTATCTGCTCGCTCCAGTGCAATCTCCACCAAAGCATATTAACGACGCTTGCCTTCAATATGCTCCCTCACCAAGGCAATCGCCCACTCCCACTTCCGAAACGGTAAAAAGCATAGGGGAGTTAGTGGAATAAGCTCCGTCAAGGGACATGGCTTTAAGGTTTGTAACAGGAAGAGGGAGGAAGTGGTTCCGCGGCGGTAGGGCAGGACGGTGGGCGGCGGGTGCGGCGTTCGAGAGATGCGACATAACTGCTAAACGATTGAAAAAGATAATAGAATAAAGTTTCTCATAAAAGCTCACGTCCTTCTTTCAACCGTATAATAAATCGAACGTTAAACGCGAATAATAGTGCAAGACTGGGTGAAAGGCTGCAAGAAAGCTTCTAACTCTGCAATGCGGTCCTAATAATAGAATAGCATTCAACGTAACAGTGCAATACAGTTCCAACCAGGGCAACACAACCTGTGGAACACTCTAATAAGAGTCCCAATAATATTTCAATTCTTTAACAAATGGTTCAATGAGTCGTTCAGTGGTGTAAAATTTTCTCCCCAATTGTTGATAACATGTAATTATAGTAAAAACAAGTCTGTAAAGCCCAATTAATAGTCCAACGCATGATAAAAGAGGTCAACTAACCTTATAAGGGTGCAATACGGTGGTAATAATAGTGCAATGGTTTGAAAAATAATGCAACTAGTTTTGTAAGAGTGCAATACGGTAGTAATAACAATGCGTTAGTTTGAAAATGAGTGCAAAACTGGCAATATGCAGAATTATTAGTACAAGTTATCATTAACAATTGATCAAAACAGTGGTACATTATTTGCTAAATAGTGTAACAAGTTCGTAAGTAGTCCATTAATTTGTGAGTAAGGATTACATTTTTTTTTTATGCAGCTTACACGATTTTATAGTACTTTGTAACGTACAAACAGGATTTGCATACAATACAACATTTTATTACATCAACTAAAACAAACTCTTCGTAATAATTAATTAACAAAAGTACGGAATTATCTAAACTTGTCTGCAATTCCACGCACACAGAGCCGATGCTAATAGGTATAGGCGGCAATGGAAGAGTGCCGAAGGAGATTGCGAGGAGGAGGCAGCTCGCTCAGAAGGTTACGATCCAGCAACGAGGCGTTAAGATTGATTCGCACATCTCGAGTGCTTTATTTGCCTCAAGTCCATAGGAGCTCCGCTCTACCATAAAACAGGCAGTACAGTCAGCAAAATATTAGAATTTATTAATAACAATAAAGATCTGCAAAAATTTAAGAATCTGGATGAAATGAGGGCCAATGGGTTCGAGGCAAATAAAACACTCCAGATAGTGCGAATCAATCTTAACGCCTTATTGCTGGATCGTACCCTTCCAAGCGAGCTGCCTCCTCCTCGAACTCTATTTCGGCTCTCTGCCGTCGTTACCTAAATATCCTGGACGTACTGTAGCCCTGTTGCATGTGGCGGCGATGGCGACGCATCTCTTCGTAAAGGTGACAAGGTTAAGGCGGTGTGAGGGAGTGGGAGGTTGCCTTGGTGAGGGAGCAAATTGTAGGCGTGGCGGCGATGGCGACGCATCTCTTCGTAAAGGTGACAAGGTTAAGGCGATGTGAGGGAGTGGGAGGTTGCCCTGGTGAGGGAGCAAATAGTAGGCGAGAGCCGCTGATCTGCTTTGGTGGAGATTGCACCGGAGCGAGCAGATGGATGCATTGCAGGGCTGTTGTACCATTTTTCTTCGCGTTGCTCCTGGGTGTTGCGCTATTATCTCTGTTGCGGGCCGCACAGTTTTTGACTTTTAGCTTCAGATATTTTAAATTCTTAAAGTCGAACACCAAACAGCAGGGCTGGCGAATAGCGGAGCGAATGTGGTCCGGATTTTGAAAGAAAGCGAGGTTGTATAAAACGCATGGGACCGCATTTAATGCCCATCAGGACCGTACGACAGAATATACGTATCTCAAGAAATACTCGGAAGGTATTTCTATACGAGGGGCATTTTGGTCATGCGACTGAAAATTCGGTCCGAATCTATAAAAACAAAAAAGATGGTCTACTTTTGCAAAAGTTCAAAATTAGTAAATTTTTTATGCAAATTAGCCAAAATATTTTTATAAGTTATGAAAAAATATGGATAAGTATCCTTGATTAAAACTCTTATTAGAGGATGTACACAAAAGTATATGGGATAATTGCCTATATACCCCTCATGCGTCTGAAAATATCCGATCTATCCCTACTTTTTTTTTTCTTTCTAAAATGCCCCTCATACGTTCCACCGTTATTGCAAAATACCCCAGCTTATCTCCTCGTTAAGTTAATCGTTAAACGTGAGTTAAATATCTACCACAATTAAAAAAAATTAAAATACTAATTTTGCCCTTAACTTAAGGACAAATAAGAAAGGTTGGTGACGGTAGAGGTATATTGGAAAAAACCAAAAGTCAAAATACTTTTTGCGACTTTAAGGGCAAATAAGAAAGACAATGATGGTAGAAGGGTATATTTGAAAATGGCAAAATAGTAATTTTACAGGGATAACAGAGTTACTTAACAGATTTTAACTTTAAAGGTATATTAGAAGTAGGTTGGAACGTAGGAGGAGTATTTTCAATATTAGCCTTCTAAGAGGGCTAAATCGAAAAATTGAAAACTTTTCAGGGGTATATATGCAATTGCCCCAAAGTATATTATATTATATGTATTATAGTTATAGTTAAAATTAAGCAGCATGGGCCGTTGGCCTCTTCTGCCAGGTGTGATCAGCCCCTGGACAAAGCAGCCAGCTCCGCCGCTTGCGGCCCCGAAACGCAGCACCCTTCCCAACCAATCGTCTTTCGCCACGTACCCCCAACATCACATGACGGGCGCCGTTACCTGCGCAAGTCTGCCACTCCCTGCAACAGCTGTCCCTCCGCAGATCGCACACTGATTTAAGCGAAAATCATACGCGGGCCCACCGCACATGCCGCCACCTGCTCTCGCTCGCCCGATGCGTCCACACGCAGCCTTTCAGCCTTATCCTCTCATGAGTGCCTCGAAACGCACAAACACTCACCCTATGTTCTGATTTTAAATTTTAACTTTTATTATTAAAATAAAAATTATAGAAACGTTCGGTTGAGTCTCAAGCACGTTTAATTCGGATATAACTAAGAATTAATTATTACAGAAATAGATACAAATATGAGGGTAAAAAAAACAATTTTTTGTATGAAGATTGAATTGTTTTAAAAAATAAAAAAATTATGAGTAATTATATATAGAAAATAAAGATATTGGTTGAGATAATTATATCAGTTTATTTAAGATATCCTAATTACTATTTTTAGATAAAAAAATTAGTATTTGAATATAAAGAGAGGATGAAGGGTTATTCTACTATTTTTAATCGATCTTGTTTGATTCAATTATTCGGTTTTAAAACATTCGCAGTGGAACCGAACTAGTTTATTCTTGAAACCGATTCGAGTCAAACTAAAATTATTTTATTTCGGTTCCTTTTACAGTTATTTTTTTATATTTTATTATTTTATGAGTTAATGCTTAATAATGTAGCACCCAAAAAATTTGATCATAAATAATAGGATTTAAAGAGAAATATGTTTATATGTGATCAAGATTTGATCATAGTTAGTTATAAAAATTTTAATAAATAATTTATATAATAAGTGTATATAATATTACACTACTTCGGTTTTCGGTACCGTTTGATTCGATCAAAGAATATATTAAAATCAAACTGAAACCAAAAATCAAAATTTAACTATATTCAAGCTAGACCGAACCAAACCAAATATCTGTCACGCATATAAATCCAACCAAATTATTTTGTTTAGTTTGGCTCGATTTGGTTTTCGGTTTGGAGTCGAATCGTAAGCACTCATAATCACACCTAGGGATGCAAACGGATCCGGTGGAGCCTCGCTTCGACCCGCCCGAATGCAAAGAAACTTATAAATAAACGGATTCTTAGAAACGGTAGCTTTTTATGATCCGAGGCGGATTCTGCAGAAACGGGAAATTTTTGATCCGCCCGAATCCGCCGACCCGAATCCGCCCGAATCCGCCCCGAAATTATTTTTATTTTAAATATATATTTTTAAAAAATAATATGTTTATTAAAAAGTTTAAAATACAAGTAAGTTAGTACTCTCATTTCTAATGTATTTGAAATTTTTTAATTTTATTTTGAATTGTGATTGATATTTTTTATTTTTATAATTAATATTGTTAATATATATATATAATATTATTAAAAATTATCATTTTATATTTTACAAAATATTAATAATTAAACAATCGTTATACTCTAAAAGATTAAATTGTTATAAACACCGTTCTCTAACAGGTTTAAGCTTTAGAGTGCAACCGGTGTTTACGCATGGTGGCAGTCTGAGTTCGGCGCATCACGCCCGGCGGGGCGGGTTACGATACGGGACGGGTTATGGGATGTATTTTTTAACGTCGCGGATCGGGCGGGAGGCGGGGCGGAGTTTTCTTTAATCGGGGCGGGAGGCGGGCGGGGCTCCGGCTGCTGGAGTCCACCGTTTGCATCCCTAATCACACCATGACTAGTACTAAGCAAAACCTTTTATTTATTTATTTATATATCATTATTTTGCACTGTTGGGTCCAGCTAGACTTTTTTTTAAAAAAATTTTTGTGAAACAACCGTTGTAACCTACTTTTAAAGAACGGTGTTTAAATATTTTTATATTTAATTAAAACTCCCTCACGGACTCGAGATTTTTAGTCGTGACATGGACTTAAATTAAATGGAAGAAAATTAATATCTTAGGAGCACAGCGTGACTCGAACTCAGGACCCTCCGCTCTGATACCATGTGAAACAATCGTTGTACTCTAAAAGATTAAGCTGTTTAAACACCGTTCTCTAACCGTTTAAGCTTTTAGAGTACAACAGTTGTTTCACAGACGTAGCGGAGGTCTGAGTTCGAGTCACGCTGTGCTCGTAGATATTAATTTCCTCCCATTTAATCTCAAGCCCACGTCACGGGCCGACTTAAAAAGTCTCGAGTCCAGACGTGAGAAGTGTTAAATATAAAAATGTTTAAACACCGTTCTCAACAAGTTTTTAGAGTATTTTTAGTGGTCATTGTTAGTTAATTAATTTATAATATATTTGAGCAAGCCGAGTGATAATTAATTATACTATTTTAAAAGAAAATTGAAACAAAAAGAGTTGCTTCTAAGTTAGTATATTTTGTCGCCAAAATGCTCAACTCTTGCATATAAAGATCGCAAATAATTAATTAATCATTTTTTTTCTACTATTTCGTATAGAAGTTCTATTTTATATAAAACAGAAAAATGATAACAATATCAATTGTCTACTAATTGGGTATGTTAATTGGTGAATAAACTCCTCTAGCATGCAATTAATGCAACATAGTCATCTGATACTAAAATACGTACATTCTTTTTAAGAAAATGAAGAAGTGAAAAGTGTCATTTTTATTTTTTTTGCCACCAAATAAATCAGGTACATATATGAACTGCATGCACTTAATTAGATCGTTTACTCGCACATGTACCCCATTGTACATATAAACTTTGTGCTTTTAAAGAAATTAATTAATAGAGAAATGACAATAAATTATATATAAAGAGATGAGACTAATAAATATGCGATACGCCCGAAAAGTTTAAAGCCTCTTCTACGCTGAAGAATGAAAATGAGATACTGAATATTGAAAAGTGAAAATCCTAATTGTGTGCTTTTTAATTTTATTATATTAAAAAAAGCTTGAAATATAATGTAGTTTTTAATTTTCAAATAATATAATGTAAAAATACTTTATAAATCTATAGAGCGTGAAAATGAGACATGAGACAGTCACATAATTGAATGAGATATGATAAATTTACAAACCCAAAAAGAGTTGTAGGAATTGCAACTTAATTGTATCCAAGTGTACAATATTCTCTCCTTCTAGGATTTAAGAAGCTCTTTTTGTGTTTGAATTTTTTTTTTTGAGAAATAAATAGCAAGCTACCTGCTTTATTCATTAAGAGAAATGAACTGAGCATACAGGTTGGTTATAAAATAAAACTATATATATATATATATAGGACTACTAGTGGAGAAAAATTAACCCTAAATTATGGAGTTGTAAGATTATACAAGTATTTAAATTGTACAACTAGCAGTCCCAACTGGCACTTTAGCATTAAACAATGATAAATCCACCAAAGCAATAGAAAACAATAGGAAAAGAGGGGGAGTTGCCACTCTAAGGCCCAACAAATTAACAAGTCCCTTCGATCTCCCTTAATAACTTTTCTCCCTCCTTTTGTTCTAGATCTCCCTCAAGAGGTATCCATCTCTCTACAGCAGCAAAAAGATATGAGTTTAGAGAGAGAGGAGGAGGAGGAGGAAGAGACATCATGTGGGTCTCCCAAGAGTGTGGCCAAACAATATTGGAACAACAAATTGTTGCCAATGAATCTTTTGGATGAGTACTGGTTCTTTCACAACACCTTGCATGGTAGTAGAAGCGTAGTAGTCCCACAAACACCTCTAATTCCTTTGCCCAACAAGTCTAAGGAAATGAGCCTTTTGAGCTCAATTCAGCACACTAAGGCGGAAAAATCGTCGGTAGGCGATTCTTTCGCCGATCGAGCGCTTCTGCGAGCACCGTCGCCTCCGCCGCTCCACGCAGGGCGGAAGGAGACCACCGCTGAGGAAGAAAACGACGAAGAAGTCGGTGTACCTCGGACCTCAACTTCGTCGTCCACACCGAACAATAATAAGAAGCCACCCCTCCTTCGAGCCCCTTCGATGCCGTCGCCGCAGAATTCTTTCAGCTACTTTGATAGTAGCAGCAGCAGTACTCCTAAGGTAAAGTAACAACAACAACAACAACTCACGTTGATTGATCATATTGTCAATGTTATATGATCTTCTCGCTTAAATTTTACTAAGTAAAATAATATGATATTCTCTCAGAAGAATTTGATCATGCGAAATGCGACGAGCATGGGGAGGAACCAAGTGCCCCGGCACATGAGAAAATGCTGCTGCACCACCAGCTTGCATCACAATTGCAAGATAGCATTTCAAGAGAAGAAGTGGCGGAGCTCGAGCGATCTCGAGTCGATCGAGGTGCAGGGGTTCAAAGATCTGGGATTCGTGTTCGACCAAGTAGGGCTGAACGACGAGAGGCTCGCGAGCGTGATCCCCGGCCTTCGCGAGAAGAAGAAGGCTGACGTCGACGACGACGGTGGCAGTAGCAATATTGTCAAGAGGCCGTATTTGTCGGAGGCGTGGAATGCGCAGAGACCGGCCCCGCCGACGCTCAAATGGGCGGCGGCCGATAAGCGATCAACGGCCGACATGAAGGAGCAGCTGAAGTTTTGGGCCAGGGCGGTGGCTTGCAATGTCCGGCAGGAATGCTGATCGAATTTCAAATTTGAATTCTAATTGATTTATATTTTCAACTAAATTATTTCTAAAAGAACCAAACGAAGCGAATAGCACGTCATCTTTCTCTCTAAAAAAAAATTTTACTTATTACTTTTGCCATATACATTAATCTTTTAAATAAACTTCAATTTGTTTACGTATAGTTTAATAAACTTTATATTATTTTTAATTAAAATAAATAGTAAAGTAATATATTTTGTAAAACGTACGTAAAACTGTATAATATATATAGTCATCATGTCGTATCTAAAGAAGTATATATCATTGTATTATCCTATTCAACAGTAAATTTTTAATATAAAGTTTAACTATAATTTGCTTAAATTATAAAGTTAATTATAAAATAAAATTCGGCAAATTAATTAAAGCTTGCTTCTTCCATTTTTTTTTTTTTTTCTTCTTCTTTATTGAAGATGTACGTTATGTAATAAGGCAAGTTGTTTATCACCGTTGCATTATTTTCCATTGTTCATATGATTTTTATTTTGTATAACTATTAATTCAAATCACCACAATCGGAAACTCTAATTAAATTTATAATCCATGCAATTAACCCTGGCTTGGTGGTGAGGAAAACAAGGTCAAACATGCGGCAGGTGGTTAAAAGATCAATAAGTGATTTGCATTTTTATTTAATTTTAGATCAAATAAAGATGATGTGGATCACTTAGTATTGTAGTCACATGCAGGGAACAGTACTTTGAACAATGCTAATTGAACACCAAACACCCTAAAAATAGGTTGGATTAGAACCCCACATCAAATGGGTTATTCCGACTTGCTTAACCCCACATAATCCCACCAAGCCCTAACCAAACTCTATTTTCTATTCATAATAACTCATTATCTTTCTTATCTCACCTACTCCAACCAAACACTATTTTTCACTATCCTGGACTAGCTCCAAACCCCAACCAAATATAAAAATACTCTTACCCCACCTTAACCCTGAATTTAACACTATCTCTGGAATAACTAGTTTTTCCTTAACCCCGAACCAAACGGTAGCCAAAAGAATTAGGTGTGAATATCACACTCTTTTATTTAAAGGTATTTTTTATATTAATCTTTTCAATATTTTTTTAAATATTAAAAATCTAAAAAGATTATCGGATATTGAATGGGAAGGTATTATATTTAGGTTAGGACTACTATACTCTATAATGAGTATAAGGCTCTATTGCATTCATAAGTTCTCGACCGTTGGATGAAATAAAGGATGTGCGTTTAGGATGATAGTGATCGTCTAGGGTTGAGTGAGTGGTTGGTTAAATAGTATGATATAATCGGAAGAAATTATAATCGAGAGCTAGATCTAACGGTAAAAAATCTTATTGAGTACACTTAATTAAAGGGGCCTATATAAGAACATAATAGCAGGACTCTAATATATATATTTATACCTAATTTTTAAGGGCATAAGTAGTATTTTACATTTTCTTTCTATATAACTCTTGTGTTGTGTCTCGATCTTAGGTGTAGCATGCATGTTAATCATATGATGATATATGTTCAATTGACCAAATTTTTTTTTTTTTGAGAGTTAGGTAGACGTTACTCCGCTTCGTTTATTTCATTTAGAAATAAACTTAATAGAAATGTGAATCAATTGTGATTCGAACGAGGGTCTCAGACCAACCACTGCCCTTCACACTGCTTCATGACGGTCTACATCAGCCATAAATTAATACTCATAGGTATCCTTATAGTAAGGCATCTGAGTAGTGTAGGAAGGATCACGGATTCGAATTCTGGACTAACTAGTATAAATGACGAAACATTAAATTCAATAACTTTTAACAAAAATAATTAGAATAACTCAATTTTAAAAAAAAAGAAAAAAAAGACATCAGTAGGAAGAATAACAAAAGAAAAGTATATTTTGTAGTTAACTGGCTCCCCCGTGAAGGGATTGTGTTGCTTGATTGTACGTTTTCAGCGTTAAGTAAAAATAAACTGCTAGTGAATTTTCAATTTTCATTATCAAGAACATTAGTCTCATATTCGATACACATTAGAATCATAAGTTCATAACCTATATATATATATATACTAGCGTAGGAACCCGCGCGATGCGGCGGGTAGAAATGCTTTAGTAAAAATCTATATCTATATATTTAGCAAACGAATACAAATGTTAAAAAGAAAAAAAATATTTAAAATATTATGAAGGATAATAAATAATAAAAAAAACTAAAGTGACTCAAATTCACATTTAATTAATCATATAAAAATATTTATTTATCCTACTATCAATTTGTTTAAGAATGAGGGGGATGAGGGAGGGGTGGCAGGCAGTTTTGGAAGATGAGGAGGGGTCTCGAGGGTTGGGAGATGAGGAGGGAGCGGTTGTGAAAGATCAGGGGTCTCGGGAGTTGGAAGATGAGAGGAAACGAGTTTTGGGAGATAAGAAGGATTTGTTTTGGAAGAATGAGATCGCGCCACGTCGAAAGATATTAGGGATTCATAGTTTAGTATAGATAAATATAAGAAATTTTTTTTTCATCTGTATGTCAAATTGTGGTTTTGGGTTGACCCAAAGCCTCTTCACACTGTGTTAGAGCTTAGTTCACACCTCTCTTATGGGCTAAATTTTGTTTTTGGATTGACCCAAGCCTCTTAACACTCTATTACAGCATAGTTCACACCTCCCCTACCGCGTGCAGCCGATAAGGTGAATCAAATCAGGGCCTAAACTGCGCGCGTGCCGCCGCCGGCCCAGCCCGGCTCAAGCTTGGGCCGTGGGCGCATAGATGTGCTTTGTGGGGGAGCACTATTCTCATTCTCATCCAAACAACAAATTTGAAGAAGATAGTGTTAGGATTTGATTACATTTGTAGATTAATTCTAGTTGGATTATGATTAATATTTAAATCTATTAGAGATTAATTAAGATTTAAATATTAAGTAGAATATGAATCTAACTAGATTAGGATAAATATTTAAATCTGTTAGAGTATGATTTGAGTACGTTTTATTGTAAGCATTATATAAGCACCATGTGGGATGATTTTGGAGAGTGAGTAGGCCAAAAAAGTTGAAACTTTCTGGTGGGTTGTACCAGAGAGAGAGAGAGAGAGTTGACCGGTTGCATGCACCTAGTGTATGGGTGCATGTGAGAGAGAATGAGATTTGCTTTCTTTGGGGGTTTATAGAAGGCGAGGGTGGAAAAGATTCAAAAGGAGGGCTTGGGTTGTAGCTATTCAGTTGCAGAAGTGTAGTCAGATTTAAACTTCTCTTATTTAATGAATCTTATTTTATTCGCATATTTTCTCTTTGGTTGTTTTTCTCTCTTTTATGATTGTATCAGTTTTTTCTGAGAATGTCGGTTTATGATAAAAACCTGATTCGACACTTCCGTCGCGGAATCCCAACAATCGATACAAATCGGTATTGAAGCGGGTTGCGGATTCACACAATCCAAGATCAGGGGCATCTACGGAATTCCCAATAGATAGAATATATAAGGTGCAACAACAAGTCATAAATTTTCAATGTGAAACTAAAATCACATACCTTATGCACGGGCTCCCAAGCAAGGTCCATTGGATGTCGGGCCACCAGAAAGCCCATGGGTCAAAAGGAGGTCTTAAATCATTTATTAAGATTAAATAAAATACTAACAGTTCCATCCAATTCTCACCTAGTTTAACTTGTTCAATCCAGTTTCATTTTGTTCTCATATGGCTTAGTCCAAACCTTTAAAACCGTTTGTACCTGATTTGACTCCTGACTTGTAAATAATGTGAGAAAATTCTCCACCTATATATTATTAGCTTAAGCTTTTAGGTTTAGTCTTAATTAGCCTGTAATAGATCATAATTTTGTGATACAACAGACAATTATTGTTGTTGGATTAACTTAAATTACTTGAAACTTCACAAAGAACAAATTTGTTAGTTCCATACTTCTCTGAAGATCTTTAGATGATAGTGAGAATAGAAATTATTGAGTAAATTTCCTAGCCCCATTGTTAAATATAAAACTATTTAAACATCTTTTTTAATTTTTGTAGAAAAGCGGTTGTTTCATTGCTTTACAAGAAAAGAGGTCCTGAGTTCGAGTCATGCCAGGCTCCTAGCCATATTAATTTCCTCCCATTTAATTCTGCTCACGTCATTGGCCGACAAAAACAAAAAAGTTTCGAATTTCAAACGCATGGAAGTGTTATTTAACAAATTAAGCTTTTTAGAAAGACAATCATTGCTTCACACCCATTTTTCTAGGTTGGGTAGATTAATTATTTGCCACAGCTTCTTCGGACCACAGCACCCAACAAGCCACATGCAAAAACTGATAAAAGCTATTTTGCTGAAGCCACTAAGTGAGCAAAATGTGGGACCTTATATCCATATTGGATAGGAAAATTTCTAGCTGGATATTTGTCTAGGCCCTTTGTCACAATAAATCCAATAAGAAGGATCTCATTACAATGAATTGAAAAGTAATGTTGTAGAATTTGAGGGGCCAAAATAATAGAGTCGATCGGGGACCGATTCGATAGATCAAGATTATGCACTCCATTACGTACCTCAAAACAGTATCCTCTACCCTAATTGGTAGCTTAACCTTTCTTTCCTCCGCGCAACATCTCTTTCCAGTACATCTATTGTTGGATCTTTGCGTCTTTTCGTTCATACAGTAGAACAAAACAAGAGAATTTATTCGATAAATTTCTCGCACACGCGCAAGTTTCTCAAATACATGAAATTTCATCAGAAGAAGTTTCTTTACTTGAAAATTTTACTTTTTTCTTTTTTTCTCTTTTTGAGTGCTTATGTAGGTATAAGGAGATTCCCTATACCGAAATTTTATTAAGATTTAAGATTTAAAAAGACTACAAAGAAGAAAGCAAAGCCATAGTTTCAGTAAAGATTTTTCTCTCAAAAAAATCATGATATCTTCCACATGTTCAAAGACTCTTGTTTCGATCTAACCATTATGTCATTGCAAAAGTTTGCTAGGAAGCCAAGTAAATTGATCGTATTTGTCTAAAGATGCCCTACGAGAGGAAAGCTTTTTATGACCGAATAATTGCTTCAAAGAAAAGGAGAGTTCAGATCTCGTTTACAGCACTTGCATCCCCATACGCTTGTTGAGAGACACAAAAAAAACAAAAGGTATTTCAATGTTGAATATAAATATTAAAAATATTATTCTCTGGCAACATAAATTTTTGGACAATAACAATTAATTATTTTATATAATTTAACATGTTGTAAGAATAATTAAAGGGTACTGGATATAGATATTAGAGTATTATTCTCTTATTATTGCTTCAATTTTTATTAGAGAATAACGATTATTTTATATAATTTAACATTTAATTTTTTTTTTCTACGTCTAGATATTCAACGATTGGAAGATACAAATAAAAGCCTTTTATGACTAGTATCAAGTTTGTTATAACATCAAAATTTGATACTCAGAAATTACACTGGTAAATCAAAAGCCTAGAAAAGATGGGCAAGCTAATAAATATACTGAGCACAAAAGTATGAATGCACTAGACGCAGATAATAAATTTTCCACAAATTGAAGGACTAAAACCGAAGCACCTCAGAATGTTTGGTGTCTCGAATGTACAATTTATTAAAAGTTTGAGGATTTTTTTTTTTTTTTTTTTTTTTTTTTGTGAGAGAGAGAGAGAGAGAGAGAGAGAGAGTGGGGAGCTTAGCCTCCTAGAACACTAGAATTCGAATCCGTGATCCTTCCTACAGTACTCAGATGCCTTACTATAAGGATACCTATGAGTAATAGTTTATGGCTGGTACCGACCGTCCCTGCAAAGGAGTTTAGCTGATTGGTCAGATTCGTGACCCAAATTCGAATCCTAATCCGATTCACATTTTCACTAAGTTTATTTCTAAACGAAATAAACGGTAGCGTGCTACCTATTTCTCGTAACGATCCACCACTAAAGAACAATAACTCGTTGGGCCCAACCACCGGCCCAAAATGCTTAAGCCCAGTTATTATTATTAGTGTCTAAGTCTCATATAAACCCAATGACAATCCTATTCCCATCCGATGTGGGACTATTGGGATGTCGCGACTCCCCGTTAAGGCTCGACGTCCTCGTCATCCAATTACACGATACACCCAAGATCACTGTGCGATGTGAAACTCGTCTCGCTAGCCCGTCATCTAGACCCCGGCTCAGCCGAGACTCGCCACACATGTCCAACTGGTGAACCGGCTCTGATACCAAATGTAATAATCCACCCACTAAAGAACAATAACTCGTTGGGCCCAATCACCGCCCAAAATGCTTAAAACCGCTTATTATTATTAGTGTCTAAGTCTCATATAAACTCAATGACAATCTCATTCCCATCCGATGTGAGACTATTGGAATGTCACAATTTCTCAAAAAAAAAAAAAAAATTTTTATGGCTGGTGATGGAGTGAAACAATTAATAGATGTAGTACCATCAACTATGTATGTAATATCTCACAGAAAAGCTAGTAATTAAAAGATATATATATGGAGGGATCGATCGTCGTCAATGGTAGAGCAGTGTTGGTGGCGAAGCACTTCTCATGTTGCCTCCCATTCATGGAAAGGCTCTGCAGTGGCTGAAAGTTGCCCTCCTTATTGCCTCCTGCCTTTATGCAAAGTGGCCGGCAGGAGCTAGGAATATCATCACCAAATGTTCAATTCATTTCAGTCAAATCATTCGCGCAATAATAAGAATGGAGGATTGAGTTCGATCCATATATCGTTGTACTTAAATTTTATGGTAATTAACTTTAGGTACCACTCCTGTGATTCCGTACTTTCTCACTTTAGTATCCTGTGGTTTAGAATGTATTAAGTTAGTGTCCTGTAGTTTCATTTTTATCTTTTTATCAGTTTCTCCGTTAATATTTCATTAAATGGTAATTAAATTATATAAAAAAAACTTCGGATACTCCATCTAGGCTTATCGAATATTCACTTTAGTACCCTTTAGTTTTAACTTTGTTACTGATTTAACGAAAAAAATTAGTAGAATCAATAATAAAAAGGTAGAAATGAAACCACATGATACTAAATTAATACACTGTAAACCACATGGTACTAAAGTAAGAAAGTGCGAATTAAACCATAGGGGTGGTATTTGAAGTTTTTACTAAATTATTTTACTATGGTATGCATGCATGCATGTTTTGGATATCTGAACAAGTTAATTAATTATCTTCCGAATATATGTAACTTAGTAAAAACGTACGTACATAACTTATCTAAATTCTAAACCATTTTAAGTTAGCTGCTCAATCTTTCAAAATTTTTAATTTACCATCCAAACTTTCAATTTGTTTAATTTGAGTTTGTCAACGGACAATATATTTGACTTTAAAATTTGAATCTATAATTTATTTTTACTAATTTAGCCAGCATATTTCATGCAAATTCTTGTAATAATAAATTTACTAAAATAATTTGCTAAATTTTGAATTTGAAGTTTTGTTGACTAATTCGAATCAAACAAGCTAAAAGATTTGATAGCAAATCAAAATTTTAATAAAAGATTAGATACAAAGAATACTCAAAAGGTCCATATATATATAATTCAAGTCATCATTTGTCAGAATAGTATCTTCCACTAACAAGATAATTTTTTATATTTAAAGAAAATAATTTGAAAATCGAATATAATTTGCGTAACAAATATACCCTTCATCTACTAACTACTACCATGGTAACTGAGTAAATAATTAAAAACGATGTACTAGTAAAATATTCATGCATTCAAATAAGGCGAATAGATTGAATATTGTATGTTGCTCCAATTAATTAAGCAAAGGTAAATATTTACTGGAGAATGATCCTACTGTAAAATGCCAGGAAGAACTCTGGCAAGTATTTTAGGATCTCATAATGCCTACCTACTTATTTTCAGATAATTAACCCCCCGCTAAGTTATTATCTGATCTCTATCTAATGAATAAAATTATTCAGATAAGTTTACTCAATCACTTGATTATTCCTGAATAATTCGCTTTTAGTACAGCTAGCTGCAGTTTCAGCATCAATATATCTTGGGTTGGTCTCCTCTGCTCTCCTCTCTTCCTTCAAGAACAAAGCCGCTTGAAAATAAAACAGGTGCCCTATATACGACCAGTTTGATTGGTATATATATATATTGAGAGCCACCTAATTAAAATTATCTGCCCAAAAGAAGTTGGGTTTGAAACGCGGCTATAAAAATCATATTTTAAGCAAATTAGTGTTGCATGTATTGTTGGCTTAAACGGGTCAGCATCCTGCCGTGTGGCGTGAGATCAGATTGAGCTGAGTCACGTTCGAAATGTCATAAAATTGAATTGGGTCGAGTCATATTTGAAGTGATGCGAGGCTGGTTGAACCGAGTCACAATGAAAAACCGTGCATGTCGTATCTCTACGTTTTAAGTAAATTGGTTGTGTATTTATAACACTGCGAGCTTTTGGGATTAATAGTTAACTCCAACAAACCGTCAACTAGTATCAGAGTCAGAAATCATCGGTTCGATTCCAGCATACTACGAATTTTGTGTAAGTGTTGAAGAGAGAATTGTTGCCCCGATTGAGTTGAGTCACAATTGAGATCCGTGGAGATCGTTAATTAGCCAAGTTAGGTTGAATCACAATCGAGACACGTGGCCAGTGCATATGTACACTTCAAGCGAATTGGTTGTGTTTTTAACTGCTAAAGCTTTTTGGAATTAATAGTTAACACCAACGATCCGACGTGCATGACACGTAATTACTTACGGAAACAAATGTAATACTTTTTTGTTCATTTTCTGGTCGCGCATTATTATTATATATATATGATTAATATATAATGTGTTATATTTTGTCTTTTTTGCTACAAGAGTGCAAAATGAGCAGAACACTTATTCACATATACAACAAATTAGCTGGTCCAAAAATAAAAAGAAAAAATAAAAAGAAAGAAGAAGAAAACTAAACTCGGTGAGAGAAATGCCGTGCAAGTTGAATGCAGTTTACTGCAGCAGCAGCAGCAGCAGCAGCAGTAGGCAGTCCTAAAACGTCACTTTCTCTGACTTGGATTCATCAAAACGGGAAGAAATTTTCAGTCCCCACAATCCCTACTTTCTTTGGAGGGCAGAATAGCTGATATCCCTTCTTGCGGATGCTGCCGGCGAGTACCGTGGGTCCATCTGTCATTGAATGTTAGCTACCACCCTACCACCTTTTTCCCTCCTAAGGGTGGCAATCCAGTCTCGCTGCTTCGCTGTTGTATGCCCATTGTATGGTCGTACTCTTCGAAATGAGGACTGAGATCAACTTAATTTGAGTTTAAGTCAAGCAGCCGAAAATCAACGGCTGAATTTATTCGTTTAATAAACGGAATGCCATGTTGTGATCGAGCTGACATGTTGACTGTTAACGATTCGAATACATATATTTATTTATTCAAACTATAAATGTGATTCAGAATACATATATTTTATATTTATATAATTTATTTAATTTATAATTTTATATATAAATAAATAATTATATGTAATATATATTTTTATTATTTAATTTTTAGCAAAATAAAAATATAAATGCGAGCTTAATTATAAAAAGATTCATTTGTGTATAAAGTTTTAACTATTAGATCAAAGTCTAATGGATAAGATTTTATAAATTTATTTTTTTAATATATTTAATCTATTTTTTT
Source organism: Aechmea fasciata (assembly GCA_025177825.1). NCBI lineage: Eukaryota > Viridiplantae > Streptophyta > Magnoliopsida > Poales > Bromeliaceae > Aechmea > Aechmea fasciata. Next base: position 3,999,177 of record CM045933.1, read on the forward strand.
TTATTGTTCATTGGCTACCGTATTCGGCTTATTAAACGAGCGAACACCGAATTTTTTCGATACTTTAATAACTTTCGGTTCGTTTAATAACGAGCCGAACACGTTCGCTCATTTATACCCCTACTCCCTCCCAAGAAAAAAATGTTATACGAAATAATCATTTATTTTTTAAAAAAATAAAAAAATAAACTAATGTAAAGTAGCTATTTATTTTTAAAGACTTAAAATTAAAAGATAGTGTAAAGGAATTTGTAGGCCTCCCTCCTAGCTACTTGAATATATACCATGTTAAATAAATTATGAAAACAACATTATATCTCAAAAATCTTAAGTTATCAAAAAAATAATTTTAATATTTACATTGATATATATGAACTGCAAAAGAATAGATGCATCCAAAGTATGAGATCTTTTCTCATGCCTCGCTTTACGATAATATATTGAAACACAATGACATCCTCTCCTCTCTTTTTTTGATTTTTGATTTTTCTTTTTATTTTTTTTGGAAAACAGTCACAACAACAAGGGGATGTAAAGTTGTAAACAGTTAATAATAATAATAATAATAATAATAAAGGAAATTATTAGATTACGATCATGAACAAAAAAAAAAAAAAAAAATTTGTTAGGAAAGGTTTCTCTTTCGAGAGAATTACGCATCTCAAATCAAGTTTACTAAACTCAGGTATTCTATCAAAATTTATTTGCTGAAATGATCATCTGCCCATGTTCTGTAAATTGCTAATTCATGAAGCAGCCTAGTGCAAGCTTCATCTTTCTGCAGAGCCCACCAACTAATTAAAGCTGTAGAGAGAATTCTGAATTCTGTGAAAAAAAGAAAAAAAAAAAGAAAAAAAAAAAGAAAAAAAGTTAGGAAAATATTTCACCAAATGCGACTCCAACTTAAACTGTAGGAGAGAAAGGATGCCTAAAAGTTGCATTTTTCAGCTGACGAAGCTCATCTGGACTAGGGATGCAAACGGATCCGGGTTGGTAGAGCTCCCGTCCCGATCCGTTCCGACGGGAGCAGTAAATGGGAGAAAATAAACGGATTTGGAGCGAAAAACAGAACAAATTTTACGATCCGAAACGGATTCAGAGCAGGAAACGGGAGAAATTTTGACCCGTATTAATCCGCCCGAAATCATTTTTATTTTAAAAAATATTCTTAAAAAGTAATATATTTACAAAAAAAATTTAAAATACAAATAAGTTAATACTCTCATTCCTAATGTATTTAAAATTTTTTAATTTTATTTTGAATTGTGATTGATACTTTTTATTTTTATAATTGATATTATTAAATTATATATATAATATTATTAAAAATAATTATTTTATATTTTACAAAATATTAATAATATTATAATTTTATAAAAAATATTAGTTGGCTTGTCGAATTCGGGGCGCCAGCGGGAGGCAGGTTACGTGGCGGGGCGGGTTATGGGATGTATTTTTTAATCCGTCACGGATTCAGGACGGGAGCCGGAGCGAGTTTTTACTAGTCGGGGCGGGAGGCACGGCAGGGCTCCCGCCCTCAGATCCGTCCCGTTTGCATCCCAAATCTAGACGACGAGCCAAGCGTAAAGCTTATTCAGATTCTTCAAATTAAATTGTAGAGAATGATTCAAACTGGACCAGTTTCTAACATTGCAAATAGAAAGGGCACCCCTGTCATGATCATAATAACATCATCATCCATGCCAAATTGCCAATGCATGCTAGGTTGTTAGTTAGATGATCAATTTATTGATCATAATAACATCATTCCAAACTAATGGACCCATCTAAGAAACTTTGTCTAATTAGCTCTATATTTATTTATTCATCATGAGTTTTATGCACCCACCAACATGAGTGGCTTATATGGCCTACCTGATTAATTGTCAGATGATCTATTTATTCGTCAAAGATATTCAAAAGGAAGGCCCAGCAGGTAAGAAAATTCACAACTCGCGGGCATGCACTTATTTGATCGATCGATCGATGTTCTTTTCTATACCAGGACGACTTAAGTTGTTATGGAAACAAAGAGGGAAGGGTGATATGATAAACATATATAAACTGTTTGATAACACTTTTTACATGAGAAAGACATAAAGATAAAAGGTGCATGGTAACCGACCTGTTTGGCGACTCTTTTCTACAAGACTACAAACAAAGGGAGAAAGTGAACACCATAAAATTGATGATTTACGTAAGAAGGTTAATATGTGAGGCTCCCTAGTGTTACTGGTATTGTTTCTGGAGTTGCAATAGCTAATAAAGAGCTAACTAAGGAATGTTTAAATCACTAAACAATTGATTGCACTTATAACTAAACAATTAGTAATAAACCTACTATTATAACTCGAGAAAATTAGAAAGAGAAGCGGCAGTGATAATGACAAGGCAGAGCATTGCACAAAGAATATAATTTAGATCAGCCACTGATTCGATAAAACTAACATTATGAAGGAAAAACATCAATCAAAATATGTTAATTGAGAGTGAAATCTCCGTCTAAATCTCTAGTTTCAATCCAGCACATTTTTCAACAATCAAGAAGCCACAGCATATTTTACAACTTACATAACAGTAGTAACAAACACAAAGAAGAAGTTGACGAATATTAACACACATTACGCGCTTTCTTACAAGGTAAACAATGAAGCATTCCGGCGGGTGGGCTTAGAAGCCGATCCCGGCGGCGCCGATAGGCCGATGCCGCTCCTTCCAGAAGCACGCATCAGGGGCGAGCCTCGCCGACGACCTCATTGGCTCCGATTTGCACCGCGTCAGTACGAATGGCCCGAACGGCGCCATTGGCGGGGTGCTGGCACCGCCAGCTTCAGCTTCTGCTTAACCGCCGATGCGGTGGCTGCCACTGGGGGGTGCGGCGGCGGCGGTTGAGGGGCCGAGCCGGCGGGTTTGGTCTGGCCCTTATCCTCACCGCCCTTGAGGTGGTCATCTCCGCCGCTTATCCGTTTAGGTTTGGGCTTGGCGGTGGGCTTAGTTTTGGATTTCGGTTTGGGTTTGCCAACTGCGCCTTCCTTCGAGGGTTGGCCGCCGCCGCCGCCGCCAGGCTGCTGACCGTAGTGCGGTGGCCGCCATCTGAGGAAATCGGTGCTGCAGACCCACGTCTCCTTCGACACCTCCATTGAGAGCTTCGGCTCGTACATCATCAGTAGAAGGCACTCCGGCAATACCCCTTTCTTCTCCCCTTGTTCCTCTTCTTCCGCTTCGTCCTCCTCCTCCTCCTCCTCAACTTCCTCTACCTTCTCCTCTGTTTGCTCCTCTCCACCTCCTTTTCCCTCATTCTCCTCGCCCTCTCGCCTAACTTCTTCTCCCGCCGCCCGGGTTTCCTCTGTACTGTTCATGTAATCTTCATTACCAGCCTCCGCTTTTGCCGCCGCCAGATCCGAAGAGAACTCGCCTTCCTTCTTCGATTCTTTGGAGGCCTTCTCCGCTTTCAATCCCTGGTCCTCAATGGAGAAGCTCCACCTCCGTCGCCCGGCTTTGTCCAGGGAGAAGCTGGATCTCCGTGCCTCCCGTTCGCTGGAGAAGCTGGGCCGGCGGGCATCCCTCTCGGTCGAGAAGCTGTGGCGCCTCTTGTCCCTCTCTCGCGACGACGAGGAGCCGCCGCCGCGCCTGCGCACTCCGCACCGCCCCGGTCCCCTCTCTTCTCTGGTTGTAGAGGAGGAGGAGCAGCTGCTGGATCTCCTGAATTTCACCTCTTCCCCTTCTTTCTCCTTCTCTTCTTCTACGGCTTTCAGCTCCATTTCTACTGCTTCTGTGTTCTGCGACTCAGACTCAGCTTCGTCCTTCTGCGGCTCTTCCTCCTCCTCTTTCTCATCTCCTTCTCCGTGTGGGTTTGTGTGAGGTTTCGCAGCTTCATCCAAAATGCAATCTTTCGGAGCCCTCTCTTCTTCCTCTTCTTCTTCTTCACGCCCTGCTTGATTCTCTTCTTCATGTCTCTGCGTCTCCTCTATCTTCTCCCCCGCTTGCTCTTTTTCTTCAGCTCCTACAGCGAAAAGTGCTTCTTGAGAACTCTTTGCTGCTTCCCTCCCCACCAGATCTGCTTCTACAGCGTCCGCTCCTGCGTCATGCTCTTCCACACCAACTTCTACACAACCCTCTCCACCCAATTCATCTCTCTCTCCACTGTTCTCTTCTTCTTCTTCTTCCTCTTCTTCTTCTTCTTCTTCTTCTTCTTCTTCTTCTTCCTCCTCGTCTTCTACCTCTTCTTCCTCTTGCACCTTCGTCGTCGGAGATCCCCAGAACCGATTCGCCAACGCCGCCATCCGAACCGGATCGGATCTACACCGCATAAGCAACAGCGCATTCCTCGGCGGCACGCACACACTCACCCTCGCCTCCTCCTCCTCCTCCTCCTCCGCCCCTCCACCTCCTCCTTCTCCTTCCCCATCACCAAGATCTCGTCTTTCTTCTCCGCCTCCGCCACCTTCTCCCCCATCAAGAACCCCATCTCATCCTCCCTCTCCTCCACGACCACGCCCACCACCTTACCCCGCTTCCCCTCCTCGCTCTCCTCCACCGCCATGAGCCACCTCGCGAACGCCGCCCCGCACGACCCCATCCTCCGCGGCTTCTCCCCGCGCCCCTTCCCCTCCTCCTCCGCCTCCTCCTCCGCCGCCGCCGCCGCGTTCGTCGCCTTCGACGACGAGGTGGAGGAGCAAAACGACCTCCCCCCGCAGGGGAGGAGGCAGCTAAACTCCGACCCAAACGCCCTGAGCGCCTCGCAGATGCTGACGGGGATCTGGTGCACCCACCCCTGGCCCCTCTCCCTCCCCGCCCCCTCGCGCCTGAAGCTCGCCTCCCTCCGCGACCGCGACCGCAGCGCCTTCCCCTTCTTCTTCTTCTTCTTCCCCTTCACCCGCACCTGCCCGATGCACGTCACCTTGGGCGAGGTCGGCTCCGCCGCCTCAAAGGCGGCGCCTTCCCGCCGCCCCCCCACCGCCGCAGCCGCCGCCGCCGCGGCGGCGGCGGGGAACGTGGGGGACTGGGCCCCCTTCACGCTGCCGCTGCTGCGGAGGCGGCGGCTGAGGGAGGCCGAGAGCGACGGCGCCGCCCCCGCGGAGGAGCCGGCGCCGGCGCCGTTGCGGCCGGGGCTAAGGAGGGTCTTGGACGATGGGGCGCGCATGGCGGCGGCGGCGGCGGCGGAGGATGAGGAGGAGGGGCGCGAGGTGAAGCAGATGAAGAGCTCGCTCCCGGGGCCGCCGCCGCTGCTACTGCTTCTGTGGGAGTGGGATCGGTCTCCACCGTCCAAAAACAACCTACTCTTTTTGCGCCTCATCGATCCCTCTCAACTTTATCTAGTATTATTATTAGAAAATTAGAGGGGGGGAGGGTTCAGCAAGATGGGTTGGTCTTCGGAACCAAGCAAAAATATTTTATTTATTAGGGTTTCCTCCCTACGCTACTGGATGTGCGAGTGTGTGCTAGTTTGTGTGTCACACTGTCACCTCGACAACGAACCCCCCCAAAAAAAAAAAAAAAAAAAAAAAAAAAAAAAAGAGTAACATTTATGAGTAGTAATAATAAGACACTATCACACTAGCTAATACGAGCTAGGTTGGCAGTGGACCCACTTGGGTGCGTGCAATTAGGCCTAAACCGGACCCGCATTTATTGGGCTTGACCATAATCAACTTTGAATTAATAAATGCTTTGGGTACTTGTCATGATAATCCTCCTATCTTTACAATCTGAGAGCAGCAACAAGCAGCTAATAATATCTCATCATTCAGAGATTATAGAAGAAGCAGGGTGGGGCATTTTGACACCCTCGTACGTAGCAACAACGCTCTTATTTGAGTATATATATCCTATTTGGAGTCTTATACAGAAAAATCAACTCCATATTTTGGTTCCGCCAAATCAGGGATCAGGCCATATTTTGTTGTCTCAAAAAAGGATCAAAAGTTAAAAAAAAAAAAAAAATTTTGATTAAAGCTAGTGTCCCACCAAAGCATTCATTTATGATCTGCTTAGCCCCTCAGCAGTATATTATTTATACTCTTAAATCTGGTCGAGCTTACTTCTAGGATTTATAATCTTTATTGTTCTGTGAACTAGTTGTTAGACACGTTTGGCAAATAATTAATATGAAACTTTTTCAGAGATGAAAACTAATTAATTAGCTAAATCTAGTCTTCGTATTAATTAAAAGAAAAAAAAGAAATTTCATCTTGTCTTGAATGAAATCTTAATTTGTTTGAATTAGTTTCGGAAATCTGGAGCAACTTTTATGAAGCTCACAACATATATAATTCCAAGTGTAAATGATCGACTTCTGACTAGATCTCTCTTTGGAGATTGCAAAAATCTTTGTGTTGAAAGTTTTTGCTTAATTATGAGATCAAAATAATGATTCTTCTTTTTACTTCCCTGCACGCACCAGATGTTTTACATTTCTCTAATTAGTAATCGCTTAATTTCACTTCTTTAGTTTAAAAAATATATAAATATGTTGGCTTTTGATCGATTCAACTATATATATGGAAAACAGATTTGGTGTGATCGCCAAAAAAAGAATTAAGGGCCTAATCCAGCTCGCAGCTAACGTGGGTTGTCTAGACCGAAGGAAATAACATTATTTTCAAAGCGAAATATACCACACCTTACCAAATAATTGAATGGATCAAATCACTGACGAGAGATTGGAGTGATCATTGCTAACGTTTGATAGTTGACTTAAGAAGTACAATTTGCCTGCATTTAATCTTTTTTCGACACACCTTTTTTTTTTCTTTTCCCTATGTTGCTCTTCTTTTTTTCAAGAGTTTCTTTCCATCTTCAGATGCTTTAATTCACTTCATTATATCAACGGCTATAATTATGCTATTTTTTCAAAAAAAAAAACTATGAAAAACAAATTGTAATAAAAGACAGAAAAAGTAATGCAAAATTCTATTCAATTATCATGTCTGGTCCAAATTAAGTTTCTAAAAGAAATTCAAAATTCACAACTTCCTTATGTGGTGAGAATAGATCATCAAACTAGATACCTAATTGTATACTTCAGAAACTTTTATGAATGAGAGAGAGAGAGAGAGAGAGAGAGAGAGAGAGAGAGAGAGAGAGAAGGAGGGAAACTCCACAATTTAAATAAAAAATGCTAACATGTATAGGTAATCTTGCTTCCACGATAATTCAGAAGTTCAAAGGGTTAACCATGGTAGATTAATTATGTGAAGCTACGTCCCGAGTTAAAATTACAATGAATATGTTGAGATTTTATGGTTACTGGATGTCAAGTTTCTTCGATACTCAACTTGAAGTTCCTCAAAACTCAAAACTATTTTTAGCTAATCTGGGAGATGATGAGTATCGGTACTCATTTGTGAGTATCGGTACATTTGCTAGAGTGTTGCAATTTTCGAAACTTTTGTTTTTGATACCGGTACTTCAAATCGTAGCAGATAAATTAAGTTAGATTTGACTCCTTGGTCTATTCTTGTGGCTCGCGAGAGTAAAACGAGAAAAAAAGAGTTCAGAGAGAGATTTTTGTAATCTAATCTACTCATTTTATCTATTATATCATGAAATAATCAAACAATGCATTAATTAAGAAGGTTTTACCTATGGACGCAGGTTGACTTCATCGTTGGTTGAATCACGTAAATATTTTATATTCGCTATTTTTATTATTTTGTTTTTCATCGTGCTTGTTTTTTATAATTGTTCGCACCTAATTTTTTCTATATAAATCCAATTTTTATTGTACTTTTGTACTGTATAGATTTGAGATGTGCTCGATAACCGACGGGTGATTCCTTCACACCAAGGAAGGCAAAATTGCCAGTTCAAAAGCTTAATTATTTCAACTTTTTACTAGAGAAAAAACTATGTCCTCTTTACATGCCAAAAGTTGTTGCTTCTTATTAGTGTAGAGAAGATATTTTAGACTGCATGTCATTCACTGAAGTTCATTGCGAAGTTTCTCAAATTTATCATAAAAGAACAATCTAATTCAGTATAACAGAATAAGATTATAAAGACGAATGTTTGAGATATTTTTTATATAAGTATAATATTTATACTAAAACTTAAAAAAATATTTACTAATGACTAAATATAAAGTTCAATCTAACCAGAAATAAAAGATTACTCTACTTAACCCACCACATCCAGCTCATTTAGTCCGATTACAAACAGAAAAAAAAAAAAAACGATTACCATCTCTACAACAAAAACGGTCCGTAGCGACACTTTTAAATATAGGTATGTCAAAAAAAAAGTGCTGCTAACTAAATTACCGACACTTTTAAAAGGTGTTGCTATATATGAGGTCGCTAGGTATATAATAACAGTTAAAGAGTGTCGCTATAGCCTAAAAGAATACTGCTAATTTACCAACACTTAAGTAACCGCCGAAACTCTATTTCGTTGGCTGCGGTGGCGGAGGAGGACGACAAAGAAGGGCTCTTCGTATAGAATTTCAGTAAATTAAGTGAAGAGAGAAGGGGACACTACAATAAAAATGGTATATAGCGACACTTTTAAATATCGGTACATATAGAAAAAAATAATGCTGGCTAAATTACAAACACTTTTAAAAAGTATTGCTATATGTGGGGTCGTTTAGTATATAATGGCAGTTTAATAGTGTCGGTATAACTTAAAATGAATTAATGCTGCTAATTTACTAACATTTATTTAAGGGATAATTGCCTATATACCCCTCATGCGTCTGAAAATATCCGATCTACCCCTACTTTTTTTTTCTTTCTAAAATGCCCTTCATACGTTCCACCGTTATTGCAAAATACCCCCGCAGTTATCTCCTGTTAAATTAATCTGGGTTAAACATGAGTTAAGTATCTACCACAGTTAAAAAAAATTAAAATACCAATTTTGCCCTTAACTTAAGGGCAAATAAGAAAGATTGGTGACGGTAGGGGGGTATATTGGAAAAGACCAAAAGTCGAAATTCTTTTTGTGCCCCTGACTTTAAGGGCAAATAAGAAAGGCAGTAATAATAGAAGGGTATATTTGAAAAGGGCAAAATAGTAATTTTACAGAAATAAGAGAGTTACTTAACAGATTTTAACTCTAAGGGTATATTAGAAATAGGTTGGAACGTATGAGGGGTATTTTCAATATTAGCCTTCTAAGAGGGGTAAATCGAAAAATCGGAAACTTTTCAGGGGTATATAAGCAATTGCCCCTTTATTTAAGTATTTAGCAATCGTTGGAATCCTATCTCGTCGGCTGCAGTGCGGAGGAGGAGGAGAGCGAGGGGCTTTTCGTCTAGGGCTTCAGTGGATTGAGTGAGGGGAGAGAAGGGGAGATTGTGATCGATTTTTTTATTTTCTGTTTCTTTTCTATTTGTAATCGGACGAAATGGAATGGGTGGGTTGGGTTGAGTAGAGTAATTATTTATTTTTGGTTGGATTGGGCTTTATATTTAGGCCTTAGTAAAAAATTTTTTAATTTTTTTGACATAAATGAGACTCTTACACAAAAATGTCTCAAAAATGTGTCACTATAATTTAATTCTGTTGTAGTGAGAATGTTTTTAAAAAGTTTTAGCCTCCAAACAGTAGTACAAACTAAAGTACAGAAATTATTAACGATAGAGAGTTCTCCTTTTCAAAAGCTACTACTTTTAAGGGATAATTGCCTATATACCTCTCATGCGTCTGAAAATATTCGATCTATTCCTGCTTTTTTTTCTTTCTAAAATGCCTCTCATACGTTCCACCGTTATTGCAAAATACCCCCGCAATTATCTCCTATTAAGTTAATCTGGATTAAACGTGAGTTAAATATCTACCACAGTTAAAAAAAAATTAAAATACCAATTTTGCCCTTAACTTAAGGGCAAATACGAAAGGTTGGTGACGGTAGAGGGGTATATTGGAAAAAATCAAAAGTTGAAATACTTTTGTGCCCTTGACTTTAAGGGCAAATAAGAAAGATAGTGATGGTAGAAGGGTATATTTGAAAAGGGCAAAATAGTAATTTTACAGAGATAACAGAGTTACTTAACAGATTTTAACTCTAAGGGTATATTAGAAATAGGTTGGAACATAGGAAGGGTATTTTTAATATTAGCCTTCTAAGAGGGGTAAACCGGAAAAATCGGAAACTTTTCAGGGGTATATAAGCAATTGCCCCTATTTTTAATATAGGGGATATATACCCTTATTAATTCATGAAAATGCTGCATATATGATTTATCTGTTAGCTTATCTGTGATCGACCTGTCTCTAACTCTCCTATGCAATTAACTATTATATGAAAAAAAAAAACTTAATTAGAACTTCAGATCATTAAGAAATACTATCCAACCTACAGAAATTTTAATCTAACTATATAACTTTTCATTTTATATTACTTTAATTATATGAAAAGCACTTCCAACCATCTAGTTCTTAAACTCAAACGTCTCTTTAGGTGCAAGAAGTACGTACGTTAGTAATTGAGAACAAGATAGATTATATTTCAAAAATGGATCTATCTTGGAGTGATTGATTAATTGGATGTTTGTACTAGGGATGCAAACGGATCCGGGTTGGTGGATCTCCCGCTTCGATCCGCCCCCGACGGAGGCAGTAAATGGGAGAAAATAAGCGGATTCGGGACGAAAAACGGGGCAAATTTTACGATCCGAAACGGATTCGGGACGTAAAACGAGAGAAATTTTGATCACCCGAATCCGCCCCGTAATTATTTTTATTTTTAAAAAATATTCTTAAAAAGTAATTTATTTACCAAAAAAGTCAAAATACAAATAAGTTAGTTTTCTAATGTATTTATTTTTTAATTTTATTTTAAATTGTGATTGATATTTTTTATTTTTATAATTGATGATATTATTAAATTACATATATAATATTATTAAAAATTATTATTTTATATTTTATACCATCTTAATAATATTATAATTTTATAAATGACTTACGAGACGGAGCGGGTTATGGGATGTATTTTTTAACCCGTCACGAATTCGGGCTGGAAAGCGAGGCGGGTTTTTGCTAGTCAGGGCGGGAGGCGGGACGGGGCTTCCGCCCTCAGATCCGCCACGTTTGCATCCCTAGTTTGTACATTCTAAAATCTAAACTACCAGTGCTTATAGATTATAGGAAAAATTTTCTGTGTGTCCCTCCAAAATCATATATTTTCATAGATGCCCCTATAAAAATTAAAATATTCTAAATACCCCTCTAAATACAACAAACTTTCAAAACTACCATTCAAAGTAACTTTCGTTAAAATTTATAGTAACGGCAAAGCAAATACCAATTTTAGCCTTTTCATAATTGCCCCTTTTAAATGTTCCAATATTTAATTCTCACTAATAAGTTATAACTGTTGGAACATTCTCCCTAATAAGTTATAACTTTTGTAAATACCTTTTGAATTTAAAATTCTTGATTGGGATTTACCAACATGCATACTTATTGTCTAAGATATTTAGTTTAAAAAATATCTTTAATATAATTATTTAGACCTACTTATGAAATCTGTGTAAGTCATTTCGTTAGATTCTCATATTAATTTCTTTAAATTTTGTATAATCTAATTTAAAAGAATAGTATTTTTATCTTCTTAAATCTTGCTAAATGCTCCTAAATTTTTTTAGTTTTTTTATAAAGGGAGAGAGTGAAGAATAAATTGATTGAACAATTATAACGATTTATCATCAATTATGTAGTATAAAATTACTTATCAAATTTGAAGTAATAATAAAATGATTTAATATTATGTACAAGATTAGAAAGAAGCAACAAAAAAATTTGATACAACTATAAAAATAATGCAAGTTAAGAAAATCTATTGGAATAGCAACAAACTAGCATGTAATTAAACAAGCTTTTATGAATTTAAAATTTTACATTCTAAAATAAATTGAAGTAAAAGAAACTTGAAAATCTAAGACTAATTTGAAAATATTGAACTAAAAGATTCTGTACTATTTAAATAAACTAAAACAATTAGCTTGAACAGTTTGTAAATAAAAAATAAGTAAAATTTTGCATAATACAAATTTGACTATTTAAACTAACATAAGTATCCAAGCGAACTTATCCAATACATGTCATAAAAAGATATTAATAAAATTTATTACAGTTAAATATTTAACTGATCTGAGTTAAATGTTAGTATATATATTTATTCAAACTATTATTAAATTTTTATCTTTATATAAACAAAGAAGATTTAAAAAGTGAGGAATGATTTTGAAATTCCCTTTATTTTGAAAACCATTTATAATCGTCAAAGACAAAATAGACATTTCAATCTTTAACTCATTTCAGTTTGGACATTTTTCAAAGAAAGTAGACATTTAAAGGGGTAATTATGATATTATCAAATTTATAAGGATATTTTTGATATTTGTAAGTTTTACAGGGGCATGGATGAAATTGACCCTAGATTATATATAGTTGGAACTAACAACGATCGAATGGTTATAGTTTCTTTTGGGGACAATAAACTCGTATAATAATGATCGAATTAATAGTTAATTATAGCACTACAACAAAATATATTTTAGACGTTTTTTCTAATGCCTTTAATATTTAAAGATTCGCCAACACTACGATTAAGCGTTGTCAATAAGATATTTTGATCAAATATTTATATATATTTTTCGACGCTTATATTAAAATATCGGTATATTTATCCCGACATGCTTATTTAACGACTTTTACCCGACAAGTCGGGATTATTTTACGACGCTTTAAAGTCGCTAATTATGATTTAAAATACCCTTAAAAGCAAAAATTTTTGTAGTGTAGTTTCTTTAATTTGGGAACAATAAACTCATATAATAACGATCGAACAGCTATTAATTCCACCCGTCCTTAATTTCGGAACAAGCTAGCTTGTTCTTAAATAATTAACAACAAACTTAATTAAAATCAAAATCTTATTTTAATTGTTATATTAATTTATTAATTAATATAATTAATGTATTTGCTATTAATTATTGCTTAAAGTATTAAGTAATTTATTAATTTATTATTTTCATTAATTAATTAGCTAGTTAAAAATAATTATTTAATTTGTTTGCCTAATTTATATTGATTGGCCAAATTAATATTTTGACAAAATTTAATTAACTCATTTATTACATAGTGAATTTATTTTTGATATTTAATTAATTAATTAATGTGTTTCTTCATTATCTTACAAGTATTCATAACTTTTTTTAAAAAAAATGTGTTAAATCTATTATTTAATTAATATGTTGATGTCAATTAATTAATTAGGTAAAACACATTATTTCAAAATTATAATTACCCTTATTTTGCTGATCCAACCTAACAATGCAACTGCTACATTTTTTTTTTATTCTAGGAATAATTTTATTTTTATTTAAGCGTTAAATGTGTCATGTTCTTATTTATCTCCAAAATTTTATCCATTTTTGGGAGTAAGTAATTTCTGCTTATTCCTAAACTAAAAGATAGAGTTAAGGTTTAGAAGAGACATAAGGCTAAATCAGTTGGCATTGGCAAGAAATTAAGTATATACAGTAAAAACGGTAAAGGGAGACTCTTGTTAAAAATATATTCTTTCCAATCAAAGTTATAGATTTTCATTGTGAGGACAATATTGTGGATCGCAAACGCTAACCAGGTATTCCAAAATCACGTGCTAATAGGTGACTCAACTCATCTGTTTGATAAGTGTGACACCCTGCTTCCCAGCGGGCCATTTATTCTAGAACTAATCTACCTCTAGCACGTTTAACCATCTTAACCTATTAAGTATAGCCACTTGTCCAACATGTTATAGCCGATAGATTTAATTTAATTCTATTAAACTATATATATATAGGCTACTATACTCATATGAGTATAGAGCCCTTTGTACTCATAACTTTTTGACCGTTCAGATTAAAAAATGTGCGACTAGGATAAGAGTGATTACGGTTAGGTTGATAGTGGGCCCCCTAGGATTGAGTAGATGGTTGGTGGAATAGTATAATCTAATGAGTAAAAATGATTAAAGGGTGGATCAAAGGGCCAAAAACTTATAAGTACAAGAGCCTCTATACTCATAAGAGTATAGTAGTCGGACTATATATATATATATATATATATATATATATATAGGACTATTCTAAATTTTAGTGGTGTCATATTTCTCTTTTCTTAAAGTTCTTACATCCTCGTCAGGCGCAAGTGCACTCATAAAAATCAGATGATATGAGACTCGTCACGCTAGCCTTAGCTGACCTTGTGGGAAGCCGCACTCTACCTACATTAATGGTTGTCAAATGGATTGACGCACTCTATCTGCTGTATGACATTAACTCAGCCGAGACTTTTACACTTCTAATTGTTAATTGGCTCTAATACCAACTAGGTCGTCTCGTTTCTCAGGTGGTCATCCATCCTTTTAGCTCTAACACATTTAACCGTCTTAACCTCTTTGGGCTAAATACACTCACAAGTATCAGACAATATGGGACTCATCTCGATAACCTTAGCCGACCTTGTGGGGAGTTGTACTCCACCGACAATGGTCGTCAACCGGTAGCCATGCTCTACCCGCAGTTGTTGACCTTAGCTCACCAAGACTCATTTCACTCTTCTAACTCGTTTTTTGACCGTCATACCAACTGTGTCGCCCCCCTTCATAGAGCTAGGGTCACTCATTCTAGAATTACTTTAACTCAATCACACTTAACCGTCTTATCCTCTTTGTTCGATCTAGCCACCTTCCCAATGTACTATAGCTCACTTAAAAAGTTTTAGTTCTATTGTAAATTGTAACCTCACTTAATTTATTAGGCTCACCCAACCCAACTTTATTGGTCTCCCAAGCCTACTGTCCCCTATATCGTTTCTATTCCGAAAACATGTATTGATAGAAAAAACACATTTATAGCACTTAACAGCTCAACTATAACGCTCATAGACTTCACTTGACTCAACCCATCTGAATGTTAGATATATTACTTGATCATTGACTGTAACCTTGCTGATCATCTTATTGAGCTTACCCAACTTAATTGATTAGTCTTTTAGGCCTATTGTTACGGGGTAAAAAGTTGAACCTATTTTAACCAATAATAAATAGCCAAGAAATATCCAGTATCAAGCACCCAGAGATGGAATGGAGTAGAGTGCTTCAGATAGATTAATTATATATAATTCACAAAAGAGATCTGTTGATACCAAAATTGAGCCGACCTAACCCACGTATGAGCCAATAAGGACACGTGGTACATCAGGAATTGGCAATAAAGCGCCCGAAGGACAAGAAGGCGAGAACGGTTGAAGATTGGGGCGTAACTTCCATAAGAAGTTGACGTAACTTCCATGAGAAGTTAGCGTAACTTTCATGAGTAGTTAGTGTAACTTCCACAATCATGATTACAACCACTTGATCTCTCCAATTATTTTCAACCAACCAATAATGTAGGTTATAAATAGTAACTTTGAAATTGCAATAGGGGTCTTTCTCCATCCTGAGCGATAAAACCACCCTTATTTCCTCTGCATTTCTAAGAGTAGTCTTAATGTAATCTTTTTCTTTTCCGCATTTACTGCTTTCCTATGAATAATTTGTAACTTAGTTCTTTGGAATCTGTCTACCCCTCGGGCATCACTCCTGAAGCCTGTCTGCTCTCAAGGCATCACTCCGTTGTAGACTACATTTGCAGAGTCTGTCTGCCCCACGGGTATCACTCTGTTTTATTAATATATAAAGACATTTGGCTCTTTCAACCGATCAATCACTATGTATTTCATCTATTCGGCTCTTTAAGCCGACCAGCTACTGTGTACTTCTTCCATTCGGCTCTTCTGCCGACATTGATCCCTGCACACTCAGATATTCGCTCTTCCAGCCGAACCAATTTTATAGTGAAGGTTTTCGGACCCGACTAATTCGATCCCTCATCAGCCGAATCGCTTGATCAGTCGAAGGACGCAAACTTCGATGATCACTATCCGCAGTCGTTCCTCACCCCGACGCGCTTTCCGAGGAGGATCTTTGACCGGATCAAGAATCGAAAAATTCGACTCCTAACAAGATCATTGAGACCGACTTTAATTTATTTGAACACCTCATATATGTTCGAACCCTCCAGGCCCTAGTAGGAGTTGGAATATTGGTGCATGGGAATCCAAGGGTCCAAAGACTCCCCGTTAATTGTACACTCATCTTTAAATTACTCTCGTTGCGTTTTGAATGATCGATCGATGAGACAAATAATTAAACGCGATCGACAACAAATCATATGGAAAACATTGTGATAATCACAAAATAACCCAACAGAGAGGAGGATATATATAATTGCGTGCGCGCGTGCATGCATGCTTATTTGTGCATGTACAATATTTAATGCAAGCGGTTCACTTTGCGGAACACAGCTTGCATGGAACATCCCTTAATAAGTAAGTTCATGTGCCCCTGCGTACATCGCATGACACCCCTGGAATTCATTAATTTTCTTATATTTGTTGTTGACCAAAAAAGATGATCAATCACCGATCGAGCGGTTGGTGCATGGTCAACCGCCCAATAGAGGGCCATGATTAATACAGTTACCGTGAATACATGGGCTTTTTTTTCAAATAGCCCCCTAACAAAAAGTTATTTTACAATTGGTCCTGTATAAATTTTATTTATAAAAATGACCCTACCCCCGCCAAGCAAGCGCCACGTCAGCGCCGCGCGGGCGGGGCGGGGCGGGGCCAGGTGTTTAAGTTGAACACAGTGAACCATTCACCGTGTCAAATACACGTAAGACCCACAAATATTTCGGACCCCGGACTTAGCCAAAATATGACTAAGTCCGGGTATTTGTATTAGACACGATGAATGGTTCACCGTGTCCAATACAAATATCCCGGACTTAGTTGTATTGGACACGGTGAATCCAATACAAATATCTTGGCCCTGCCCGCTTCCTGCGCTTAATGGTGGCGCTGCCATTTTTGCAAAAAATTTACAAAAGGCCAATTCTAAAATAAATTTTTATTAGGGGGGTGATTTGCGAAAAAAGCCCTGAATACATACACAAATATATATATAGGTGGAAACCATATTTTCTAATTGCTACCTTTTATACGGTCTATTAATATATTTATTTATACCGGTTTAGATCGTTACCATTAATCCTAAAAGTTCGATGTATTAGAAATATACAACAAATTAAAGTATACGGCTCTCAATTGTGACTTGACTCAATTAGTCTTATGCTAATTCAAATATGACTCGACTTAATCCGACCTCCTATTTTCGAACATAACTCGGCCTAATTTAACTTCCCACCATATAGTATATATAGAATGCTGGTTCTTTTGAAACAACATTTGGTACTCTATAAATCCGCTGATGTATTAATAATTCGTATGGAATTATTATTTATCCTCCAACAAAAGTATATATTATTCTCCTGGGTAAAATTAGAGGAGACTTTTTATTGATTTTATAGTTTTCTAAATTCCATCAATTTGTCCGGTTTAATTGGACCTTTTTAAGTTGGGCCTTCAGGTTATAATCTAGTCAACAATTAATTAGATCTATTGGTTTAAAGAATTCAAATTAATTATATTAAAATTTAATTTATGTTAAACAAATTAAGAAACAATATACAGCAAAAATTTTGTTTTAGAGTACTAAACAGAGAATTGTTTTACTACTACAATATTTTAATTCAAGGGTTATAACAACAAAAAGGTTCTTCTATTCAAATATCTTGACATAATCGATTAAATTGGTAAGTTCGGATTTTTTCAACTAATTAGAACCAAAAATCAAAAGTTTAGGTCAAATCGAATGATTTAAATCGAAAAACCTGTAAAACAGAATTTTATTGGCCGGATTAGGCAGATCTAGTTCGATAATTCGATTTTAACCGAATACTGCTCGCCCCGGATAAAATATTGTTTTTTATAATTACTTTTGAAAATTGTTGTTCTAGATGCATGTTACATTATATTATCTATCCAGATTCTTGATGTGTTGAAACGTTTTTTAGAGTTCAGAATTTATAATTAATATTAAAACTAAAATAAACAGTAGCTAGAATTAAGTTCAAAAAAAATAGTATTGCAATTTTTTGTTCGAACTTTTTGAATTATTGCAATCAAACTCCGAAATTCAATATTAATTGTTCACTATATATCTATTTATTCCTAACGGGAAAGTAAGGTGGTAGTTTTGTGGTTAATATATATAGTGTGTGACAAGGACTAATTAAGGTGTGACATATATCCTTACTACAACAATAAATACATTATTATTTGGTCAATAAAATTGGATTGTCATATTTAACTGCAATAGTTTAAAATGTTTAGATAAAGAATTACTACAAATTAAAATTTAAATACCAAATTTCATCCATATCCCTCTAAATATGAGAAATATCATAAATACCCCTATGAACTTTAATTTTTGTATCGTAATTCCCTTTCCAAATACATATTTTCTTATAAAAATACCCTTATCCCTTATACTCAGTCTCCTCAAGTCATATTAACCTTAGTTAGATGATGGTCTAACACAAGTTTAAATTTGAAATGTCTATTTTGCCCAAGAGTTGAGAAGTTTTTGGAGGGTATATATTAATTTTATGGTTTTATATATTATTTGAACATAATTAACTTTTGTTCACTATTTGTTTAATATCCAAATTAACATTATTCATTGATATTCTTTAGTATTAATTATTTAGCACCTAACTTCTCAACTCATGGACAAAATAGACATTTTAGGAGCAAATATGAAATTTTAAAAATTTAAGGGCTATTTATGCTATTAGAGCTATTTGGAAGGGCACCAACGAAATTTTCCTACGAACAAATTGAAGGAAGGACCAAAATGTAATTTAGCTAAAAAGGTTTAGGAGGCGATTTGTTGTACTAAAAATCGTGAAAAATAATTTTTTGCCAAAAAAATTTCTGTGGAAAAAACAGATTATGTTTTGTAATGTTTAGTTTATTAAAAGAAAAAAAAAAAATAACGTTTGTTTGGTTTGATTAAAAAAATGAATGAAATTTTTTTTTTACGCAGCTTGGGTTTTTATTTTTCATCGAAAATCGGTGAAAAACAAAAATATTCAATTCTCCTCAAATCGATCTATAAAAATAAAATTTCAAAATTTTTTTACGACTAAATAAATGCATGAAAAATATTTTTTTTAAAGAAAAAAAAATAAATGTTGATATATTTTAGGGATAACCAAATAAACAAACCCTTATTATTACATGTTAGTGATGTATTATTAAAGAAGGTTGAACGTAAAAGGGTGGTGGGGGGTGGACATCACATGCACATGGGGGGGGCGTGCAGTGCGGAAAAGGGACCAACAGAAAGCTCCAAAAAGGCTGTATGCATGCAGACATGCACATGAGATAGTTGGCATCGAGGGCTACAAACACATACACATGCATAGCCTAATTAATTAATTAATTAATTAAGGGAGATTAAAACTATATTTTAACATATTTCCCTGTGTCAATTAATACTAAACATTTAATAGAGAATTCTAGGTATATATATATTTATATAGGCTAGGGCTACTATCATATTAATAGGATAGGAGCACTTGTCCTATCAAGTTTTTACCCCTTGGATAAAAAATTGTAGGGTTAGGATGATATTAGTCGGTTAGAGTTGAATGGCCTCCCTAGGGTTGAGTGGTCCTCACTGGGTTGTAGTATTTCATCCAATGGTTAGAAATGATGAAAAGAATTGATCCAAAAGTTAAAAACTGATAGACAAGTGCTCCTATCCTATTAAAAGGATAGTAGTTTACTCTATATATATATATATATATATATATAGAGAGAGAGAGAGAGAGAAGGGTTAATTATCTGTGATATTAGAAGTACGTCACTTGTACTACTAATTTTCGATCATTTATCAATTTTGATGGATGGTTAGGATCGAAACCATAAGAGAAATTGAGAAAAAAATTAAAAGTCTCAATTTCTCTTCTCTTTGAATTTTTTTCCAATTTCTTTTCTCTCTCTCATCCTAACCATCCATCAAAATTAATGGATGGCTAGGAAATTAGAAGCACAATACTTGTGAATAGCACAAAGCAGCCCTACTCACCGTTTGATCCATTCCTTAATCATTTTTATCCATTAGATTATACTATTCAACCAACCACCTACTCAACCCTAGGGGGCCCACTATCAGTCTAACCGTAATCACTCTCATCCTAGCCGCATATTTTTTCATCTGAACGGTCAAAAAGTTATTAGTACAAAGGGCTCTATACTCATATGAGTATAGTAGCCCCAGCCTATAATCCTTTAATTAGTACGTAAATAATTTATAAAATTTAATTTCTAAAAACTTTAAATATTCTAAATCAACTTTAACAGTTCCGATCATCGAATCGAAATCACCATCATCTAAAACGATTTAGGAGGACGAAGGTATATATTCGCCCTCCTAAAAGGATAGAAGCTGGATTCCATATATCATATAATTATTTAGATAGAAGTCTATGGAGACCCTGTGACTATAATCCCTCCTAGAGTAGCCCCTCAGATTTATCATTTTTAATAAGATTTTTAATTTTATAGTTTTATCTATTTTCTAGCAAATTATTGAATTAGCAAATGACTAATAGCTTGTAAAGCAATTAAATTTAATAATATTTTTAACTTAACAAAATAAAATAATTCAAATAATAAAAAATTATAAGTTAAGATGTTTAATTAGATTTAGGAGCCGTTTAGTTCTATATAATTATAAATACAATTTAGTTAGCAATTCATGCAATTGAAAATTAGGTAGTTTCAATTACATATATCTTATGTGGTTGAATATGCCAGAAAGTACTTTACTAATAAATAATATATTTAGGCTCAGTTTGGTATTGAGGCCTATCTAACGCTATTAAATAAAATGGAGTTGTGGAAAAAGTATATAGAGATATGCTTGTACGTTCTTCAGTGAAACCGCAGAAAATATATCGTAACTAAAACTGTCCAAAATATCCGATATACCATATCCAATCCGAACCCTATCCGGACCCGAATCGGAACCGATAAAAAATAGATAGTATATGAGTAAAAAAATTATCCCTTAAAGTTTCGGGTATGGATCCGAATATTTTATATTCATATCCGATTTGGATCCGAACCCAACTTTTAAATGAGTAGGATTTGGAATAGTTTTCAAATCCGGATCCGGATCCGGACCCGATAAAATATCCGACAATAAATAAAAAAAATATTGAACTTTTAAAGTTGAGGGATTAATTTTCGTAAAACTTATAGATGAGGGGTCTCTAAATATTTCATCAAACACTAGAATCCTAGCCGCTCCTTTACTCCTTTCTTATCTCTAAATTTTTTTTTTATTTTTTTTATTTCATTTCTACCTAATAGTTTTTTATGAAGCAATATTTCCACCGTCGTTATCATCGATGTGGCACGAGAGAGTATTTTTCAGATTTCTTTTTTCATCATAGTCGGCAATCTAGTTGTTTTTAATGAATATGCTATTTAGTAAATTTTCTGATTTTTCTTTATTTTTTTTTCTTTTTTGAATGTTAGAATATAATATTAGCAAAGATTTAAGTGCAGACGGCACGGGGTCGTGCCGAATTTGCCTTAAACACTGCACGCACGGCAGTACGCCGAGCCGCACCGATGTTAGTTTACCAACCAAACCTTGAATATTAGTAATTACTACAACTTATATTCTAGCTCTTTATTGGTGGAGATTTATAATTTGTCCACTATTTAATAAAATCTAAAAAAAAAATATATGTATACGGATATTCGTATCCGATTTAGACCCAATCCATATCCGGTCTTGAACGGATAGTATATGGATAGTCACTACAAAGACCCGCTCAAATAGACCGGGTGGATATATCAGTAACTTAAGTATCCAAACCCGGACCCAACCCGAAGTTAAATGGGTAGGGTATATATTTTTTTTTCTAACAATTTCTTTTTAGGATACGGATACAGTATATCAACTATCCAGACCTGACCCGGCCCATGGACATGCACCTTGGTCAGGCCCATGGACACCTTTAATCATAACGGACTCATCGCAATATACGGAACGCAATATTACGTACGGAAACAAACAGGGAAACAAACAGGTACCAACGTACTTTCTCAACGCACGTAACGCAATCTTCCCGCAATCCCAAACGAAACCTTAGTTGCATGTAGTTCAGAACTTACAGCTTAAAATTTTATTACTTTATACATAGAGGTGATGAGATTACCCCCATTGAGAAAAAAAATTTCTATTTAAAAAGTGATTAGAGAGGTGAGTTTATTTTTTATTTAAAATTACTCACTCAAGTTGTTGCAATTAGAATTGTGGCTAATTTCGACATAATTTCAATTGAATTCAAATGTATTAAATCAAAAAGATTAAATTTGGTTGTGAAGGCAACTATAATTATATTACAATCAAAATAACATGCATGCAATATATTAATCAAACAGCCTCAGCTACATATAAATGAGAAAATCTCATAATATATATTGTCACTAATTAACTCGTTGGCATCCATGATGTAGAGAGATTAATATTTCGTCGGCTTGTATATATGAGTAGTCTAAAAATATCACATAAATTAATTATGAGCATATAAATAACTTAATTATCTTGCTAATATTTTTGGGTAGAGATGTCGACACATCATACCAGGCTCGATTTCTTCAAAATTTTAAACCAAAATTAATCCGAACTAATTAACTTCCAGTTTTAAAAGTCAAGATGCTAATCATGGGCATGTATAGCCACAATCATAACCGTTTAGATTTTAAAATTCAAAGCTATATATATTTTAATTAAACATAACCATAAGAGTTCAGTTTCAAAAATACTAGATATATTTTAATTAAAATGTATCTAGTACTTAAAAACTGGAACTAAAACCCCAGACTCAAAAACCAAATTATAAATCTGTCAAAAAACAATCACTAGAATTACATCAAGTGAAATTCAAAATCCTAGCTCAATTATTAATAACTAAATAAAATAATTTGATTCAAAGCCTACGTACTAAATTAAAAGAGTGGCTATGTATAAATATTTATATAGGTGTATCCGAACTCGGTTTCAGATTCGAATTAGGTTCGGAAAATTACAAAAAATTATAACCATATCTGTAACAGTTAGATATTAACTATATATTTAGTCCCTTTGTCCACCAGGAAATTAAACAATTTCCATTTAGACTTGATAGAAATTGCATCTTCCAGATTCATCAGTGTCGAACAGATCGAATTTAGTAAAGACATATTCATGCATAAATAAAGAGGAATGCTGAGTGAATTAATGTACATCTCTCTTGGGTTATAACACATACATTTTATTCATCCTAAAAATTGGTAATATTGATGTGGTTAGTGAAACAACTCTATATCTAAAATTGATAGGGTGTATAATTTACGTACATCTACTTTTAGAGTGTGTAGTGTTGGCTTAAAGAGATCGACCAGTATCTTAACTTTGTGGTGTGGAAGGTCGAATTGGGCCGAATCATGTTTGAAATTGCAGGATGTCGGATTGGGTGTTATGTTGAAGTAACGTGAAGCTCGTTAGATCGACTCACAATCGAGATCCGTAAACACTATATTTATATGTTTTAATTGAATAAATTGTATTTTTTAATAGCCTGAGTTTTTGGATTTAATAGTTGTCGCTAATAATCCTGCAAGTAGTATTAGAGCCAGAAGTCACAAGTTCGATTCCCACATGCTGATTAGCATGCATCAATGATCCAGCAAATAGTATTAGAGCAAGAAATTATAGATTCGATTTTCACGTCCTGTAAATTTATACATAAGCTAATAGTTATTAGTGTTAATAATCCGACATAATATTGAGGGTTCTTAGCACATATTCACCTTGAGAAGAGAGATGTGGGTATAGAGAGAGAGAGAGAGAGAGAGCGTTTAGAGGAGAGATGTGGGAAGAGAGAGAGAGAGAGAGAGAGAGAGAGAGAGAGAGAGGGGGAGTGGGGGAGGAATCTAGTATAGTGTCTATTCGTGGTCACCTCACCTCGTTGAGTGGCCCTTCTCATTGGAAAAGGTGACAAAGACCCCAAACTCCCACAACGAGAGATCGATCGATGTATAAAAAGTGATTCCCAAAACATCATCTCATCACCTCCCCCCCCCCCAACTACTGGCCATATATGCACTTCAATTTGACCATGATGATAATATGTATGTAGTACACGGAGGCTCCGCCTTTTGACGCCCTTTGACTGACCGCTTTTTGGCTTCTTAATACCGACAAGGAAATCCAAAAGGACATCACATTTGTACCAGTTATTACTTACCGCCTGCACCAGGTGTATCTTCATATGCCATGCAACATGCACACTCAAGTCAATGATGCTAGTTAATTATATGATTAACAATATTGAAAAACTTGTATATATATAAAAGAGGAAATTTCAAATAGTCCCCGTGTGGTTTCGCACTGTCTCATTTTAGTACCCTATGGTTTAAAATGTATCAAGTTAGTACCAAATGGTTTCGCACTTTCTTACTTTGGTGTTCTGTGATTTCAAGTGTATCAAGTTAGTATTCTGTAATTTTATTTTTGTATCAAATTAGTGTGGTTTCAATTTTCACTTTTTAGTATTTATTTCGGGACATATAATTTAACGAAATATTAGACCACAAGGTGCTGAAGTGAGAATGTGCAAAACCACGTGGTACTAACTTGATACACTTGACACCACATGTTACTAAAGTGTCACGCCCCGGGTTGCTCGGGCAACCGGGCACGCCGACAATCCGCCGTACACAAGGAAAATTTTTCCTTGTATACGAAGCGTAGTTGTACCTGTATAGAAATACAACGCTACAAGCAGTAGCATAGAGCAGAAACATACTATAAACATAAGCAGGTAGTACAAAAGAACAATACACATACAAGTTCACAAAGACTACTACTCGATCCAACGAGTTCACAACTGTATGTACAAAAGAGTAACCCAAAAGTCAGTACCTGCAGGAGAGGAAGACGGCTAACACGACACCAGTCGGGAAGGGCTCTAGCTCGCGACGCCCTTACCACGGTCCCCCTCAGAAGCAGCAGCAGCCGACGCCGAAGGCCCTGCAACAAGGGTGGAAGAAACGGGGCGTGAGAACTACTGTAAAAACAGGTAGTCCTCAGTGGGTGCCGCCCAAAACAACATCGGTCCACCCACTAAGTCTACAGGGTAAGTAAGAGCAGGAAAAAGGAAATTGGAAACATTCTACAGCTATAAGTCACTACTCTGAACACTCAAGACTAACCACCTGTAGTACCAACCACACCTGACCCAATTTTACCAGGGACTGTGAAACACCCGTCCCGCCTGTCGAAGCAACACTACAACTACCCCGTAGCTAGCGGAGAGCAACCCACACGAGGGCGCAAGCCGACACCAACGCAAAAGCACAAAGCCGGACTCCGAGCGCACTCGTGGGCGCGAACCAACCGAGTATGCAAGCGTATCTCTGTCGAGCTCAATCGGCTCTCACGAGGCATAGTCAAGTAACCGGGTCTAACCACTAACACACCACGTGCCCTGTGCACACACACCGTAACCGAACGTAAAATCGGGTCCACCGTCGCCCCGACGGTCCCCGACGACTCTACGTAACTAAGCTCGCATCCACAAGCGTCGAACAAACTACACTACTCGAGTATCCGTCGCACTCCCCGGCGACGATACGACACACACGCTCCTAGAGCTAAATCCGTAGTGTAATATATGACGATTGATCGTAGTGTTCTCCTAAGTCAAGTCCAAGTCCAAACATGTATAAAAATACTACTTGTGAACATGCTCCAAAATTCAGATTTAATACTAGCTGATATTCATGAATTCGAGCTAAGGTCTAAACGTTAAAACCGAATTATACATGTCGACTACTTAAACTTAGGAATGACCGATGGATGCCCACCTCTGTGGCGAATCCCTGGCAGCAAGGAGTGCCTCTGGGTCCCTCGATCACCTCCGCCGATCCGTCACCGTCCAAAAGACAACTCGCGAAGAGATAAATCAAAACTCGATTTCTTCGAAATCTGTCCGGAAAACTGCGGCTGAGAAAAGCTTAAAGTTAACTAAGCTAACCTTGTCCAAATTCAGCGAGCAAGGGCTCGAAATCTTCGCCTCGCAGTCAGGAATCCAACGGCTCCAGTTTCGCTGGATTCCGCCTCTCCTCCGCTGAGTTCTAGGCGAAGCACCGACGTCGACGCTGGAAATCAGCAAATCAGATTGTCAGATTCTGCTCGCGGGGCAGCGGCTCAGTAAAACGGCACTTCGACTGGGCTAACCTGCTCCAAATCCAGCGAGTAAGGTATCGTTGGAATCGTCTCGAAGTCGCGGATCCAATGCCCCAGATTTCGTCGCGATCCGAGTTCCCTACACGGAGAAAAAGGCAAAACACCGCGGAGTGTCGCTGCACAGCAGCAGTTCGAGGAGGAAAACAGCAAGGGAGAAAACTGGGATTTCGACTGAGCTAACCTTCACCAAAAATTCCAAATAAATGCTCGTTGGATTCCTCTCGTCGTCACGGTTCCAACGAGTCTAGGCACAGCGAAATCCGTCGCTTCTACGTCGCGTACGACCCAAAATACGGCGAGTCGACGTCGATTTCTGAGTCCGAACTCGGCTCGAAAATAGTTGAAGTGGAAGCAATGGAGGTGTTCTAGATGGATCACTCACCTCGAGAATCTCTTAGATTCGTCGCAGCGTCGAGGATGGCGAAATCCCGGGCTCGCTCGGCTCCTCGCAGCACCACGGCGTCGAGAAAAACTCTCGAACGGCCGCGGCGCGTCGTCGGCGGTGTCCGCACTTCACCCAAGCTTCACCACCTCACTTTGGTTGAGCTAGGGGATGAAGAAGAGGATTAGCAGATGTGTAAAAGCCTCCCCCTCTCTCTCCTTACGTGTAGGTATGTAGAGGGGTTTGGTGATAAAAACAAAGTGAGACCAAACCCCTTTGCTCACCTACTAAAGGGTCAGGTCACTACATCCTCCCCCACTACAAAAAGTTTCGGCCGCGAAACTCAACCGTACCTCAGCTCTGCTCGTCGAACAGATAGGGATAGGCCTCCCTCATCACCGTCTTTGGCTCCCAAGTCGCCTCCCGCTCCTCGTGATTACTCCACTGTACTTTGACATACGGTATGGCCCGATTGCGCAATTCTTTCGCCTCGCGAGCAAGAATCCGCAACGGCCGCTCCTCGTATCGTAGATCCTCGCTAATCTCAAGCGGAGTGAAGTCAATCACGTGAGAAGGGTCGAACACATATTTCCTCAATGCCGAGACATGAAAAACGTCGTGGACGCCAGCAAGTCGTGGGGGTAGAGCAACTCTGTAAGCAACTGACCCAACTCGCTCCAAAACCTCGAAAGGGCCAATGTAGCGTGGACTGAGCTTTCCACGCACTCCAAAGCGGCGAATCCCTCTAGATGGCGAGACTTTAAGGAATACATGGTCTCCAACCTGGAACTCTAAGTCTCGCCTCCTGGTGTCGGCGTAGCTCCTCCGCGGCTCGGGCCGTCAAAAGATGTCGTCGAATCATCTTCACATTTTCCTCTAGCAATATCTCGTGCCCAAGCGTCTTCCTTTCACCCACATCGCTCCAAAACAAAGGGGATCGGCATCGCGTCCATACAACGCCTCAAACGGAGCCATCCGAATGCTCGCTTGATAGCCGTTGTTGTACGCAAACTCAACCGCCTCAAATGCCGATGCCATCCTCCACTAAACTCCAAGACGCATGCCCTCGCATGTCCTCTAGCGTCCGAATGGTCCTCTCGATCGGCCATCTCGTTCGTGGGTGAAACGTCAGGCCGCACTGTGTACCCAAAGTCGTCTGCAAGCTCCTCCGTGTGTGATACAAACCTCGGGTCTCTATCTCGATACAATCGACACCGGCACACCATGTAGCTCGACGACCTCATCCAAGTATAGTGCGAGTCTCTCTCTCGGACCAAAGTGGTCTGAATCGGCGTGAAGTGGGCGTACTTGGTCAATCGTCCACTATCACCCAAATGGCATCGAAACCACCCCGAGCTCTAGGTAATCCCACGACAAAGTCCATCGTGATCCGCTCCCATTTCCACTCGCACCGGCAGCGGACTCGAAGCTTGCCAGCACCGATGCTCCGCCTTCACCGTTGGCAAGTCAAACACGGAGCCACATATCTGCCAATGTCTCCTTTCATTCCATTCCACCAGAACTGGGTCTTCAAATCCTTATACATTTTGGTTCCACCAGGATGTACTGTATAAGGAGAACAGTGAGCCTCTCTCAATAACTCCGCTCGGACCTCTGAATCCACGAGTACACACAGTCGGTCCCTGTACCTCGCACTTCCCGAACCGTCCATCCGTGAAGCCCTCTGCTGTCCTCTCCAATCGCTCTCTAATCCTCAACAAGTGTGGGTCTCCACTGCTGTTTCTCTCGGATCTGTCCAACGAGTGGTGCAAAACCATAGACATTAGTATTGCGGTAGACCCGGGGGGACACGACCTCTAAACTCAACCGTCTGCAGCCTCCTCGAGTAACGGCCTCTCTGCGTGATCATCGTGCACGAGCCCCGCACCGCTTCCCGCTCAACGCATCCGCCACCACGTTCCCCTTGCCGGGATGACACTGAATGCTAATATCATAATCCTTCAATAACTCCAACCACCGGCGTTGTCTCAGGTTCAACTCCTTCTGTGTGAACAGATACTTGAGACTTTTATGATCCGTGAAAATCTCACAGTGCTCGCCATCCAGGTAATGCCGCCACAACTTCAAAGCAAAAACCACCGGCAAGCTCCAAGTCATGCGTAGGGTAATTCTTCTCGAAATCCTTTAATTGCCGTGAAGCATAAGCAATTACCCTACCATCGCATCAACACACAACCTAGTCCACCGTGTGAAGCATCATCGAAGATCACATATCCTTCCCCCATAATCGGGAGGGCAAGGATAGGAGCCGACATCAACCTCTGTCTCAACTCATCAAAGCTCCTCCGACAAAGACTCACTCCGCATAAACTTAATTCCTTTACGAGTCAATCGAGTGAGGGGTGTGGAAAGCTTCGCAAAGCCTTCCACAAACCGACGGTAGTATCCTGCAAGTCCTAGGAAGCTCCGCACCTCAGTCACCGTCGTCGGTCTGGGCCAGTCCCGAATAGCATCAATCTTCTTCGGGTCCACTGTCACTCCAACTGCAGAAATCACGTGGCCCAAGAAAGCGACCTCCCGTAACCAGAACTCGCACTTCGTTAACTTGGCATACAACTCCTTCTCTCGCAGAAGTTGTAGCACTATCCTCAAGTGCTCTTCATGCTCAGCATCGCTCCGGGAGTATATCAAAATATCATCGATGAAGACTACTACGAATCTGTCCAAGAACGGCTTGAATACTCTATTCATCAGATCCATGAACGCGGCAGGGGCATCCGTCAATCCAAAAGGCATCACCAGAACTCGTAATGCCCGTACCGGGTCCTGAAAGCCGTCTTGGGAACATCCTCGGCCCTCACCCTCAACTGGTGGTAACCTGACTGGAGATCAATCTTCGAAAATACACAAGATCCCTGCAGCTGATCAAACAGATCATCAATGCGTGGCAAAGGGTACTTGTTCTTGATGGTCACTTTATTTAGCTCCCTGTAATCCACACACAATCTAAGTGAACCATCCTTCTTCTTCACAAACAGCACTGGTGCTCCCCAAGGCGATACGCTGGGCCTGACGTATCCCTTATCCATCACATCCTGAAGTCGCGCCTTTAATTCCCTCGCTCACGTGCCATCCGATAAGGTACCTTTGAGATTGGTGCGGTTCCTGTGGACTACATCAATCACAAACTCAACCTCCCTCTGCGGCGGCATCGTCGTCAACTCCGGGAAACACATCCGGAACTCGCGAACTACGGGGATATCCTCGAGTCCCGCGCCGCCGTAGGTACCTCCACAACGATCGCCAAGAAAGCCACGCACCTCTACTCATCAGCTGTCGAGCTCTCGCTGAAGAAATGCACGCGGCGAACAAGGTACTCCTGCAGCCTCTGAAAGTAAACTCCTCCTGGTCTGGCTCGCGCAATGTCACGGTCCTCGCTCCGCAGTCGATAGTAGCGTAGTATCGCGTCAACCAATCCATACCGAGCACAATGTCGACGTCCTGCGGTCGCCCTAGAACTAACGGATACGTGGGCATAATCCACGAGTCTAACTGCACAGGACAAGACCTACAACACTCTACCACTCGTAGTACATGGTCAGGAATCTGGAACTCTCGGGCCTGAGGTAAAGTCTCTATCTCTAGACCATGCAACAATGCAAATGCTCGACTGATAAAAGACTGTGATGCACCGGTATCAAATAAAGTACGTGCTCTAATGCCGAAATTAAAGTGATACTGTCACCACTCGGTCACGACGAGTCCTCCAACCGAGCCGCAAAGACTCGCCACTCGAACTCCGTCGTCGATCATCCCGTCGTGGTGCCGACGCTCGGTCCCCCGACGGTAGCTCGGCGATGCTCCGTAACTCGTAAAGACCCGCGGCGCCGAAGGCGATGAGGTCTTTCGCCGACGCTCGTGGGCGGGTGGCCCTCATGTGTCCCGATCGTCCACATCCAAAACAACGGCCATCTCGCCGCTCGCACCGTTCGGCCGCGTGCGGTCCTCCACGGATCACGCCGCCGAGTCCTTGGTGGGCCCGCCGACGGGTGTCCCCGAAACGCCGACGCCCGAAGACCCCGACCACGAAACGTGGTCGCGAAGGCCTGGCGGACGCTACTCGGACCCGATCGCCCTCCGTCGTCCGGAGCGAGGCGCTCCCGTCCCGACTCGGTCCCGCCCCCGTGCTCGCTCCCGTAGTGTAGCCTCGCCGCGCTCCTCCCACAAAGGCTCGCTCAATGGACGCATCCAAAGTCCTCGACCTCCGCGCCCGTACAAACTCGTATAGATCCGGCCTCAATCCCTGCTCAAAGAGATACACTCGATGTGCCTCGTCTCTAGCTGCAAAAGGCACACAGTTCAGGAGTCGTGTAAACTCCCGAACGTACTCCTGCACTGTGCGATCGCCCTGCTGAATCCTCTTCAAGTCTTCCTCGATCATCTGCTTTACACCGTCAGAAAATACGTGCGTACGATCCCGCAAAACTCATCCCCCGTCTCGCGAGGCTACTACACCCAGCTCGCGCCTCATCCTCTTCCCCCACTCTCGGGCATCCCCTAGTAAACAATGGACCCCTAGCTGCACCTGCTCCACCTCAGGAATACGTAGATCCTCAAACAGCCTCTCTAGAGCACTCACCCAACCCTCGACCGCCCAAGGCTCAACACTCCTACCATCGAAGGTCGGTGGGTCAAAACGGTGCAAATGGACCAGTCGCTTCATCAACTGCTGCGCGCTCGCCTCGATCGATGGTGCGGGTCCTCCGGCGGCGCTACCGGTATCGAAGGAATCTCCACCGGTGGTGTGGCGGCGGCGGTGCCGGGGTAGTAGGAGGTGGAGCAGATCGCTCTGGTGCTCTCACGGCGTGCTCGATGCGGCTAATCTCTCGCACATCCTGCTGCGGTAATAATCCTCGCCGCTCGTCACCTCTGTCAATGCCGCTAGTGCGCTCAAGTCCGGCGGCGCACTCGTCTCCGTCGGGTGCTCGCTCCTCTACGGGGTACACCCGTCTCGGGCTGGGTGTCCTGCTCCGCCTGCACGGGTATCTGATACAGTGGTGGCGGCGGTGACGGTGGGGCGCGGCCCCTAAGCGGCGGTCGTCCTCTAGGTCGAGGCATAGCTGCACAATTAATAACGAGGTCAGTTACACACACACTCTTGACCCAATTATCGAAAGTCTCGAAGACAGTCCCTATTTCTCCTCAAAATTATGCCGTCTGCAGCCAACATAATTTTTCTGGACCGAAACAGGCACTCCTTCAGTCACTCACTCCCCTCTAGGATGAGTTAGAATAATCAATCAGTGACTTTCGTATTAAATCACGCCACTCGCGTCAAGCCTTCCTACGGTTTACCAGCTTAGGGTTCCTAGGTCCCAACGACCTGATACTAAGCTCTGATACCAACTTAATCGTCCACGCCCGGTTGCTCTGGCAACCGGCACGCGGATAACTGCACGACACATAGGAAAATTTTTCCTTGTATACGAAGCGTAGTTGTACTGTATAGCAATACAACCCTACAAGCAGTAGCATAGAGGAGAAACATACGATAGACATACGCAGGGAGCACAAAAGAACAATACACAAACAAGTTCACAAAGACTACTACTCGCTCCAGCGAGTTCACGACTGTATGTACAAAATAGTAACCCAAAAGTTACTACCTGCAGTTGATGAAGACGGCCAACACGACACCAGTCGGGAAGGGCTCTAGCTCGCGACGCCACACCACGGTCCCCTCGGAAGCGGCGGCGACGCCGAAGGCCCCGCAACAAGGGTGGAAGAAACGGGCGTGAGAACTACGTAAAACGGGTAGTCCTCGGTGGGTGCCGCCCAAAACAACATCGGTCCACCCACTAAGTCTACGGGGTAAGTAAGAGCAGAAAAGGAAATTGGAAACATTCTACGGCTATAAGTCACTACTCGAACACTCAAGACTAACCACCCGTAGTACCAACCACACCGACCCAATTTTACCAGGGACCGTGAAACACCCGTCCCGCCCGTCGAAGCAACACTACAACTACCCCTGTAGCTAGCGGAGAGCAACCCACACGAGGCGCAGCGACACCAACGCAAAAGCACAAAGCCAGACTCCGGAGCGGCACTCGTGGGCGCGAACCAACCGAGTATGCAAGCGTATCTCTGTCGAGCTCAATCTGGCTCTCACAGGCATAGTCAAGTAACTGGGTCTAACCACTAACACACCACGTGCCCCAGGCACACACACTGTAACCGAACAGAAAACTGGGTCCACCGTCAGCCCCCGACGGTCCCCGACGACTCTACAGAACTAAGCACGGCATCCACACATGAGCGCGAGCGTCGAACAAACTACACTACTCGAGTATCCGTCGCACTCCCGCGACGATACGACACACACGCTCCTAGAGCTAAATCCGTAGTGTAATATATGACGATTGATCGTAGTTTTCTCCTAAGTCAAGTCCAAGTCCAAACATGGATAAAAATACTAGTTGTGAACATGCTCCAAAATTCGGATTTAATACTAGCTGATATTCATGAATTCGAGCTAAGGTCTAAACGTTAAAACCGAATTATACATGTAGACTACTTAAAATTAGGAAGGACCGATGGATGCCCACCTCGTGGCGAATCCACTGGCGGCAAGGAGTGCCCTGGGTCCCTCGATCACCTCCGCCGATCCGTCACCGTCCAAAAGACAACCCTGCTGCGAAGAGATAAATCAAAACTCGATTTCTTCGAAATCTGTCCGGAAAACTGCGGCTGAGAAAAGCTTAAAGTTAACTAAGCTAACCTTGTCCAAATTCAGCGAGCAAGGGCTCGAAATCTTCGCCTCGCAGTCAGAATCCAACGGCTCCGGTTTCGCTGGATTCCGCCTCTCCTCCGCTGAGTTCTAGGCGAAGCACCGACGTCGACGCCGGAAATCAAGCAAATCGATTGTCGATTCTGCTCGTGGGCAGCGGGCTCAGTAAAACGGCACTTCGACTGGGCTAACCTGCTCCAAATCCAGCGAGTAAGGTATCGTTGGAATCGTCTCGAAGTCGCGGATCCAATGCCCCAGATTTCGTCGCGATCCGAGTTCCCTACACGGAGAAAAAGGCAAAACACCGCGGAGTGTCGCTGCAGTCAGCAGCAGTACGAGGAGGAAAACAGCAAGGGAGAAAACTGGGATTTCGACTGAGCTAACCTTCACCAAAAATTCCAAATAAATGCTCGTTGGATTCCTCTCGTCGTCACGGTTCCAACGAGTCTAGGCACAACGAAATCCGTCGCTTCTACGTCGCGTACGACCCAAAATACGGCGAGTCGACGTCGATTTCTGCAGCATCCGAACTCGGCTCGAAAATAGTTGAAGTGGAAGCAATGGAGGTGTTCTAGATGGATCACTCACCTCCGAGAATCTCTTAGATTCGTCGCGGCGTCGAGGATGGCGAAATCCCGGGCTCGCTCGGCTCCTCGCAGACACCACGGCGTCGGGAAAAACTCTCGAACGGCTTCGCGGCGCGTCGTCGGCGATGTCCGCACTTCACCCAAGCTTCACCACTCACTTTGGTTGAGCTAGGGGATGAAGAAGGGATTAGCAGCTGTGTAAAAGCCGCCCCCTCTCTCTCCTTACGTGTAGGTATGTAGAGGGGTTTGGTGATAAAAACAAAGTGAGACCAAACCCCTTTGCTCACCTACTAAAGGGTCAGGTCACTACATAAAGTGAGAAAGTGCGAAACCACAGGTAGGGATGCAAACGGGGCGGATCTGGGGGCGGGAGCCCCGCCGCGCCTCCCGCCCCGATTAGTAAAAATCTGCCCCGCCTCCCGCCCCGAATTCGTGACGGGTTAAAAAATACATCCCATAACCCGTCCCGCCTCGTAACCCGCCTCCCGCCAGCGCCCCGAATCTGCCAGCCAACTAATATTTTTTATAAAATTATAATATTATTAATATTTTGTAACATATAAAATAATAATTTTTAATAATATTATATATATAATTTAATAATATCAATTATAAAAATAAAAATATCAATCACAATTAAAATAAAATTAAAAAATTTCAAATACATTAGAAATAAGAGTATTAACTTATTTGTATTTTGAACTTTTTGTAAATACATTACTTTTTAAGAATATTTTTTAAAATAAAAATAATTTCGGATTTGGGGCGGGTTCGGGCGGATTCGAGAGGCGGTCGGCGGATTCGGGCGGGTCAAAATTTCTTCCGTTTCCTGCCGAATCCGTCTCGGATCGTAAAATTTGTCCCGTTTCCTGCCCCGAATCCGTTTATTTTCTCCCATTTATCGCCTGCCGGAGCAGATCGGGGCGGAGCTCCACCAACCCGGATCCGTTTGCATCCCTAACCACGGGGAGATTTGAAGTTCCCTTATATATAAAGATAGAGTAGTGTTTCCATACTTGTTATTTTCCGCTACGTTCATTCACTCCTTGTTAACGGTTCAAATTTAATTTTTTTTAAATTGTGACATGCTATCGCATGTCACTTTGGAAAAAGTACCGGTTATCAAGTACCTCAAAGAAATGTATTTTTGTCTTTTAATATATAAGTAATTGAGTAATTTTATCTCTACTATATTATCAAAATCTTTATTTTTTTTTTGTTTTCGTTTTCCTAATCAGTTCGAATGAAATTCTACTCTCATCTACAAGTCAAAATATAGAAAATAATTTTTTAATTGCTTTTAATATTTTGACAAAAAAATGTTATCATAATTAACAATTGCTAGATATATATTAGAGCTAGCATACACTAGGAAAAGGCTAAAACATAGAAGCCTCTTACAAATATATATCCATATTTACACTTTAACTTTCTATCTTTCAAAAAATTATTTATTTTTTCTGAAATTTAAGGTTGTAACATTTAACTCAGCACTTCTATTCAAAAATTGTATTGTGCAATTGGTAAATATCTATATACTTATTTTATTCTTATAAATGACGAAAAAAGAAAAGATAATTAGTAAATAATCCAGGATCTCATTCATAAATTTATCTAATTTGAGAGAAAATATAAAAGTTTTATGCATTTCCACCATTTTTAAAGATATAACATGTACTTTAATAAATTTTTCGATTACATCATACAATTTATGCACTGAATAATGATGAAATTGTAACCGTGCTTAGGTAAATGCTACAATGCTAAATTTCAAAAAGTGCAAAATAAAAAGTTTTAAAAGACAAAAGGTGAAGAAAAAATTAAAGTAGATAAATTATTAGAAAGTTTATAATTTTAAGTCTTCGAACAATTTTATTTTAACTAACTAAAATAATACAGACAAGTAAGATTGTACTCCGAGAAGATATTAATTATTTAGCCAATAAAATAAATTTCAAAATTGATGTTTCTATTTAAAGTAGTCGAGCTAACTGCACACACACACACACACACACACACACACACACACACACACACACACATATATATATATATATATATATATATATATATATATATATATATATATATATAGAATTGAGCTCCTATACTTTTAAAAGTACCAAGTTATTGGTGCTTGTAAGTTTTTAACTCTTGAATTAATAGATGTGCGGTTAGGATGATGTGGGCCCCTTGGGTTAAGTGATCCGTTGACTAGAATAATCTAACGGATGAAAATGATCAAGAACGTAGATCTAACGGTAAAAAATCACAAGCACCAAATGCTTGGTGCTTTTACAAGTACCATAGGACTCTATATATATATATATATATATATATATATATATATATATATATATATATAGTGTGAGGCTACTATGCTTCGAAGACGGAGCCTTCCGTGCTTCCACGTCATTTTTGATGTTGCGACTTTCGAATCGACGATCTCCGTTAAACTTGATCTAGAGTATTTGAAGTACCTAGAAAATAAATTTTATAATTTTTCGATATCATTTGCCTACTGATCGAAGGAGCTCAAAATCAAATAATTTTAAAGGTCATAGTGAGCCGTTTGTAAGTTTAACGGTGTAGAAATATCCAAATCACGTGAAATTTTGATAGAAAGTTCTTTATACTATATAAAACAAGATCGATATCTTTGATCTAAAATTTTAATGTCATATTATCGCGTTTTGTAAGATTTTTATTTTCAGCCGTTGATTTTGAGCCCCTTCGTTCACTAGGCAAATAATATCGAAAAATCGCAAAATTTATTTTCTAGGTACTTCAAATACTCTAGATCAAGTTTAGCGGAGCCGATCGACGATTCGAAAGCCACAACATCGAACGACGTGGAAGCACGGAGCCCTCCGTCTTCCAGCATAGTAGTTTTACTCTATATATATATATATATATATATATATATATATATATATATATATATATATATATATATATATGAGTGCGGCTAGGATGCTTCCATAAGCACGGAGGCCTCCGTGCTTCCACTTTGTTTTTGATGTTCGGACTTTCGAATCGACGATCGGCTCCGTTAAACTTGATCTAGAGTATTTGAAGTATCTAGAAAATAAATTTTGCGATTTTTTGATATCATTTGCCTAGTGATCGAAGTGACTCAAAATCAACGGCTGAAAATAAAAATCTTACAAAATATGATGATATGACATTAAAATTTTAGATCAAAGTTATTGATCTTGTCTTATATGGTATAAAGAATAAAGAATTTTCTATCAAAATTTCATGTGATTTGGATATTTCTACACCGTTAAACCTGCAACCTACCACCACGCCGTTAAAATTATTGATTTTGAGCCCCTTCGATCACTAGGCAAATGATATCGAAAAATCACAAAATTTATTTCCTAGGTACTTCAAATACTCTAGATCAAATCTAACCCGATCGTCGATTCGAAAGTCCAAACATCGAAAACAAAGTGGAAGCACGGAGGCCTCCGTGCTTCCATAAGCATACCCCCACTCTATATATATATATATATATATAGAATTGAGCTCCTATGCTTTTAAAAGTACCAAGTCATTGGTGCCTGTAAGTTTTTAGCCCTTGGATTGAGAGATGTGTGGTTAGGATGATGTGGGCCCCTTTGGGTTAAGTTGGTGCATGGTTGGTTGAATAGTATAATCTAACGGTTGAAAAT
Organism: Aechmea fasciata; assembly: GCA_025177825.1. Lineage (NCBI taxonomy): Eukaryota > Viridiplantae > Streptophyta > Magnoliopsida > Poales > Bromeliaceae > Aechmea > Aechmea fasciata. The sequence continues at coordinate 4,036,833 of CM045933.1, forward strand.
GATTGAAGGTGTAGATCTAACGGTAAAAAAATCACAAGCACAAAAGACTTGATGCTTTTACAAGCATCATACGGACTCTATATATATATATATATATATATATATATATATATATGATTCCCAAATATTTTGGCCAAGTTACCGACCGTTCCTAGCACAAGTGGCAAAGAACTTGGTGGTTGGTATCTGAGGTTTCAAGTTCGAATACTAGTTGATTCATATTTCCAGCTAAAACTTATTTCTAAATAAAATTAATGAAATAAAGAAAGCAGATAGCATGCTACGTACGTACCTATCTCTCAAAAAGTAAAAATAAAAATACATTTTGGCCAAGTTATTATACTTTGATTCTCAAAAACTTTTACGACTCATGATATTTGAGATCTTAAATTTTTAAAATGATATAATTTAAAATTTTTCATTAAGGAAAATTTATGGCACCTGGATCTTCACGTACGCCCCATGCATGCATTTACAGTTCTTCAATATTTCATCTCGTAAATTAAATTGTACCACTAGTGATTAATTCTAATCTTTTCTAAATCTAAATTAACTAGTCATTGACTTGTTGCACGTGGTTAATTATAATAAAAGGTTTATCTCAAACTATATATATAGTTATTAATAAACTAATTAAAACTCTGAATAAGAATTATAATTTAAAAATTCAAAAATATTTTTTCTAAAATTATATTAGATTCGAATAAATATATTGTATCAAGAGATAGCTATAATTTAATTTGTAGTGATAAGTAATTAATTAAGCTTCTAGCAGTCAAAAGTGCTTAAATTAATTCTAATTGTTAGAATCTAGTATAATTAATCACATTAATCTCTAGATTTAAAAACTATATTAAGTCAAATTATATATTAAGAGTTTCTTCAGTTAGAATTCCACCAAGTGATATGAAAATATGAACCAAGAGGAGAAAGTCTATTAATCCTAGTTATTGTATGGGAAAACCACATGATCCAATCAAATTAAGAGTTTTATATTATACACAAATATATAAACAAAAATAATTTAAAATTGCAAATTTATCATAATATTTTGTATAATTTTTTTTTAGAGTCTTACATGGCAAAAAAGTTAATTTGAAATATGTTTACCCGGTATAACTTCCAAATTTTTTTACTTTCTAATTAAAAATTTGATAAAAAGTTCTAGTAGATTGATTGTGTATCTTGAGATGAATACAATATAATTTTTTTTTTTTTTTTGAGAGATAGGTAGCATGCTACTCGCTTCGCTTATTTCATTTAGAAATAAACTTAGCTAGAAATGTGAATCAACTAGGATTCAAACTTGGGTCTCGTACCAACCATCAAGCCCTTTGCTACTAGCAATAATAACTCGTTGGGCCCAACCACCGGCCCAAAATGCTTAAGCCCAGTTATTATTACTAGTGTCTAAGTCTCTTATAAACCTAATGACAATCCCATTCCTATCCGATGTGGGACTATTGGGGTGTCACAAACTCCCCGTTAAGGCCCTGACGTCCTCGGCAGTCCAATCACACACACAGCCCACGATCACCAGGCGATGTGAGACTCGTCTCGCTAGCCCGTCATCCAGACGCCGGCTCAGCCGAGACTCGCCACACATGTCCGACTGGTGAACCGGCTCTGATACCAAATGTAACGACCCAGTCCACTAGCAATAATAACTCGTTGGGCCCAACCACCGGCCCAAAATGCTTAAGCCCAGTTATTATTACTAGTGTATAAGTTTCATATAAATCCAATGACAATCTCATTCCCATCCGATGTGCGACTATTGGGATGTCACACTTGCTCTAGGGACAGCCGGTAATACAATATAAATTTTACATCTACACAGTGGGTGTATATGCATATTGCACTTCCTTGAACGCTAAGGAGATGTTTATTTGGTTTCTCAGGAAATTTTAAAAAAAACAATTTATTTTTTTGGAAAACATTTTTTTTGTGGAAATTATTTTTTTACACAATTTTCGTTTTCAAAATAAAAAATTAAAAAAACAAAAACACTAAATTTTTATAAAATCTAAAAAAGAGCCTCGAAAAATTACTTTGCTTAGTAACCAAATAAAAAATAAAAATAAAAAAAATAAAAAACTTTTTAGTCAGAAAATTATTTTTTTAATTAAACTAAACACCCCTTAAAGTCGCAAATTTGATAGGATTGGGCAAAATCTCGAGCGACTAACAAATAAAGTTTGCAACGTTTTATAAATTTGGTTATGTGGCAGTATTTAATCCCGAAAAAAATATATCAATGGGGAGGTAATTGGTGGATCTATTTAGCATTTTTTTGAAAAATATTTCCTATCTAGCATTTTTTGAAAAATATTCTCTATCTAGTCTTATTTTCAAAGATTAGAAAAAGAAAAAATAAATTAACATATTTAATATATATTAAGGGAGTAAGTGGGAGAGATTATTTTTTTCTCTCTCCTCTTCCATTTCCCAAAATCTTTTCTCACTCTCTTTCTCTTTCCTTCCCAACCCTACACCTCTATCTCTTTTAGACCCTGTATAACGAAAAATTCTATACTATCACACTTGTACTACATTATTAATAATAAGTCAATCACGTTTCTTTTTTCAAACAAAAGTATAATATAAATATTTTTTTGTAATCATGATGAGACATATATCTTTAAAAAAGATATTTGATTGGTTTGTTATGCTACGTCACCAATATACCTAGGTTATATTCTAAAATTTTTCCTCCCTAGCAGCACCATCTCGCCTCTCCCCACCAACACACACATGCACGTAAAAAATTTATTTATTAATAATAATAAATAATATTATTACTAAATTATATATTTTTATTATATATTTTTATTATTACTTAACAAAAATATAATAATATTATTTATTATTATTCATAAATAAATTTTTTATTAATATTATTGTTGATATCAAAATTGAGCCGACTTAACCCACGTATGAGCTAATAAGGACACGTGGTACACCAGGAGTTGGCAAAAAGGCGCATGAAGGACAAGAAGGCGGAAACGGTTGAAAATTGTGGCGTAACTTCCATGAGAAGTTGGCATAACTTCCATAAGTAGTTAGCGTAACTTCCACATGGTTACAACCACTCCCTCAACCAACCAATAATGTGGGCTATAAATAGTAACTTTGAAGCCTGCAATAGAGATCTTTTCCCTTGTGAACAAAAGACCACCCTTATTTTCTCTGCATTTTATCGCTTTTCTAGGAGTAGTCTAAATGTAATCTTTTTCTTTCTTTGGAGTGCAATATGCCGCCGGGCCATCCACTCCTGGTCTGTCACACTTGCCGGACATCCACTCCGTTGTAGACTATATTCTGATCTGTCTCTCCCACGGGCATCACTCTGCTGTAACCTTTATTTGCAGAGTCTGTCTACCCCACGAGCGTCACTCGGTTTTATTAATATATAAAGACATTCGACTCTTTCAGCCGATCAATCACTGTGTACTTTATTTATTCGGCTCTTTCACCACTCGATTCTTGTGTACTTCTTCCATTCGGCTCTTCTGCCGACATTGATCCATGTACAGTTCGTACATTCGGCTTTTCCAGCCGAACTAGTTTTACAGTGAAGGTTTTCGGACCCGGCTGATTCGATCCCTCATCAGCCGAATCGCTTGATCAGTCGAAGGGTGCAAACTTCGAGGATCACTATCCGCAGCGGTTCCTCACCCCGACGCGCTTCCCAAGGAGGATCTTTGACCGGATCAAGGATCAGAAAAATCGGCACCTAACAATTATAATAAAAAGTAATTATTATTAAAATATATATTGAAGAAGGAGAGAGAGTGGGTGGGGAGAAAAAGACAATCGCTTCCACTTAATCCCTTAATATATATTAAAAAAATTTTTTTTTTTTTCTGATCTTTGAAAGCTAGATAGAAAATATTTTTCAAAAAGAAGCTATATAGTGAATTTTTTTTTTTTGTAAAGACGCTGGATATGTAAATAGTTCTAATTGGTGTAACTCACGTGATAATTGTTTGGGTGGCCACGGCTGTTCTGTCGTACACGTGGCGTATATTCATTTGCAATCCCGCTTGCACTCGACGGCTCGCGCGGCATCCGATCATCGTACGTCACGAGCACAGCAGGCAGCCAGGCAGAGGACGAGAAGGGGTCCCGGCGACGAGCAGTCTGCGCACGTGAGCTTCGCGTTCTCCGAGGCCAAGCCAACCAGGCGCTCTCTCGATCATCGATCCGACGGCTGCTGCGTCGCGAGTCGCGACGGCCACGCAATTACTGTCCTGCTCCTGCACCAAAAAAAAAAATAAAAAATCTGGAATACATCAGTCAAATTCCAATAATAATTATTAAAAAAATATTTTTTATTATCGATCATTCCCGGAAAGTAAAGAAAGGCTTGGCTATTACCCGAGATCCGAGTTCAATTCTAGTTGATTCAATTTTCAATGCTTATTTCTAAATAAAATAAACGAAGCGACGCTATCTATCTCTAAAAAAAAATTTATTATATTTATTTATTTAAAAATAATATATGATTCACTGATTATTAATAATATTATTAATAATATAATATAATATAAATATGGCACGGTAAATTTTCTTGTTTTGCACATATCCTCTCGTTCCACAGTAAACTAATCGTGCATAAGTTTTCTGCAGTTACTCATACCGTTTGATTTGGAGATAAAAGAATAATTCCTTACCCCACTTTGTATCCAAACAACTTTTAAATCTGAGAATAGTAGTTAGGATATCCAATAATGATATAACCTAATATCAGTGTGGATTTTATAATTCTAACCTTATCCCTAGAACAGCCAAGAACAAGATTAATTAAATTTTAATTAATAATTTTAAATTATTTATTAACCTAAGTAATATATTCAAATTATTAATTAATCTAATGAATATTAAATTATTATCTCTACATAACCCCGTAACAATTGTTGGGAATAGCTGTTGCCATCCATATTTTTATTTTTAAAATTTAAAATTAAAATTAAAAATTTATATTTGTAATCTCGAAATTAAAATTTTATATTTTATATTTTAAAATTCGGATTTAATTTTGATCTTTAATTCGAAGTTTGACATTTAAAATTTCAAATTTTGAAATTTAGAATTTGAGATTTTAAATTTATGTTTTTGATGATGGGGCCTCCAAATCGACGATCCACTCCGTTAAATATGATCTAGAGTATTTAAAACTTCTAAAAAATAAATTTTGTAATTTTTTAAAATCATAATAAAGTCCATCAAATGGGCATAAAATGAACGGCGAAATCGAAGACGTCCTAAAAATAGATGATTGGATCCTTCAATTTAAAAACGGAGTTATTTATCTTTTTCTAGGTAGTTAATAAAATTTTCTATCAAAAATTCAATCTATTTCAATTCTTTTACACCGTTAAACTAGCAAGTATCCCATACCTAAAATAGTTAAAAATTGTCAATTTTGTGAGCTTTTGATCGTAAGGTAAATAATATCGAACAATTACGAAATTTATTTTCTAGAAGTTTTAAATACTATAGATCATATTTAACGGAGTGGATCGTCGATTCGAAGGCCCCATCATCAAAAACAACTTATGAGTAGTAAGGGTCTACTATTCATAAAGTATAGTAGCCTTACTCTATATATATATATATATAGGCTAGGGCTACTATCATATTAATAGGATAGGAGCACTTGTCCTATCAAGTTTTTAACCCTTGGATGAAAAATTGTAGGGTTCGGATGAGAAATTGTAGGGCTACTATCATATATAGGCTAGGGCTACTATCATATTAATAGGATAGGAGCACTTGTCTATCAAGTTTTTAACCCTTGGATGAGAAATTGTAGAGTTAGGATGATATTAGTCGGTAAGAGTTGAATGGTCCCCTAGGATTGAGTGGTCCTCACTGGGTTATAGTATTTAATCCAATGGTTAGAAATGATGAAAAAAATTGATCCAAAGGCTAAAAAATTGATAGGACAAGTGCTCCTATCCTATTAAAAGGATAGTAGACGGACTCTATATATATATATATATATATATATATATATATATATATATATATATATATATATATATATATATATATATATATATAATTTTAAATTTTAAATTCAAATATAATGAAAAAGATAATATCATTATTTTTTATTTATAACTACCAACTATTATTATTATTCCATTTTATATATCAATCCTTTTTTTTATTTTCGAAACAATCTAATTTTCATCAAATATAAAATCAGTCTAGTTACTTATATCTAAACTTATACTTATTCCTGCAAAACCGTTCTAACTTATAACCTGAATCAAATGATACCCTAAAAGGAATTTTAGAAAAAAGGTTAATTGCTCAATTGGTCACTAATTAACCTTTACATGTTTTTTTTTTTTTGCTCTCTATTTCCCTATTAAGTCTATTTAGTAGGTGTTTTTTTCCCCACTTTATTTTAAGTACCAACCATCCAAATTTTTATTAATTTTGATATAACATATCACATCGACTTTAATAAGGCCATGCAGAGCATAAATCATGGTCATGTTTCCAGTATCCTATGATCAATTTAACACCAATTTTTTAAAATTTTTGGAAGGAGCAATCCGATTTTGACGCTAAAAATATTTGATGCATTAAAAGAGGCAATAGATATTATCTATCGATGCTTTAAAAGAGGCAATAGATATTAAGGACGTGTTTGGTTGAAAGTCGAATTGGAATCGAATCGGAATCGAAATAAGCTGGAATCGGAATTGGAATGACTCATTACCTAATTCTGTTTGGTTCATCAGAATCGGAATCGGAATAAATTATTAGATTGTCGGTGTTTGGTTCAATTAGATATAAAAAAATAATCAAATTAATATATTAATTTTATCTTTATAATTAATATATTAATTTAAATGCAAAGTAAAAATTAAATATTAAAAATTTACATCAAAATTTTGAAATAATATTAAAATTTTAAATCTATTTTAAAAAAAATTAAACTTTGAAGTTGAGTGTATAATTCAGAATGTAAATTTGATTTATTCAAATTCAAATTTACAATTTAAATTTTAATTTGAATCCCTAAATTTAATTTAAATTTTAAATAAAATGTGAATAAAATTTTATTTAAATTAAAGTTTAAATTAAATTTAAATTTATAAGTTAGATTGAAAATACTTGATTAAATTTGAATTTTTAATTCAAGTTCTATATTTAATTTTTAAGTTTAAATTTATATTTTAATTAAAAAAATTAAAAAATATCCATTCCGCCGGATTCAACTTTCAATCCGCCTCCTAGGCCGGATTGAAAAAAGAGGCGATTGAGGGATTCTCATTCCACTTAATCGGAATCGGAATGATACTCCCGCGTACCAAACACCGACAAACGGATTACTCATTCTCATTCCCATTCTTGGTGAAAAATAAGCAAACCAAACACGCCCTAATTATCTATAAGATCGAGATGCCTATACGTACCGAAGACAGACAAATTATGCATGATTAGATTTAGCTTAATGTAATGAGTGTGCATATGAAAAAGAAGTTACTAAGTTATTATATCATCTCACTCTTAATATATCATTTTGTATTCAAGAAATTAGAGATTATTTTATTTATTATTGTGCTTTTTTTGCATTTAGCCCCCTAGCAAATTTTTATTTTAAAAATAGCTCTATCAAAATTTAATTTGTAAAAATTGCACTAAGCCTACCACGCAAGAGCCACGTAAGGGCCACACGGCAGAGACCTGTTAAGTTGAATGCGGTAAATGGTTAAGCGTGTTTCATATTTGTATTCCTTTTTGTTCTTTTTCAAAAATCAGAATCCGAACCCGAAAATCAAATTAAAATTCAAACCCGACTGATTTTAAAAATTCATACTCATATCCATATCCGACCAAAAACTCGAAATCCAAACTTGAACCCTGCGGTTTTTAAAAATCTATACCGTTGGATGAAAATCTAAGGAATAAAAACTACTAAATATTTTATATATTATATAAATAAATAAAAATAAATTATGTATATATATAATTTATTCGGATTTTCGTTCAAATTAAATTTCGGATATCCATATCCATTGACATCCATACTTTCTATTTCTCTTTTCAATATTTATATAATTATATTGCAAAAAATACGTACGTACTCCTCTAAACACGGGGAACAATTCACGGCACGCGCGGTGAATGGTTCACCGTGTTTAGCTTAACTACCGCCCGCGTGGTCGATGTGCCGCTTGTATATAGCGATGACCATTTTTACAAATATAAATTTGTTGGAGTTATTTTTAAAAATATTTTTTTCAGGACTCCAATTGCAAAAAAGGCCCTTTATAATTTTATTTTCACGTATCTATCTATCATCAACTAGATTAGCAATGATGCATTCTATAAACAATAGAAGGTAAAATATAACATTTTATCGTTCCATATATACACTTTACCATATTGTGGTTTGTCAACAGTATCACTTTATTATCGTATTTGATATATATTTTTACAATAAAATAAAAAAAATTATGAAAGTAAATAATGGAATATAACTTTTTAAATCACGCAGTGGCAACAATAAAAGTACAGAAAGAAGAAAATTAAATTCTGAAATTAAAAATCTAATAAATTTAAATTTTAAAATCTTTTGCGTTGATACTATATAAATAGATTGACTAAATTACAGAAAACTCCCTATAAATATTCTCTCTTTTACTTTTTCATTCTAACTTTCAAAAACATATATTATGCCCGCTTAAAAATTTATAAATACTTTCAGAATGATATGGCGTTAATTGAGAAAAAATTACCAAGTTAACCTTCCTTCTTTTATAAGAAAATGATAACTTTTTTAATATATTTTTGTTATTTTGAATGATATTTCTGGCATAAATTACAAGAAATATTAGATAGAATAGCAATGGAACCCTGACAAAGGGGTCCAAATGCAATATTTTGAAATATTGAGGGAATAAAATATAAATTTTTGAGAGTTAGGAAGAGAAAGTAAAAAACATATGGGAATTTTCGGTAGTTTAGCCAAATATATTTGTTCAGGGGTCAACCTAAGTTCAGCCAAGCCTGACCTACGAGTGTAATGTGGCCCATACTGGGCTTGCACGACCCACATTGCCGGGCCGAAATGGGCTAGGGGCCGGCTCGGCTTCAATTTCGGGCCAGGACGTCATGCCGGGCCCGAACATCCTAGCCTTTGGCCGTTCACGGCCCCGGAAGGCACTGGCCGTTCCGGGCTGGGTCGTAGTTCGGACCGGCTTCTTAAAGTATTTATTTTTAAAATTTTTTAAAATAATTAATATAAAATTTAAAAATACGTGTTTCGAACTAGCCTTTTAAAGTATTTATTTATTTATTTTTAAAAAAATTTGTATAAAATATTAAAATATAAATAATAAATATTTTAATTAAAATTAATATTTGATTAAATCATTAAAAATTAATAAAAAAATTATAATAAGTAAATATTTAATTTTTTTTAAAAAAAATAATTTTGTATTATTTTTTGGCTTTTTTGCAAAAAAAAATCCACTTATTTTCGGATTTTGCAAAAAGCGGGGCCACTTTTTTTTTTTTTTTTTAAGTTTTTCGCAGTTAAGTGACTTTTGGTATGGGACAAAATACCCTTATTACTTTTTCTCTCTCCTCTTTTTTTTTCTCTCGTTCTTTTCTTTCTCTCTCCGAAGAAGCGGCGGAGGCGGAGGAAACGACAGAGTGCCTATCCGCCCTTGCCTTTGCTTGTGCACACTCTGCCCTCGCCGGTTGAGCCTCTGAAAGCGCGTACATGCGTGCCCCCCTCTCCGCTCAGGAGCACGGCGACATCAAGACGCGAGCTCTTCTCCTCCCCTGCGTGTCGGAACGCCGAGACGTCGTCGGAGGCAGCGGGATCGTCTCCGACGACATCGCCGTGGTTGCAGTAGAAAGTAAAAAAAAGATGATGACAAAAAAAATAAGAATAATAATAAAAAAAAATCTGCATAAAAAGATCAAAAAATTTAGAAAACAAAGAAGATGATGAAGTTGCACTCTTAAAATATGATTACACTGTTTTAAAAAAAATTACCCTGGTTTAACGAAAATTACACTATTTGATATTTAAATTACACTCTTTTGAAATAAATTTTACCCTCTTTTAGTCAATATTGCACCATTTAGAAAATTTTGCACTTTCGTTTTTTTTTTTCCTTTCTCTTTCTCTTCATTTTCTTCTACTTCATCTTCTTGCAAGATATGATTGCCTCCCTCCCTCTCCCCTTGCTCCCCTCCTCCCCCCGCATCGCCGTGGCGCTGCGCGAGGCTCTCCGCGCCATGGTCGAGCTGGGCGAGGAGCGCCTCATCTTCGTGCTCCCCACGCTGATCCCCCTCGCCACGAGCGTTGCCAAACGCTTCAACATCTCCGACGACGATTGCCCCCTCTTCCTCAACCTCTACGACTTTTGCCGGAGCTACGCCGGCGCCTCCCTCAACGCCGCCGCGCGGCTCAACGAAGGGCCCTACGACATCGCCATCAACTGGTCCGGGGGGCTCCACCACGCCAAGCCCGACAATGCCTCCGGGTTCTGCTACGTCAACGATATCGTCCTCGCCATCCTCGAGCTCCTCAAGTGCCACAAGGTCCGTTCGATCGCGATCGTTTTTACTCGATTTATATGTTTATATGCGTGTTGTTGTTTCTTCGATCTCTCGTTTGAGATCAGAAAAGGAAGTAACGATGGATCGATCTGTGCTAGGAGCCCTAACACGAAAAGTTTTGTGCTAATTAATTAAGCTCTACTTTATTTTGTTTCTGATCATCCAAGAGTTCTTTAATTTTTTGGGCTAACAGTAGAACTTTGAAGCTTCAATCATTTGCTTCCCTTTATGTAGATGCCCCCAGTGTTTGATGTCCTTAATCTCTTAATATTAAATTGTTTCTCGTGTGAGTTTTCTTCGAATTGTTTAAGATGATTTATGTGGCAGTTCCATAGATTGGCCTAATAATGTAAATATTAAAAGCGAAATACATAGACCTCTCCTCTGTGCCGCGCTGTTTTAATCCATTAAGCATCAATTACTTGAGCTGAAATAAGATGATCAAGTTCCCTGTTTATGTAGTGACCTGGATTTTTCTGCTGGAACTTGTCGACGGCTCAGGCGAGCGTCGGGACAAGTCCGGGGCGCGTTGGCGCCAATGGGACGCCAAACGGGCCTTGTGGGAACGCGATTGCAGCTTGAATCCTGAAAATCTGCGAAATAGTGGATTTTCAGTGAGCTATACCGGTACAAATCTTGGTTTGTACCGGTACAAGAATGATGGCTACATCAGTATAGCCACCAGAGATATACCGGTATGGTGCCGCGCTGAACTGCTCTCGGGTTGCCTGTTTATACCGGTACAAGGGGCCGTTTGTACCGGTACAGCGTGTTAGGTGGGCTGAGGGCAGTTTGGTCATTGCCACTTTGGTTTTGTCACCCCCTCCCATGCATGCTTACACGTCATGGGAGAGGGTGGGAGGCCTCATTTGCAGCACTCCACTCTCTCTACTTCATCTCCTTCTCTCTCTCTCTCTCTCTAGATTTCCTTGGTTGGAGTAGAAGAGCTTGGGTGGTTGCTACTTCGCCGACGACGCGCCGCGAAGCCGGCAAGCGTTTCCGACGTCGGGTTGCTGTGAGGGAGCCGAGCGTGGTGCTATTTTCCCTTCTCCTCGGCGTGGTGCTGAACCAGGAGGATTACAAAGGTGAGTGGTTCAGCTAGTGTGCTTCTATTGCTTCTACTTCGACGATTCTCGAGCTAAGTCCGAACTGTGCAGGAAATCGACGTCGACTCGCCGTATTTTGGGTCGTACGCGACGTAGAAGCGACGGATTTCGCTGTGCCTAGACTCGTTGGAACCGTGTCGACGAGAGGAATCCAACGAGCATTTATTTGGAATCTTTGGTGAAGGTTAGCTCAGTCGAAATCTCAGTTTTCTCCCTTACTATTTTTCTCCTCGAACTGCTGCTGACTGCAGCGACACTCCGCGGTGTTTTGCCTTTTTCTCCGTGTAGGGAACTCGGATCGCGACGAAATCTGGGGCATTGGATCCGCGACTTCGAGACGATTCCAGCGATACCTTACTCGCTGGATTTGGAGCAGGTTAGCCCAGTCGAAGTGCCGTTTTACTGAGCCGCTGTCCCGCGAGCAGAATTTGACAATCGATTTCGTTTTCCAGCGTCGACGTCGGTGCTTCGCCTAGAACTCAGCGTAGGAGAGGCGGAATCCAGTACCGGAGCCGTTGGATTCCTGACTGCGAGGCGAAGATTTTGAGCCCTTGCTCGCTGAAGTTGAACAAGGTTAGCTTAGTTAACTTTAAGCTTTTCTCAGCCGCAGTTTTCCGGACAGATTTCGAAGAAATCGAGTTTCTGATGTATCTCTTCGCAGCAGGTTGTCTTTTGGACGGTGACGAATCTGCGGAGGTGATCGAGGGACCCAGGGCACTCCTTGCTGCCAGGGATTCGCCACAGAGGTAGGCATCCATCGGTCATTCCTAAGTTTAAGTAGTCGGCATGTATAATTCTGTTTTAATGTTTAGACTTTAGCTCGAATTCATGAATATCAACTAGTATTAAATCTGAATTTTGGAGCATGTTCACAAGTAGTATTTTTATACATGTTTGGACTTGGACTTGACTTAGGAGAAAACTACGATCAATCGTCATATATTACACTACCAGATTTAGCTCTAGGAGCCGTGTGTGTCGTATCGTCGCCGGGGGAGTGCGACGGATACTCAGAGTAGTGTAGTTTGTTTGACGCTCGCGCAGTGGATGCCGAGCTTAGTTCTGTAGAGTCGTCGGGGACCGTCGGAGGCTGACGGTGGGCCCAGTTTTCTGTTCGGTTACAGTGTGTGTGCCAGGGGCACGTGGTGTGTTAGTGGTTAGACACAGTTACTTGACTATGCCTGTGAGAGCCAGATTGAGCTCGACAGCGATACGCTTGCATACTCGGTTGGTTCGCGCCCACGAGTGACGCTCCGAGTCCGGCTTTGTGCTTTTGCGTTGGTGTCGCGCCTCGTGTGGGTTGCTCTCCGCTAGCTACCCGGGGGTAGTTGTAGTGTTGCTTCGACGGGCGGGACGGGTGTTTCACGAGTCCTGGTGAAATTGGGTCGTGTGGTTGGTACTACGGGTGGTTAGTCTTGAGTGTTCGGAGTAGTGACTTATAGGCGTAGAATGTTTCCAGTTTCCTTTTTTCTACTCTTACTTACCCTGTAGACTTAGTGGGTGGACCGATGTTGTTTTGGGCGGCACCCACTGAGGACTACCTGTTTTTACAGTAGTTCTCACGCCCCGTTTCTTCCACCCTTGTTGCAGGGCCTTCGGCGTCGCGCTTTCCGAGGGACCGTGGTAAGGGCGTCGCGAGCTAGAGCCCTTCCCGACTGGTGTCGTGTTAGCCGTCTTCCTCTACCGCAGGTAGTGACTTTTGGGTTACTCTTTTGTACATACAGTCGTGAACTCGCTGGAGCGAGTAGTAGTCTTTGTGAACTTGTATGTGTATAGTTCTTTTGTACTACCTGCTTATATTTATAGTATGTTTCAGCTCTACGCTACTGCTTGTAGCGTTGTGTTTCTATACAGGTACAGCTACGCTTCGTATACAAGGAAAAATTTTCCTTGTGTACGGCAGATTATCGCGTGCCGGTTGCCAGAAACAACCGGGCGTGACAATTAAAAGACGTAAGCTTATGAAGTACTTACTGCATTACGGTGGATTATGTAATCTAGTAGCATCTCTGTTACTTTACGAAGAGGAACTCATACTAAATTGTCTCAATTTGTTGGCGGATAAGCAGGACTTCCTTTGTATGTTAATCGCTATATTCATGTTCTTTGCTGATAAATTTTGCTTCTCTCTCTGGCAGCGTGTTTTGTATGTTGACATTGACGTACACCTCGGGGACGGCGTGGAGGAGGCTTTCTACACAACAGACAGTTGCGTGGGGAGCACGAAGATGAGGCGCTCCTCGCCCAGCTCGACCATGGCGTGGAGAGCCTCGCGCGGCTACTCACGGCGATGCGGGGGAGAGGGAGCAAGGGAGAGGGAGGAGTCAATCATCTCCTGCGGGAAGAAGATGAAGTAGAAGAAAATGAAGAGAAAGTGAAAGAAAAAAAAAAAAAAAAAAAAACGAAAGTGCAAAATTTTCTAAATTGTGCAATATTGACTTAAAGATTGTAAAATTTATTTCTAAAGAGTGTAATTTATATATCAAATAGTGTAATTTTCAAGAAACAGTTGTAATTTTTTTTTTTTTTTTTTAAGAGTGCAACTTCATCATCTTCTTTGTTTTTCTAAATTTTTTGATATTTTTATGCAGATTTTTTTTTATTATTATTCTTATTTTTTTTGTCATCATCTTTTTTTTACTTTCTACTGCAACCACGGCGATGTCGTCGGAGACGATCTCGCCGCCTCCGACGACGTCTCGGCGTTCCGACACGCAGGGGAGGAGAAGAGCCTGCGTCTTGATGTCGCCGTGCCCTAGTGGAGAAGAAGGGTAACGACGCGGCCTCGGTAGGGTCGGAACCGAGGAGGCGAGGTGCACGGCGAGGCGTGCGTGGGGAGGCGAGGCGAGCCGTTTCCGCCTCCGCCTCCGCCGCCGCTTCGAGAGAGAAAGAAAAGAACGAGAGAAAAAAAGAGGAGAGAGAAAAAATAATAAGGGTATTTTGGTCCGGCGGCTGAAAAAGCATCCCGAATCTGCAAAAACGAAAAAAGTGGCCCGGTTCTGCAAAATCCGAAAATAAGTGGATTTTTTTTTTCCAAAAAAGCCTTATTTTTTTGAAAAAAAAGAAGAAAATGAGATAGGTTTTTGATCCAATAGATCAAAATTCTTTGGTCTATTGGACCAAAACCACTCCTCTTAAGGCAAAAGAGCTCTCTCAGACCCCAAGGTCCATGGCCTTGGGTCTGGGCCGTGCTGGCTCGGCTGGCACGGCCGAGCCATGCCATGCCTAGCCTCTTGCATGTCCTCAGCCCGACACGACCTAAGCCCATTTCGGGTCAGGTCGTGTCGTGTCGGGTCGTCAAGCTCCAAGGGAGAGGCCGAGCATAGCCTAGAGGCTCAGGCCGGGCCGGGCCGGCACTGGTGATACAGTACCTGCGCTGTGTTGTAGTCCGGCCCTAGGCTGTGCCGGGCCAGGAGGCCCACGTGCCACCCGGCCTATTTTACATCCCTAGGGATGGAGCTCAGTTATGGTGGAAATTTTTTGTTCGGTTAGGGTGTGTTTGTTTGGGTGAAAGTGAGGGAGAAGTGGAGAGGAGGAAATTAATACTCTTTTGGGAAGGGTTAGTTTAACTTGCGTAATTATGTTACATTGGCTTCGAAGTTCATCCAAAATAGGAAAATTGACTTTCCTCTCCCACGGGGCGAAGTCAATTCCGGTGAAGTACAAAGAAGCAAAGGGGCAAAGGAATTTGTTAAATTTGGTTAGGTAATGTGATTAAATTTGGTTATGTAAATTTTAATATATTTTTTATCTAATTTGTATATTTAGAAAATGATGAAAAATAAATTTATTAAATTTTAATAATTTTTTAATTTTAGAATTTTATTTGTTGTATTATTATAATTTATATATACAAACAAATAATATAATTTTTTAAAATTTTATTTTATAATTATACATATATATAATTATATACATATATAATTATATTAATTTTTATTTATTATAATTTATTATTCACTAAGTTATACTTTTTACCTCATAACAAAAACTTATACTTATATCCACATCTAATTTCAAAATATAAAAATTTCTATGCAAAAAAATTTTACCCTTAGTGTTGGTTATCATTTTACTCCATTTTCAGAGTATAGTGTAACTATGGTTTAAAAAATTAATACTCGATCTTTTGAGGCTCCCAAACACCTCATAGGATAAATTTTCTAGAGGTGTAATATAGTTTAACTATGCTACATTTTATAAGGTATCCAACCGAAGAAAGTGATCTCAAGAATTGAGAAACTCGTGACAAAAATAAAAGAAGAACTTACTTCAAAGATATATGTCACATCATTATTGTAAAAAAATATTTTTATTATATTTTTGTTCGAAAAAAAAAAATATGATTGGCGTGTTATTAATGACGTAGTGTAAGCATTAAACTTCTCCCAAATAGGAGCCTTATTGCCAAACTTGTTCTATTCCTATCTATTATACAAGAGATGTACCAAGGCTTTGCAGTGAAAAAAATTTGTATGTTCTTAATTATATTTATAAAATATTATTTATATTATTTTATAGAGTCCAATAGAAATATCAACTTATATTATATAAATATTCAACAAAAACTTATATATATCCACATCTAATTTCAAAATATAAAAATTTCTACTGCAAAATAGTAAAGTTTGTAATATGCTTATTTTTTAGGTCAGTTTACCCAAAAAGTTTTTTTTTATAATTTTTTTTTATTTTTCTATTTTCTCACTCGTTTTATGGTATTTTCGCCAACCCAAGAAAGTGATCTCAAGAATTGAGAAACTCGTGACAAAAATAAAAAGAAGTTATTCAATTCCTAATTTTTTTTATTGATTAATTTTATAATACTTTTTTTTTTTTTAGAGATAGGTAGTATGATATTCGTTTATTTCAGAAATAAACTTAAAAATATGAATCAACTAGGATTCGACTACTCGTGATTAATTTTATAATACTTTTCTATAATTTAGAAATATATACTAAGTCTTGCAAGAAATTTCTAACTTTAGCGAAATTAAGTATCAAATAGTTCTCACACGTATAAAAATGTTGAAAAAATTAGAGAGATTCTTCTTAATTACGACTCACTACAGATAATTGAGAGAAAGTGGCGAAATACTCCAATTGGCTCAATAATTGGTAGACAACGGAGCTAGTAAATTTAACAAATCTTACAATTAAGTTGAAAAAATAACTCAAATTAAAATAATTAAAGGTTGATAAGATATTAATTAAATTAATATATTTGAGGGGTCTATTTGAAATAGCTTATAGTCAGACTTAATGCCTCTGCCCAGTATATATATATATATATATATATATATATATATATATATATATATATATATATATATATATATATATATATATATATGTATCTCACACAAACTAGTAAATTAAACAATATATAGAGATGTAAAAAAAAAATTTAATTAATTCAAATTATTTTAAGTGTCTATACACTAGCATTTATAAATTTTAGGTACATGAATTAAACTAAAAAATAATTTTTTATTGGTTCCATGGTGCACTTGTAAATTTGTCCAATAGAGATGCCAATAATAAAATTTAAATTAATTTGATTTATTTTTTTGGATTCTAAGAGCCTGTTTAGTTCACCTATTTTAGATTATGAAATCGGAATATGATTCATTGATTCCACTAGTTGTTGTTTATTTTATGGAAATCGAATTTTGATTCCTATTCCACTCTGGATTGGGAATATGATTAAATCTATTTTGGTCCAATCCGGTTTTGAATTTCAGATTGGCCGATTCCAAAGTAAACTACTTAAAATTCTCTCTCACAAACATTTTCCCCTCATCTCCCTTTATCTCTATTCTTTTTCTGAATCAAAATTCTCTCTCAAGATTCTAAATTTTGATTTTGATTTTGATTTTAATAATAAACTAAATATTTTTGAATGATTTGACATTCCATTTTTCATTCAAAAATAATCTAATTCCAGTTCCGATTCTTATTTCACTCTAGAACCACATATCCCATCAATGTCTCTATATTAAAAATTAGTGTTTACTATATAATTATAGATTATAGATGTATTTTTCTTTTGTGTTATGAATGTATTATAATTTTTAAGTTGCATGCACTATCTTCTAGCTCTCTCTTGTTACAATCAGCTTCATCATCTACATATTGTAATCAGTTGATTACTCACTTGGGCATCACGAGTATTCTCATAGCAATGCACGGCAGATTCAGTAAAGATGATGGTAATTAATGGTGTTGGTTGTAGAATGAAATGGGAGCTTATTACAGAACGTCACACTTAATATTACAGAATGTTACCTTCTTCGTTCATTTCTTTAGAAATAAACTTAGCTGAAAATATAAAGTAATTAAGTTTCAAACTTAGAATCACGTGGCTAGTCATTTATTCGTTTTGTCGGTTGTTTTGTTTTTGTTGGATTTAAAAAAATTATGAGCTTGGTCATTTTGTTAACTAGTTGCTTAAGTTTAGATTCTAATCTTTATTTATTCTCCACTTTTGGATAGAAGACTGCCTAAATTATTGGAGAGTGAATGTAAAAAAATTATTCTCCTCTTTTCGTATACAAAATAGCATTTTTCATTTTTCTTAATCATATTTAGGGGTGTCAAACGGGCAGGGCGGCCCGTTGACCACCCGGCCCGGCACGAGAGCGGGCCGGGCCATGTAGATACCATGCCGGGCCGACCCAACATCCTATATTGGGCGATACTGGGCCAAAACTTTTAGGCCCGTTGGGTCGGCACCGCATAGCCCGTAATGGGTGTGAGCCGTACCAGGCCGGGCCGACAGTTTGACCGGCGGCCCAACACGGTACGGCCCATGTAGGCCTTGGCTGTCGGCCCGGCCCCAAGGGCTTTGGGTTTGGCCCTATTCAAGAAAAGGGCTTCCCCTTCTCCCAAGGTGTGCGGTGTGCCTTGTGGCAGACCTTGGGCAATCTTATCCTCTTTTGGACCAAACTGCCCTCACTGTTGGGGAGGGCAATTTGGTTCAAAATTTTTTATATTTTTAAAATATTGTAAATTTTAATAAAATTTTAAAAGTTTTTTATTATTTTCTACTAAATTTTATATTTTAATTATATATATATATAAATATTTTATATTTTAAATTTTATTGTATTTTAAAATAAAATAATGGGCAGTCTGGAGTCTGACTCGGCCCGGCACGACACGTACCATTCAGACCGGGGGACATGCAGGGCCGGAGTCATGAGAAATCTAGCACGGCACGGCCGACCCGGATTTGAAATCGAGCCATGCCGAGATAGCGCTTGGCCCGTTTCGGCTCACAAAATGTGGGCCATGCCGGCCTGACCCGGCCGGCCCACATTACACCCCTAGTCATATTCGTGCATCTTATTTACAAAATAATAGAAAGACTAGTCACAAATAATTCTTCACATCTCAAACTTCTTTCATACGTATTCTTTTCATATAAATATTAAATGTAGTCTTTCTGTAGTCCAAATGTTATACTATCTTTTCTTTTGACTAATATTGAGATGTGATGAAAATTGAAAATAAAGTTTATATATAGTGACCATTTTAAATGTCTTAAACTTCTATATGTGCATTCCTTGGGGTAAAAAATAAAAAATAAAAAATAAAAAATAAAAAATAAAAAATAAAAAAAAAAAGGGGGCCAACAAGCAAGTTGAGAAAGACAGAAAAAAGAGGGGGTGGTGGGGGACAAAAAAAAAATAAAAAAATTGTGGTCCATAGCTGATGTGGTAGACCAAGTCTCGAAAACAATCTCCAAGGATGGCCCAGCATGCACATACATAACAGTAAATTCTCCTTTTTAGTCCCACATCGACTAGATAAGAAATAGTGGAACGAAGTAGAGCCTTAAAAGCACGACTAGGCCTAGGTGATTAAGCATACCTTTCTCGGCCTTTTGGCTAAGATCAAGTGTAGTATCTGTTCTTATCAGTTTAATATCTGATACGTGGGCCATGTGCCCACCTCGATATTAAATTAATTTCTATGTGGGGGAGGGCCCACCACATCAGCTTGCTGATGGGGTCCTCGCGCGTCGCCTTTGCGTTGCACTACTGCATCGGCCTGGCGCACCCCTACCAAACCTGAATACCAAAATCTTAAACTTAATAAAAGTAAAATAAAAGAAAAAAAATGTAAAAACTATAAAGCGAAGAAACTAAATTTAATAAAAAATCTGGAAATTGTAATAATAATATTGTACCTTGGATTGGGCTTGTAGATTCCGCCGAGGCCTAAAGCCGAAATAGCCATTGGGCTTATTTAAGCTACAGTTTATATTGGCAAGTGAATTAATCTGAATCATCGGGGGCACTGCATGAATTCCTAATAAATTAAATTCTCATTGTCCATCTGTTTAAGTACTTCAGAATTTATAAGGTTTTAAAATCATTTCATAATTTAACAATAATATAACAAAACTTATAAATTTTTTTTTTTTTTAGAGATAAAGACGCTACCCGTTTCGCTTTATTTTATTTAAATAAACTTAAATTAAATGTGAATCAGGATTCAACTTGGATCTCCGATACCAACCATCAAACCTTTGCCACTGGCTTAGGGAAAATTATTAGCAAACATGATAGATGAAATAGTTAGAGAAACAAAAAGACTTAGCAAGAAGTATCTTAGAATAGCGATAAACAACCCAAAAATGGTTTAAATAATAACAAAACTTACTTTGGTCACAAGGTTAAAAGAAATCAGGAAGAACCGAAATAAAAAACTGTCTAAAAAATTAGCAATAAGGAGAGATTTCCTAATCAAAGCCCAAAAGAATAGAAGAAGAGATAGCAAAAAATTGAAAAAAAAAAAAAAAAAAAAAAAAAAAAAAAGAATTAGAAATCCAAAATAAAAAACCACAATTAAAAAAAAATTTAAAAAAAAAACATCAAAGAACAAAGATTTACTAAATTGATGCCTCACATGCTTTTTGGTTGTTGGCAGAACCTCCTTGTATGTCTTTGGCGACTAGGAACAATAAGGTTCTATCGCTCATGATCTCACCAAGTTTTTTTTTTTGTTGTCGCTGTTTTTCTTTGTGCAAGGCGCGGAGGGGACTGGAGCGTTAACGGTGCTTCCCGATTCCATCCACTTACTCCTCAACATCCGTTCCACCTCTTTTGGCCTCAATGTCAAAATGATCTAACAGCTAAAAACTTGGATAGTATCCATAGTTGGATACTCTTTTGACTTGTATAGTTCAAGATTACAGACAATTCTGTTAGTATTACTGTGTTTGATTCATTCAATCTGTAATCTGATCGATAATATAACATTATAAATATAAAAAAATATTTCCGAGCAGAGGGATGGGTATCTTGTATTACTGATAATGCTTAATCTTGCATTGTTAGTCGGAGAACCAAGCTCTGCCCACTGTATGACTCTAGCTCAATCGAGACTCAACTCATACTTCCGGCTGGGCTTTGATACCAACTGTGATAGCCCGCTTCCTATCCGATGACTACTCTAGTCCTAATATACTTAACTCTTTTAACCTCCTCAGTTTAATCACCGCCCAAAATATTATAATTGGACTAAAAAAAATCCCATAGGAGATTCATGAAAAGTGCTTAGCCTTTGAGAGCTCACATTGGTGTAGTCAAATCTTGAGAACCAAACTTCTTTTTAAGGGAGTGATGTAAAACCCAAGATTTTTATGATAATTTTGGTAAAGATAAAGGATTACTTTGTAATTGGATTGTTTTTCAAAAAAACAAAAATTATCACTTTGGAGGTCTATCAGTGTTGCAAGTAATGGAAGAACCTCGGTGCAATTTCACACGATAATGTGATGTTTCAGAAGTAAAATCAAACGAGCAAAACCGCTAAGAACAAAATTTTTATTCAAAATAAGCAATATTTTATGTGTCAAATTACATAATTTTGGAAAATAGAGAAATTTATAAGCGAAACACACCTGTGGATGCATTTTGAATAAAAAATTGTGAACTAGAAAGGGTACACTGCAGTTTTTACCAATTGAGAACAAAAAGCAATACGCAAAAATATCATCATTTAATGTGAAAAATTTTAGAGATTTTGACAAGCAAAAAGACAAAAATAGACTTAAAAGAGAGACACATGGATTCATATTTCACAAGATTCAAAAGTTTTTGTACAAAATGACACAAAGATGAAAATTAGGAGTTCAATTCAATCGGAAGATTTTCTTGCAAAAAGTACAGCATTCCGTAAATGAAAATTTTTATCAATCCGACATCCTCCGACATCCTTCGCAAAAATCTCAAAATGATCAAAATTTTTATCAAGCTATAACATATCAGATAATCATACAGCTTCACAATATAATGGTACAAAAATTCATTTAAGATTAAGACAATGTCCTATATCTAATATCTCTATATAAGTTAGTTCATTCTCATCGGGAGGTTGAGCACGACAGCAGCCCCTTGCCGGACCTTCAATTGTCCAGTAAAATTCTGGCGGCAGTATCGTCATGACCTGGGTGACTGCATTCAGAAGGAAAGAGTTTTGTGTGATTGAGCCATGGTTCCTGCAGCTCCCAAATCTGACATAGGCATCTTGTCATAAAAGCCAAGGAAAAATAAATTTTCGCGCCTATATGTATTAATTAAGATAGGCATGGCTGTTCTCGGAAAAGAAAGGGATCATCCCTTGGGCTTTGTGGAGAGTACTTGTCTTTTCTTAACTGATGTTTTGTCTTTCCGATGCTCTCTCTTTCTCTTCTTCTTCGCTTGCATCTGGAACGACCTACCGACCAAAGAAGGTTGTTCTTTCAAGCCAAAGCTTCTCGCCACATGCCCTAGATGGAGCTTCTTCACCATGAAGATCTTCTTCAACTCCCCACGGTGAGCTGTGTACGCGCGAACCCATGAACAGAATGCGTCCTCGCCCGCTTCATTAACTTGGGCTTGAACCATGTGGAAAAGGAAACTTAACATTATTAAGGTTAAACAACATGTGGGTATGAGGTTACCCACATTGCCATAGAGATTTGAACGTATACAAGTAGCAGGCTCCTCGCTAATTTAAAATTTTCACACAAAAAAAAAAAACTAATAATAGGGAAAAGTTGTGTGTTCAACATTTCAAAACTCTCATAAGCTATAAATAAGCCCATACAATGGGAAACGAAAGCTAATATTTCACAATAGGATAGTTTTAAGGTAATAGCAATTAGTTTTTTATGTAAAATATTAGTCCCTAATCTCTATCTACAGTTATTTACCATCCAGGTATAAATTTTAACAAGTTACAAGAAGGGGATGAATTAATTATGTTAAAGAAAATAGTTTGATATATCCTAATATTCCGGTTCTGAGACTAGTTAAAGGATAATTTCCAGATAAATAGAATAGGCAAAAGCCAGTACCTCTGTGAGAACAAAACGTTCAAGTGCTCTCTGCAAAAAAAATACCCACGGATGTGTGTCTAAAGATATCAATTTCTTGTGATGTTTCTGACCATACAAGGGAAAGCTGTCTAAAACCTTTTGAAGAGGGTATTCTTTCAAGGACACACTGTGCCGCTCCAAATCGTGCAGATAATCAATTTCAACAGGCTGAAGAAAGAGTAAAGCCTCTCCTTTCTCGCCTAAACGAGCAGTTCTTCCAACCCTACCAACAGAAGAAGAATATTTCTGTCAATTTTAAATATCAGCCAAAATAAAAGATATCAGCGTAAATCATGTTCCATTTTCTATAGAATAGTATGTTAAAGAATAATAGTTCCCAAATACTTGAAATTTAGAAAAGGTAATTACAATTTTGGTCTAAGAATTTTGACCAGGATTTCAATGTCGACCTCCTAGTTTGCAGTGCCACCAATACAATGAGGACAAAACTGAGACATAGCTCAAACTTCAGGACTAAATTAGTGATAAATTCTTAAAAAAACATTAGGAAACTTGAGACCATTTATCCAGAGTATAAACTGGGAGGAGAAAAAACTACTGCCACACCTATGCACATATTCGGAAGCCTCCCCCGGTGAATCATACTGAATTATACACCTGACTTTCGGAAAATCCAAACCCCTTGCAGCAACGTCAGTGCATAGCAACAGTGCAGATTTTTCAGAAATAAAGCCTTGAAATGCTTTTCCCCTATCTTCATGTTCCATATTTCCGTGTAAATGAAAAACCTTGCATCCAAGGAACTTCTGCTTTTGATTTACTTCTGAGTGCATCTCAGAGGCCCACTGGAACTCACTTAGGAGCATATAGTGGAAATCCACTGCATCACACGTCGAAAGGAAAACCACAATCTGCAGAATTAACCTGTAAGCAGGCTTGCATACTTTAATTAAATAATCTGAACAACAAAAACCTAGGATGTCCAAGGATCACACACCAACAAAAGAGAAAAGGGTCTGATGGAATAAAGACATTAAGTTCTGGCGGAACTAAACAAAATTTCCTAAAATCAAAGGCAATGTAAGGTTGGGTAGTAAAAACAAAATTTCTAATAGCCATTTTAAAATGCATTACAGCTCAATTAATGCTACCTGCACCCAAAAAAAAAAGGGGCAACTTCAAATACCACCCCTGTGGTTTCACACTTTCTCATTTTAGTACATTGTGGTTTAAAGTGTATCAATTTAATGCCCTGTAGTCTTATTTTTATCTTTTTATTATTGATTTTACTAATTTTTTTGTTAAATCAGTGACAAAGTTAAAACTAAAGAGTACTAAAGTAAATATTCAATAAACCCATGTGGGGTATCTGAAGTTTTTTGTATATAATTTAACAAAATATTAACAAAAAAGCTAACGAAAAGATAAAAATAAAATCACAGAACACTAACTTGATGCACTTTCCATAGGGTAGTAAAGTGAGAAAGTGCGAAACCACAGGGGTGTATTTGAAGTTTACCCAAAAAAAAACACCAAACGAAACCAAACCAAAGCAAGAAAATAAAAAAAAAGGGTAAACCAGCCACCTTTTGAGAGATTTCTCTGTCAAAGAGAGTTCGAAGAATGGATAGGAGTACCACAAGTCGTGAACCACATGACACTGTTAATAAAGAATATCAGCCATGTGCTATTGCAATCTGAAAGCAACATGTACAAACAAGAATAATTAACAGAGATAAAGTTACGTTGCATAAAAGAGCAGCACCTTTAACATATCTCTGAATCAATTGAGCAGGAAGATTATAATTTTCAACCGGATGGCTTGGGAATGTATTGTGCTTTTCTAGACTTCCACACCCTTCAGACCTTAAAGTGAGATTTCCACCTAGCAGATTTTGTGGCCCAGAAGTGATCTTCTTATCATCCAGACCAACCATAACTGGGTTATCCAAGCTGATATTAGCAAACTGATTAACCTTTTCTGTCAAAGTTGCAGAGAGAAGAATATTCTGCCTCGCAGCTCTTGGAGGTAACTTTCCATTATCCACTTTGTGGTCAAAATCAATTTTCCTTGAACCCAAAAATTCAAGTATTTCTTCTATAGCTTTTCCAAAGCCCAGTTCAAGAATCCTGTTCATGAATATCAAATTAAAAAAATAATAATCATAATGTTAAAGAATGAAGTTTAAAAGAATGAAGTTTAATGTATGATGCAATATAGCACTAGTTTTATCGTTATCTTTTGCCCAAGTTATGAAATCAAAAGTTGAACCTGTCAGCTTCATCGAAGACTATCCAGCGCAAATTTGTATACACAAACGATGAGGTATTCTTCAGGTGATCTAAAAGGCGCCCAGGAGTTGCAATCAGAATAGATATTCCTACAAAAAAGTGAATGAAATCATTTAAAGTAGACAATAGTTTCAACATCATTTTTCTGATCTCAAGTTATCAGAAAAATAAGTAACTCCAACTTGTTAAGCATCACTCAGTCTGTTGCCAGAATATGTTAACAACATAAAGACCTCATAGCAAGTTTTGAAAGTACTCGGATGAAATAAGGGGGAAAAAAATTATCCAGCTACTAACATTTTCCTCTCGTAAAAGACAAGTCTCAAATATTATACTATCTGTAAAGTCAGTAAACTGATATGTGGTGCTTAACAATATTCTCTAACTTTTCCACTGATACAGGTCAAGCTACATGTGGCGGCCAACAAAATTACTCCATTGCACTGCACATCTTCTTCCTAACTCAATGTCTGAACTCATTTGCACAACAAACAAGAAATTATAAGCCCAACAGTCTGCTCCTCCAAAGTCATACCATAGAAAGCCATGATACTAATGTATGCAGGACAAATCTGATGAACATCTGAATTGATTAGATAAATTATCAGAGAAACATTTAAATGATAGTTCATATTAAAGCATAAAGTTCCACACCTTTACGCAGCCTGGCTTTCTCCTTTGCTCTGTTCTCACCACCCATGATGTACCCTGGAACTATCCAATGGAAACGGTGGACCAACTTCTGTGCAATTCCATGAACCTGCATGCATAGCTCTCGCGTTGGAACAAGCACCAATGCTGCAGTAATTTATGTATTAAAAATGATTAATATAATCTTGAAGTTGATATTCACAAAACTTGGTGAAAGGTAATCAATGCACAGATGCCATGAATAAATTTAGCAAGTCCAACAGTATAAGATACAAGTTCAGAAAGAAAAGATATAACCATTAGGATGCGAATAGTATTGTTAAATACTTCCATGAAAAGCAAAAATAATAATAATAATAATAAAGGAATATAGAATGGACCAATGGAAAGAAGGTTAAAGTGCAGTGTTTCTATTTTATTACTACACTGTAAATTTTAGCACGAAAAAATGAACTCTGCTGGCCCAAGCCTCGATAATAATTTGGCGACCGAAGTATGCTAAGCACATTTTATTTCGAATAATTTTATACAAACAAATTTGGTACCATATCCTAATTTGAACAATAGCCAAATATAAGAAACTAAGACATTTTCTTAATTATCAAGTCCCAGAGCCACAAAAAAGCAACAATTACAATTACTTTCTACCTCAAATTAGCCGAGAAGATGAGAAATGCTGGTAGAAGAAAATTCATACTATCACCTTTTGAAGAATAATAGACAGCTTCAGGAAAAATAACATTTTTGTGCTACCGATCCGATAAATATGCTTAATAAGCAATAAACAGAATCCTAAGAGCAAAGTGCAGAGCACATTATCATACCGAAAGTTCCATCCGACCGATCGATCCGGGGCTCACGCATCTGCAGGAGATGGACGATCGGAGCGAGGTACACAATCGTCTTCCCGGTGCCCGTAGCGGCATTAACAAGTCTTCAGCAATTCCCCCCAGTCAAAGAAGATCATCATCATCATAATCATCAACAACAGCAACATAAAACAAATCTAACCAAAACAAAACCCTACATTCATCACAACAAATCGAAGGAAAACAAAAAAAAAAAAGGAAAAAGGATACGCATGGCGTCCAGAGATCACGACCGGGATCGCCCGCGCCTGGATGTGCGTGGGGACTTGGAACCCCATATTATCTACACCCAAAGCAACAACAATTATTAGGTATTTAGGGCTAGTTCACATGAAATAGTGCTTCAATATCAATAATTAAAGCTTAAAATTGACCTTGGAGATGTTGACATAGTTTGGGGTCGAGGCCGAGATCGGAGAAGGAGCACGAAGCGAACACTCCTCCTCTTCCTCCTTCGTCCTCCTCCTTCGTCCTCCTCTTCTTCTCCGTCGCCCCGCTTTTCTCCTTTGAATCCTTCATGGCTATAGCGTCGTCGTCTTCGCCTCTCTCGGCTAGGGTTTTTGCGTGTCCTAATCTCGCGCCCCTGAGGAGGGAGAACAATGGTGGCGCCTTACTGTGTCCTATAATCACTGTATACATGATGGGCCTGTTATGGGTTGCAAAAATATTTTTGGGCATAGCTCGGCCCAGGTAGGGTTCCCAAGGTTCCAAAGCGCCCAAACAAACTCTACAACACTACTATCGGTCCACGGAGCATGTCACCAACATTAGCTACATCTCTTTCTAATAATAATAATAATAATAATAAGTAAAAGGATAATATCTAATGCTTAACTTTCGAAATATCTTATGTAATTATATTTTTTTTAATTTCAAATATATCCCTCGTATATTTTTATGTTATTTAAAAATAACCTAGCTGTTAATGCCTGTTAAGTCACCTTGGGTTAAATCGGAGTCAAATTTCTACTAGAGTTTAAAAAAAAAAATAATTAAAATATCATTTTTTGCTCCTAACTTAAGGGCAAATAAGAAAAGTAAGTGATGGTAAAATAGTATATTTAAAAAGGCAAAAATGTCAAAAATATACTTCTTTTACTCCTAACGTAAGGACAAATCAAAAAAAGGACAAAATAATAATTTTATACAAATAACGGTGTTCATAATAGTTTACTAACAAAATTTAATTCTAAGGATATGTTTGGTTCATCTATTTTAGACTATGGAATCATAATAGAATTCATTAATTTCGATAGTTCTTGTTTATTTTATAGAAATCGACTCGATTTTCATTCCACTTCGAATGGGAACGACTAAATCTATTTATGACCCAATCCGCCAATCGGTTTGGCTCTGCTCCAAAGTAAACTATTCGAAATTCTCTTTCACTAACACCTACCTCATTTTTCTTCATCACTTTCCTCTCTCTTAATCAAAACTCTCTCCCAAATATTCTAAATTTTTATTTCTATAATGAACCAAATATTTTTTGATGATTCGTGACTCCATTTCTCATTTCAAAACAATCCAATTTAATTTCTCATTCCTATTCTAATCATGAACCAAAGATGCCCAAAGAATATAATTGAAATAATTTGGAATATTAAAAAAGCACTTTTAACATTACTTTTTTAAGAGGGATAAATAAAAAGTCGAAAACATTTCAGCATTTACTCTAAAAATAAAACTATGTTTAAATCTTTTTTTTTTCCACTTCCTTTTTTTTTTTTTGAGAGAGAGATAGGTAGCATGCTACCCGCTTCGTTTATTTCGTTAAGAAATAAACTTAGCTAGAAATGTGAATCAACTAGAATTCGAACTCGGGTCTCGGGTACCAACAACCAAGCGTTTTGTCACTTGCTCTAGGAACGGTTGGTTTTTTTCCACTTCCTTTTGAAATTTAGATTAAAGAAGCTACTGGTTACCAAGTCTCTAACATGTGAATTTTTACTATCATTATTTATAATAAGTTGTTAACTTCCTCTCTAGGTGTTTTGTTCTGAATTGAAATCCGGTTATACGTGAAAAAAAGTGTGTGTGATTTAGCACAGCGAAACATTTTGTTGAACCTGAAAATAGTCGAATTCTTTTATTTAAATTTTTAAATAGTGATTTAGCTTAAACAGCAATAAATTAAAGAGTAACTCAACAACTCTAGAGTTTTAAGTGAAGAGTTCAACAGCTCCTCTTTTACATGCACACAACCTCTCTTGTTAGAAGCAGGACAAGAGTGAAATATGAATCTCCTGGATAGGCAGAGAAAGCACCAACAGCCACTCTGACTCTCCATATTAGATACTAGAATTTATAGTCTACCTCAGAGAGCAAGTTGCTACAACTTGAATAGTACAGTGAAATCACATAAATGAGAATAACTAGGCGGTCGCAAGCTCTCAGCAATGTTAAACCAATAGTGTTTGTGAATCTTTTGTCGAGACTAGCATTAAAATTTTTAAATAATAAAATTGTGATTTGACTTAAAACCAGCTACCATACCAACTGCAAAACTAAGGGCGCACATCTTGCAACACGTCCACAAACAACCATGCTATCTGCCTGCAACAAATTATCATGTCCCGTCGTAGACTCAATTGCGTAGAGAAACAATCAGCAGAAAAATAGCAGCCAAGAGAGAGCTATAATTATGAAAAATCTCTGGTTATATCATAGATTTAATTCCTAACGAAAAAGACATGCAAGCCATTATACATCTAGTGAGGCTATTTGCGCCGTTAAGCAGGTATATATTTCTAGTTTGAAGCAAACCAATTCCAATTAATTAACTCTTTATCTCTTTCTGTTGATTTTTCTCTTTCTTTTTTTTTTATTTTCCTCTGTCCGGTCTATTACATAGAGGTGTCATATAATATATTTGCACATGAATACCTCAAAGGGTGAAAATGTTTACCGGAGCTATTGGTGCATTTGGCGGTCTTTTGATGTGTTGGAGCTCTCGGGTGTTTTCTTGTAGCGATGCTTATTTGAAGCAGTTTTCTATTACTCTCCATCTTACACATACTTTTAGCAGAATGTGTGTCTATGTCAATGTGTACGGCCCTCCTGTTGGACTAGTGGCCCTAATCTTGTATTAGATTTTGATGATAACAAATAATCATTTTTATTGGACTAATCTCTTATCTTGAGCTTTGTATTTTAGATCTTTCAATCTTCAAAAGGACTCAAGATGGGCAATCCTCTGAAGTATCAAGCTTCAAATATTGAAGCTACATTTGCTTCTTTTGTCAAATTGACAAACTCACTCTCTCTACTTTTACATTAATTAAAATCGTAATTAGAGTGAGACATTTTGAGCTAAGCTTAAACTTTTCATCTATCACTTTAGAAATTACTCAATTCTATGTTCTGTTCAGTTTTTGGTTTCTGAACTCTGTTCAGGGCGACCCATAGTGGATCCTAAATATACAGTATTTCTGGATCTGCCGCCTTGCTGTTCGAAGGAGTTCAGAATGCTTTTTTTTACCTGTTCCGGGAGACCGCAAATCATTTCAGGTCGGTCGGAAAACTTGACTTGATAGGTTGCGTGTTCTGGACTGTACGACAGTACGGTCCGAAAGTTCTGACTCAGTGCAGGCGGCGCAGCAGGGCAACACAGGCAACGCGGCGCGGTGCAGGTGATGAAATTTCCGGGCGCCCACGAAATGTCAGGAAGCCCAAATGATTTCTGTCAGAGAGAGCGGCGCACGTGTCTGACCTTGTCAGAAAGTCAGCGCAAAAGTTCTGGGCGCAAGTACAGGGCGCCCACAAATCCTGACAGCCCAAGTGTACGGTTCCTGGAAAGTCAGCGCAAAAGTTCTGGGCGCAAGGACAGGGCGCCCACAAATCCTGACGGACGGTTCCTGAAAAGTGGCGCACGCGGCTGACAGGCAGCTGGAAGCGCAGTGCACGTGCAAAAGTTTTGGGCGACCGGAAATGACTTTAGGGCGCCCGAAAGTGCAACGTTCAGGAGCTGGCCGAGGCTATAAATAGATGACTCTTTGGTATCTCAAAGCTTCTTCTTGCACTTCATTTTTTGAGCAAAAACTTCAGCATTCTTAATACTCTTAGCTCTCTATTCTCTCTTTTAACTTAAGTGAAATTATAGTGAGATTTATTCTTGTAAAAAGAGAGAGAGACAAAGTCTTGAAACTTGATAAGAAGAAGGTGTTGGTGTGAAGGCTTGGTGCTTGCCCGCAAAAGCATCATATAGTGGAGATCCAACATTCACTTGCGTTGAGAAGTTGGCGGGGACGTAGGCAAAGCGCCGAACCTCGAAACAAATCGACCGTGTGCATCTTTGTGTTTGCATTTCTCTATCTTTGTTGATTGCTTCGGATTTTTTAATTAGCTTGATTTTTGGCTTTTTATTTTAGAAACCTAATTCACCCCCCCTCTTAGGTTGCCATTTTGATCCTCAATTGGTATCAGAGAGAGGTCTCACATTATTTAGATTAACATCTAAGTGAGAATGACATCTATGGAAAAGAATATCGAAGGACAATCTATTGTTCGGCCATCATTTTTTGATGGAACCGATTATCATTTTTGGAAGATTAGAATGAAGATATTCTTTCAATCTCTAGATTTTTGATATTTGGGATATAGTCGAAAGTGGTTATATCACTCTGTCAAAACCTATAGCGAAATGAAATGAAGCGGAAAAATCTCGCTTTCAATTGATTGCTAAAGCTATCAATTCATTCCTTTGCGCTCTTAGTAGAGAAGAATTTCACCGAATCTCTATATGCACAACGGCTAAAGAGATTTGGGATAAATTAGAAGTTACTTATGAATGTACTTCTAGGGTGAAGGAATCTAAAATAAGTATGCTCATGTCAAGTTATGAACTATTCAAAATGGAGGAAAGTGAATCCATTTCGAATATGTTCACAAAATTCACTAACATTGTGAATAGCTTGAAAGCCTTAGGCAAGGATTTTCCTCAATCGGACTTGGTGCGAAAACTTCTTCGAGTACTACCAAGAAGTTGGATACCTAAGGTTACGGCTATCCAAGAAGCTCATGACTTAGACAAAGTAAAGATTGACGAACTTGTCGGATCGCTCATGGCGCATAAACAACGCCTCAAGGAGTATGACAACGAAGTAGCTCCCGAGAAAAAGAAAAGCCTTGCACTTAAAGGAGTCGTTGCTTCCGATAGTGAAGATGACGAAGAAGGTTCGAGCGAAGAAATCGCTATGATTTCAAAGAGGCTCAACCGACTAATCAAGAAAGGCAACTTAAGGAGACCTAAACGAGACGGGTTTAAAGGTGAAAGATTTAAGAAAGGGATCATTTGCTACAATTGCAACAAACCGAGGCATTTGAAAAGTGAATGTACTCTTCCAAGCAAGCCATTTAAGAAAGACAAGAAAAAGAAGGCTTTCAATGCACTAAATTGGGACGCCCCCGACGAGTCTAGCGATGACGAGTCGGAAAAAAAAGTTGCCCAAATTTGCCTTGAGGAGCATAGCTCAACTCTATGTCTTATGGCTTTTGAAGATGAGGTAAATAATTTAAGTTATGATGAACTTTTAGAAGCTTTCTTTTCTTTATATGATGATCTACAAAGTTTGGGTCCTAAATATACATCTCTCAAAAAGCAAAATGCTTCATTAGAGATGGAAGTTAACAACTTAAAATCTTCAACTTCAAATCCTTCTTTGATACTTGTAAATGAAGACTCTTTACTCAAAAAAGAGCTCAAACAAGTAAATGAGACATGTTATAGTCTCATTCATAAAAATAAGGTATTAAAGAAGAAACTTGAAGGTCAAAATTTTATGCCAAACTTCCATTATAACAATCAACTTGAGAAGCTTCAAATTGAAAACCAACAACTCAAAGTTGGCTTAGGTGAATCTAAGAAAACTCTTGAGAAATTTGTTGGTGGAACTAAGTATCTAAATATGATACTTGGGAGTTAAGTTGTAAACTTTCAAAAGTTTGGGATAGGTTATGTGCCTAATCCAAACAATGTTAAGTTAACAAAAACTAAAAGAAAGGTTTTTGTTAAAAGCTCAAATCAAAATCCAACTTTGCATTGCTCCTATTGCAATATTAGAGAACATCATACATCTTCTTGTAAATATAAGAAAAATTCTAAACTTAACCAAATTTGGATTGTGAAAGGTTTATCTAACTCAAAAGGACCCAATCTCACTTGGGTACCAAAGTTAAAAACTTAATTTATTTTTGTAGGTGTGTCTCCAATCAAAAGGTGCAAGCAACAAATGGTATTTAGATAGTGGATGCTCAAGACATATGACTTGGGATCAAACCAAATTTAAATCTATTGAAATGAAAGATGGAGGATTCGTCACCTTTGGAGACAACACAAAAGGAAACATCATTGGAATCGGCACTATTGGTAATGACAAGGTTAATATTTTCAATGTTCTTTTAGTTGATGGCCTTAAACATAATTTACTAAGTATTAGTCAATTATGTGACAAAGGCTATTTTGTAAAGTTTGAAGCATCCCATTGTAGTATCCTTGATTCATCTACTAATAAGGTAGCTTTTATGGGTTTTCGATCTAAGAATGTTTATACCGTTGATTTAGGCAAACTTTCACTTGAAGGAGAAAAATATTTTTCGGTTCAGACTAATCACGAATCTTGGCTTTGGCATAAAAGGTTAGTACATGCTAGTATGAATTCTCTTTCAAAGTTTTCTAAAAGAAAACTAGTAAAAGGTTTACCTAAAATAGATTATGCCAAAAGTGGGGTTTGTGATGCTTGTGCTCAAGCTAAACAAGTAAAATCATCTTTTAAATCTAAAAATGTTGTCTCCACAATTAGGCCATTGGAATTGAATCACATGAATCTCTTTGGACCAATTGATGTCACTAGCCTTGGTGGCAGCAACTACATTTTTGTAATTGTTGATGATTACTCTAGATTTACTTGGACTTTATTTTTAAGACATAAGTATGACACTTTTAAATCTTTCAAAGATTTTGTCTATCATGTTCAAAATGAGAAGAGTTGTATGATCTCCAAAATTAGAAGTGATCATGGTGGTGAATTCGAAAATCGCAACTTTGAAGAGTTTTGTAATGAATTGGGAATAGAACATCAATTTGCTACCCCTCGAACACCTCAACAAAATGAGGTTGTTGAACGCAAAAATTGATCTCTCCAAGAAATGGCTAGATCTATATTAATTGAGGGGGAGTTGTCTAAGTATTTTTGGGCAGAAACTGTAAACACGGCTTGCTATATTATGAACCGTGTTCTAATTCGACCAATTCTTGAGAAAACTCCTTTCGAATTATGGCATGATAGAACTCCTAATATTGGTTACTTCAAAATTTTTGGTTGTAAATATTTCATTTTGAACACAAAAGACAAATTGAGAAAGTTTGATGCTAAATCCGATGAAGCAATATTCTTGGGTTATTCCTCTACTAGTAAAGCTTATCGAGTATATAATCGACAAACTTTAGTAATAGAGGAAAGTATGCATGTTCTTTTTGAAGAATACAAAGACGAGAATATCTCTCTTGAAGATGATCTTCTTGACTTTGAGAAGCTAAACATTAACTCCACACCTCAAGATGTTGAACAATCTAAGGAAGTTGAGAAGTTCGTTTCTAAAGAAAATGAATCTACTTTTCTACCTAAAGTGTAGAAATTTGCTACTTATCATCCCAAGACTCCATTATTGGAGATCCAAGTCAAACGGTCAAGACAAGATTTTCTCTAAGATTACTTTGTGACCATTTGACTTTCATATTTCAAATTGACCCTAAAAATTTTGTTGAAGCTAGCAATGATGAAAATTGGCTCATTGCGATACAAGAAGAACTCAACCAATTTGAGAGGAACCAAGTTTGAACGCTTGTGGAAAGACCAAGTGATCATACCGTTATAGGCACTAAATGGGTCTTCCGAAACAAGCGAGATGAATCGGGTGTCGTGGTTCGAAACAACGCTAGACTAGTGGCCCAAGGTTTCAACCAAATTGAAGGAATTGATTTTGATGAAACTTTTGCACCGGTTGCTCGACTTGAAGCTATTTGAATTCTTTTGGTATTTGCCTCTTTCATGAACTTCAAGTTATTTCAAATGGAAGTTAAAAGTGCTTTCTTAAATGAATTTATTTCCAAAGAAGTCTATGTTGAGCAACCATCCGGTTTTGAAAAGCATAACTTTCCGGATCATGTTTTTAAACTCTCAAAAGCACTTTATGGTTTAAAACAAGCTCCTAGAGCTTGGTATGAAAAACTTAACACTTTTTTTACTTCAAATAATTTCACAAGAGGAAAAGTTGACACTGCACTTTTTATTAAAATAAAGGACAATGATCTTCTTATTGTTCAAATTTATGTGGATGATATTATATTTGGTGCTACTAATGAATCTCTTTGCAAGGAATTCTCTATGCTAATGCAAAATGAGTTTGAAATGAGCATGATGGGCAAGCTCTGATTCTTCTTGGTCTCCAAGTTAAACAAATGAAGGATAGAATCTTCATTAATCAAGCCAAGTATGCAAATGACCTAATCAAAAGATTTATTTTGGAAAGCTCAAAAGAGACAAACACTCCAATGGGTGCCTCAACTAAACTCGATAAGGATGAAAAAGGTAAGGAAGTTGACATCAAGCTCTATTGAGGTATGATTGGTAGTTATTTTATCTTACCGCAAGTAGGCCGGACATTATGTTTAGTGTTTGCTTGTGTGCTCGTTTTCAAGCTCAACCTAAGAAGTCACACTTAGTGGCCGTAAAGAGAATTTTTAGATATGTTAAGGGCACTATCAACTTAGGATTATGGTATCCCAACGGCACTAGTTTTGATCTCATTGGCTTTTCGGATGCGAGCTTTGCGGGTGCAAAGTTGATCGGAAAAGTACTAGTGGAACTTGTCAATTTTTTGGTCACTCCTTAGTCTCATGGTCTTCGAAAAAGCAAAATTCGGTTTCACTTTCAACCGCCGAAGCCGAGTATATTGCAGCGGGTTGTTGTTGTGCACAAATTTTATGGATAAAACAAACTCTTGCGGACTTTGGGGTGCATCTAAAACAAGTTTCAATCAAATGTGACAATACTAGTGCCATCAACCTATCTAGAAATCGTATTCAACATTCTAGAACTAAATATATTGAAATTCGACATCATTTCATTAGAGATCACATTTAAAAGGGATATGTTACTATAGACATTGTGGACACTCATCATCAATTAGCGGACATTTTCACTAAACCCCTTAGTGAGGATAGGTTCACTCATCTTAGAAGAGAATTAGGAATGATTGATTTGAATGCTTGATTCTCTCTTTTATGCTCTTATCCCTTTGTGCTACTTTTTTTTATGTTTTTTTTATGATGACAAAGGGGGAGAGAAATTTGATGTGATATATTTTGTGAACCTTGGTTATATTTTGGATGTTTGATGCTTTGTTTTTCATTTTGATTGCTATGCAATGATATTTGTTGCTAAATCTATGCATATATTTAGGGGGGGCATTCTACTCTTTTGAATCTTATATCACATTATTTGTCATCATCAAAAAGAGGGAGATTGTTGGACTAGTGGCCCTAATCTTGTATTAGATTTTGATGATAACAAATAATCATTTTTATTGGACTAATCTCTTATCTTAAGCTTTGTATTTTAGATCTTTCAATCTTCAAAATGACTCAAGATGGGCAATCCTCTAAAGTATCAAGCTTCAAATATTGAAGCTACATTTGCTTCTTTTGTCAAATTGACAAACTCACTCTCTCTACTTTTACATGAATTAAAATCGTAATTAGAGTGAGACATTTTGAGCTAAGCTTAAACTTTTCATCTATCACTTTAGTACTTTAGAAATTATTCAATTCTATGTTCTGTTTTGTTTTTGGTTTCTGGACTCTATTCAGGGCGACCCATAGTGGATCCTAAATATACAGTATTTTTGGATCTGCCGTCTTGCTGTTCGAAGGAGTTCAGAATGCTTTTTTTTACCTGTTCCGAGCGACCGCAAATCATTTCAGGTCGACCGGAAAACTTGACTTGATAGGTTGCGTGTTACGGATCGTACGACGCACGGTCCGAAAGTTCGACTCGGTGCGGCGGCGCAGGCAAAGACAGTAACGCGGTGCGGCGCGAGCGGCGCGCGTGATGAAATTTTCGGCGCCCACGAAATGTCGGGAAGCCCAAATGATTTCAGAAGAGAAAGCGGCGCACTGTCGACCTTGTTAGAAAGTCGGCGCAAAAGTTCGGGCGCAAGTACGGGCGCCCACAAATCCCGACCTAAGTGTACGGTTCTGGAAAGTCGGCGCAAAAGTTCGGGCGGAAGGACGGGCGCCCACAAATCCCGACGGACGGTTCTGAAAAGTGGCGCACGCTACCGACAAGACTAGAAGTGCGATGCGCGTGCAAAAGTTCGGGCGACGGAAATGACTTTAGGGCGCTCGAAAGTGCAACGTTCAGGAGCTGGCCGAGGCTATAAATAGATAACTCTTTGGTATCTCAAAGCTTCTTCTTGCACTTCATTTTTTGAGCAAAAACTTCAACATTCTTAATACTCTTAGCTCTCTATTCTCTCTCTTAACTTGAGTGAAATTGTAGTGAGATTTATTTTTGTAAAAAGAGAGAGAGGCAAAGTCTTGAAGTTTGATAAGAAGAAGGTGTTGGTGTGAAGGCTTGTTGGTGCTTGCCCGCAAAAGCATCATCTAGTGGAGATCCAACATTCTCTTGTGTTGAGAAGTTGGCGGGGACGTAGGCAAAGTGCCGAACCTCGAAACAAATCGACTGTGTGCATCTTTGTATTTGCATTTCTCTATATTTCTCTCTTTGTTGATTGCTTCGGGTTTTTAGTTAGCTTGATTTTTGGTCTTTTATTTTAAAAACCTAATTCACCCCCCCTCTTAGGTTGCCATTTTGATCCTCACCTCCTACCTGGGAAGGTAAAGAGGAGTTTTGTTTAGAATTGGCTTACCTTAAAGACATTTTGCAGAGGATGTTGGGTCATCTATGAGGATTTCAATTTTACTAGAAGCTACAGTAACGCAAAGGTAAAACCTGGAGGGTGAAGGCGACAAACATGCTCAACGATCTAATTCGATACCTAGAGATAATGGACCTATTGATGAAGAATCAAATGTTCACTTGGTCAAATATGCAAAGCTACCCTACCCTGGCGAAACTTGATCGGTTCCTTATGTCAATTATTCCGTTTGGAAGAGGTCTGGTTACGTAATGAAGACTTCATTAATTAAGAAAGTTGTAATTTATCATAAAAAAACAAAATAGGCTTTTATTTTTATGACATGCATAGGAGAGATGGAGCTTTTGCGCGAGTTTTAATAGTTGG
Organism: Aechmea fasciata; assembly: GCA_025177825.1. Taxonomy (NCBI): domain Eukaryota; kingdom Viridiplantae; phylum Streptophyta; class Magnoliopsida; order Poales; family Bromeliaceae; genus Aechmea; species Aechmea fasciata. The sequence goes on from CM045933.1 coordinate 4,074,989, forward strand.
GTGGACACATTAATTAGACGTTATATGCATGAGGAAAAGCAAAGGGTTAGGCCTTTTGGATTGGTTTCTAGATTTACGGTTTAGATACGGTTAATTTTTGGGGATTAATGTTACTATTGCTTAGTAGTTCAATGAATCTACATCATCCATATTAAACGGAATGATTTTATTAGCAATAAAATCAATTAGCTAGCAGGTAAATGGTGAGAGTTAATTATTTTGTTAATTTGATATTTAGATAGAGAAAGTGGTTTCATTTATTTATTTATTTATGAGGATGAAGGGATGAAGGGTGACTTGCCACGTGGCAAGAAATATTGTTCTTTCTTTTAGGTTTATAGATTTTTTTTATTATTTTTTCTTTAGTTTTTTCATTTTTTTTAAAACTGGATTTTGAATTAACATTAGTGTGAGATGGAAAAACTTCCATTAGTATCCCTTTCCTCAATGGGATTCCCTCGACCCCGGCGAGCTTTCCGACAGCTTCCGCCTCGCATACCCCACCCCACTAGCCGTATTCACCCTACCCCACTTTAGCCTTTCCAACCCATTCCTCCTCCCCAACCTGTGGACCGAGCATGTGCTCGCGTCCGGCCAAACTTCTCCTACAGGGATGCCATTTTGTCCCGATCTGGGACCCACCCACCACGTAAAACTGCCATCCATCCTCATCGCAATGCTGCTACCTTCGGTCGCCCAGCCTTCATTTCTCACGCTTCCCTCCCTCCTTACCCTCCCAGATTTTTCCTAAATCCCTCTCTTAGGGGACATTGCTTCAGGTGTTTCGCGACAGGCCATGTGGCGGATCGCTGTAGGGAACCACGACGCTGCCTTCTTTGTATGAGATTCGGGCACCCTGCTCGGCTCTGCAGTTTGCGCCAAGCCCCATGTTCACACAGCATGGAGTCGGGCCCGAGTTTGCCTAGCAGGGAGTCGAGCCCGTGTTTGCGCAGCTTGGAGCCGGGCCCTTCCAATGACCGCCTACCTTCTGAGGCTGTCTACCTCCCCGAAAGACCCCCCCAGGCTGGACATCCATACCTCTCGGGTTGCGTGGCGCGAGTAGTTGTCCCGGCCTCGTACCCTGAGAATATCAACGAGATCCTTGTCCGCGGGCTCGTGGCCAGGTTTGGGGGGTCCATCTCCGATTACCAGGTGGCTTCATTCTTGCCTCCGGCTAGGGCGATCTTCTTTCCCAACTGGGTGGCTCGAGAGTCGGCTATCGCCGAAGCCCAATCATGATAATCGGGGTGGAGGTGGGCGAATGTGAGAGGGGCTATCGCCGCCACAAAGTTTGGATCCGGCTACATCAGTAGCCAATTCTTTGTTGGAACACCGAGGACGTCAAGGCGACGGTAAGCGGGTTTGGTGAACTCTGGGAAGTAGATGACCTCAGTGTGAGCCACACTGAGGTATCCTTTTTCAGACTTTTGGTTCGCTGTCAGAACATTCGGTGCATCCCGGAGTCGCTCGACCTGATAGTGGATGACAGACGGTTCTACATTCCCATTGAGATTGAATCTTTTGAAGAGGCCAATCCTATTTTTCTTGGTGAGTCTCTTGACGAGCATCAGGGACACCTATTGACGGTCGTCGGGATTTCGACCGGCGCCGTCGGGATTTCTTTTGGCGCCGACGTCCGATAAGCTTTGAACCTCCCCGGCGAGACTGGAGACCTCTTCGTCGGAGGGGGTGGTGGCCCGTCACTGGAGACCTCCTCCCCGACGGGACAGGTGAGCCTCGCCGAAGAGACTGGCAACCTGTTCGCCGGGGGGTCTGGCAACCTGTCAGGAAGGTTTTTTCAAATTCAAATGCGAGAGTCAACCTTCCCTCTCATCCGTGCAATGATGGTGACAGGCGTTCTCAGGGGGGTACAGCTCCCCAGGCCAGTGGGACAGGACCTCCCCGTGATAGCTCACTGTTCCGCACTAGGCTGGACCCGGATTCGGGCTCACGGGGGCCTACGGACGGGCCTACGATTGGGCCTGCTCCCATGCCTCCCAACCCCTTAACCTCAGATGCGGGCCTTCCAGATCCGGTGGCCAGACTCGAACCGAATTCAAGCTTATCGGGGCTCCTCCCTGGCCCTTCGCTTGGGGCCACCAACCTCTTATCTGCTGATCAAGTTACTGGAGATCTTGCTTTGGGCCTGGGCAATATCAACCACTCTCCTCCTAATCTGCACCCTGGACTGCACTCCGTGGGCCTGACCCCTCTTCTCGGTCAGCATTCCAGGCCTATGGGCCTTGCTCGCTCTTCTTCTGGGAAGCTCCTCAACTTGAGACGAAGTGTACGCCTTGCGACCAAACGCAAAGGAAGCTTGAAATCTTCTCTTTAGAGAGCTCAGGAGATTAGGTGCAGGAAGGTCGCAACAGTGGATCTCGTGTCCATGGTCGCCCTATCTTCTAACACCTCCAATTCTCAACCGCATGCTCCTCCCTCCACTTCTAATCCTCCTGCTTCCATGGACGATCAACCCCATATGCCGCACTTGCTGTAGGCAAGCAGTGGACAGCTCCATTTACCCTCCGAAAATAACATTCAAAATGAGAAGGTGTGCCCGCAGACGCGAGATACTACAATTCCCCTCACTTCTGATGAAATCCAACTTATCAAGACGGCTTGCGGAATTACTATTGAGGGTGGCGAACCCTCCAGCAGGAGTGCTGGAGAGTTGCGCACTTGAGACAGCTCGTTGCTTGTGATATAGCATCCTTCTCCTGGGGTGCTTCTCTTTTCTTCATGGCTAGAAATCGAATTTTTCGTTTTTTAACTTGGAATGTGAGGGGCCTCAATGACCCCAGCAAGTGCACTGTTGTTAAAACTTTTATTCGACATTGTAAATGTGGTGTGATTTGCCTCCAGGAAACTAAATTGTCTGTTACTACTTTGGATAAGTTTCGCTCCTTTAGTGGTTTTCATCTTCGGGATTTTCGGACCTTAGACGCGCAGCAGACTAGAGGCGGACTTCTAACGACCTGGAATCCGTCCCTCTTCGAATGTGTTAATGAATGGGCTGGTTCTTACTCTCTAACGGTGGTGCTAAGGAAAAAAATTGATGGAAGAACTTTCACGATCTCCGACATCTATGGTCCTATTGCTGCTAACTTAAGACCTGATTTTTTCCAAGAGCTTCTGTATATCTCTTCTCTCTCATCTGGAGTATGGACGGCGCTTAGGGACTTCAATGTCCTACTGTCCGTACAAGATAAGAATGGAATTACTGCAAATGTTACTAACATCTTGAGGTTCAGGGAGGTGGTGAATGAGCTCGGACTGATCGATATCCCGATTCTGAATAGATCTTTCACTTGGACCAATGGCAGAGGGAACCCTACTCTAGAGCGCTTGGATCGAGCATTCATTTCGAACGACTGGCTGTTGGCTTTCCCTCGCACCACCCTGAGAGCTCTCCCTCGTCCTCGATCCGACCATTTGCCTCTGGTATTATTTGCTTATACTTTTCTATCCTCGGCCAACTTGTTCAGATTTGAGAGCTTCCCGCTTCGCCGCTCGTTGTCGATGATGTAGTCACCAAGGCGTGGAACTCGACCGCACCAGGTACCGACCTTGCGAACCTCTTCTTTTTAAAAATTAAATCTGTCCAAATTGCTCTTCGATCTTGGAGTGCGGGCCTCTCATCGGCAATTAATGACCAAGCTACTCGATACCTCCTTTGGATTGAGTGGTTGGATAAGGCTGAAGAAGGTCGACTCTTATCTAATCAGGAAATCAGATTGAGACCTTTGCTTAAGATGAGATATGAAGAGCTTTGCCTACAATTGGAGCTAAGGTGGAAACAGAGATCTAGAATTCAGTGGCTTAAAGAAGGAGACGCAAATACTAGATTCTTTCACCTAAAAGTTAAGTGTCGCAGGAACAACAATTTTATCGCTCAACTTTCTGACGGCTCCTCTATACTCTATGCGCCCGAGCCCATTGCTCATCATCTGTTCGACTTTTTCTTCTACCAATTAGGCGTTGATCAGGCGACGAGCAACTCTATTATCCTACAGGTGATCTATGGGGATGACCACTTCGACCTCTCTAGCCTACATGAACCGTTTACAGTGCAAGAGGTGAAAAGAGCCATATTTTTCTGCGCCCTAGAAAAGGCCCCTGGCCCGGATGGATTGCCGATGGTTTTCTATCAAAGATTCTGGAACCTCGTAAAGGATGACATTCTTGGGATTTTTAATTGCTTCCACAATGGTACAACCTACATCGATCAATACCAACCGGATTTGCCTTATCCTGAAGAAGAAAGAAGCTACAATGGCGCGTGATTTTCGACCTATAAGCCTTATGCACAGCATGGCTAAAATCATTTCCAAGGTCTTAGCTTCACGACTACAACTTTTTTTGGACCTTCTGATCAATCCTTACCAGACTGCCTTTATCAAGGGTTGCTATATTATCGACAATTTCTACTGTGCACACATCCTCACTCACCATCTTTACACCACCAAGCAAAGAGCTGCCGTATTGAAGATCGACTTTGAGCGAGCCTTCGATCACATTAATTGGGAATTCTTATTCGAAGTTGTGAGACCCCAGGTAGTCCTATATATAAGATATAATAGGGCTAAACTCTTAACCCGGCTTAAGCATTTTGGGTGGTGGCAAGGCCCAAGAGGTTAAGAGAGTTAAGCGTGCTGGGAAGGGAGTAGTCCTAGGATGGGTGAGCCCCTGGAAAGTTGGGGCGTCACAGATGGTATCAGGGTCAATTACCAGCCGGAAGTGTGAGATGAGTCTCGGCTGAGCCAGGGTCTGGATGACGAGCTAGCGAGACGAGTCTCACATCGCCTGGTATTTGTGAGTCTGAGCCTAACGAGGACGTCAGGGCTTAAAGGAGGGGAGATTGTGAGACCCCAGGTAGTCCTATATATAAGATATAATAGGGCTAAACTCTTAACCTGGCTTAAGCATTTTGGGTGGTGGCAAGGCCCAAGAGGTTAAGAGAGTTAAGCGTGCTAGGAAGGGAGTAGTCCTAGGATGGGTGACCCCCTGGAAAGTTGGGGCGTCACAGAAGTACTCCGGGCGAGAGGTTTTACTCAGCAATGGATCTCTTGGATATATTCTTTACTCACATCTACCTCTTCTTCTGTGCTCTTAAATGGCGTTCCAGGAAAGTCATTCAACTGCAAGCGCGGACTGCGCCAAGGAGATCCGTTATCTCCTCTCCTCTTTATTCTTTGTATCGATGTGCTTTTAGAACGATACACCTTGCAACCTCCTCACATCTGCTTCCGGATATTGGAATTGGATAGGCCAAACTACACACTTTGCAATTCGCTGATGACATTGTTTTATTTCTTGATGGCTCCTCCAAGTCAGCGGCAACTATCAAGATCATCCTCGACTCGTTCTCTAGTTGCTCGGGTCTCAAGATTAATTATGCAAAAAGCTCCATCACCTCTATTAATTTGCCTCTTGATCTAACTAACAACTTGGCAGACTCTTTTGGTTGCTCGGTGAAAGCTTTCCCACTCACCTACCTGGGACTTCCCCTTTCTCCAAAGAGATTATGCAAATCGGACTATATGCCGCTTATCGAGAAGATTGATAATTGCCTGGCGGGCTGGAAATGACTCACACTCTCAAGGGGAGGTCGGCTTGTCCTACTTAACTCGGTGCTCTCGACAATCCCTTCTTATTTTTGCTCTGTTTTTCGACTGCCATCTTGGGTCATTAAATCAATCGACACTATTCGTCGGTATTTCTTTTGGAGGAGGAGAAAACTTCAAAATGGTTTCCACTGTCTTGCCAAATGGGAGCAGGTGTGTCGTCCCAAAAGATACGGAGGCTTGGGTATCCGCAATCTGTTTGCAATGAACTCGGCCCTATTGATGAAGGGCTTGTGGAACCTCTACAACTCTCAGAACCTACCCTGGGTCAGGCTACTTATGCAAAAACACTACAAGCGTAGGCCACCGTCGCTTGGAGGCAACAGGCCGACTACGTGCTGTCCTATTTGGAAAGGCGTCCTCAGCACCACTGATGCTTTTCACACTTCTATTCATTTCTCAGTTGGTAATGGGAAGATCACGTCGTTCTGGAATGCTAGATGGTCTGGAGAGCTAACCCTTCGAAACTAATTCCCTAACCTGTATGCATTATCGACTCACAAACACCTATAAGTCAAAAATTGGATTCGACGCCTTGCTCACAATATCGGCCTGGACTTCAACCCTACACCGCTCTACAAGGGCAACAACACGGAGAGCTTCGCCGTTCAATGCTTTGGGTACGCGCTTTCGATTAAACGACACGGTCACGCATGGCGCTGGAGCGATGATGGTAAGTTCTCTGTACGGAAAGCTTATGACTTCCTAATCTTCGATGGAGTTGATGCAGGCAATACCCCTCTTCTCTGGAATCTAAAGATCCCCTTAAGAGTTAAAGTCTTTTTATGGATCGCTGGCCGCAACAAAATCTTGACGGCCGACAACCTATCTAGGAGGGGTTGGCAAGGCCCTTCAATCTGTGTTTTTTGCCTCAATGACGATGAGAATCTGGAACACATCCTTTTCTCCTGCAACTACGCGAATATGGTGTGGAACTACCTCCTACAAGCTATTCCGGCTACTCAAAATCTGGTGACTGATCTCCCAGGAAGCTTATCAACCCGGTGGATTCGAGCAAGACAATCTTTGAAAGGGCACTTAAAGAGAATCTTCGATCTTTGTTTCGCAGCGGCGTGCTGGGAATTATGGAAGCAGAGGAACTGCCGCATCTTCAACGATCAACTTATCCGTTTTGAAGAGACTAGAAACAGGGTCATTAGCTCGGTGAAACTTTGGTTATCTGTGTTGGGAGGCCACTAGGAGCGGTTGTGTGACGCTCCAACTTCCCAGGGGGTCACCCATCCTAGGACTACTCCCGTCTTAGCACGCTTATCTGTCTTGGGCCTTGCCACCACCCAAAATGCTTAAGCCGGGTTAAAAGTTTTGCCCTATTATATCTCATATATAGGACTACCCGGGGTCTCACAATCTCCCCTCCTTTAAGCCCTGACGTCCTCGTCAGGCTCAGACTCACAAGTACCAGACGATGTGAGACTCGTCTCGCTAGCCCGTCATCCAGACCCTGGCTCAGCCGAGACTCATCTCACACTTCCGGCTAGTAATTAGCTCTGATACCATCTGTGACGCCCCAACTTCCCAGGGGGGTCACCCATCCTAGGACTACTCCCGTCCTAGCACGCTTAACTCTCTTAACCTCTTGGGCCTTGCCACCACCCAAAATGCTTAAGCCGGGTTAAGAGTTTTGGCATATTATATCTCGTATATAGGACTACCTGGGGTCTCACAGGTTGATTTTCTTAAGTTTTTTTACTTTTCTTTTCTCTTGTTTTGTTGCTCCTAGCTTGCGTTTGTCGACTGGTCACTGTCGCTAGGCGTGGTTCTTTTGTATTGCTTTCACAACTCACAAATAGGATACATCCCCGTTTCCTCAAAAAAAAAAAAAAAAAATTAACATTAGTGTCTCGAGCCACTCTCCAAATTAGATAACTAATTATATTTCACAAATTTTCGTATTATTTTTTAAAAAAATACTTTCTAAATTAGATAACTAATTATATTTCACAAATATTCGTATTATTTTTTAAAAAAATTAAAACATAATATATGAGAAAGAGTTTAGGGCCATAGGGCTTTGACCCATGGCGATCTACTACTCAAAGCTCACAAGATTTTTAATGTTAAAGTAAATAATTAATCGACTATCCTACTTGAATTTTATTCTAACTTTTTTTATCATCATCTATACGTGACAATCACATGATATAACTTATATTTTAAATTTTTTATACAGTAGAAGTTTAATATTTAGATAGCGACACATAATTAGTCCAATGCTTATGATTTGGATTAAACATGTAGCTTGAGAGCCAGTTATTGGTATCATTCATTTGGGAAAGGTGATTAAATACAACTTGAAATATTTTTATTTTTAGGTGACCAATTGCAATCGGATTAAAAAAATACAGTGAGAAAATTGCAAGTTAGTATAACCTTTAACTGAGATTTTGATCAAAGTACACATTTTTTTTTTGACCCGTATTGAAAACCTTCATGCCCCGTGACTCCGACCCGACATTTGAATCCGACTCCTTGGCCAGACCAAGTTCTAAATCCGGGCTCGACGGGTTCGGGTTGAACCCAACACAACTCACAGGTACAACCCGGCTCGAGCGGCCCTGATTTCCAATCCGAATCTTAAAGCAACCCATCGCCCTATATGTTACGCTATCAACCAAATCCCTCGAGCCCTCATCGTTTCGCAGCCGATTCCCGACGCAGCCCTTCGTCTCCGACCCCAAAGAGGTGTGTGAATCCCTCCCGAGCACCACTCTTGAAACCCTAGAAACCCTAGCGCGAAGAACCCTAATCTCTCGGTACGCTTTGTCGCTTCTCTCCTTGTTTTCTCCTTCTAATCTCCCGTTATTTTTTGCTGCAAAGGCTGGATCTGTTCGTTTTCTAGTCTCGCGTCATTTTTTGCTGCAAAGGCTCGATCTGTTCGTTTTCTAGTATCGCGTTATTTTTGTCTGCAAAGGCTCGATCTGTTCGTATTTTCCGCGTTTTTCATGGAATGTTGAGATTTTTCGCTGATTTTGTTCTTCGTTTTTGTTGAATTCGAGCGCAAGATTGTTTTTCCGATCTTTACGACGGCGTTATTCCTGAAATGAGGTTCTTTTGTGGGTTTTTTTTTGTGGTTTTTATTCATTTTTTATTTTTTTTCTTGGATTTGCAGGAAATATGAGTAGGCGTTCGAGCCGAACCCTCTATGTGGGGAATCTCCTGGCGATATCCGCGAAAGAGAGGTCGAGGATCTCTTTTACAAGGTACGAGCTAATACCATGTTCCTGAGAGAGGATTAGGGTTTCATCCTTATTGTTTTCCGCTCCTGTTTCAAGATCGCATCAATTTTTTAAATAGAAATGGGATCCTGTTATGAATTTTTCTGTGTTAAAAGTTTACAATATCTATTACGCTTGGTATGTAGGTCGATCTAGACTTACACAAATTCAACCAACCATTCCATGAAATTCTACTGAAGCTGCCCAAAAATTAGAAATTCTAATGACGGTTGTGCGATTATTATTGTTATTAATCAAAGAATCAGAGACAAATTAGAAATTCTACTGAAGCTGCCCAAAAATTGATACAAAAAAACTACATCGTATATACTAACAAGATGAAAAAGGAAACAAAGAATCACTGCAACTTACCTCCACCCTCACGAAATACTTCAGAGAAACAAACATCACCAGCTCGGCGCATGTGATCCTGAAGTAATACTTTTTTTCAATCAATAGAAAAGAAAAAAAAAAAGATTTGAAAATCTAAAGATTACAATCTAGCTACGAACTTTTAGATCTTGCCATGATGCAGAAGAAGGTAGACCAGTCACCAAAACTGCAAATGCAAACAAGATAAAACTGAGAAGCAACTCCATATACAAGAATTCTCATCAAATATTCAATAAAAACTCACCAAAACATACCACGATACTCGAGCGCCTAGAAATGCTACCGCGGGCCACCACCACCATGACCGCTATCACGATCAAATGAGGAAGATTGAGATCTCCCACCATGCGCAAGCTCCACCGCATATTAACTGGAAGTTTGCATAAAGACAACAATAAAATCCAACTTTCGCAATAATACTAGGCTTACTCGTAGTCTGTGACCATCAAAATTATATCCATCACGGCCACGAATTGCATCTTCAGCATCACGAGGGTCCTCAAACTACAAAAAACAACAACATCACAGGTGTTAGCATTTCACCGTATTCACAATCAACACATAGTCCTCTAACAATTACTAGTAAGTAACCTTACCTCAACAAAAGCATAGCCTGGAGGCCTTGGAGGAATCTTCAAATCAATACCAACAATTGCCCCATACTGCACAAAACATATTAAAAATAACTTCTCAGTTTGTATAAAAGAATATTTCAAGAATTCTATAGACCTTTAATCATTTAATGGCAGTGTGACATCCCATCAAGCATTCAAAGTTCTTAGTATGAGGAACAAAGGACATTATGGTGAAGTGTAAAAGATAGTTAGCCAAGTTATTTCTTTTATAAAAGATGTAATATGGGCTGTGGGCGTGCCTTCTGATACCAGAGCTAAGTGCGACCCAACCAGTAAGTAATAACTGGTTGGCAGAGCTACCAAGGCATGTGAACTAAATTTTTAAGTCTCGCGCCAGAGCTAAGTGATCTTTTATTTCTTGAACACTCTAAGGTATGTGAACTAAATTTTCATCTCTGCGTAATAAATACAAGATGTATGATCCAATCCTTAACTATAAGGATGTAGTCCAAATCCATCCCTTAACTATAAGGAAGCAATGCACAATAACCCTTAACTATAAGGTTATATGTCATTTGTCGCAATCTCATGTTCTTGTTCTTATTCTTGCTCTTGTTCTTGTTCTTATTATCATGACCATGTCATTACACTACTCTAGTGTTCTTGTTCTCATGTCTACTATTCTTGTCAATGCCACACACTAACTCTAGTGTTCTTTGCAACTATCTAATGCCACTCGATATCTATGTCACAATGTTCTTGTTCTTTAACCACTAGGTTCTTTGTCTCAATACATGCATACATAGGGTTTTACTCGTTTTCTTGGTTCTCAATTCTTTCATTTGCATCTTAATTCTAAGCATGCCACTCATATACACAATACCCTACTATGCATGAAAGTAGCTATACATATATGCTCAATAGTGACACATAGACATAAAGAGAAGTTCGATATTAGTGAAAGCACCCCCCCACCTCATAGGAATGCCGAGAAGCCCCGATTCAATTTTCACGATTTTTAGACACCTACGCCGCGAGCTACGGCAGTCTGTACCAATTCGGCTTCTTTCTTCAATATCTCCGCGTACGCTCGTTGTATCGCCGAACCAAGCGCACCAACACGTTCATATACCTATCAATTAGGATAACAGAGGGTAAACTCGGATCAAAACCCTCTACTCCATAAAACCCTCATTTTGAGCCCTAGATTACAACTAGGTAAAAATCTCACATTAATCCTCTAGATTCTAGCATTTATCATCTATTTAGCATGCTAGGATTCTAAACAAACCATTTCTAGAGATCAAAACCCATAATCTAGAAAGCTACCATTGTTGAGCATCAAGAGCTTACCTTAACTAAGCTCCTCCAATGGTAAGGAAGAAGATGAGGAAGATGAAACACACTTCCAAGCTTATTTCTCCTCCAACTCCTCTTTGATCTCTTTCTAGAGAGAGAATGAGAGCTTTAGAGAGAGAGAGGGAGTGTTTTAGGGCTAAGACATGAGAAATGAGGGAAAGAGAGAGCCCTTGCTTCTATATCCTCTCACAATTGCAAAATTGCTGAAAACACCCTCAACAATGCCTCCCTTTGAACAGCCCAAACTGGGCATTTTCGGGCTACGGGGACCGGTCCCTGGACCTAGAGACCGGTCTCCAAAGGTCAAGAAAAACAGCATTTTAGGACTTAGCCAAATTTTCAGCCTTTTACCGTTTTAACTCCTTTTCGCTCGTTTTTGCTCGTTTGACCTCCGATTCATTTCAAATCGGACCGAGACACTCAAAACATGTTTTCGAGCGTATTTAAACCATCTTTTCATCCACACCTTGCCGAACTTCGGAAAAGGTCCACTTATATCTTTTCGAGTTCCGTTCTCGCGCCTTGCGTGCACCGATGCACCCGAATTCTTTTGGCTATATAGGATTGGGGATTAGAAAGATTAAACTCCCAAAGTCGTAGACTTATTAGTGTTTCTCTTAATATTATACTTATACACATGGTGTAGAAATTTGCTAGCAGGCTAAGAAAAGAAAATTGTAAATAGAATAATTATATAATTGAAAAGAACTAATAAATATGTAGACCCAATTAGGCCTAACCCAAAGCTTCAATGTTTAATGGACCCAATATGAGCCCAATCTATTTTATAACCAGATCGATAGAAAAAACAATTGGGCCCATAATTTGTAGACCCGGCCTAAACAGTCGACGTTATCCGCTCAAGGTCTGTTAAAAGCCGAAGCAGAGCCCGCGCTTTTCCCTCGTCTCTTTCTCCGGATGATCCCCTCCTTCACCTCACCTCACCCCCCTCTCTCTCTCCCTCTCTCTCCACCAAACCCTAAACCCTTGAGCTCTCAATTCTCATACGCTCCACCTCCTAAAAGCCCTACCTCTTTCTCTTGCTCCTCATCTCTCCTCCAAACCCTTACCCTAGATCGGTAGCGGCGGAGCTCGCGGCGTCTCGTGCCCTAAATCCACTCGCGCAAACAGAGGTACAATTGCTATCATGCTAATTACGATCTAACCATTTGATTACCGTTCCTTTTTGTGCTTTTGTAGCGCAAGTGTAGGTTACGTGCTGATTACACGCCCTTAAATCAGAATATAGCTGTTAAGCTGTTAGAGTAAATTTATGGTTGATAATTCGTATATGTATCCCTCTATAGTTTTGCTCATCTATCCCTACAAATTGACTACCATTAGTTGATCGCCAATTTCTCGCCATTGTGAGCTCTTGGAAAAATAAGTATTCTTTTGGATGTGTATGAGAGATAGCATAAATGTATCTTAAATGATATTTTCTTTAAGAGTAGAAGGGTCATTTGTTGAGAAAAAACTGTTTCAAATGATCCACTAACGTAAATGGAGACATTTGATTTTTTCTTTTTAATATTTAGAGGAGAATATTCTATAGCAACTAACCTATGTATGTGGTGATGTTATGGTTCTTGTACCTAACACCTATTTTTGTAATGCTGAAGATAATCGCATGAAACTATAGCGAGTAACCTTTCTGGTGATCATATGGATCTTACGCCTTTCAAGCTGGATATTGATGAGCTGCTTGATGAATTCTGTGAGGTAGTAGGCTGTTTCCTTTGCTTTACAATTCTCCTGGGATCTGACCTATTTAATTTTAGTGCTGGGTCTGTAATGGTTCTATTGCGATAATTGCTAGGAAAAGTGCACTACGTTGGCGGATATGAAGAGAGTATGGCTAGCAAAAAAAATTTCCTATATTTATGAAGCTAAACCTACTTCCAATTCAGCCTTTTTCATGCAATCCCTCTATGCACATTCGATCGGTAAGTTGTGGGTTAAAGACGAGCATCAGTACTTTAATATGTTAACACAGTTGGAGAATGTGTAACTTCTGATGCTAGTATTGTTTCTTCTTTGGTGAAGCTAATTGCAATTGTTTTTCTTTATTTAGGTTATATGGCTTCTTTCGGTGCTTTATCACAGAGATTGGGTGGGCTCTATTGCCTCTACTGTCTTTATGAGACTCAACCATACAAGCCTTGTTTCAAGATTTATTTGTCTCTCGGTATAACTTCAACATACCATTTTCCTTGATCCATTATTGTTATATATATTTTTTCTTTTCCCTTGTTAATGCATTTATATTTTAGTTTGTTCTTCAGATAAGAGGGCTTCTACCGGTAGGTCAAATGTTACATAAAACCTTTCTTTAAACAGATAAGAAGTTTTTATGTTTCCTTTTATTTTGCATCGTTTTATTTTTGTTGTAACAGGGGAATTGAAGAGGCTCAAAGAACTGGTTATTGATGCGAAGGAAAATGACATCGGTGTTGTGCCCGCTATTGTCAAAAGGATGCTAGAGAAAACTATGTTTCTATTTGGCTTTGTCGATATACTTGGTTGCTCTGTGACTCAAAGGGTTGAGGAAATAGCCAAATTACAGAACAAGCGTGCAAGGATTGCATTTGACAGGTATCTCACTAATGTCTGTTTTTGCTTGATGTTATGCATCAGCTTTCTAGTTATGCATCAGCTTTCTAGTTTACATAATAAAGTGCATATGATATTATACTTGCACAACTGATTTATCTCTTGTTGTTCGACAGATTGTTTGCAAATTCTCAGATCGAGAGTTATCTGAACATGGACCTTGTAAGTTTTTCATTTGCTTTGAAGTGGGTCTCTCAGTCTAGTCATATTATTCACGTAGACATGGTTATTTAATATCTTACTGGCATAAAACAGGGACAGGTTTTTGGTGATATTTGATTTTTGTAATTTGGGTAGCTATATATTTTACAATTTATACTTATTGAATGTTCACGGTTAGCAAGTTAGATTTTGCATGCTTACTGTTTCTATATGAGCTTTAAAATGCTACTATATGAAAGAAGATATTAGTATTTATTTTAGGAATGTGGAAGAGCATTTAGTAAGTGTCGAGTTGGGGTACATGATAAGTAAGAATCTATCAGCATGATCTTTTCTTTTGCTGCAATCATTATATATATAACTTCAAAGTATTTTTCCTTTCTTTTAAGTTAGAAGGGCTCTTGGCAGTCCAGTTGATTACCAATTTGCCATGATCCTCAATTTTTAGGGAGGGGAATTAGAACTCAAAACACTCAAGAAAATGTCAACGGAATATGCAAGAGCGAAGGAGTTGGCTATGAAAGGTACTTCCTAAAACCCATTTCACAATTGTGTGATATATTTTGGTGTTTCTACTGTTTTTCACAGTATTCTGACATGGTACCATCTAGTATGTTGATAGGCGATGCCTGCTAGATTTTTCGAAAACAAGCCAAACTATCTGTATTCTGTAGATGTTGCTTTTTGGGCTTGCTTTGCACGTTTGGTGTATCTCACATACATATGTATAGATGTCACACCATTCATAGACAACTCCTAATGGACGTCTATTTTGTGCACCTTGTATAAACCAAATAATTAATGTTGCCTAAAGGATTCTTTTTATCTCTGTGGCTTGGCCTAATGTGGGCATACGGTAAGTTACAATGTAGCTGAACTTATACCTGTATTTGCTCCAGAATAATTACTTCTCCGTGTTTCTAAGACATCTAAAGGTTTTTTTTCCTTGTCTTTTGGTGTTTATTATTGATTTGTGTTACAATGTTGCTCATACACATTTTGCTTGTGCTGATCAAGGATAGGTTTGGCTGCCTAGTATTGTTACAGACTTCTCCTTTTGTAATGATGGATAGATGGGATATGACTTTGCTGCTTCTGCCACTTCCACTAGGTTGTCATTGAAATAGTGACATGCTGATTGGAAAATAGCAACCTAGTCAAAGAATTAACTGTATTTGCTGATAATATCTAATATGACACCCCATGCATTATATACTTTTCTTCTTGTTATGGTACACTGTATTGTTTTTGCTTTGTTAATCATTGTTTTTTTTGTATTTTAGCAGCCATATAATTTCTTGAATTTTTTTCCTGTAGAAATCCTATTGCCTATGCTCTGTCTTTATGGCTGTTTTTTGCATAATCATTTTTTCCTTTTTCTGTCGATAGAGGCTAGCCCAGCAGCGGAGGTCGAGGATGTTCTACATATTAATGAAAAGGAGAAAACGGCTTGCGACACAGTGGAGAGTATTGTGGAACAATGGGAGGCCCAGAAGAATGATTTCTACAAACAAATAGGAATAAGCCGTCACAACGAAATAGTACCAGCCGATGCGTTTAATGAGATAGAACAGCTCCTAGAAGAATGAAGAGTACTTAGCAATTTATTGATTTTCCTTTTCAATCTGAGATGAGCTATCACATTCTCAGTTCGACGAAATGTGCTGTAACTTACCCCGTATGAACTTGTCAAATGCTCGACGCATTCAACGGAGCTCTTACATCTGTTGAGCATCGGTGAGGTCCGACTCTCTTCTCTTTTGTACCGGTTCATCTAAGGGAGTATCTGTAATGCCGGAGCGAAAATTCGGTTGCTGTTTTGTTGAGCTCTACCAAATTGGGGCGGTAGTTCAACTTGCAAAGTCAAGTTCATGGTTTGGGAGTTCATTGTCACTCTGGTGCTCATATGATCGCGCCCACTTGCATATCTTACTTTCTACAACTTATTATGACAACACCTGCAGTATATAGCGTGAGTGATAGATGATCGAACAGATTGTAAAAGGTCTAATCGCAGTTACTACTTTGGTGCGGGTAGCGTGAGTGAATCAGGGACGTCAGGGAGAAGGCGGCGGGGGAGGCGAAGGAGATCACGAAGGGGTTCGGGCTGCTGCGGCAGCCGCGCCTCTCAGTGGTGCCCGTTCCGGACGACGTATGGGAGGTGCTGTGCGAGATGGGCGGCCGATTCGAAGAAGCTGCACCGGCACCCATGGCGGCGGAGGAATCCTCCAATGAGGAGGACGAAGCAGCCTCAGGGAAGGAAGGGGAATGAAAAGGTACTTCCCCTTTTGCTTTCTTTTTTCTTTTTTTTTTTCTTACATTTTTCTGTGGAGGAAAAAAAAGGATAAAAACCGTGAAACTGATTTTTTTTTTTTTTTTTTTTGGGGTTTTCTCGGTATAATTGATTCACATAATTATTATTTAGATATTAGATATTCATTATAATGTTGTATAATTAAATTATAAATAACAATAATGTAGAAAATAATTATCTTTTATTTTGTAGGTTTAGGATTTAGGGTTTATAATTAAATTATAAATAATAATAATATAGAAAGCAATTTTCTTTTATTTTGTAGGTTCGTATTTGATTCTGACTTAAATCATTTAGTTTTAGTTGATTTGGCTAATCCAAATCTATTTTCTCTAATAAATAAAAAAACAATCCCAAAAAGACTTGAAATTTTCAAATAAAAAAGACTTTTGAAATTTTCAAAATTGTTTTATTTTCTGTGCATGATTTTTGGATGACCGTGTTGTGTGTTGAAACGAAAAGACAATAATTTATTATCGATGGCTCTCAACATTATAAATACATAGTTCTTGAAGTCTTAAGGAATAATTTTGGATGTTTTTTAATACATTGCACTTTTAACAGATCAATATTTACTGTCAAACTAATTTTATGAAAAAATTTAACAACTGTGAAATGTGACATTATCAAAAAGGTGTCATTATCAATTTAATATATCACCAGTTTTTTTCTTTTGTATTTGCATTTTATTTTATTTTATTTTTATTTTTATTTTTATTGATAATTTTGGATGTCTTTTAATGCATTGTACTTCTAACTGATCATCATCTCTTGTCAACACTAATTTTGTGAGAAAGTTTAACAAGTGTGGAAGGTGACATTATCAAGAAGGTGACATTATCAATTTAACATATCACCGTCTTTTTCTTTCTTTTGTATTTGCATTTTATTTTATTTTATTTTACTTTTACTTTTATATTTATATTTATTTTTATTTTTATTTTTATTTTTCAGAGGCTTTGGTTGCCTTCACAACTGATGTTAATTTTATTTTTTCTTAAAGTACGAAGTGGGTAGCTTACCACATTTTTCTTAATAAAGAAAAAAAGAATTATCAAGAAGGTGATTCAAGATAAGCCTATTTTAATTGCAACTTTCCTGAAAGTACAAAACTCCAAAAAGGTAAAAAATTTTATATAATTAAATATGTGCTTCTGATATTATATTTTATAATCATAACATTTAAATTTTGAATTTTTTCTCTAATCATCAGGCATTTCACTTTCTACCACATCAAATTTAATGCTCGAAATTAATCCATCAACAAAGAAAGCAAAAGATTTAAGAGAATGGTAAATATAAATACAATATATGAATAATTAACATGTACATTAGTTACTATTTACTTCTTTGAATGCATATCGTAGAATTTCGAAAAGCTTATTTGACACTGATGAAATGAACAAAATACAAGATATAACGAATGCGGCCAAAATGAAAAATGAAAGAGCTACTATTAAGGAGATTACTGGAGATCTTGTTAATGCATCTAAACAGGTATATTGGTCTTTTTATTTGTATACCAAAAAATTAAATTTTGATAATATATTATTTCAGTTATGGAAGATAAAAATACAAGTGGTGGAGTTAAATAAAAAGCAAGGTCCTTGGTACATGGCTTGTAAAAGATGCCACAAGAAAATTACAGAAATTAATGGTGTTCAATAATGCAAATTCTGTCTCAATTCAGATACTGATGTTGAATATAGATAATATTAGCAATATTATTTTCTTATATGTTAAAGTTAAATAAAAGTCTAAGTGCTTGTTAAGTTTTTATAGATTTATGTTTCGTCTAAAAGTTGCTGATGATACTGGCAAGCTTTGGATATCACTGTTTCATAAGAAAGTGGGGCAATTGTTTAATTACAACGTTAATGAACTGCGGCAATTAAAAGTACCACATGTATTATAATGATACAAAAAATAATTTAATAAATTTACTTATTATTTTTCATTCAATTTTGTAGGAATATAATATTAACCCATTTGTGAGGAAATTAGAAAGTTGCTTGAAAAAAATCATATTTACTAACTATTAAAGTTGCAGAGGCCAAAAGATGTGAGGTAATTACTTACAACTACACAGACATATCAATTGAGGAACTTGATGGACAAGAAGATGAATCAATCGGAAACAAGAATTTTCCTTAAAGTCATATTCAACATGATATTCTTAAAGATAATGAAGAAACTGAATCAATAAAAAATTATAATTTTTTTCAAAATTATATTCAGTGAAAAATTCTTGAAGACAATGAAAAAATTTTAGTGATGAATATTATCGAGTCAAAGTTTTCTTGTCTTCGAAAAGAAAAATGATCATCGGTGACGAAGACTAAGATAATAGAATTAGAAGGAATTTAACTCTTCTCTATTTACCTCATTTTGTTTCCGACTATTATCGTGTATGGATTCATACTTTTATTTTGCTATATTATCTATCCATAATACTTATGTGTATTTTGTTTATACTTCATAATATTTCATACTTTTCTTTAATTTGATCCTACTATTTAAATATATTATTTATTTATTAAATAGTGAATAATTTTAATTATATTAAAAAGAATAATATCGTGCATCAATGCCTAGTAAGTAAAATAAAATAAAATTATATTTTTAATTCTGTCCAAACCCACTTATAAGGGTGTGTGTTCATATTTCCCAATGTCAGAAACGCGATATTCTTACTCTCGCTTTTATTACTTCCATGCGCAATTTTAAATGATGCTGTAAAAATTAACGGCTGATCTCACCTCGCACGCCCTTTGTACTTAAAAATTGTAAACAAAAGCAGGCGTGGAATATCACGGCATGAAGATGCTTTGCTAATATCCGCCGTCCGTTCTGTCGATTGAGAGATCATCTAAACTCATCTCAACCGTACACAGGGTGGTCGTAAGGGGTGTAGGTAAAAATGTATGGATACCCCCTCAACTATAAGCAATTCCGATCTAGCAAGCTAAGTTATTTCATTTGGATTTCTGACCCCCTCGCCTTTTATTTTTTATTTTTTATTTGAATTATAATACGTAGTAAAGTTAAAAAGTATTAAATTCCATAATTTTATTAATTATTATTTATAATTTTGAATATTTTTAAAAATAATTAAAATAATCAGTTTTAAATAAAGTTGTAAATAAATTTGATTTAATTTCTTAAATTTTTTTGACTAATAAAATTATTTAACTCTGAAAAAATTAGACGGTGAGGGATCTCGATAATAAAAAAATAAAAAATGAGCAAGGGGTGGGACCATTTTAAAATGAAACATAATTGAGGGGTGTACACACATTTTCTACCATAGAAATACCCGCTAATAGGCGCAGGATATCACCCGCGGCGCACGATAACTCTCCCCGTCCTCGCGACGACGACCCTCCCCTCATCAATCTCCTCCACCCAATTTATGATAAAATCTTTTCCCCAAGTCTCACACATCAAAACCCTCTCCCCCTCTCCTCTCTCTCTCTCTCTCTCTCTCTCTCTCTCTCTCTCACACACTCTCTCCCCGCTCTGCGCCACCTCTCCTCTACACTCCAAACCCTAAAAAGGAAGATCGTGTGCGATGGCGACGGCGGGGACCTTCTCCGGCACAGTCGGCGGCATCTCCGGCCTCATCCTACTCCGCCGGCGACCCTCCGCCGCCGTCGAAGCCGCCTCCGCCGTCGCCTTCCGTTCCCCCGCCGGCTCCGTCTCCGGCGGCGGCAGCCTCATCTGGGGCCGCCAGCTCCGCCCCGCACTCCTCCTCGACCGCCCCGCCCCAGCCGCCGCCGCCCGGCGCGAGCTCCTCCGCCCCGTCGCCGCCGCCGCCTCGTCGTCGCCCGCCGAAGGGAACGATTCCGCCGGGTGAGGTCCGTCCCCTCCGCGGCGACTCGGGCGGGCCTAACCGGACTGGACCGGGTCCAGTCGAACCTGGCCCGGCCGGTTCGACTCGCCCCTCCCAAATGCCTCCTCGTCCCCCTTCCGTTTCATATCGAGTGCTAAAAATGTGTAGCAACCCCTTCAACTATTTGCGATTTTGAAATTAGCCCCTCCCTTTCCAATACTCCTTTTAACTTCAAACTATTTTTGAAACGGAAACAATTAGTGATACGTACGAATTTTCATCTAACTAACTAGAAATATGCTAAAATAAGAGGAATCAATAAAAAAAGGGGCATTTTTTTTTTCAAAATTGCGTTTATTTGAGGAGATTTGGGTACATTTCCCACTTTTCTTTTTTTAATTTTTCTATTCAAAAGTAACGAAACTGGAATTAATACGCTTATCATTATAAAGTGGGATTTCATATGCAGGGCAGCGAAAGTGGGATTCGCGGCGAAGTCATCGGCTCTGGTCACCGGCTTCTTCTTCTTCATGTGGTACGGTAGCCGCAGCTCCCGTTACTTATCCCCCTACTACTACATTTTTTATTTTTATATTTATATTTATATTTATATGCGGTGACCTCACCCGCTGCATCGGTTTTAAATCACGGATGTGCTACTCTGCTCTGCTCTGGCGCAGGTACTTCTTGAACGTGATATTCAACATCCTCAACAAGAAGATCTACAATTACTTCCCCTACCCCTAGTAAGTTTTCGCCCTCCTATTTTCCCGCCCGCACGAATTTCCATGCTGTTTTTTTGTTTTTTGGGGTACCGTTGCTCGCAGTGAGCTTACCGCCGCTGCGCTGCAGCTTCGTTTCCGTGGTGCACCTCTTCGTGGGAGTGGTTTATTGCTTGGTGAGCTGGGCCGTTGGTCTCCCGAAGCGTGCGGTAAGTATAAAGTGCCCCTCTTTTTTTTTTATTTTTTATTTTTATTTTTTATAGTCGCATCTTTTCGTACGACGTTTACCGTTTAAAAAGTGTTTTTTTTTTTTTAATTTTCTTTTTGAGGGTGTTTATTATATTTTAATTATTTTTTTTAGTATATAAACGGGTGCAAAACTGCAAATTAAGAGTTACTGACTGATGAATTTATTAAATTTAATCTAATAATAAAGTATAATACTCAAAACAAAGAACGTAAAAAAGTTGAAAAAATTTTAATCAAAGAATAACAGCTGTAATTGGGAGGTCCCTCTCCGTAAATTTTAAAGAGACTATCGTGTTGTCATTGGCGTGATTCACATCTTTTGGATTGGGGATATATGCCTTTTGCTTCGACACGTGTCGTGATGCAAATGGTGGAAAATCTGCCCCTTTATCGCTATGGCCAAACTGCTGTCCACAGAAAATGTTGTTTTTTTCCTTTTCGTTTTTTTTTTTTTGGTTTTTGGTTTCCAAAGGGCCCGCAGGAAATATTCACTTTAATGTATTTTATTTTACACGTTAACAGCCCACAATCAGACAGTTTTGATTAGAACTTAGACAGACTTGTTCTCAAATTTTAATTTATTATAATTTTTTATTTAAACTATCTAAATTATATATTATAATTAAGTCTTAAAGTCTAATTTGTGGACCGGACACTGCTGTTTTATTTTTATACTAGTTACATGACATGACATCTTAATATTGCTAAATTATCGAGCACAACATTATTTTTTCGCTACCACATTAGGGATGCATTACTATTTAACTAATTAAATTAGACTGTGATACTTAATCATAATAATTTAGAAGTTTCGAGCCAAAATTCGCAACAAACTAAAGTTTGAGCATCAAAGTGCCACAGGCCCCAAAGTCTGGGGACCAATAGTGCAATTTAGTGTTTTTTTTCTATTTTTTAGTTTTTATTTTTGATGTAGCATATCTATTAGTTAAATCATGGTTGCCAGCTTATCCTGTCTGTAGTTGGGGTTGAACCGAATTAATAATAGGGGATTCAAATTATTGTGTTTATAGATTGTTAATGTACTGGCAAATTCGTATGATACGCTTCCAGTTCGTGTGTATTAGTAATGGCTAATCTCCCCCAAGTCAGGATAATGATGATAAGAATAATGATTCAAATAGAGCGCATCTCAGTTAAATTCCTACTATAATAGTCTCAATCTTTTAAATGAAAGTAATGTTATGACTTTCTGCCATCCATGGAAAATAATTCGAGTTCAGGCATGCAATCAGTGCATTGTTTTATTTAAGAAATATAGTGAGTTAGGCTAGTTTGTGGACTCAATATTTCAGCAGAATATTGCTTTCCCTGAGAATGAAATACTGTGCATCATTCCATTCGAAATAAATTCCCTCCTCCATGGTAGCACTATAGATGCAGAAAAAGGATGTTAGGCTGTGAACTTTGTTCACATTGAAACTTTTTTGTGTACAGCCTAGTTTCCTTGTACTCGAATTAGGGTAAATTACGCCATGGTCACTGAACTTATCGTGAAATCACTGAACTTATGTGAAGTTTCATTTACGTTACTAAAAGTGTTTGCTCTCTCTCAACAGTGTACGTATAATGGTGCATTTTACTGCAATATTTGTACTCATCAGTTTGATCAAATGCTACTGCCTTTGTTTTTTTTCTTTTTTTTCTTCACGGCAAAATGCTTCCGTTTATTGTAGTTGAGTCATTGAACTTAAATTTTGTTTTAATTAGGTCATTGTGTTAACCTCTTTTTTGTTTTGTATCTTCGGTATAATATGGCAGCTAGTTCAGAAACCATGTCATCTCTTAGGGACGTGGCAGTTAATGCAAGTGCCACATCATCTCTAAAAGATGATGCCGCTCTCAATTCAGCTGCCATGCCATTTCTTGAATATGCCATGCCAATTGAAATTTAACATCTTGAGATGATGCGGGAGTTGATTTAAGTTTCCAGATCATCGTCAAATCATCTTGTGGAGTTGGTGTGGCGGCTAGATCATTCGACACACCCTATCTCTATTAAGGGAAATAACTTGAGTTTGATACAGTGATTTAACCGAAACAGAAATTGAAGTTTAATGACTTAATTGCAACAAATTGAAGTTCAATGAAGTAAGTAAACTTTGTGATAAATTTAGTGACCGACGGAGTAATTGACCTGAATTAAAATGACTGTATAACACTCCTTGCCGACAAACATAATTTTTTTTAAGTATGTGAATTCTTGGATCTTTTTCTGGATGGACTTCATAATTTATCAGTGTAGGAAGTTGAAAACCTAAAAGGGCAGAAGTATTGAGAAGCTCTCAATTCAGAATTTTTATCTTGTGTTCAATTTGAACAATCTAGATTAACTAGATTTTACCGAAACATATGGAGTTGGTCTCAGAAAAGGCTGATCTCAGGCGACCAAGATTAGGCAGATCTCAGACATGCAAAGCCATGTGTCTTGATGAGGAATCCAAACCAAGCTGTATATTTGGTCTGATTAGATCATAAACTATCAAAACTCCATTCTCAATATGGTGTATTGCAACCCAAGTAGCCTTACCGTTCTGTAGGCCAAATAAAGTGATCCTGTTCTTTTTCCCCTTGTGGGAACAGGTTGATTAGAAACCTGACAAATGCTTCAAAATTTTTATCACTTATGATTAAAAATCTTTCAAACTCACTCACTGGTTTCTTCACTTTGATTCTTTTTTTCTTGTCGATAAATGTTCTTCAACATTTTGCAAATATTATGCAAATTTATTTAGTAAAACAATAGTTGAACTTTTGACCAAGGTTTTAAATGACCATCAGCACGGGCCATATTGTGCCAACAAGATATTGACACGATAAAGCCCTCATGCCGATGGCACAGCTCAAAACTCTTTATTTTTTTAAATTAGTAAGTAATTTTTTCAATAAAGTTCAAAAGATGTGATAAATATACATAATAAGGAGTACAACTACTATCCTTTTAGGAGGTTGGAGGCCTTTGTCCTACTAAGTCGTTTTAGATGATAGGAATTCTGAATCAATGATCGCAACCGATAAAGTTGATTTAGAATATTTATAATGTCTAAAAACAAGATTTTATAAATTTTAAAATTCATTAACAAGCTCATTGAAGAGTCGAAAAATGAATAACCTTGTGAAAATAGATGTTAGATTTTCTGCAATTCATGATTGGAGTTATCAAACGTTATCTAAATAGTATGAAAAATTTTCTATCAAAAATTCAAGTTGTTTGCATTGTTTTCTACCGTTAAACAAGCAAACGCCTCATATAGGCTGTCAAAAACTATAGATTTTATCATCCTTAGATCACTATGTAAATAATTTTTAAAATTCTTAAAATTTATTTTCTATACACTTTAAATACTTGATGCAAACCGAGAGGTTGCCAAAATTGAATTTTCAAGTTTGCTTTTGTTTAAAGGTAAAACGAGATTCAATTTATCAATTCCGATGAACTTTAAGCAAGGAAGCAAAAATTTCAGCAAGACAAAAGTTAAAATCGAATTGAAGTAATACTAAGATGATGATAAACCTTCAATAGATGAGATAATAACAACCAACTGAAAATACATATAATAGTTCCAAAAGGTAAATTCGGCTTTATCGGACTTAAAGCTTTAGGTTTGGTTGTTTGGCCAATATGGTTGGTAATGGTGGAAGGCTAGATTAAAAGGGGATAATAGGATATCAGGAGATGAGAGATACAAAAAGTGCACCGTTCACACGATTGCGGGGGATCCACGGTCGACGAGGAGGGCGGTACACCACGGGTAGAACTTCGGCAATGGGGAAGAAGAAGATGAGGTAGTGACTCGGAAGAAGAGGAGGGGTAGAAGTAGAAGCCGATCTTGTCACGAGGAAGGAGCGACAACGATCAAGTTGAGGAAGAAGACGATCTCGGCGCAAGGAAGAAGCGTCGATGATCTCACCGAGAAGTAGAACACCAAGGATAAAGATTGAGAGTAGAATTTTCTATTCATCCAAATATATCCCCTAAGGCTTCAAGAACCATGTATTTATAGTGTTGAGAGCCTTTTGATAATAAATCATTATCTTTTCGTTTTCAACACAACACGGTCACCCAAGAATCAAGCATAAAAAACGAAGCAATTTTGGGAATTTCAAAGGTCTTTGTTTTTGGGGAATTCCAAAGGTCTTCTTGGGAAAGTTTATTTGTTTATTGGAGGAAAGGGTTTGGGTTAACCAAAACAACTAAAACTAAATGATTTAAAGTCCGAATCAAACACGAACCTACAAAATAAAAGAAAATTACATTCAAAAATAAAATGAGGTTTATTTGCTGCATCAATACTCTAGATCAATTTTAATTGTTCTGATCATCGATTTGACATCTCTATCATCTAAAATGACTTAGAGGTCGTTCTCCTAAAAGGATGGTAGCTGGATTCCGTAATAAGCAATTGGAATATTTTTCTTTGCTAGAGAAAATAAATATTTCATGTCTTTATGTGTTGGCACATGTATTTTTTGTGACCGGCATGCATTGGCATGGCTCGGCACGCACCGTTTCATATTGTGCCACCAAGTTTTTAGCACAACCTAGTGCCATGGCACTTAAATCCTTGATTTTGACTGTTCAAGTTGTGCGACTGCATTTGTTTGAAGTTCATCCAATGATAGATCATTTTGAGGTCCATTTGTAAAATAAACATGGAGGATAACTTCAAATAAGCAGCTATGAACTGTCATCATTCATAACAGTATAACAAGGCAAGAGATGTCAAAGAGTAATGATTTTCTTCGGGTCTTGAATAAGGAAGTGAATACTAAGTTCACGCAATTTATTAATTGAAATATGATATCATTGATCATATTTTGACTAATGTTGAGTATTTCTCATGTTCATTGTAACTAGTGCTGTTGTTTATTTTTCTTTTGCAGCCCATTGACTCAAAGCTGTTGAAGCTGCTTACTCCAGTGGCAGTATGCCATGCCCTGGGTCATGTGACCAGCAATGTCTCCTTTGCTGCAGTTGCAGTCTCATTTGCGCACACTGTCAAGGGTATATATATATATATATATATATATATATATATATATATATATATATATATTTCTTTTTTATTCAAAATTTTGTTTTCTTCTGTTCTATATAGAAGTTTTTTTCACCCATTGTTTTGCACCTAATGTCAATTGGGTTTATGTCAGCTCTGGAGCCATTCTTCAATGCTGCAGCTTCTCAGTTCATCCTCGGGCAGCAAATTCCTTTGACACTGTGGTTATCTCTAGCCCCTGTTGTGATTGGTAATTAGTATTTGGTTATTTTAGTTTATTATCTTTCTTTGTGGCACTTAATTTCAGTCCATAATCTGTACTTGATGTAATTTCAGTCTATAATATGTAAGCTGATGTCATATTTGTTAGCTTCTCCATGTGGTAAAATCATGTATGGTACATACATGTTTGATTTGGTCTCATAAACAAATTATCCATGTATTTCAAGTACTACTATATTCAAGAGGCGAAGTACGGGGAAATTGAAAACCAAATGACAAAGAGTTCCATGAACATCTCTGTGCTTGTTTTGTAGAATGAGAAGGGGATATTACTTTTTATATTATTTCTCCATTTTTTACATAATTTTGGATGGTGAGACAGGATAAAATTGTAGCACTCGAGGAAACAGATTACTATCCTTGGAACTAGAAATGCTACTGTCGATGGTTTCTCTATTTGGATTATCATTAAACTGCATAAATTGCAGGTGTTTCAATGGCATCTCTCACGGAACTATCATTTAATTGGACTGGATTCATTAGCGCCATGATTTCCAACATTTCCTTCACTTACAGGAGCATCTACTCCAAGAAAGCCATGGTTCATCTCTTTCTTTCCTGCTTGTTCCTGCCTCTCACCTGTTCATTCACTTACAATATTTCTCTGGATATTGCAGACTGATATGGACAGCACCAATGTGTATGCCTACATTACAATCATTGCTCTCTTTGTTTGCATTCCCCCAGCAATCATTGTAAGTGAATAATCTGTACTAATTTCTTCTATATATGTTGCAGCCATTTAGGTCTTGATTAAAGAGTTAAGTATCTCACTAGTTGGTCATTCCTTAGCATAGTATATACTTTGTTGGTGTAATGAGAATGGAAAACCTGATATTGGCTTAAAGGATATACTTAAATTTGTATCTGGTGAAAAAAATTTTATCTGTTGCTAAAGAATTTACTCCTGCTTTCCTTGGTTTTTATTCGTAAATTGTCAAAATTTATTTATGTTGCGTACCTGTTGAACTGAGAATACCAGATATCCTTTATTGATTTGTTTTATTTTCATTTAATCTTCTTTGTTTTGAAAAGCATATTAGGCTGGCTTATAAGCCTATCCATGGCTTTTCTCACATCGGCTTGCCACTATAGATGAAAGTCATGTAATCTGCAAAGTTTTGCTCTCGACTGTTTCATTGAAATCTTGATTAACTTTGCCATTTGTAAAATTTGTCGAGTATCCTATGAAACATTGAACATTCATTGTCGTTAACTAGCACTATTTTTTATTCCC
This sequence comes from Aechmea fasciata, assembly GCA_025177825.1. NCBI lineage: Eukaryota > Viridiplantae > Streptophyta > Magnoliopsida > Poales > Bromeliaceae > Aechmea > Aechmea fasciata. Next base: position 4,102,602 of record CM045933.1, read on the forward strand.
ATACTTTACATCATTAAAGCAGATATTATCCCACTGGTGCATCTTGTACTCTGTTCTTATCATGAATATTCCCTTTTCCAGATTGAGGGGCCTCAACTTTTGCAGCATGGATTCAAGGATGCAATAGCCAAAGTAGGTTTGACGAAGTTCATCTCAGATTTGTTTTGGGTGGGCATGTTTTATCACCTTTACAATCAGGTACTTGTCCAATTATGTGATCTCTTACCATTCATCAATGCTTATGTGCTGCTGATAAAGAATTTCCCACTGCTGAAGAAAGAAAAGACAATCATGTGAATGTCCACGTGTCTAAATGATAACGATGTGAATTTCCCAATTGAAGAGAAAAAGGATTACTATATGAGTTTCCATATAAAATATCCATCAAAAGGATCTGAGGATGTATAAGGCTTTACAACTCTATGCCGCAAAACTATCATCAGTATTTAGTTTAGAAGCATTATCAGGATGGGCATCAAGAGCTTCCTTAGCATTTCTGCACACACACAAATTAAGAAAATTAGATTTTCATTTTATAGCATTTTTCTTGTTGAACCAAACTTGAACATCTTTGTTTTTTCATACTCATTCAATAGACAAATTCAGGCTTTACTTTTGTACTTTCAATACTTTATGAATATTTTCATGAAATGCAATATCTGATCTTTTGACTAGCATGCTTTTAGCTTGCCTATTACTAATATTGATTTATTTATGCATTACACGGATTATATTTATTCTCCTCATCTTAGTCATAAAATTCATCTGTGTTAGCTTTTCTACATAGCCATTTTGCATGTGTTAATGCCTTTTTATTACCGCAGCTGGCGACGAACACCTTGGAGCGAGTGGCTCCTCTCACTCATGCGGTTGGCAATGTGTTGAAACGTGTCTTTGTGATTGGCTTCTCTATTATAATCTTCGGTATGCACTCATATACTCCTATTTATATGTTTGATTATTGTCCCTTGATCTTTTTTCTTTCCCCCTGTTTGTATACATATTGCACATCTTTCTGATACTTCAGATCTTAATCTCTCTAGGAAACAAGATCTCAACCCAGACGGGCATCGGAACTGGCATTGCCATTGGAGGAGTTGCCCTTTACTCGTATATCAAGGCCAAGATTGAAGAAGAGAAAAGAGTAAGTTCGGCAACTTGAACTACGTATCCGCCAATATATAAAGTTTTCAACACAATAGAACTACTATCTGAACAACACCTACTAATTACATTGTTTCGGACAATCTCCTTGTTATAGGTAATCTTCAGTGATCAATATAGTTCTTCACTTAATTGTTTTCTAAGAACTTGTCAAAATGCTTTGTCCTGGAGATTGGTACTTCTGCTAAGTCAATTTACACTTGTCAAAATGCATTCAGGACCAGTCAGGGGCGAAAAATGGAGAAAAATCAAAAGGTGTTGAGGGAGATATAAAAAAGGATGAAACTTTTTTCAAAATATTTTCTTATTTATTTTTCTCCTTAGCCTACCCCAATCTATCCATATTTGGCTACATGTCATTAGCAAATTTAGCACCTAATCGGATTAGTTTTTAGTCAGGCTATAAGATACTTGTCATAACCTCAAGAATCATCGACTAAATTAACTTCTCGGTTTTGTAAACTTCTTTGCAGCAAACGAAAGCCGCATGAGATGGATGCTGAGCTGGATTTTGTATGGTAAATATGCGCGAAAAGAGTAGCAGGGAAAAAGAAAGAATCATAAGCTTGCGAGCAACCAAATATCATTTCTTGTCACATCTCATTTCTTTTTTCTCTTGTACTCTGTTGTTCTTTCATTGTGAACCTGTGTAATGAACATTTGCTGGTGAATTGCAGGAACCCATAATAATCTCTATTTGTGAAGTAAGCTTCATGAGAGCCCATGATATGTATAAAGAATAAAAGATTTAGAATGTCAAATCTCTGTTGAAAATTGGTGCTACAACTTATATTATTAGGAATTTGATAACCTTTTATAGAGCGTCAACTGTGCTAAACTTATGCTAATGATTGTAGCAGGATACTTGTTATGATCAAATGAAAAATATTATTAGTGGAAGTGCGTGAAGGACTAATGAAATTGAGTGCTTTACCATGAGATTTGAGTCATTACTTATTAATCTACTAGTAGTCAAACTGTGCAGTTAAGACCACGTTTGCTGAACGATTTAGAAACTATATAAATCTATATCAACTTCTTATCATAATGCAAATGCAAGTGAAAAATGTGTAGTGTGCACTCAAAAGGATGTACATTATACATCACACCCTTACTAGCTAGTAGGGGTGGCAATCCAGCTCGTTGTTTCATAGTCACTTTTGTGTTCGGCCCGAAATGAGCTCGAGATCGAATCGCCGTTAGTAAACGAGCTGAACACGAACTGAATTTTTCAGTCATGACAAATGTTTAACACGAGCTAGAGTAAGATCGTCAAAAAAAAAAAAAAAAAAAAAAAAAAAAAAAAAAAAAAAAAAAAAAACTGCCCGATAACAACTCTAATATATGTATTTTATATTTATATAATTTAGTAAATTTATATTTTTATATATAAATAAATAATTATATATAATATATATTTTTATTATTTAATTTTTAGCAAAGTAAAAATATAAATGCGAGCTTAATTATAAAAAGACTCATTTATATGTAAAATTTCAATTATTACATCAAAGTCTAATGAATAAAATTTTATAAATTTACTTTTTATATATATTCAATCTAATCATTTTTAACTTATCGTTTGTCCGCTGTACCAAGTGAATGGCTGGTTTCTGGCTTCGTTTATTAACGAGTCGAACACGGGTTTAATTTTTCGCCGATATTTTAACGAGCGCCGTTCGCTTTTTCGGCTAAACGAGCCGAACACGAGCCGGCCCTAGCTCGTTGGTGTTCGGCTCGTTTACACCCCTACTTACTAGGACCGAAGTGCTTTAATAATCACATCAATATAACTAGTAGGAAGACATTTTAGGATAGACCTTCAATTTGTATGCTCTGCTACTCTAATGCTGAAACTTTACAGCACCTTTTATTACATTGCACCTTCGCCAAGTCCGTATGGAAGCGAATTCTGAATGGCGCTCCGGCGGGGCTTCAACAAACATTTGAATCTCCACTTGGGATTGCAGACACATGGTGTCGATCGAGAAGGATATTGATAGGGACAAGCAAAAAGCATTTCGATATCGGCTTCGCTGCGGCGTGTTGGGAGCTATGGAAAGAACGGAATAGAAGATGTATATATATATATATATATATATATATATATATATATATATATATATATATATATATATATATATATATATATATATATATATATATATATATATATATATATATATATATATATATATATATATATATATATATATATATATATATATATTTTGTGAGAGATAGGTACCCGCTTGCATTTATTTTATTTAGAAATAAACTTAAAATGTGAATCTACCGGGATTCAACTAGGGTCACGTGATCAACCAAGCCCTTCGCCACTGCTTTCAGGGACGGTCGGTGAATAGAAGTTTATAATTTTTGATGATCGCGATCGCTTCGAAGACTGCGGGAAACTGGGCCACAGAATCTACTGGACCACCACGCTATGGGAGTCTGCACTAATCAGCTAGCTGCACTAATCACTAATCAGCTAGCTTTCTCTTTGCAAGGATCTCTTCTGCATTGGGGCAAGTATTATTTTGGGTTAAGGGACGAGTATCTTTGTAAGGATTGTTCTTTCACAAAGTACTCTCCTGTTTTTCGTGATCAGATTGGGGGCTTTGGACCTGTGCAATCTCGCCTATGTACCTATCGCACTTTCAAATAGGGTATATCCCCGTTTAATAAAAAAAAAAACTAGTAGGAAGACATTTTAGGATAGATGAAGTTTACAATTAATGTACATTTCATTTGGGTGCATAGATAACATTGTACTAAATTTTGATTTATATCATTTAATTATATATAGGATTGCTTCCTATGTTTACTAATTAAACATATAAAAAGTACTTTTAAGCGCAAAATGTTACACGTGGGAAGGAAAAAAAATTGCATCAAAAGAATTTGTATGTAACGATTGTAATAATGAAACTACAAAATTGTGAACAAAAGTGTAAGCATTTTCTAATTGGAAGTTGGAAGTTTGATTTTACCTCCTTAAATGTTTTGTCAGTATCTAGCAAAATAATATATTTTACCTATAATGTGAGACATCTTATTATAAGAAAATCACATGTGCCCATATCACGTATGTTTGATGCAGCTAGGTTGGTATTTATGTCCGCTTCGTGCAGATAGAAAAAATCTTGCTCGTTCGGCGGGTCAGTTAAACGTGCCCGAGCGATTCAATTGGCGGACTTGGATGATTACAAAGGTATAGTGACAACGGAAATAGAATGGGCAGCATTTTGGAAGAACCTCAAAATTAAGCTAGTAATGGGCACAGCAATCACAAAAAAAATAGGCAATGTACAAAAGGCAAGCGTGCATCATTCAATATCAAATACACGGATGGAAATGACTCCTTTGGAATTACAGAGATCTCAGCATTTTCGCTCAGGATTCACAATTTCTGTATTGTATATATATACACTCAAACTTAAGATAAAATAATTTGCAGCATGTTTTTTTTTTTGTTGAGAAAGAGGTAGCACGCTACCTGCTTCATTTATTAAGCAAAATGAACTAAGATACAGTATGAAGGCTAAGGCCTTCGAAAGAAGATAAAACAAAACAAAGCCTCCAAGAAAGATAAAGCGAAACCGAAAAAAAACAAGCAGGTATAGGAAACAAGTAGGTAAAGAAGAGAAGGGGAGGGATAAAATAGTAAAGAAAAGAAGTTGTCAGAGGTGGTCAAGCCAGGAATTAGTCAGCACAATTGCACGGTCGGAGGCTCGGACGGCGTTTAGTGTCGCCGATTAGAAAATAGTGTTGTTTCTTTCCGTCCAAACTACCCACCAGGTTGCCGCTAGGTGGGTCAAAGCTTGTAATCTTTTTGGTGTGTCGTTGATAGCCGAGACGGATGCCCACAGGTCTGGAACGTCGCTAACTTCTCTAATCAGTATGGCCCCTGTGAGGAGAAGGAAACGGACGAAGACACAGTTGCAGAAAAGGTGGTCATAGGTTTCCGTGGAGAGCGCACAAAAAACACAATGTCCGTCAACTTACATCCCACGGTTGAGCAACCTGTCGGCAGTGAGGAGCCTCTTCCGGAGTAGCACCCAGATGAACACTTTTACCTTAACCGAAATTTTAAGTTTTCAGATTTGCTGGGTTGTTGCGTCCCTTGAGCCAGCATAGTCTAAAAACTTGTAGATGGATTTAACCAAAAACTGTTGGTCAGAAGTCCACCTCCATTTGAGTGAATCAGGATTCGCTGTGGGAGTAGGGTGGAGAAGTAGTTGTTTCAAACTGTTGAATTGACAGCGATTCTCGGCAGAGTGAGATATATGCAGCAAATCCTCTACAGATGTAGCGCCATCTCCATCCATTATTGTTCCAACATTGTGACACTCTGGCGTCTTTATTCCTAATAGTGGCGTAGATGTGTGGGAATAAGGTCCGTAGGGGGGTTTCACCAATCCATATATCAGACCACAGATTGATATTCTTTCCATTACCTAGTTCGTAGGACACGCTGCATTTGAAAACGTCTCGGCACCGGATCACACTTTTCCACCACTAAGAGTAAGGTACGAAGGCTCTCCCCTCGTGGAGCGGTCTACGTCTGGTGTAGTAGAGGGATGTAACCAGTTTGTGCCATAGCAGGTGTGGCTCGCGGAAGAATCGCCACCACCATTTAGCTAAGAGATCTTGGTTCATGGTATCAAGGTCTTTGATTCCAAGCCCACCAACCTCTTTACGTTTACAGACAGATTTCCAGCTAACGAGGCAGGCTCCCTCGGTGGCTGTGGAGTTACCTTTCCAGAAGAAGGCTCTTCCAAGAGCTTCGATACGTTGCAGAACCCATCGCGGCGCTTTGAGGATTGAGAAGTAGAAAAGCGGCAGATCGGTAAGGACCGAGTTAACGAGAGTTAGTCTTCCCCCCTTGCGAGAGGAGCTTGGCTTTCCAGTCCGCGATCCGTGCTTCTACACGATTAATGACTATAGCCCAGTCTTCCTTTCGTAGATTTTTGTCATAGAGGGTGTAGTGATCCTGGAGTATGGCAGTTGGGGCTTGTCGACAGCTCCGGTGAGTGTCGGAACAAGTTCGAGTTGCGTTGGCGCGAAATGGACGCAAAACGGACTCAGTGGGGACGCGAGAGCTTTGGTATTATAAAAATCTGCGAAACAGCAGGTTTTCTGCCTTGTGTACCGGTACAAATTTTGGAGTGTACCGGTACAAGCTCGATGGCTATACCGGTACTACCATCAGGGATGTACCGGTATAGTTTGCGCAGAACTTCTCTCGGGTTGACCTTTTGTACCGGTACACTTGCCCGTGTGTACCGGTACACTTTGGTAGGTGAGAGGGCAGTTCTGTAATTTCTGGCCTTATTTGTATCACCCACTCCCCCACCGCCTATAACTACGTAGAGAGAAGCTGAGGGAAGGTCTTCTCAGCTAGTTCCTCTTTCTCTCTCTCTCTCTAGACTTGACCTTAAGCATAGAGGAGCTCGGGTGGAGTTGATTAGCCGTCGACGTCGCACCGCTGTGCCGTTCGAGCGTACATTCGTCGTCGTGGTCGTGAGGAGGCCGGCGAGCATGGATTTTCGCCATTCTCGACATCGCGCTGGTGCTAGAGTCGCTGTCGAGGTGGGTATCCAACATTTCCTCCATTTATTGCAAGTTCATTCTACTCCGAGCTTGCATGCTGATTTTTACTGGATTCCAGCGTCGACTATCGGTATTTCGGCCCGTGTTCGACGTAGGAGCGTCGGATTGCTGCGAGATTTGGTTTGTTGGATTCGGGAATTCGAGAGGAATCCACGAAGCCCAAGATTGCTGGAATTGGAGAAGGTTAGCTTGGTCGAATCTCTATTTTTCTTTGCCGTTGACAAATTTGAGCTGAAAATGGGATTTTGATGGATTTTAGTGGATTTTGATGTCCAGATTTTTGGAGGAGATTATTGCTGATCCCGGGATGAGTTCGGCAGGGATTCCCGTGTTTTCGTGATCTTCTTCGCTGTCGGGAGTTAGCATTTGAGGTGGGTTTCATCGGTTTCGCTTCTAAGTGAGTGGGTAGTTGGCATGTATGATTTCGGTTATTGAATATTTAATTGAAGCTTGAACTCATGGATTGTAGCATGTATAAAATCTAAATTGGGAGCATGATTATATATTAATTAGGTGAATATACATGTTGGACTTGGAACTTGACTTAGGAGAAAACTACGAATTTAACCGTCATATGCATTTACTACCTGTTTTAGCTCTATGAACCGTATTTGATTGTATCATCGCAGTGCCAGCGCGATAGATACCCAGGGTCGTTTAGATTGCATTTATGCTCGTGCTGGGATGCCGAGTTCATTTTTACAGCAGAGTCTAGGCTGTTTTGAGTGGTCGGGTGCCGTCGAGGTTGACGGTGGACCTAGAGTTCAGTTGTGGTCTCAGATTGTGCCGAGGACACGTAGATTAGGTTGTTATACCTGTTTAGACCCTAGCTTCTTGCGTTTGGTTTGCTAGAGCCTGATTGAGCTCGATAGAGATACGCTGCATATTCGGTTCGGTAGCGCCCACGAGTGCCACTCCGGAGTTGAGCGCTGTGCTTTTGCGTTGGTGCCGTGCGTGCAGGTTGGACTTACTCTCCACTGATGGCTAGTGTGGAGGTAGCTGTACAGTCGCAACCGGGCAGGGACGGGTGTGTTCACAGTCCCAGGGACGGGTGTGTTCACAATCCCAGGGACGGGTATGATTACAGTCCTTTTAAGATTGGGTTTGAGATATCATGAGTCTATAGATGTTTGAGGTTAGAGCATGATAGTTAGTGATAGTTAGATGTAGATAGGTTCCAGCATTTATTACTATCATTGCTTACCCCCATAGACTTAGTAGGTGGACCGATGATGTTGAGGGCGACACCCACTGAGGACTACTTGTTTTTACAGTAGTTCTCACGCCCTTTTGTTATCGTTGTTGTTGCAGAGCCTTCCGTTCCGGCTGCTGCTCCTTCTGAGACCGATCGAGGCAAGGGCGTCGCGAGTTAGAGCCCTCCCCCGTTGCTGCTGTTCGCGAGCTTTCCGTCGCAGTAGTGCTAGAGTTTTGAATTCATGTACATACAGATGTTATAACTCGCTGGTGCGAGTACTTTTGTACCTGGATACTATGTATGTATATGGAACTTGTTTTCTTACCTGTGTACTTTTTCTAGCAGCTCTATACTACTGGTAGTAGTATTGTACATTTTACAGATACAGCTACGCTTCGTATACAGGAAAAATTTCTTTGTATACGGCGGATTTGTCGGCGTGCCCGGGGAACGAGGAATCCGGGGCGTGACAGAGGGGTAGGCCCAGGTATTGGAACGAGATGCTGTCGATTCTATATCCCAGTAGGTTGGCCAATTTTGCGCCTTTCCGAGGATGTGGTCCAAGGTAGAAGAGTTCCGACTTGTCCTTGTTAATCTTGAGACCCGAAGCCTATTTAAAGATTTTCCAAAGGAACTGAAGGTTTCGAATGAAAAATTTTCTCGGCTCAAGGAAAAATATAGTATCATCTGCATATTGGATAAGCGTCGTCTGGTAGTCCTGAAGGGCCGATACCTTGTAATAGGTTGTTACCTCTTGCAGTTTCAGTGAGTCTTTCCAAGCAGTCGGCTATTAAAATGAAAAGGTAGGGTGAGAGGGGGTCGCCCTGTCTGAGTCCCTTCCTGACTTTCATCCAAGAAGTAGGAGTATCATTCACTAAGATAGCAACTTTGGCGTTACAGACACATTGTTCGAGCCAGTTCCACCATTGATTGCTGAAGCCTATCCATCGAAGAAGACATTGCAGAAAAGACCATCTGACATTGTCAAATGCTTTTTCGAAGCCAGCCTTGATACTTACGCATTCTTTGCCAGTTTTAGACCACCAGCTGACGAGTTCGGTTGCAGTGACGAAAGAGTCCATTAGCAGTCTATCTTTGATGAAAGCCGATTGCGATGGGGAGATAATGAATGGTAGAACGAGCGCAAGCCTATTAGCGAGGACTTTAGAGATGATCTTTTGGATTCCGTTGATAAGACTGATTGACTAAGTCATTAGCCGTACGTGCTCCTTCCTTTTTAGGGATGAGGCTCACGTATGAGTAGTCGACAGGGCCGGTAAACAGTCTATTGTTCTGTAGGTCGATGAAAACTTCAAAGATGTCCGCTTTGATCGTTTCCCAGAATGTTTGATAGAAGGTTAGGGAGAATCCATCCAGCCCGGGGGCCTTGTCGCTGCCGAGTTGGAAGGTGGTAGACTTCACCTCCTCAAACATGAAAGGGGCCATGAGGAGATCCGAGTTGAGCAGCCTATTGGACTGATAGAGATCACTCCAAAATTCATTAGTCGGAGATCACTTCAACGATGGACCCGCGCACCCTGCTTACGGGAACCGGTCCCTCGTACCGAGTACCGGTCCTCGAGAGCAGAATCTGCCAAGTGCGATTTTTGCACTTTTACTCTTGTGGACTCCAACTTTAATGCACTTTTTGAGTTTTAGTCATCTTCGGCTTTTTCGAAGCATACCCATTCGACAATTAGTCGATTCTGGAAGAAGTAGAACTCTTGAATTTTGAGAATTCACTTCCTTACACTTTAGATACAAATCAGCTTGCTAGAGCTTTACCATGTTAATTCTTTATATAAGTTTCAATTGTAAACTTGTTTGAAGGAAAATAGCTTTCAAAATTCATGTCAAAATTTCAAATTGGAAATTTAAAAATGAAACCAATTCTAAGTTGTGCGCCACGTAGATACGTAAAAGCTTATGCATCGATATTAATTATTCTACCTTCCATAAGTAGTTTCTAACATAAGTACGATTATAAGATTTGTTGAATATATAATCTTCTGAGTTGTTTATGTGATCGTGTATATGATATGCATGTTTAATTTAGTTCACACATGCTTTCAAATGCAATAGAAAGATGTATCAACCTAGTTTATGTCATATTGGTTTGGCCTATATATGTATAGATTTTTGGCACCGAGTTCTTATGAATTGAATGATGTCCTTTTTTGTACCATTGGTATCAAGATTATTTGATGCATGAAGGCTTCCAAAACTACATTAATCTTCTTTCCTCTTCCAATCTCCTAACTAGTACGTCTTCCCTCTCTCTAACACCATTTTTCCCTCTTTTCTTTTGCGGGTACTGTCTATTTTGGCTCTAGCCATTAATGTAGTGAGTAAATGTAGTCCCCATGCATGCACTATGTATTTTCTATATACCCTAGCAAATCTCACTGCATATCTCCCCTTGCACCATTACTAACCCCCTCCCCCCTTCTCTTTTTGTTGGTTTCTGCAACGGAAAAGGGCCTTTTTCTTTCGCCAGTGACCGCGTGTTGCAATGCATGTTAGAGGGAAAATAGTAACTCTCTTGCTGCTCTATTCCGACAAAGCCATACCACGACTTCCACCTCCTTATACTTCTTCTACCTTCTCTTCTTTCTTTAGTCTCCATCATCCCCCTTTTTCTACTTCTTCAACTCCTTTTCTTACAAGAAAGAATTGTGATTTAAGAAGTAAGATGGAGCCTGGAGAGTCATCCTCAAAGCCATCAAGGCATATGAAGAACCGTTTGCAGTTAGCAATTCTTGAAGCGGCATATACGGGTCACATTTCTCTCTTCTTATATGCTTTTTTCACGTGATCGAGATCGATCATAATCGATCATAGTGTTTAATTTCCTTAATTATATATTATGACTAAGGGTTTATTTGCTTCGATATGATTAGTCAACAAAAAGCCATCAGCAGTTATGAAGGAAGTGGTAGCCGACATGACGGGATTGACGACTAAGGAAGTAACAGCATGGTACGGTAACAAGCGATTCTGCGAGCGGCATGGCCCACGGAGGAAGAAAACTGATAAGTTACAGGCGGTAGGGCCGAAATCCGCTAACTTGGAGCATATTGGGCAACCGTCTACGATTCTCATGTCCCATGAAGAGCATGCTGAGCTGCTTCAACCACTACAAATACAATCGATGCCTATCCAACAGTCGACGCAGCATGCTACACAAGCACACAATGTTGCAACATCGCTAGGTATATATCGTTATTAATTGCTTCTCTCCTTAATTAATTTCTAGATTTGCCCTTGGTTTTGAAATGAAGGTTAAATTTGTTTATACGTTAAGCAACTAGAAATAAGAACAAATTAGGTCAAATACTTCTTTAATTCCGATGTTTTGGGGCAAATTGCACTTTGATCCATACACTGTGAAACCTCACAGTTAATATCATCTAAAGTTAGTAACTATGTGAACCAAAATATTTCATTCTCATCAGACCTAATGGAAATGACACCATCCTAATTAACATGCAGTGTAGACATTAATTAAGTGGTCTAACTCTACATTTGGATTAAAAAATTCCTCAACTTCTATATGCGAGATGCTTAATTACGGACAACAATATGTCGGATATGGCAGAAGATCTTCGAGATGAGAAACTATTGCCTGCATGTGTATTTGATAGTCTCATATATGTATATATCATGCATACTTTAGATTTATGATTAATACATTCAAAATTAATCTAATCCGAGAAACGTAATTAACAAGATTTATAAGATCTATTTTTGAAAAATTATAAATTCTATAAACATATTGATAGTTATGCACCCCGTTTGGTGACGCTCTTAGCCAATCTTGCCCTCATATTTGATCTGGTTAATTGCATCTCTACATGTAGCCTAATAAGAGTAAAGTTGTCCAAAACACCAAGAATGTAGAAAATATTTATAAGAAATAGGAGGTGTGCAAAACTTACGTTTTCTTTTTATGTATTTTGTGTGTCATAGGATAGATTTAATGAATTTAGTTAGGGTTTTCACTAGTGTGGTGTAGAGTGAACCGGGTGCTGGCATTAATTTATTTTGGGGTTTAGAGGCACTAATTTATTTTGGTAAAAATGTATGTAAGTTATATGCTAATTAAATTTTAGATCATTTTGATTCGGCTATATATCCAACATTTTAAAATTTTAGTTACACAAAATTTCAATTCGTAAGATACATTGATTGCTCTTCCAATACAAAATTTAATCTAATTATTTACCTACATGAATTTATAGTTGCATGAAGTTCATAAAATATAGTAATTAAACTTGTAAAGATAAACGGTACATTCAAATTTGAAAGTTAAAAATTTATTAATAAATTCAAATTAAATAAGTTAACAACTAAGTAGTAAAATTGAAATATTTAAAAATTAACTAGTTAGATCAAAATGGGTGATGGAGTAGTTAAATGGGCCCGGCCCGGCCAGGTAAATCGGCCCGTCCTGGGACTTGCTCACCCGGCCTGATGGCCCGGCACGGCCCGGCACGACATAGGCCTAGGCCGTGCCGGGCCCAGAGGGTATCTAGGCCTGGCCTGGCACGGCACGGCCCGGCCCGGCCTGTGTGGCTAAGCCCTCCCGAGCCGGGCCTGACTTGGGAGTTGGGTTGGGTATGCACCACCCAACTTCCAATGCTTTGGGAGTTGGGTTGTGGCTTTGGAACTCCCAAAAGTGTACGTCATAGGGAGTTGGGCTTGGACCAAAATACTCTCCGAACAGTCAAATTTTTTGACTGTTCGGAGAGTATTTTGGTCCAAAAAATTTAAAATTTTAATATTTTTATAAATGTATTTTAAAATTTTAATTTTTTTTTATTGATATGTTATTTTTTAAAAATTAAAATTTTTATTTTTATTTTTTAAAAAAAGTAAATATTTTTAAATAAAATTAATAAAATAAAAAAGGGCTGGTGCGAAGCCCGGCTCGAGCCGGCATGGCCCGTGCAGTTCGGCCGGGGGGCCGTGCTGGGCCGGATTCCAAGAACTTTGTCCCGGCACGACAGGACCCGATTTTGGGGCCGAGCCGTGCCGGGCTGGCCCCCGCCAGTTTCGGCCCGAAAAATGTGGGCCCGGCACGGCCCACCTTACATCCCTATGGGTGAGGTGCGTTCTATATATTTTTTCACCTTTCTTTCAAAAGAGTGATACAACAGTACCGTGGCACATCATATGTACGCTAGGATGCTTGTATGTTATTTTCATTAGATTAATTGAAGGACGAAATTTAAATAATGAAATACTTGATTCAAATCATTAACGGTCAGTAATTGGTCTATGAAATGAGGTTATGGGACTTGATTGTAATAATTTAGAGAATTTGAGTTAAAATTACAATAAATTGAAGTTTAACGGCTAAGATGTTAGCTGACTCACGGTTTGATCAAGGACCAAACATACAAATTACCCAAAGTTAAATAAGGTTGTGCGTAATTTGTGAATATGTTATTCTTTCTTATTCTTTCAATAATTATAAGTATTGGAATGTGCATAAATTAGATCAATTATATATTTAACTTAGAATTCAGTTGGTCTCTCGAATGAAAAAAAAAGTGTTTGAAAGGTTAGTATAGAATAATGACAATTATAGGAGGTTGTAATTCAGAAAGGAAGATACTTTTCTTAATTCAAGTAGCATACTAAAATGTTTATTAGATAATTAACATTCCAGTAAGTTAAATTAATTATTGTTAATTTGTAAAGAACTATTTAATGAAGAACTCTGTAAATTAATTAACAAGTTAATTAACTTATTGGAGTTAGAGGGCACCGAAAACTTATAAACTGGATAGCCAACGTATTCAAGAACAAAAATCGCATCAGATTGTTTGTTTTACTAGCCTGCTTGGATCATCCTTGTCGTTTCTGGATCTTGCAGTACATACCTCGCTTTCTCCCACGCCGATGTTTTGCGTCACGGATTGGATGCGTCGGACATAGATTGGATGCAAGTTGGATGCGACAGATGTAAATCGAAGAGGGCTACCAGAGTCTTCTTCTATGTCCACACTCCAAAACCCCGTAGATGGAAATTACAGCCCGTAGATGGAAATTACAGAGAGAAAGAAGAGAGAGAGACGAAAGTATAAATAGTAGATTCTCTTAAATAGATCATACGAGAGAAAAGGGAGACGTTTTTATAGAATAACGGAACCCCTAAAATATCGTGAATCTCACATAGAGATTAGGATAAGGGTTAGAATTAGAATATCTCTCAAGATATAAGGAGATATGTTTCTTAACTAATGAGAAACATATAATTTATTCTTATCTTTAACATATTATGATAAACTTCAATCCACAACTGATGTGGATCAAGTTAAACATGAGCGGGCCAATGTGGATACACCACATGGTAACAATCTCCCACTTGGCCATATTGGCCAATTCTCTCTCACCCATTCTTTTTTTTTCATACAGTTAATGGAGCGAATGACCTGGCAAAAGGAACACATACAAGAGTGCTATATTAGGTCACCACCCAACTAACATAGCACGCTACTGACTTAATTCGTCTATGCCCTAGACATCTCAACACACACTAGATTAAGCAGCACAATCCCTCTCCTGCAATAGTAGGGCTCGACCCCACAATTATTTTTTGTATTTACGATTATCTCAAGTAACACAACCGAGATAAACCGCCTGAGCAATGAGTCACAAGACTTACGTGATGTGTTATTGAAATATCTTTCTCAGGTCTTCACGTTAATTTGTATTGGTCCAAGCACTTTACTAGACATGCTTCGTGAGATCGTATTTTCTCATGACCCTTAGATACATGCTAAGTTAGTCACTTCGGACCTCTACTTCATAATGTAGTTCTAAGTCGAGGACAAACAAAGGTTAGTGCTCACACAGTGACAAGAAGGGAAGAACTTATGTCACTTTACTAACTGGTCGACAAGTACATACAGCATGCTATGGCGAAGCTCCCACTAAATGGGTCGTGTCACACTTTTAAAACGCCATACGAACCTTGGTCTAGGTACCACAAAGGTATCTAACCATCACATAACTCAAGTCATCTCTTTAATCTGAGCACTTAGGTTCAGCTACTATATAGGCTCAATATGAAATTTCACAGAAGAACTTTCATATCCAACCCTTTATAGTCTCATCATAAACTAATTAAGAAGACTTTTAAATTATGTCAACACTTTATTCATAGCATATATGAATAAAGCAATCATATTATAACTACTCAAATTTAATATGATCATTTAGTCTCTTCCTGGTTACCACCTAAGTGTCAAGGTGATCACTCGTGTGAGTGGGCTGATATGAGTTTGGTCGAAACATATGCCTACTAGTATCAATTACGCAATCACATTAAAAAGAGAAAAATATATTTTCATTAAGAAAGCATAAGATACAAAATAATATCCGTACATGAAAACTTGCAAAGACCCAAACTCCTAACGTCGGTCAGAACATGTCCCGGCTATGTACTTGTCACCTGTATAACTACTTGGTCTATTTTTTTCTCAATAGATAATCTACTTGTCGGATCGTTGGCGCTAACCATTAATCCCAAAAGCTCGAGCTGTTAGAAATACGCAACCAATTCACTTAAAGCGTACAGAAACAGCGCCCACGGGTACGATTGTGACTCGGCCCACCTGGCCTCACGCCACTTCGAACATGACTCGGCCCAACCCAGCCTCACGCCAGTTCGAACATGACTCGGCCCACATGGCCTCCGGTCACAGGGCAGGATGCTGGCCCATTTAAGCCAACAATCCCCCCTCCAGCACCTGCACACATTTGCAGCATGCGGGAATCGAACCCGTGACCTCTGGCTCTGATACCAGTTGTCGGATCATTGGCGCTAACCATTAATCCCAAAAGCTCAAGCTGTTAGAAATACGCAACCAATTCACTTAAAGCGTACAGAAACAGCGCCCACGGGTACGATTGTGACTCGGCCCACCTGGCCTCACGCCACTTCGAACATGACTCGGCCCAACCCAGCCTCACGCCAGTTCGAACATGACTCGGCCCACATGGCCTCCCGCCACAGGGCAGGATGCTGGCCCATTTAAGCCAACACTACTTAGTTTACTTTTCAACCATGAGTATCGACCGTAGCAGTATTATTCTCTTCACACTATTCAACCATGTGCTAATGCTCCTACTCGCAAAATTCAATTCACAAAAATCATGGTAATAGAAATCAATGTTGATCTAACCACTATGATTGATCTTAAGGACAAGGACAAAGCCATAATAAAGGTAACATGTTTCATAATCTTTGTAACCAATAAAACTTTTTTACTTCTTTAAGTCAATTATAGTGCCAAATTTGCAATGTGCCTAATCACACAATACCAATATGTCCCTATTTGTTTAACTATCAAAGATCCTCGGGATTAGCAAATGGACGTAATGATGGCTACTCTAGTCAATTCCGCTAATGATTGGGTACTTTGATTCCAAAGCAACAAATTAACCATCTCACCTCGAACCTTCAAAACCTTTGCTTTCAATATGAATATAATGGTATTGATCAAGTGAAATAGCAATGGACATGTTAGCTACTCAAAATTTTCTTCTTCTCACTGCTCTGTTCATTTAAAGAATTATTCTTTATGTTCTTATTTCTTTTTTAAAAAAACATTTGCTTCGTGGTTCTCAATGCAATCAAGATAATGTTGTCACAATTAAATTTCTTAATTTTCTCTTGTTGAGGATCGATTCTCAAGAAAGATCCTTCTCGAAAAGATATTTGAAGATTGACTTTATTGCTTATAATTTTATTCTCAAAATATGTGTTCCTTTATATGCTCTTCATGCATCTCTTGGGGAACGTGTCATTTTAATGTCTCACAATGCTTTGGCCATCCTTTAACTCTTGTTATTTGTCAATTTGTCTCTCAGCAAATAAAGAGTTACCTTTCTATTTGGCTGGCCCTTCAGGCAATCTCATAAGTTATCTTCTCCTAATTTTTTCAAATGGATTAAGCCATCGGATGGTACTCCCAATCTAACATTACGTGGGTCTATAGTAAATTTCAGATATCGAGAATTAAATCTTTTTCATGCTTTAGAATCAACTAAATGTCTGAGAATACCATCTTTAGTATGACCTCCCTCGTACCATGTCATGATTAGATGGTAAAAATAATCTTTGAAGTCTTGCTTTTAAGGAAAAATGCCTCAAAACCTATGTCAAACCTTTTTGTTCATTTTTTTGAAATTTGTGGAAAATATATGCATCATTTTCTACATTTTTCCAACGAGAAGCCCAACAAATTGAGCAACTTTCTTTTCCAAAACAGCATGCAATCATTAAGACGAGCATTGATCTTCTCATAGTTTAACCAATCAATATTAATCTTTTTCATTTCATTGAAGGAATTAGGTAATCTCACATTTCTGGAAATGCACCTTTCAAAAGATTAGGCATGGTGCTAAACAATTCATTTGACCATCAAAAACAACATTTTATTTTATAAAGATGCAATATAAAGGATCATTCAGAAAATTTATAGCATCCTAGGAAATGTTCTTCGTCAACATTTTATAATAACCCTTTGAACCTTTTTTTTTCAAGAAAAGATTGTTCAACAGGTTGTTTCATACCAAAATCATCTATTTGGTTCTACCGAGTACTAATATTGGACTGTACTCTAAAAGTATTATTCTGATCACTCTATAAGTTTCTTGATCTTCATGAAACCCATGTGAAGAACTCAAAGATGATGCCAATTCCACGAGCTACTGCGATCTCCCAGGATCCATCATTGGCTTTGGAAATTCTCCTCAGTCCAAGATTTCTGGGGATGCGGGATGCAAAAATGGAGGTTGAATTTGCTATGACCGCACAAAGATCACTAGAGGAAGAGAAGCACGACATCGATGGTTTGTGATTAGGCTTGAATTCGCAAAGAGGAGAGGTGGTGGCAATGATGTTAAATAGGAGAAGCCATAAGAGGAAGGGATCAAGAAATATAGATCCAGCAGGAAAGGTAAGAAGGGAGGGGAGGAGGAAGGTGAGGTTTATCTTTGATATCAAAAGAAGGGGCTACGCGGGTGTGGAGCTAGTTTCATGGTTGGTTGCTAGTGTGTTCTTGTGAGAGATATAATTTTTTGATTTGTTATAAAAACTATTAATCTATAAATATAGGTTAATCATTGAAGTCATTCGATAGTTTCTCTTTGTTATAAAAGCTATTAATTTTGGCTTTGTTAGAAGTATTTAATACATAACTATTGATCTATATATAAAACTCATAATTTAAAATAATTGTCACTAAAATACATTAAGTAGTAAATAATAGCGGACATTCGATAATCACCGCTATTAAATATTACCACAAATAACTATTTTGTTTTAATGGAATGATAAAAGTTGCTCAAATATATCCTAAATATAGATTAATCATGCCTCTTCTTTTGAGGAAAGAGCCACCATTCATGTCCCACAAGTTTTAGTTTTATCTTGTTTTGAATAAAGCTCCATATCTTCTTCACGGACTACGTACTATCTATCTTGAGGGCTTTTAGAAGCACAGAGGCCTCCGTGCTATCAAGTCGTTTTCGATACTTGGACTTTCGAATTGAAGATTGGCTTTGTTAGATTTGATCTAAAGTATTTGGACTACCTAAAAAGCAATTTCATAATTTTTTATATCATTTACTTTGTGATCGAAATGGCTCAAAATCAATGATTGAAAATAAAAATTTCATATAAAGTAGTGATATGACACTAAAATTTTAGATCAAAGATATTAATCTTATTTTATATAGTACAAAAATTTTTTTATCATAATTTTATGTGATTTGAATATTTCTACACTATTAAACTTACAAATGACTTATTACAACCATTAAAATTGTTAATTTTGGACTCCTTTCACTAGGTAAATGTATCAAAAAGTTGTGAAATTTATTTTCTAAGTGCTTTAAATACTTTATATCAAGTCTAACGGAGCCAATAATCTTTAATGCGGAAGTACCATTATCGAAAATGACTTGATAGCACGAAGGCCACTGTACTTCTAAAAGCACACAAGCCTAGTTTCTATTAAACAATCAAATATAAGTTATTAAGCCGAGAGTGATATAATTGCACTATTTCATAGAGAAATTAAACTATATATCCCGTAACATTTCCAACTATGTCTAGTCTTTCTTCTTTTAGGCATCTTATAATTTTTGTTAGTGAAAGCGCACTGAGTTTCTTTACTTTTTGTGCCTGTGAAGAAGCTATTAAATTCCCTTCTATTTAAAGAACAATATTTATAGATTTAACACTTAAATAGAATTGAACCTTTCCTCCATTTATTCCTGCTTTAGATTTGTTTACAAGCGTAAAGCCTCTTTTGGCTATATCATACAAATTAAGTTTTATAGACTGTGAAAAGATTTTTATTTCAATTTTCAATAAGGATAATCTGTGCCATCATAGACTAGTGGCCTATCAAAAGATTCTCCCATAACACTTGGCATACATTACCATTTCTCACCTAGATGTGAATCAGATAAATATGAGAGCTGCTTCTAATGCCAGTTGAGTATCAGAAGCAACTGAAGAGGGGGATGAATTAGGTTTCTAAGATAAGATACAAGCCAACTACGTCTAAAGCGCAAGAGTGGAGAGAGAAATCTAAGCATAATGAGCACACGTTCAATTTATTTTGAGATTTATCCTTTTGCCAACATCCTTGCCAATTCTCTATTCCCGTGACATTGATTTTGTACGATCCGTTTCCTTTTGTGCAACTATATAGCTTTTATACCCATTCCCATGTCTTTTGATATTTTTACAAAAAAGCACCAAATTGTTACACCCACATCTCTCCTTCACATTATAGAAGAAACATTCCATCTACAATTTTAATCTACATTCTCTCCCTAGACGATAATTCATTATATAAATAGTTCATTTAATTTTGGAGGGAGAGTGAAGATTTAGGCAATATGACACCGAGTTTCAAGCTTCAAAAATCTATTTCTAAGTTATAAATCTTTCTATTTATAGTCATCCACAAGAAACTAATAGTTATGTTATTTTCAAGAAAACTATGCGTGACCATACAAATGGAGCACTAGATTTGCTATAATGATTCCAACTTAGGAACTTCAATATCTTTGTTTGTGAATAGATAGTTGATAGGTGAAAATCAGGCTGACATAATCAGGCGCCTAATTCCAAACGATGAGCGGCTCCAGATCGGGTGCCTGCTTTCCACAGGAAGCAACTACGTACTAAAACCCAAAAATCAAGTGCTCCCAAAAAACTAGGTGATCAGTTTCTACTCTCAACTACCACAATAAATGGAACCGCACATGCCACCAAAAATCGGGCACCTGATTCTGCCCTCTAATATGGAATAAACTGAAACCTAAAATCTTTTGGTTTAGCCTCATTGTGAATCTTTAGAATAAAGTTTATGTCTTCTTTATACAGATTTAATATACACCATGTGTGTTAAGTGAAGAACAAAAGTAGTTCCTTTAAGTCCTTGAGTCTTAACTCACTTGACTCTCTTGAAAAGTTGAAGCTAGTAGTGTTAAATTTCAATAGAAATCTTAGACCTAAAGTCATAATTTTTTGATTAAAGCCATTTGGCCAAGATTATTCTCATCTAAAAGGACAAATTCCACTATTATTCTTCAAGAAACAAATTGACATGCTACCTACAAGCTCTTGAAGGATCATGTGTTGGTTCTATAGTCAAATTGGGGTGCACGCAATCGAAAATCCCCTTGGATCATGTTCCAGAATCTTAGTGAAAAAAAAACATTATATGATGTTCTCGTGTTTTACTACTTTCCAAGTTCCTACTCCATGCACACCGTTTAGCTAAGCTCTACAATTGTAAAGTCAAGCCAAATCTACTTATCATGTCCAAAAATATACACCACCATGCATCATCACCAAAAATATACATGCGCACTTCTTAATTATAACTTAACATGTAAAGATTATAAATTATAGGAGAGAGATTAATTGCATGATATGATTTAATTGTGCTAATGTTCTATCACATTTTAGGGTTTAATTTTTGTTTGAAATGGATGACTAGTGAACCAAATAAATTTGAATGCATCAAAACGGTCCAAAACGTGTACAGAATAGCAACCTGCATAGAGTTTCTCTATCTATGCAGATAGAGTCTTTTCTATACACACATGACCTCAATCATAGAATACATTGCTAACATCATCTCACATTGCATTATATAAATGATGTTTTCATATATAAACATAATGCCAGCACAAATATATATACATTCAAGACTCACACTAAGAAAATTTGTAGGGTGAATATCCCTCTAGTATTTTGACAACATAAATCTCTCCATATTTCCACAATACAACAAATATAGCCTCTCATGTCTCCGCAAACAAAATACTAATCTCCTCTAGTCTCCATTTTTATAAAGTTCTTTAAAAACCATGATCTAAAAATCAAATATCACAATTAAATCAAATGCAATCAACATATGATAAACAAGCATACACCACAAAACATGCAATCATAACTTTAAAAAAAATATATTTTTTACATCCACAAATTTTAAATGCAAGTTAATGTAACTAGATCAATCGATTAGTTCTAAATGCCATCGCAGATGGGACATAGCTAGCTGATCGTTATTCTCAAATTACGTCCCCTTTCTCAACACCCCACGTACATGTAAAAATGAGATGTGAGATACAACTGAATATATCTCAGTGTGTCGGCAACTAACGAAGTACTAACCTGTCTACATTAATCGACAAGAATGAAAAGTAGAGTAAGTACGTATAAGATAAGCCCACGATATGAAATTATAATGATAAGAATTGAAATAATATAACGCCACTAGTGAAGTAAAATGTGTCAATGTATGATCTAGTCTCTAGCAATACTCAATCATGCATGCCAAGGACCTCAGACTCATTCCATAGCAAGACACCTAATAGGCAAGACATATAAGCTCACACCGAGAGATATAGCATGGGGCCGACGGGTCAATCAAACATTTTATCGACAAATAACACCATTATGGAAGCCAATCTGCCAATGTACTTGAAATGCGCAGCACCTCAAGTTTGTGCCGTAACAATTAATAGATGCCTACTAGGGCGAACAAACAATCCCATAATCCACTGCTATAAATTTGGTTGAATTCATTAGCTAGTCATTTGTTCATTTAAATTAAAACTTTCGTACCATTTTATTGCTATTTACATTAAGATGCTGCTAGAAAATGGTAACTTAATATATGGTAATCTTTCGGTAGTTCAAGAGTATTTTTAAGCTTAATTTTTGCTTAATCTTATATCATAATTACTATGATATGATTTTTATATAAATGTTCTCCTAGCATATCAACAACTTTGTAGAGTTTTTGTTGATTCTCTTATCTTTTTTATTTATCTAATGTTAAATGTTAGTGACTAACTGTTGATTTTTCTTCAAATGGAACAACAAACATTAGGGCTGGAGAAGCAATCACCACAACTTTCTGTTGATCCTCATATCCAGAAGGTATAGACTTTGTTTTCTAACTTCCTCTTAATTAGTGAATGTTTTATTTGCTACTTTGCCATTAATTGTACCCAAGTTCAGAATATTATAGATATCCAATATGCACAGTTCTCCAAATATTCATATTAGTAATATCTCTATAATCATATTATGTAAAATCGTAAAAAGCGAACAAATTAAGAACATGTACAATCACAATTAAGGCAAGGTTGTTATTAATCTTCTAATCTTTGATGCGTTGTTCTCTCTTACTAACAAAATCGTATTCTGATTATTGAACTTTGTCGTGTCTTAATCTTACTGATAAGAGTTGGGTTAATTGCACTAGTAGTCCCAGAGCTTTTACCAAAGTTTTACTTTAATTCGCACCTATTTTTTGAAAGTGAACTTAATGCCCCATGAACATTTATTAATGATGTGCCAAGTTAGCATGTCATCATTTGATATTAAAGTTATATAATTGATAGAAAAGTACTATATATAGATGCTAAATCAACATTTTTTGAAGTAAAAATTGGCATCAGAAAATTCCTTTCTACCTAAAACAGAATACATATATATTTTTTTTCTAAAATGAGCTTCAATCTAAAATGTTTAACCTATCCATTTTGTTAAATAGTATGCTCGTACTTGTCTCTTTATAGTGCATAGGTGAGTTCAAAGA
This sequence comes from Aechmea fasciata, assembly GCA_025177825.1. NCBI lineage: Eukaryota > Viridiplantae > Streptophyta > Magnoliopsida > Poales > Bromeliaceae > Aechmea > Aechmea fasciata. Next base: position 4,125,729 of record CM045933.1, read on the forward strand.
TCATTTCCACAGTATTCAGATTATCTTTTCATTAATAAAATCAATGCCAAATGGCAAAATTAAGGAGTCAATTTGGTATATTTATAGAAGTTTTATGGACATTCAGTTTAATTTAATAAAAGTTTGGGCGCTGCCAATGATTGATCAAATAAGAGTCCACCAACTGTAAGATTTAACTTTTATCAAGCTATATATTGATCACTTCTTATTTTTCTCCGCGCAGCAGCATCCTCATACATCTGCAACTAATATTCAACAAGCTAACCCTAATCCTGCAACGATGAACCCCAAAGAAGTTGGTCTCTCACAGAAGACAAAGTGGATTGAGCCTGTGCGAGTGTACCAGAGAAGAAAAGGCCGAGGTTAGTCTTGTCAGCATGAGATTCTATCAGTATGTGGGGTGGAGAACTATTGATAGATCTATATATATTAGCATGCAAAAATAATAAAACTAAATATGTACCAACATTCAAAACTCCATAGAGAATAAATTATAACTCATAGAGCATCATAGAAAAAAAAAAATTCTTGATCAATCTACGGAAGTAAGAAGTCCGGCTGCGATATAAACGTCGACACCAACTGTACTCTCCTGTTTGGTGTGCAACAAATGATAGTTTTTTTATTACTAGAATGCACATAAGAAGATGGTAGGACCAGTGCCTCTTTATATAAAGTTCAGATCGACTTTTCATCAAAATCTGATTAATATTTTATTTAATTTAACTAAATAAAAAAGAGATAAAATATATTATATCAAGCATTTATATGTCTGTTGAGATTGTCCTTTATTTATAGTTAATTGGGTCACATTCATGGGAATCCTAACACTACTTCCTGGCACCCAAGATCCAACAATAGACAAAGAACAATTGGACTCTTTCAGTGAGAAAGAGGGGGGAACTGCAGGAAGGGATTGGAATGCTAAAGAAACTAATACAACTACTGCCATTGCTGACACTGATGATGATGATGATGCAGGCATTCTTGCTGGAGCCCGGCCAATTGAGAAGGCGACAGCCGCAAGGTATGCAAAAGAAGCAACGTCCTACACTGCAGGTCGTGGAAAAAGTGATCATATAGAAGTTATCGATCTTGATAGTGAGTAAATAATGTAGAAATTGACTAGGATGAAAATGAGACTATAGAAAGATTTTGGACAGGTAGTGAACTGGATGGTTGTTATTATTATTATTTTTTGATAGTTTTATTTAGCAAAACATTGCTAATATTGGGAGAACAAGTTATCTTTTTTTAGAAGTACAATAAATGGTGACTGTGGTATCCTTCTCATTATTAGGGAATCTGGTTGCTATATATATATTTACATTAAAATTAAGATGTTTAACTTTCTTTTCAAAGAAAAGTTGGCCGGTGCCGTATATAAAAACTATTGTCAAATTTTTTTGGGTAAAACTTACTAAGTTTACCTATAATATGTGAAATAATCGTTATACTCTAAAAATTTAAACTGTTAGAAAACAGTGTTTAAACATTTTTATATTTAAAACTCCCCCTCATGTCTGGGTTCGTGACTCTTTGGTCGGCCCATGACGTGGGCTTGAATTAAATGGGAGTAAATTAATATTTATACGAGCCTGGCGTGACTCGAACTCAGGACCTAGCCTCCTGCTCTGATATCATGTGAAACAACCGTTGTACTCTAAAAGTATAAGCTGTTAGAAAATGATGTTTAAACATTTTTATATTTAACATAATATAGGTTATTTTGAAACTGCTACATAATATTCAATTTTAATTTCAGTATTCAATCGTCAGTTTGTTTGATTTGAGTTGGTCAATAATATTTTGACTTCAAAATTTTAACCTAATTTACTTCAATAAATTTATAATTATAAAAAATTGCATGACTATAATACTAGCCAAATGGTAAAAAATAAATGATATAATAAAAAACTAAATTAAAGTGTATATAATTGATTGACTCAAATCAAACAAATTAAAAAATTTACATAAAAAATTAAAATTTTATAAAATTGGATGGCCATTTCAATCTGGTACATATATAGCTCAAGTTCCGTATGTTTTTACCATTCTCTTCTTAAATAAGAACTTAATTCCTAGCTAGTAGCTTAATTACTCCATTTATTCGGCTTTAGTTTGGTTCGTTTCTATTACATGCGTGAATTATTTTAATGATTCTTTCCCTAGATATCTTAACAAGAATTTCGAAGGATTACACATTATTGGTGGTAGGTCCAATATTGAAAAGATCAACTCGATAGTAAGATCTTCTATAGGCCTGATCAGAAGCATCTATGATGAATAGATCAACTCGATCGTAAGATCTCTTGTAGCTCTGGGAAAATTCAAAGTAAAAAAAAATAGCGTTAAAAGTTTTTGGAATGAACTATCTAGCTTGACCCTGGTTCAATCCCTGTCAATTCTAACATTCACATTTTTAATGTTTTATTTCTAAACGAAATAAACGGTTTTAGGCTACCTATCTTTCTCAAAAAAAAAAAAAAAAAAAAAAAAACTATCTAGCTTGAGCAAAACAATTTGTTTTACGAGTTATTAATTAGTCAGTTATCATTGTGCCGTTTAAAATTAAGGGCATTTCTGTCCATGTAAGGTTCGTCCCGCTTGTTTTCCTTTTATTTTTTTGCTTTGCCCAACTATTTAGACAGGTGATATATTTATGTGCATATACTATAAGCACATTTTCTATAGAACTAAGCTGGAATAATACTATTCATAGCACCAAACTGTTGGTGTTATTAGTTTTTTAGCTCTTAAATTTAGAAATATGCGGTTAGGATAATACGGGCTTTCTGAGGTTGAGTGGGTAGTTGGTTGAATTGTATAATTAATCAAACAGGTAAAAATAACCAAACGATTAAATCTAACGGTGGAAAACTTAATAGTACAAAGTTTTTGGTGTCATCAAAAATATCCCAGCCGGACTCTTTCATACATCTCACAACTTATAAATATATTATGCACACCAAATTGAAGCCTAACTCATTCAAACGTAATTGATGATATTAATTTAAAAGACTTAATCTAAAATATTATAAATTCAAAACTAATTACACACATCAATTTGATCATCCCTAACCTCTTTTTCATATGCTTAATTACCTACAAGTTTACAATCCCAAATATCGTTATTATTATTAGGATTTACTAACTTCCTTTGGATTTTCTAAAAAATAAAAAATTTGGGGTGTGTGATGAAATAAGACTTATATAAAGAAAAAGTGATCAGCTTTTGAATTGTAGACCAGCATTAGCTACTGTGCGCCTATAAAAAAGAACGAGCGCTAGCCGCTAGCTTACTGAGAGAGCATCCAAACATTGCATCACAGATACCAGTTTATCAATTTATTGCATCCGAGAAGTAGGAGCTGTCGTAATGTAGCCTAAGGACTAAAGGACATATTTGGTTCACCTATTTTAAACTATAATATCGGAATTAATGGAATTCATTCATTCTAATAATTATCGTTTGTTTTATAGGAATCGAATTTCGATTCCCATTTAATTCCGGAATGGGAATGATCAAATCTATTTATGATCCAATTAATCCGGCTTTGCATTAATTTCAAATTGACTCATTCCAAAGTAAACTATTCAAAATCTTTTTTCACCAATACCTACCTCCTCTCCCTTCATCACTTTCCTCTCTTTTAATCAAAGCTCTCTCTAAAAATTTTAAATTTTCATTTCAATAATAAACCAAATATTTTTAGATGATTCGTCATTTCATTTTTCAATCCAAAACAATAATCCAATTTCGATACGACTTCAGCCAAGACAGCTGCCGAAACTCGCGCGAAAGCCGAAATGTCCAACCTTTGGCCTGCGCACGCACAAAGACATCGGCCCCTCGTCCTTCTCATGTTCACCGTTTGGCCATGCGTACAGCCGCGTCATTTTTTCAGAAAACTTGCTGAGAGTAAGTTTTTTTTTTTTGAGAAATAGGTAGCACGTTACCCGCTTCGCTTATTTCATTTAGAAATAAACTTAGCTAGAAATGTGAATCAACTAGGATTTGAACCAGGGTCTCGGGTACCAACTACCAAACCCTTTGCCACTTGCTCTAGGGACGATCGGTTTGCCGAGAGTAAGTTAATCATAACAATTTTACATGCATAAGTTTTTTTGCACGTGCATTAAATAATTAATTAATACGTATAAATATTTAAGATGGTAAACTTCGAAATTTTCCGTTTTAATATTGATCTTTTAATTTTCAAATCCAAATTTAAATCTAAATATTTAAGTTAAAATTTTTTTAAAAAGTAAAGTCAAACTGTATTTACAACAAAAACTGAACCAAATCAAATCAAAATTCCCCATTTAACTTCGTTTCGCAAATTTTTGGGTTCCATTAATTACCGGCCCTAGCTAGTCATGTTTGCCCGTTCAACTACCGTCGGTTGGAAATGAACTTTCCATGAAGACCAAAAAATAGGCTTTATAAAATTATCCCTTTTTTTCGTTAGATTGAGAGGTATTTGGCCTAATTAAACCAAATTTAGTTGGTCAGGTTTCTTTTTCTTTTTAATTTTATTAAGTCTATATTATAAATGAAAATTGAATAAAACAAAATATTTTATCTCTTTAATAATTTAATTAATATAGGGTTAATTTCACATCGGTCCTTACAAGTATAGTAAATTACAAATATATTCTTACAAGGTTCAACTTCCCTACAAAAATTATAATATATTTTCAAATATATCTCTCTGGTTAATTTGTTACCGTTAAAATATTATTTATTTTATAAGTAAAATGATCTTTTTACCCATACAAATATGTCTTTCCAAAATTCTAATTTTTAATTGAAGAGGAATAAAAAAGTCGATTCAGCTCATTAACTAACTGCTAGGATTAAATATTTTACCTATGATTAACTAATATTTTTTTTTTCTAATGGATCATAACGATATGGACATATTTAAAATATATATATATAGAATTGAGCTCCTATATATGCTTTTAAAAGTACCAAAACATTGGTGCTTGTAAGTTTTTAGCCATTGGATTAATAGATGTGCGGTTAGAATGATGTGGGCCCCTTTGGGTTAAGTGGGTGGTTGATTGAATAGTATAATCTAACGGGTGAAAACGATCAAAGGTGTAGATCTAACTAAAAAATTCACAAGCACCAAATGCGATGCTTTTACAAGCACCATAGGACTCTATATATATATATATATATATATATATATATATATATATATATATATATATATAAGTACGTATATTCAAATTTCGGACCTATTTTTCAAGGGAAAATTAGCGCTTATTTTATTAGCGCTCCTATTTTTCTCTTTTGTATGTGAAATTTTAAATATAAGAATAAAAATAGAAATAGAAACCGCAATAATTTCTCTATAACGATTATTGGTGTGAAAATGTTAAAAAATATATTTTATCCTATAAAAAATTATTTTATATATATATTTTTGAATTTAAAAATATCTTTCTTTTTAAGATAATGATTTTATTTTTCTATTTGAAACTTCAATAGTAAGTTTTCTATAACAGATTACGGTGTGAAAATTCTATAAAAAATATTTTCCTATTTAGTTTTAAAATATCTTTTTAGATATTTTGAAAATCCTATAAAAGATTTTTTTCTATATATATTTTCGAATTTCAAAATATTTTTTCTTTTTAAAATAACATATTTTATTTTTTTATTTAATTTCCAAATAATTATTACGTGCACTTGCACGTACACTCAACTAGTATATATATATATATATATATATATATATATAATTGAGCTCACTGTCTTTTCGTGCAAAGTCTGAAGTCATGCTTGTAAATTTTTAGGGATTAATAGATGTATACGATTAGGATGATATGGGCCCCCTTGGGTTAAGTGGGTGGTTGGTTGAATAGTATAATCTAATGTATGAAAATGATCAAAGACGTGGATCTGTAAAAAAATCACAAGATTAAATGCTTGGTGCTTTTACAAACACCATATACTAATATATATATATATATATATATATATATATATATATATATATATATATATATATATATATATATATATATATATATATATATATATATATATATATATATAGAGGCTACTATGCTATTAATAGCACCAAGTTATTGGTGCTATCAAGTTTTCGATCATTGAATTAAGAGATGTACGGTTAGGATGATGTGGGCCCCTTAGGGTTGAGTAAGTGGTTGGTTGAATTGTATGATCTAATGGGTGAAAATCATCAAAGGGGTGGATCTAACGGTGAAAACTCTGGTACACCCTGAGCGCTGCGGCTATCGATAATTACTGCGAAATTGACTCTCTCTCTCTCTCTCTCTCTCTCTCTCTCTCTCTCTATATATATATATATATATATGATAATCAACTGATAAAAGAATTCCACCATATTATTGTCTTGAGTTAAAAAATGAGTATAAACTGAAAATTAACTATGTTTACATTTTTAGTATTTTGAATGATCAAATCTTCTATCAAGAACCTTTTTTTTTATTTAGTCCCTGCTATTTTTTATTTTGCAAATGAACCCCAGTAAAAATATATTTACAAGAATGACCCTCCTCTTGTCCACGCTTTGGATATATAGGAGACAGTTTTAACAAATGCGGTAATTAATTTGCCTATTCTCCTAAGTTGAGAGAACATGGCAAATGAAGTATCTGTTGTTCTCTTTAAAATCAGTTTTGGGAACAACTGGATAACATGCAACCACTACAATCACTTTTGATCCGAGCAAATCATTAATTTATCACGAAGGTGCTAGATCGTGGCAGGAACTGGGTTGTGCATGCGCAAGAAAGGAGCACCATGATGTTACAACAAACACCAAAGTTTATCCAAACAAGATAAGTGAATTGTCCTATTAATTTAACCCAGCCTACTTGGCACTCCCCAAAAAGATGGATCATTTCTATTTCTATAAATATAATTTTACCGAGGCAAATTAGAAAAAATGTTGGTCAATTCGCATAAAAAATTTATAAATTTTCAGGTTTTGTAAAATTAAACCGTCTTTTTTGATTTTGCAGTTCAACAAACTGATCAAAATATCCTTATTCCTTTTTCTCACTCTTTTTTTTCCTCTCGTTTTTTTTTTTTTTTACCTCTCTGAAGAAAGACGGCAGAGGCAGAGGCGGAAAATGCCTGCCACGCCTCTGCTCTCACGCTCTCGATGTCACCCTCGCTCGGGCATCCTCCGCCCTCCTGGTCTCCGACCCCACTAAGGCCGCGCCGCGACCTTCCTTCTCCACTAAGGCACGACGACGTCGAGGCGTAGGGTCTCCTCCACCGTGCGCTGGAACGCTGCGACATCGTCAGAGGCGGCGAGCTACGTTGCGACATCGTCAGAGGCAGCGAGCTCGCCTCTGACGACGTCGCAATGGTTGTGATAAACAAAGTAAAGTAGGTATAGACAAAAAAAAAATATATAAAGAGAAAAAAAAAGAATACTAAAACATAAAAAATAAAAAATATTTTTTTCCTATAGAAAAAGCCAAAAATTATAGAATAATGAAGAAAATGATGAAGTTGCACTCTAAAAATAAAGTTATAATAGCCGACCGTCCCTAGAGCAAGTGGCAAATGGCATGGTGGTTGGTATCCGAGACCATAGTTCGAATCCTAATTGATTCACATTTCTAGCTAAGTTTATTTCTAAATGAAATAATCGAAGCGGGTAACGTGCTACCTATCTCTAAAAAATATAAATAAATAAATAAATAAAATAATAAAGTTACAATATTTTAAAAAGGGTTATTTGCATACAGGTCCCTGCAACATAGTCAATTGCGGATATATCCCTCCAAACGCGAAACTAGGTAAGTTGTCCCTGCAAAAGTCTGAAATTATGCAGATATGTCCCTGCAATTAACATCCGTTAGTGAACTGTTTGTTTTTTAACAGTGGAGTCGTGAAATGACCATTTTACCCTCACAAATATATCCCTCCAAAAGTTTTCCTCTTTTCTTTCTCCTTCTCTTCCTCTTTGGACCGTCGAAGCGGGCGGCGGCGGCGGCACGGGGTTGGGTTCGCCAGCGACGAAGAAGAGAGAAGAACGCCGGGGCACCAAAGCTCTACCCGGAGATCGTCGCCCTCAACGCCGGCGACGGGGATGTGGGAAAAAGAAGAGGAAGAAGGAAGAAGGAAGAAGAAAGAAGGAAGAAAAAGGGCGAAGGGAGAAGAGGGAAGAGGAAAAGGAGGAGGTTCGCCATCATCGTCGCCGTTGCCGCCGCATCTCCTCGCCGGCGACGAAGAAGAAGGAAGAAGAAGAGAGGGAAGAGGAAGAAGGGTAAATACGTCAATTTACACTATAATTAACCATGGTTAAGTATTTTAACCGTGGTTAACGAAAATTTTCTAACAGATCTGGACGGTAAGGACATATCTGCATAACTTCGGACTTTTGCAGGGACAACTTACCTAGTTTCGCGTTTGGAGGATATATCCATAATTGACTATATTTGTAGGGACCTGTATGCATTTAACCCTTTTAAAAAAATTTTACACTAGTTTAAGTAAAAATTGCACTATTTGAGACAGAAATTATACTCTCTAGGATGAGAGTTAAACTCTTTAGGCCAAAATTGTATTCTTTCGGTGAACTTTACACTATTATTTTTTTCTTTTCTTCTTCTTTCTTTTTCCTCTCATTCCCATTCTCATCCTTGTACTAATCACAACAACACTATCTCCCTTATCTCTATCCAAATCCTAATCCTTGCTCATTCCTTTCAGAATCGTTTATTGTTGAGGGACTCTGAATACTTAAAAAAAAAAATTAATCCAACAGAAGGATAGGAAGAGGAGGGGGAGTGGGAGTGGGAGGGCGAGGTGATCTTCTCTTCTTGGGCTTGGCCGAACTGGCGGGAGAGGTTGGCAAGGAAGGCGTCGAGGGTCAGCTAGGCGCAGAGGTCGGTGATAAGGTCGTCCTTCCTAGAGAGGTGTCGGAGGCGGGCGGCCTCCGACTCTAGCCTCGAGATGCGGGATGCCAGCGCGATGGACGTGATCTTGCGCTCCACGTCCAGCTGCTCGAACGGGTTCGACAGCAGCACCACCAACACCTCCTCCGATAGACGTTAGTCCGGCGGGCTGCCGCCCGACTCCGCCGGCGCTGCTACTGCTGCTGCTGCCGCCGCCATCACCACCACATCGTCTTCCCGTTTCTCATTTCAATCTCTTTATTTTCTCAAGTGCTTTTCTCTTTGTTTTTTCGTTCTTCGGGTTCTTTTTTTTCCAAGAAAAAAATGACGAATTTTAATTTAAAATTAGGAAAATTTGGACTGGCGAGGAAGAATGAGTAAGGATTAGGATTTGGATAGAGATAAAGGAGATTGTGTGGTTGTGATTGATACGAGGATGAGGATGAGAGGAAGGAGGAGGAGAAGGAAGAAGAGAAGAGAAAAAAAAATAATGTAAATTTCAACTAAAAAGTACAATTTTGGCCTAAAGTGTATAACTCTCATCCTAAAGAGTGTAATTTCAGTCTCAAAGAGTGCAACTTTTACTTAAAACAGTGCAAATTTTTTTTAAAACAGTGTAATTTTATTAAAACAATGCAACTTCATCATCTTCTTCCTTCAGTTATGATTCTTTTGTCTTTTCTATAGGAAAAAAAATATTTTTTTATTTTTTATGTTTTATTATTCGTATTTATTCTCTCTATAGTTTTTTTTGTCACGGCCTCTCCCTTTATCGCAACCATCGCGACATTGTCAGAGGGGAGCTCGCCGCCTCTGACGACGCCACGTCGTTTTGGCGCACGGTAAAGGAGGAGAGCCTGCGCCTCAACGACGCTGTGCCCTAGTGGAGAAGAAAGATCGCGGCGCGGCCTCAACAGGGTCGGAGTCGAGGAGGGCGAGGAATACGCCGGCGAGAGCGAGGGTGTGAGAGCAGAGGCGAGGCGGGCAGTTTCTGCCTCTGCCTCTGTTACCTTTTTTGAAGAGGGAAAAAAGAACAAGAGAAAAAAAAAGGAGAGAGAAAAACAAATAATGGTATTTTAGTCCGTTTGTTGAAAATTTGGATTAAATCTGCAAAATCGAAATCGCCCAGTTTTACAAAAGCTCAAAATTTATGGGGTTTTTATACAAATTGGCCAAAACCATTATAGAAAGGGCTAAATGCAAAAAATAATTGTACTATCAAAAGGTGAAAATTTAGCCTAACAGATCTGTTGATGCCAAAAAAATTTAGCCAGGAACGATTGAAAAATGGGGCATAACTTACGTGATCATGGCTACAGCACTCTCCCCCCTATTAAAACCGATCAATACTGTGGGATGAGAAGACATCATTATAAATAGTAATTCTGAAGCCTGCATTTATTGTTTACCGTTTTTCTAGTAGTAGTCTACTTGTAATTCTTTTACTTTTTTCACATTTACTATCTTTCTAAAAGTACGTAGTTTGTAGAGTAGATTTTCCTTCGAGATCGTACGTCATGGTAGTATACTCTCTTTTATAAACATTTCCTGATTTTGGGCAATATATGAGCTTTTCGGCTTTCCAGTCGAACCAGAAATTCCTGTGCAATCTGTACATTCGGCTGATCCAACCAAACTGAATTTTTTTATATTGAGCTGAACTCGGTTGATCCGATCCCTAATCAACCGAATCGCTTGATCCGTGGTGGGCGCAAACTTCGAGAGTCATAATTCGCAGCCATTTCATCTCCTCACACATTTCTTGAAGGCTAATCTTTGGCCGAATTCTCCAACCAGTGAACTGGTCAAAGATCCTCTTTCAAGAAACGTGCGAAGAGATGAAACGGCTGCAAATGATGACCCTCGAAGTTTGCGCCTGTTACAGATCAAGCGATTCGGTTGATAAGAGATCGGATCAATCGAGTTCGGTTCAAGTACACAAAAACTTTGATTCGACTGGATCAACCGAGTGTACGGATTGCACAAAAATTTCTGGTTTGGCTGAAAAGCTGAAAAGCTAAAAAGCTCATACATTGCTCAAAATTAGAAAATGTTTACGAAAGACAGTATGCTACTATGACATACGATCTCGAAGGAAAATCTACTCTACAAACTACTCTTAGAAAAAACAATAAATGTGAAAAAGTAAAAAAAATTATAAATAGACTATTCCTAGAAAAATAATAATTGTAGAAAGTAGAAAGTAGAAAATGCAGTGATCTTCTCATTTATAGGAGAAAAAGACTCTTTTGCATGCTTCAGAATTACTATTTATAATTATGTCTTCTTAGCCCACATTATTATTATTATTATTATTATTTTAGAGATAGATAGCACGTTATTCGATCCGTTTATTTTATTTAAAAATAAATTTAGCTAAAAATATGAATCAATTAGAATTCGAACTATTTATAGCTCACATTATTGATCGAATCTAATAATAGAAATAGTGTTGCTGTCGTAATTGAGTAAGTTACGCCCTACTTCTTGGGCCTAATTTTTTGTGGCATCAACAGGGTCAAATTGTTTCGGTTCATTTTTTCTTACTATTCGGGTTGATTCTGTATACAAAATTTCAAAACCGTTGACAATCGCCAATTAAATAAAAAGAATCCGAGCTATGCCATCCGGACAAGTAACCCGATTAGACTCCGTAAGGGCTTGTTAATTGTTAATTGCCCTGTCCTAATTCCTCCATAAGCAAGCGGAGAAGAAGAAAAAGAAGGAGAGAACAAAAAGAAAGAAAAAAAGGGAAAAATGACTTCTCTCTGTAATCAATCTCTTCCCACAACAAACCTCCTCGTCCTCACCATCCCTTTAGCATTGCTACTTCTTACATTCATTTTCCTCTACCCAAATGACTTGAAAATCCAGTCCTACTTATCGGCCTGCCGCCCTGCAGCCGCACCGGCCTCAGCCGTCTCCGACTTCATAGGCATAGGCCCGGTCGCAGTGAAGCCGGACTTCCGTCTCCTCATCGGAGTCCTCACACATCCCGACAGCTACGAGCGCCGGCAGCTCGTCCGCCTCGTGTACTCCCTCAAGCCGCGCGGCCTCGCCGCGCACATCGACGTCCGCTTCGTCTTCTGCAACCTGACGTCGGATGAGCAGGAGGTGCTCGTCGCCCTAGAAATCATGCTCCACGACGACATCATCATCCTGGACTGCAGGGAGAACATGAACTTCGGCAAGACGTACCACTACTTCTCCAGCCTCCCAAAGCTATTTGACCGGAGCGGCGGCGGCGGCGGCGGCGGCCGGCCTTACGATTACGTGATGAAGATGGACGACGACACCTACTTCCGGCTCGACAGCCTGGCGGAGTCACTGAGGGGGAAGCCGAGGGAGGACATGTACTACGGGCTGGAGATACCGTGCAAGGGCGAGAAGTTCCCGCCGTTTCCGGCGCCGTTCATGACGGGGATGGGGTACGTGCTGTCGTGGGACCTGGTGGAGTGGGTGGCGGCGTCGGAGATCGCGCGCAACCACACGATCGGGCCGGAGGACATGCTGGTGGGGATGTGGCTGCGCATGGGGGGCAGAGGGAAGAACTGGTACGGCATGGGGAGGGCCATGTACAACTACAGAGGATGGAATGAATCAACCAACTGCTTCCGGCACGAGTTGGCTCCGGACACCGTCGCCGTGCACATGCTCAAGAACAATTCCAGGTGGGCCAACACGTTGCGATACTTCAATGTCACCCACGGCCTGAATCCCGGCCCCTCGTTAAGCTCCACCACATTAACACTTCTTGATTAATTAATTGATCATATTATTTATTCGCTTCTTTAATTTCCACTCTTTAATTATTTTCATCTTGTCTTGTCTAGGCACATGGTTCATGAGTTGAATCATTAATTCTTGTATCGCCTTGCTAGCTAGTTTTAATAGATATATTTGTTATTATTATATATTTTTTTATTATTATATAAACTAGATATTTTTGTTATTATTATATGTTTTTTTTATTATTACATTATATATATACATAGTTTAGCCGAAATGTTATCGATAGTAAACGAGTTTCGTTATCACCTATTTATTTATTTTTGATAATAAAGTTTCCAAATCGAAGATCAGTATAGTTGAAAATAATCTATACCACTTGAAATTTCTAGAAATTAACCAGATTTCATATTTTTTTCAATTTGTCTTCTTATCCATTAAATCGATACAAAAATAAATGGCTGAAAATGAATATTATTTAAAAAGTGATGATCGAAATCTTATAATTAAGATCAAGAATATAAATCTTACTCTAAATAGTTTAAAAACATTTCTAACCAAAATTCAAATGATTTGAATATCTTTATACCATTAAACAAGAAAACGTCTTATATCGACTATTAAAATTATAAATTTTGCAACCATTTGATCATTAGGCTAATGATATAAAAAATATTTGAAATTTGGTTTCTAAATACTTCAAGTAATATAAATTATGTTCAACGATGCCGATCGTCGATTTGTGGACTTTATTATTGGAAACAAATGGGTGGCAACAAAGTCCTTGCTTCTAATAGTATTACAGCTCAATTATATATAGAGAAAGAGAGAGAGAAAGAGATGGAGAGAGAGAGAGTTGAGCTAAAATACATCTAAAAGCACCAATTTATTAGTGCTTTCAAGTTTCTAACTTTTAGATCTATCCTTTGACAATTAGTAACTTTTGCATCAAACATTATTCCACCTACCACCACCTACCACTATCATTCTAGCCCTACATCACACTACAAAAAAAGGCAGTTCTAGAGGCGATTTTATAGAGTCGGTGCCTACAACCGCCTCTAAATGTCATGTTAGAGATATTTTAGAGGCGGGTTTAAAAAAACCGCTGCTAAATCTACTGAACAAATAAAAACCAACCCTAAAAAAATTAACCTAAACCCTTTTCTTTTTTTTTACTCTCCCTTTTTTCCCTAGGAGCCGCCAATGTCGCCACCTCCCCTTCCTCTCCTCCGCCTTCTTCCTCACACCGAATCCCTACCTCGCCGTTGCGCTCTTCATCCTCAACTCCTCCGTTCTCCATGGCCTAGTCAGCCTCCTGCACTCCGACCACCCGGCTCGCTCGCTACCGAGCCGCCTCTTTCTTGTCCTTGTCGGCCCCCCGCTTGGAACTTCTCCTTCTCACCGAGTTCTTTCTCGTCCTCGCCGACCCCTGCACCAGACCCCACTTGTTTGTAGGGATGCAAATGGATTTGGTTGGTGGAGCTCCCGCCCCGACCCGCCCCGAATGGGGCAGTAAACGGGGGGAAATAAACGGATTCGGGGCAGGAAACATGGCAGTTTTTATGATCCGAGGCGGATTCGGGGTAGGAAACAGGGAAAATTTTTAATCCGCCCCGCCCCGAATCCACCCCGAAAACTGTTTCTATATTTTTTTTAAAATACCCTTGAAAAATGATATATTTACAAAACACCCAACTATATATATATATCTCATTTTGCAAACCCTAATAAAAAACACCTCACTCTCACTACCTCACAAGTCACAACTCCTCCTAGCCTCCACAAATCGCATCAAATGTAACGACCCAGCCCACTAGCAACAATAACTCGTTGGGCCCAACCACCGGCCCAAAATGCTTAAGCCCAGTTATTATTACTAGTGTCTAAGTCTCCTTATAAACCCAATGACAACCCCATTCCCATCCGACGGGACTATCGTGTCACAAACTCCCCTCGTTAAGGCCCCGACGTTCTCGTCACCCAATCACACACAGCCACGATCACCGGCTATGTGAAACTTGTCTCGCTAGCGTCGCTCACGAGACTCGCCACACATGTCTAGTCAGAACCGCTCGATACCAAATGTAACGATTTCACCCACTAGCAACAATAACTCGGGTCCAACCACCGGCCCAAAATGCTTAAGCCCAGTTATTATTACTAGTGTCTAAGTCTCCTTATAAACCCAATGACAACCCCATTCCCATCCGATGTGGGACTATTGGGGTGTCACATCAAACAACTTGTGAGTTGTATTGTTTTTTTTTGTTTTTTCCTTTTCTTTTTTTAAGGTTGAATTTGGTTTTGTTTTTTTTTTCTTTTTGTGTGTGTGTATTTTTTGTTTTTTTCCTTTTTGTTTTAAAGATTGTAACATGATAGAGAGAGTATTCATATACAGCTTAAAGATTCAATTTTTACAAGTCATTAGCAAATAGTTCATAGCTCAAAATTTGAGTTTTTAACCATTTGGATTTGGATTTGGGTTACACAGTTTCTAGCATCTGGGTTTTTCCTCTAAAAAAAACTAACTTTTTGAAGCTAATAGTAATTATACTTGTACTTTGTTTTCTATCAAAACTGGGTAATATCTTTAAAAATAAAAATAAAAATTGGGGTTTGTGAATGAAAAAGGATTATGGACTGAGCTTTGGGTATTCCATATTTTTTCTTATATATTGGGAGCATCCTCTTCAAATCCTGCTTAAATAAGATATTTATTCTGTTTAAATCCACAGGTCTAGCCCTTTCCGCCGCCCTTTCCCTTGCCTCCGCGGCTCCGCTGGTCGCCGCCTTTTCCCTCCCCTCCGCCGGCCGCCGCGCTTTTCCTCTCCTCCAAGGTGATTTAAATTTTGGTTGGTGTATTGTAGTAATTTTGTTTACTTATATAGTTTGGGTTATTTAGTATATTTTGAGTAATTTTCGTTTTATCTGATTAAATTTAGTTTTTTTTATTTTAAATAAAAAGTTGTGACATATTATAATGTGTATAATAATAATAATGTTTCTTGTTTGGAATGAAAATGAACTAAAAAAATAGGAAGATGATCCAAAAATCCTACTACTATTCTTATGCTACCATTTAATGAGCTACAAAAAATAGGTCCAGCTGTTTATTTTTGTTAAAGGAAATTAAGGAGGAATATAATTTGTTCCTAAAATATATATGTTAATCAAATTGGGTGTGTATATATTTGGTTGATATTTTAATTTAATGCTTGTTCATGTTGTGGGACTTCACTGTGTGGCTTTTCTAAGTCCTATATATTTTTTTTTATTTTCCTTCAAATAAAATTTTTTGCTCTTAATTAAGAAACAACATCCATGTGACTATGTGAGGCATACATGTCACTATGTGAGGCATACAAATATAGAAGCTTAGCAAACTTATGTATTACTTAATATGTAAAATACATATGGGTTTGCATAACTATTACACACACACACACACACACACACACACAGACAGAGTCACACACACAGGACTACACACACATAGTCACACACACACAGATATTATATATTTTTATTTGCATAACTATTACTCTTTTTTATTTGTTTGTAATCATTCTACTAATATATATAAAAATACATATGGGTTTGTAAAGGGTTTTAATTTTTTTTTTTTTGCTGTTCAAAAGAATGTCTCAACAAGCACAATCAAGTGTTCCTCCTACACATTCTACAACTGGTGAAGCAGCAACAAATCGTTTTAAAGGAGGAACATCGGCTTCTACACCGGTGCCAATTCATGTAGATTCTAATCCAACTCCAGGTAAATCTGAAAGTCAATCTGATCGATCAGGTGAAGATGTAATTGGAGCAAGAAAATTAACATAAAAAATGTGGGAACATTTTAAGAAAAAGAAAATTAATGGAGAGATTAAAGCAGTTTGCAATTATTGTAAAGCCAATCTTGTAGGTGATGGAAAAAAAATGAACAAGACATTTACATGACCATTATGGCAGATGCTTGAAGAGAAAACATCAAGACATCCAATATGCAATGCAAAATCAAAAAAGATTGAAAATTGATGAGAGGGATGGAAAACTCAAGATAACTAATTATACATTTGACCAAGAAGTTTGTAGAAGGAAGGTTGCCAATATGATCATTTTACATGAGTTGTCTCTTTGTTTTGTTGAATATCATGGCTTTAGAAAATCATGTCAAAGTCTTCAACCTGCTTTTAAGATGATTTCAAGAACAACATTAAGGAGTGACATTTTGAAGATTTATGATGTTGAGAAGCAAAAAACTATGAAGTTGTTAGAAAAGAACAAAAGTAGAATTGTTATAACCACTGATATGTGTCCCTCTAGCAATCCGAAGAAAGGATTTATAGCAGTCACAGCTCATTGGATAGATGATTCTTGGCTCATTCAAAATATGATATTAAGGTAATTAAGTACTTTCTTTCTTGCATAATCTACTTGCTTTTTTACAATATTTATTTTTTGGATATATTCTATTTTCGTTTGCACACTCAATTTACTTTTTTTCATGTGCATATTCTATTTTCATCTATTTTATCTTATAAACTAGCATAATCTACTAATATATTTTGTAAAAATTATAGGTTTGTTTATACTCCTTGCCCACACACTGCCGAGATACTTTCAAATGTCTTGAAAGATTGTTTAATCACATGAAAAATTGAGACAAAGATTAGTACAGTTACTGTAGACAGTTGTACTAGTAACGATTTGTTGATTAAAATTTTGAAGGACTCTTTGCTTCCTAGTTCTCTAATAATGCAAGGAAATTTTTTTCATATGAGATGTTGTGCTCACATTCTTAATCTCATTGTTAAAGATGGATTGGAAGTTATTGGTGATGGCACTGAGAGAATCCGAGAAAGTGTAGCTTTTTGGATAGCAACACCAAAACGAGTAGAGAAATTTGAAGAGCTGGCCAAACAAGAGGGGTTTGAAAATGGTAAAAAGTTAGCTCTTGATTGCAAAACTCGATGGAATTCTACTTATATTATGTTAGAGACAGCTTTGATATATAAAGATGACTTCCCTCGGTTAAGGCTACGTGATTCTAACTATAAATGTTTGCCAACAGAGGAGGATTGGAGTGGAGCCAAAGAAATATGTGGCAAATTGGAGATCTTTTATAGTGTTACATCGCTTTTCTCAGGAACTAAGTATCCAACGGCGAATCAATATTTTCCTTACATTTGTAGGATTCTATCAAACTTGCATGAATGGATTGACTCTCCATTTTCAAGTAATCTAGTAGATCAATGGCGGAAAAGATGTTGATAAAGTTTAACAAGTATTGGTCAGTGATTCATGGAATTAAAATTCAACCTATTCTGATTCTTTTTCACCGTTAAACTAGCAAATAGCTCATACCAACCGTTAAAAATTGTCAATTTTGTGAGCTTTTGATCATAAGGTAAATGATATCGAAAAATTATACAATCGGTAGCACGGAGGCTCTATGCAACCAAGTAGTTTTCAATGATGCGGCTTCTAAATCGACAATCGGTTCTATTAGACTTGATCTACACTATTAAAAATATTTGAAAACTAAATTTGATAAATTTTCAACATCATTTATCGATCAAACGAGTAGTCTAAAAATAAACGGCTGAAAATAAAAATTTTATAAAAATAATGAAAAAAGACTTGAATTTAAGATAAGAGGTACTGATCTTACTCTAAGTAGTGAAAATAATTTACTAAAAAAATTTCATCATATTTGGATTGTTTTACACCATTAAATTCACAAACACAACACATCGACCATTAAAATTGTCAATTTTGAAAACTTTTTATCAGTAGCCAAATAATATTGAAAAATTATGAAATTTAGTTTTCAAATACTTTTAATAGTGTAGATCAAGTTTAACGAAGCCGATCGTCGATTTGGAATACACAACATTGAAAATAATTTGATAATATGTAGGCCTCTATGCTACCGATAGTATACCAGTATATATATATATATATATATATATATATATATATATATATATATATATATATATATAGTGCTGGTGCTTATGGAAGACGGAGGCCTCCGTGCTTCCACTTTGTTTTCGATGTTCGGACTTTCGAATCGACGATCGGCTCCGTTAGACTTGATCTAGAGTATTTGAAGTATCTAAAAAATAAATTTCGCGATTTTTCGATATCATTTGCTTAGTGATCGAAGTGGCTCAAAATCAACTACAAAAATAAAAATCTTACAAAATATGATGATATGACATTAAAATTTTAGATCAAAGTTATTGATCTTGTTTTATATGGTATAAAGAATTTTCTATCAAAATTTCATGTGATTTGAATATTTCTACACCGTTAAACTTGCAACCGGCTCACCACGGCCGTTAAAATTAGTGATTTGGAGCCTCTTCGATCACTAGGCAAATGATATCGAAAAATCGCAAAATTTATTTTCTAGGTACTTCAAATACTCTAGATCAACTCTAACGGAGCCGATCGTCGTTCGAAAGTCCGAACATCGAAAACAAAGTGGAAGCACGAAAGCTTCCGTGCTTATAAAAGCATACCAAAGACAACTCTATATATATATATATATATAGGCTATGACTACTATACTATTATGAGTATTGAAGTCCTCGTACTCATAAGTTGTTTTTGATGATGGAGCTTTCGAATCGATTATCCACTCTGTTAAATATGATCTAGAGTATTTGAAACCTTTAGAAAATAAATTTCGTAAATTTTTGAAATCATAATTATAAAGTCCATCAAGCGGGCAAAAAATGAATGGTCAAAATCGAACGACGTCCTAAAAAAGGATGATCGGATCATTCAATTCAAGATCGGAGTTATTGATCTTTATCTCTGTAATGAATAGAATTTTCTATTAAAAATTCAATAAATTTTGATTCTTTTACACCGTTAAACTACAAGTATTCCATACCGGCCGTTAAAAATTGTCAAATATGTGACCTCTTGATCGTAAGGTAAATGATGTCGAAAAATTATAAAATTTAGCTAGAAGTTTTAAATGCTGTAAATAAGGTTTAACATTATGGATCGTCGATTCGAAAGCTCTATCATCGAAAATGACTTATGAGTACGAGGGCGATCGTACTCATAATAGTATAGTAGCCATGACCATATATATATAGGCATACTTGGTGCTTTTACAATATATATATATCGACTATATATATATATATATATATATATATATATATATATATATATATATATATATATATATATATATATATATATATATATATATATATATATATATATATATATATATATATATATATATGTTGGGGCTACTATACTCTTATGAGTATAGATCCCCTTATACTCATAAATTTTTAATCATTGATTGATAGGATGTGTGGTTAGAATGATGGTGGTCCCCACTTAGAATGATAGTGGCCCTCTAGAGTTGAGTGGGTAGTTGGTTGAATAGTATGATCTAATGGGTGAAAATGATCAATTGAATAAATCTAAGAGCCGAAAACTTATAAGTATAAGGGAGCCAATACTCATAAAAGTATAGCAGCCGGATTCTATATATATATATTGTCCAGCTATTATACTCTTATGAGTACGATTGCGTTCATCCTCATAAGCTGTTTTCGCTGATAGAGCTTTCAAATTGATCGATGATTCATACCGCTAAATATTATTTAGAGTATTTAAAACTTCTAGAAATTGAATTTTATAACTTTTTGACATTATTTATCTTATGATTAAAAGATCTTGAAATTGATAATTTTAACGGTCGGTATAGATGTAGAGACCTGGAAAATTGCACCTGAGGCTTGTCTACAGCTCTGGAGAGTGTCGGGACCAGCCTGGGTCGCGTTAGCGCCAAATAGACGCTAAACGGGCCCCGTGGGGACGCGAGAGCGGCGTGTGTCACGAAGATCCGCAAATAGTGTGTTTTTACGTGAGTCATACAAGTCGGTTGCTATACCGGTATAGCAACGGTTGCTATACCGGTATAGCCACCAGAGCTATACCGGTATAGCCCTGCGCAGGGGGGCTCTCGGGTTGCCTGTCTGTATCGGTACAGAGGGGGTTCTATACCGGTATAGCGTGACAGGAATGGTGCAGTTTGACTTTTTGGCCACCTTGTCACATCACCCCCATGCCTTCCCCTTACCTTAGGACAGAGAGGAGAGAGAGAGGGGGAGCTCCATCTTCTTCCTTAGCTGCTGCTGCTGCTGCTTCCCTTAGCAACCAGGAGGTGGAGGAGCTCAAGGGTGGAGCCGAGCTTCGTCGACGACGCGCCGCGGAGCGGATCGAGCGAGTTTTCGACGACGAGACGCTGCGAGGGAGCCCATCGTGCGTGCGGGATCACCGACCTCGACTCAGCGACCGTTCTAGGACTTGTTTCGAGGTGAGTAGCCCATCAAGTTTCCCACCGTTGCATCTATTTCCTGGATTTTCGAGCTGCTGCTGGCAGCACCGTCGACCCGCGGAGTTTTGACCATATCTCTGTGTAGGAGAGTCGAAACGCGGCGAAACTTGGGGCATTGGATCCGTGACTTCCAGACGATTCCAACGACACGTTACTTGCTGGATTTGGACAAGGTTTGCTCAGTCGGAACCCATCTTTACTGAGTCTCGGATTTGCGACAGATTCTGAAATGCTGAACTGCAGGAATTCAACGTCGACGTTTCGTGTTTCGGCTCATACTCCGCGTAGAAGTGGCGGAATCCGGCGATTCTTGGACCGTTGGATTCAAGACTTCGAGACGAAGCTTCTGAACCCTGGTTTGCAGATTTCGGATAAGGTTAGCCCTGTTGGAATTAAGCTTTCCTCAGCCGCTGTTTTTTCAGCAGATTTTGTGAAATCGGTGTAACGTTGGATTGCCTCTTCGCAGCGGAGGACCTCGGAACTTGGCGGATCAGCGAAGGAGCCCGAGGGGACCAGGACACTCCCTTGCTGCCAGGGAATTGCGATCGAGGTGGGTTTTCATCGGATCATGCCTAATTCAAGTAGTCAACATGTATAAGTTCCGATTTTTGACTAAATTGTGATCGCTCGAATTCATGATTAGTAGTACGTTAAATCTGAATTTTGGAAGCATGTTTAGTTCACTTTTAATTTTATACATGTTGGACTATGGATTCGACTTAGGAGAAAATCCCGTTTTGGATCGTCATTAGCCTACACTACCAGATTTAGCTCTAGGAGCCGTTTTGTGCCGTATCATCGCCGGGGGAGTGAGATGGATACCAGGGTAGTGTAGTTTGCTTTTACGCTCGTGCTGGGGATGCCGAGCTTACTTTTCAGCAGAGTCTAGTCGTGTCGGTTGTCGGCACCGTCGGGGTTTGATTTACCGTGTGGTTACGCTTGTGCCAAGGGGCACGTGGTGTGTTAGTTCTTGGACCCAGCGTACTTGACTATGCCTGTGAGAGCCAGATTGAGCTCGACAGAGATACGCTTGCATACTCGGTTGGTTCGCGCCCACGAGTGCCGCTCCGGAGTCTGGCTTAGTGCTTTTGCGTTGGTGTCGCTGCGCCCTCGTTGTGGGTTGCTCTCCGCTAGCTACCCCTAGGGTAGTTGTAGTGTTGCCTCGACAGGCGGGACGGGTGCTTTCACAGTCCCTCGTAAGATTGGGTCAGCTTTTACTTGTTCTGCAGAGGGTGGTTTAGAGCAGGATAGTATAGGGTTTTAGCTGTCGAGGGTTTCCAGCTTCTTTTACTTTCTTGCTTACCCTGTAGACTTAGTGGGTGGACCGATGTGTTTAGGGCGGTACCCACTGAGGACTACTTGTTTTTATAGTAGTTCTCACGCCCTCTTTCTTCCACCGTCGTTGCAGGGCCTTCTGTTACGGCTGCTGCTCCTCCTTCTGAGACGGACCGCGGGAAGGGCGTGGCGAGCTAGAGCCTACCCTCCGAGTTCAGTGCTGAGTTAGAGGATCCTCCTGCAGGTAGTGATAGTTTTTGGTTTGGACGCTTTTGTACATACAGTCGAGCTCGCTGGAGCGAGTAGTGTTACTTTTGTATCTGTGATTGTATGTATATAAAGTGGTTGTTTTTCCTACCTGTTTGTTTATAGTTTATTTCAGCTCTATGCTACTGTTTGTAGCATTGTATGTTTTACAGGTACAACTACGCTTCGTATACAGAAGAAATTCTTTTGTATACGGCGGATTTGTCGGCGTGCCCGGTGTATATGCAACCCGGGGCGTGACAATAGATACTATAATAATCCAGCCTACTTATAATAATAAATCGTTGGGTCTAAACACCAGCCCAAAATGCTTAAGTTCAGTTATTATTATTAGTGTTTAAGTCTCTTATATACCCAATCACATCCCCATCCATATCCGATGTGAGATTATTGGGGTGTGATAACGTACTCGTCAATCCAATCACACATACAACCCAAAATTAGCAGGCTGGCTCAGCCAAAACTCGCCACACATTATCGGCTGGTGAACTGGCTTTAATACCAAATGTAACGACCCAACTTACTAGTAACAATAATTCGTTGGGCCCAAACACGTGCCCAAAATGCTTAAGCCCAGTTATTATTACTAGTGTCTAGCTAAGTCTCTTATATATCCAATCACATTCTCATTCATATCCGATATAGAATTATTAAGGTGTGACAGATAATCACTAGTTTAACAGTGTAAAAGAATCAAAATTTGTTAAATTTTTGATAAAAAAAATTTATTCACTATCTAGACAAAAATCAATAACTTCGATCTTAAATTGAATAATCTGATCATCTATTTTTAAGACATTATTCAATTTTGACAATGCATTTTATACCCGCTTAATGAACTTTCTTATGATTTTGAAAAACTATGAAATTTATTTTCTAAAAATTTTAAATATTTTAGATTATATTTGACGGTATGAATCTCGATTCGATCATTAAAAATAATTTATGCGTACAAAAGAATCTATACTTATTATAAAAGTATAGTGGCCCTACTCACTCACTCTCTCTCTCTCTCTCTCTCTCTCTCTCTCTCTCTCTCTCTCTCTCTCTCTCTATATATATATATATATATATATATATATATATATATATATATATATATATATATATATATATATACAGACACACTCTCTCGCACATGCACTACAGTAAAACTTGTGCAGCCCCTCTACATGCCCTTCAACTTGATAATTAATTAATCTTTTGTTTATTTAACTGACGTGCACACCTCAACTTGTAATTATTTTCAATGTTAGCAAGTTTTTTAAATTAAATTAGGGATTTTATATAACAAAAAAACAACGTATCACTACAACAAAAACGGTCTATAGCGACACTTTTAAATATATGTACATGTCAAAAAAGTGTTGCTAGTTAAATTACCGACACTTTTAAAAAGTGTTGCTATATGCGGGGTCGCTAGGTATATAGTGACAGTTAAAGAGTGTAGCTATAATATAAAAAAGTGCGTAATTTACCAACACTTATTTAGGCATTTAGCAACCGTTAAAACTCTATCTCGTTGGTGCGTTAGCGGAGGAGGACAACAAAGAAGGGCTCTTCGTATAGTATTTCAAGAGATTGAGTGAAGGGAGAATGGGAGATGGTAATTGATTTTTCTTTTTTTTTTTCTTCTCTGTTTGTAATCGGGCCAAATCGACTTGGTGTGGTGGGTTGAGTAGAGTAATCTTTTATTTTTGGTTGGATTGGGTTTTATATTTAGGCATTAGTAGATATTTTTTAAAATTTTAGCATAAATGAAACACTTATACAAAAGTGTTCTAAATGTGTCCCTATAACCTAATTCTGTTGTAAGTGTATATGTACCATTCAACTTGATTAATTAACTTTTTTTTTCTTTAACTGACGTGCACACCTCAACTTGTAATCATTTCGATTTGAGCTAGTTTTTTAAATTAAATTAGAGATTTTACAAAACAACGGTTGAATTGTACCTTTGAGAATTTAAAAAACCTCACAATTCCATAAATTGACAAAACAATGCAACTAAAGTTTTTAAGATTACTAATATGATTAAATGATTTTTGGAAAATACGTAGCTTTCGAAAAATGGAATTTATCATACACACACACACATATATATATATATATATATATATATATATATATATATATATATATATATATATATATATATACATACAGCATGAGTTTTTACTTATTTTTAAATAAATAAATGCTAGTAAACTATTGATGTGTTTAAATGTACATTTAACTTTTAGGCCCCATCTAAATTAACTTAGAAGTATCTTGTTTCAATTAATCATGCAATATCCTTTGGATATCTATTATCTTTTTTTTTTTTGAGAAATAGATAGCACGCTACCCGCTTCGTTTATTTTATTTAGAAATAAACTTAGCTAGAAATGTGAATCAACTAGGATTCGAACTTGAATCTCGGATACCAACCACCAAATCCTTTACCACTTGCTCTAGGAACGGTCGGTGATATCTATTATCAAATCAGGGTACTATTGTGGAAGCATATCAGACTTCATTTTATTGACCCCTCCAAATTTTAGTTACTTCACAATTCCGATGTGGTGTTTTTAAGGCTGCCCGGCTACTTGCAATTTCAATCTGCTCCAAATTAGGCTAGCTGGCAAGGGAGAGAGTGCTGTTTTATGGCCATCTAGATGGCAATGACAAAAGTTTATAAAACTCATTCCAGTCATTATTCAACTTCGGTTACGTGACCTATCTGATCATGAAGATTCTGAACTGCAGCAGCTTTCATTTGAACTTCGCAATTTCAAGTTAAATGAAGAATCCGATCGTATCCAGTGGCGATGGAGTGCAAATAGAGATTTTATTGTTGCGTTGAACATACTTGTGATGGCCTTTTGGGTGCCTAAAGTAAAATGATTCACATGGCTCGCCTGTAAGAATAAACTACTTACGATCGATAACCTCTCCATGAGGGCTATAAGCTATACTGGGACCAAGCACTTGCCCTCTTTGCAGGGGTAACACCTGAAGACTGAAACAGCCGCTCTGCTAATTTTATGCGCTTTCTTTTCTCATCTTTGGGATCATATTCTACCATTGGTTAACGTTCTTTCTCGTAAATACCACTCCCTCCGCAATACATATCTTCCCCCGCGATATATATCTTCCCGCACTCAAGCGTTGTAACTTGTAAGATAATAGACACGGTAAATCATTCACCGTGAATAAATTACTGTGTTTAACTTATTTCAGCACCTCCACTCTTACTCGCGTGGCGCTTACATGACGCTTGCGTGGCGGAGATAGAACCAAAATTGCACTTATAAACCTGATAAAATTATTTGTAAAAATAATTTTTTTGAAGGAACCAAATGCTACAAAAACCCCATATATAAATGAAAAGGCGTAGTCTAGGTTTACAAGGACTACTTTGTTAGCTTGCGCCGAAGTACCAAAAGCCAAGCACCAAGAATAGACCGAAAAAGTACGAATAGCGCAAAAAAGAGTTAGCATGGCTGTGTTGCAACAGGAAGCCAAAAATTCCTGACACAACTTTGCGTGCATGTACATTTTTACAATTTAAGTTAAAACTGCAAACTAGAAATCGAAATAGTAAGTCAGATAAGAAAAAACAAGAAGAGGAAGAAGTAGACGCGGCAAAAACTACGATACTCTTTTTCTGCTTTAAGCTGCGGTTAGTGTGTTCTTCGGCTCATCTGCCATGCCAAGTGGTCAACGGCAACCATTGCTTGTGAAGCCGAACCAAGAGAGCCTTCATACCTGCATATTGGTTCACCGTAAGTCCACACGGTAAGAAATCTCCATTTTGCTGTCTGAATCAGATAATACAAAAAAACTCGTCTTCACCGAATCAAGCAGATATTAAAAGCAAATTATCTTGCCAGAAGTCTTACATTGCAACTAACAAGAATGAGCCAGTCTGCATGACAATGACTCCTTCCCCACCAGGCTTTGATGTATTGACACAACGAGCGCAGAACCAGTGCTCATGTATAGAGGTGACCAGATCTATTCAATACTAAAATAAATAATCATAAAAATGCCAACAGACTACCAAACAATAAGATGAGTAACAACAAACAACAGTGGCAACATGAGAGTTAATAAAAATCAGAGTACTCACACTGGTTTTGGCCAAGAGAAAAGAACTCCATTTGCCAATTTTTTCGTTTTACAAAGTCTAGGAACGGTAGCAAGTCAACAGCTTTGAGTTTTATCCCCTCCAGCTCTGCTCTGGTAGCAGCAATTAACATTTCGCATTAATAACAAAACATATATTCACATTATGAAAATGAACGAAAAATTGTGCCCATATCTCTAAGCATGCAAAATAAATGGTTGGGACATTTGCACATCTTGGCGAATGATCACCAATCTAGTTAAATTTTCAGGGACAGATGAAATGAACCTCTGTGGCCCTGCCAGATTCCACTTTTATCACTCTATGTTTCGAAATGAACCATGTTGTGTTAGGATTGTGTTGATTTGTACTTTTTACAAAATCAAGTTAATAATATACTTATAAAAAATGCAGTACATTTTCGTCAAGCATACAACATACAACACACTATGCAATTGTACCGCCTTGACTTGGTTCACATCACCAAATATATGAATCTTAATAGGAGTTCAATTAGGATTAAGAAGCATATACATGGGTTATGGAATAGCTAAACAGTGTGCAGCAAAGTGTGGCAATATGTCCTAGCGTTGAGTCCTGGTGAGGCACTATGAATAAGAAGAGGAGAGAGTGGGAGAGATTTAAAAAGAGGGAACAGGATTGAAGCTACTCTAATGAAGAAGAGAAGTTGGCTGCATTCTTCTCTTGGCTAGTGATCGTTGTTTTCATTTTCAGTTTTCTTTTATTATGGATTTCCAAGCTTCTTGCTACAGAAGGGTTTATGGTAAAAATTGGATTGGCATTTCTGCTGCAAATCCCCAGTATGATGTTCCCCAGTGGTTGTTGTTCCTATTTTCTTCAAGGGCAGACTATCAAAGTGCCTTTAGGAAAGGTGGAAAAGTGTAATTGTTTCGAACCACTAGTCAGTGTAGTGAATTCTGGTTACACCTGGAGATCCTCAAATTATTGTAATTATTTGCAATGCTTCAACAACACAAGTGATTGGGTTCTACAGTGAATGAACTTAAATAAAACAACTTAATGCAATAAAGGAATCCACAAGAAGACCATGACCAGAATGGAAATGTTTTTAGCTACACCATGTATCACAAAGTGATCAACCAAACTGTTACTAATAGCAAATAGGAGTTGTGCAAATTTGCATCCATGTTTTTATGAAATTATGAAAACTTGCATTTATGTTTAAAAAGGAAACTTGGCAAAGGAGCTTATGTCAATCATGTTTAAAGAACAAAGACTGGCAAAAACTATCATACCTTTAAGCAACTACAATTTATAGGAAAAGAAACTTAGAAGTACGTGAAAAAAACCCTATCTTGATTCCAGATAGTAACACATAATGAGGCATTTACACGTTTGATATAGTCGCCTACGAAGAATCACATGGGTAAGTATCACTATACATCCTCAATCTAGAATGCCACGTGATTAGCCAATGTGGTATTTGTCATGTACCATGAATATCTAGCAAAAACACAGAACTGATGCCACATCCTAGTAAGTTCCCACACCTTACCTAATTAAAAAGGCCAATGTATAATCCTTAATGTTTGCTAGTTAGACACCGTGATGTCGTCTTAGTTTCTCTCACAAATTTTAGTGGGCATTCATGGGAAGGCATGATTGCACCGATACCCTCGCCCAATTCCATATATGAATTTCTGTAGTTCCAACACATTTGGTGGCCATTGGATATTTTTCTTAATAGTTTCACTCTATTCCCTAGTCGAACACCACCATGAGCATAATAAACTAAAAATTTGAGTTGCGATGCTAACTTTGATCTAGAAGATTAAAGTGAAGTTTGAATTGAATGTGCATCATTCCATAGTGTTTCTGGACGTGTGGGAATGATCTCTAGAGGTAATTGAGTATTTGGACACAAATCGGGCGCGAAATGAACTTGAAAGGGGATTTTCGGATTAATATGCTAACTTTGACCTACGCGATCAAAGTGAGGTATGAATGTTAATTATAGTACCTCCGAATTATTTTGGAAATGTGAGAATAATTAATGGCAAATTCCGAAGATGCTTGGATGTAAAAATGTTGGATTTTTTATTACATTGCTACTTTTGATCAAATTGATCGAAGTAAGGCCAAAATGAAATTAGATTGTTTCCGAGCTTAATTAGTAGCTTCGGCCTGGTGTTTAGTATGTTTTGGAAGTGTTTGGATGGACTCGGAGTGAATTAGACGCGTCAAAAGGGCTGCAATTGCTGCTGCCAGGCTGCTGTTTAGTGCAGGGACTGAATTGTAAACCTGCAGGGACTGAATTGTAAACTGCAGGATTGTAACGCACTTTTGCTGATTTGAAGGGTTAAAGTGCAATTGGTTGTTCTTATCACTTAAACCCAGCTGCCTGGCATGTGTCCATGTATTGGGGCATCTCTCCAACAGCTCCTCATCTCTTTTCTCCTCTCTCTCTCTCTCAGCTCAAGAAGCAGACTAGTGAACGAAAGGTGATGAAGTTGAGTTTCCTTGCTGTTGGAGCTAAGAAGAAAATTGTGGAGCTGAAAGGATGGTTGGTAGAGCTGATGAAACCCTTGGGGAAACACCTAGGTGAAGGTAAGCTTGATTAATAAGTGCATCTACTCAAGATAATTACCTTAAAGTTGATGTATGCAAGGGTTTCTTGTTGTAGAGTTGGCAGACTTGGAGGTTTGGGCTGATTGGAGCTACCCAAGTGGGAAATTCAGCTAAGCAAGGTTGAAACTTGGGGTAATTAACTTAAATCCCAGCCAGTGTTTGAAAAGGCGCGAAGCGCAAAAAGGCGCAAGACTCTCCTGGAGCCTAGGCGCGAGGCGCACTGCGAGGCGCGCGCCTCAAAAAGGCGAGGCGCACATACTAAGACTAATTTAGTTTGATGTTCTACATTAAAGAAACTCTAAAATAACCATACAAAAATAAAATAACTACACATGCATATAGATTCTCAAGTTAAAAGAAATATATTTCAACTTTCAACTTAAAACTTAGAAGTAATTGTGATGCTAATGTTTTCATTTGGTCATTTTTCAAGTATCATCCTCGTCCTCAACCTCATCCTCTTCGTGCTGCTCCTCCTTGCTTGTTCTTGCTGCCAAGATGGCTGAGGATGCTTGCTGGAAGCCCACAGACAGAAAAGAGATAGGAGAACACAAGAGGGAGAGAAGAGGGTGGTAGAAGAAAATAGGGCAGTAGATAGATTTCATTAGGGTTTTTTTAGATTTCTTTTAGAATCTTTTACTAATCTTATCGGGTTAAAACATAACATTTATATCCGAAACCCAACAACCCAATAACATTTAATCCAAAACCCAATAACATTAAATATTGCGAGGCGCGCGCCTTATGTGCGCCTCGTGCCTCGCCTGAGGCGCGCGCCTCAGCAATAGCGCCTTGCCTCGCTATTGCTGAGGCGCGCGCCTAGGCGCTGAGGCTCGCGCCTCAGGCGCGCCTTTTCAAACACTGATCCCAGCTAAGAATTAACTATAACTGCATAAAGACTAGATCTAAGGCATTAAAATTGGTGTTAATAGGTAGAAGAAGCTGAAGTGTTGCCCTGAATTTGGGCGCCCAAATTGAAGGAGGCTAATGGAGCCTCTTTGATAGTTCGAATTAAAAGAAAACTTGATGAAGCTTCGAATTAGGTAAGTGAATAGTTTTCCCTGGGTTGAGTGAGAGGAGTTACTCTAAAGAGGTTATAAGTACTTGAGTTACTTAATTTGAATTGGCATAGGGGCTGCGAGGGAGAAGCCGAAGTGCTGAAATTTCTGCATTGTGCAGAATTTCAGCATGATGCAGGTTTTAATATGAGCTGAAAACTGCGGCAAACAACAATTAGTAAGCTGCTGATTAAGTGCAGAAAACTGCAGGGACTGTTTTGTAACAGCTGCCGGGACTGTTTTGTAACAGCTTAGGGACTGATTTGTAAACACAGGATTCCAGCTTGTAGAGGCTTAGAAACTGCATCATGGACAGTATACATGGAAGTTATTGATTAGAGATGTAATTTGAGATAAGTTAGCCATAATTCCTGGTTATGGTTCATGGTATTTAACCTAAGAAAGGGATCTAACTTGGGGTTTTGAATTCTACAACTTGTATGTGCTATCAAAACCTAGTGGAAAAGTTATATGTTGACAGCACATATGTGAACTTGGGCTGCTACATATGTGGCATAATTGGTTTAAAAGTGGAGTTGTAGGAGTGAAATTCTGAATTAGGATAGCTTTAATTACTGCATAAGAGGTTGAATTATGAGATAGTTAAGGTCTCCATGTGCTGTGAAAACATATAGATTAAGCTCCATACTATGTACTAAGTAGTAGTATACATGTATGTGGAATAGGTAACCTGCATAGGTTACTTGTAATCTCTGATTTATAATCCATATAAATAACCAGGAATGAAGGTTTAGTTGTAACTTCTAAACCATTAGTAACTGAATTGTCATTGAAAGCTAAAGAAGAATGAAGCTATAAAGGTAACATGTATGCAAATTAGGGTAAAATGCGAAGTTCGTAAAATGTGAATGTGACTTAAGTTTAATCCCTTTTATTTTTATGTGAATGAAGGTCGGACGCGCTCGGAAGTTCAAATTGACATTCTGACGAATCTACGGCGCGCTAATTACGATAGATGTCGTTTTAGCTTTATTCGCATCGAGTCATGAGGACTTGATACTTATGAGCTCCGAGATATTGGTTCTAGTCTTCGGCATCCCTACAGGTGGGTGGTGCTATCCGAAGTCATCGTATCCCTCTTTATGTCTATGCTATCTTGTTGAGCATATCTATATATGAATGGTATCATATTCATGCATTATAGGAAAATTGTCATTAAGCAATTGAATTTCTGTCAATGTTAAGAACATATGGATAATAGAGTATGGAAATAAAACCCTATGAATGTGTGAATTAGTAAAGGACTATGACAATGGTAAACTTGGTGGCATTATGACTAGAGATTTGATTTGCATCAAACTTGGAACTGTAAACTGTAAACTAGCATAAAGAGCTAGTTAGAGTAAAATGTGGCATTGTCAGTGTTGGATCCTCTATAGGAGGATCAGATCATACTCACGTAGTCTGTTTTTGGCTTGGCGATGGTCGCTCCACCCAAGCAGTGCACTCCGGAGTTGTTACACGATGGGCTAACGTGCTTGCCCATGGACTAAAGTATCTGTCCAACAGACAGTCCCGTCGGGAGACAGCTTAGGGCCCGATATTAGGGATTGAGTTGGTGAGTTATGGAACCCGGCGGGAGGAAGCTGAGGGCCCGACGGGTTAGTCATGAGACGGGTTAGTCATGAGATTGGGTAATTGATTGGGTATTGAGTATTTACAGCATGCATGCATCAATTTCAGATATTATCTACTGTTGCTTTCAGCTTTGTACAGGCATTGTAGTAGTTACATGTTTTAGTATGGTTCCTATCTGCTCTCTTTTCTTGCCTACATATGCCTGAATAGACCTAGTGGGTGAGTCGGCGGGGTCGGCAGCCGAACCCACTGGGAACTTTTAGTAGTTCTCACACCACTAACCATACAGGTTCTAGCTCGTGCGCGGTGATCAAGGATCGTGGTTTGGACAGCGTTCCATAGATAGTGGACATCCATTGAGTATAGTTGTACCTTATTTATTTCATCTATTTATTGTTGATGAAAGCAAATGTAAATTATTCATTTGAGAGATGGCATTGTATATATTTTAAGAATGAATGTAATAATTATGTAAGCTTTGTATTTGGTTTAAAGTAATCAAGATACAATGTATGAATGGTTTAGTTAGTTTACTTTCACTTGTGCTTGTGTTGCTTGCCCTCGTGCAAGCCATGTATATTGAAATGTTATTCTGGGAATTGTTTATTTCTTTATACATGTACTCGTTATTGTTGAGCCTTGGACGGACAGGGGAGCTTCTGTCCGTTCAGCGTCTGTGTACGAGCTCGAACCGACCAAATTGGCGGTGTCGAGGCGTGACAATGAGTCAATGAGTGACAATTTAATAATGTCACTAATATGATTTGAGGTCATATGGTTCCTTTGCATATACCGGCCTAATGTAAGTTGTTTTCAATGAAATTCTAGATATTTTGAATTCAACTCGTAGCGGAACACTCAGCATCAAAATCTTCCATTATTCCTTTCTTTTTTTCTTTTCTTTCTTATTTGTTCTCAAACCCGAAAACTTTGCCCTCATAATGCCCTTTCAAATGATACCATCTCCTGTCACTTCATATGTATCCCTCTACTTTAACCTAAATAAGTTCTCTCATGATCCCAAATCATCTTACATCTTAAATACAGTACTTTCTCCCCTATTATCTTTTGTACATTACTTTTTTGTGACAACTGATTCTTTAATTCGAATGGAAAACCTGAATCACTTAGCAAGTTGAGCAGACAGTGCCAAGTATACTCTTGAATCACATCAATTCAGCTTTCTTGCCTTTCCACTACACTTATGATATAAATATATAATCATTACAATTATCCCTGTACTAACTCTCTCACCTTCCTAGATAATCTAATGTCCCAAACAACAAACGAACTCCAAGTACTATTGTCTCAGAACCTATAATCAATGCATCCTATGAAATAGTCGATTACTCTAAAAGCTCAGTTATAATATAGAAGAGTGTTTTTGATGTTTATATTCAACACGCTGCAAAACCCCTACTCTGATACCATATGAAATAATTCGAAAGTGCTTGGAAGCTCCCTCCTACTAATGCTATAAAGTAGTAGAGGGAACACTACTGGAGGAGCATTTGTCGGAAGCTGTTAATTACTAGGGTTTGAAACTAAAAAGTAATTAGGGTTTCTTTGAAAGAGCACTTTGTAGAAGCTCCGGTCAAGCCAAATGACTAAGATCTATGTAAGAGTTCAAGCCTCCCAAGTAAATTTTCGGATGACAGGAATGAATACGGAGGAGTTCCTAAAGAAAACCTAGAAATCGTATTAGGATGTGGATTTGGCACTTACATAACGGACAAGAGGCGAGAGGGGCCGGTGGGATCATAGTTGAGCAACAAAGCGGCCTTGAGAGGCTCACCTGCAAAAATACATGGAGAAGGAAAGAATGAGAAGAAGAAGAAGAAGAAAAGACAGGCTTGGGTTCGAGAGAGTGAGCTACCACCTACCGGAAGAGCCGATGTTGTTGGATGCCCACTTCTCCCACAGCTTATGCGTCGATGCCCAATCCCCCATCCTTCTCTCTCTCTCTCAATGAGAACTTTCTGATGGAAATGAGAAGGCCAATCAGGCACCATAGTTTAGTTAATTCGGATTCGGCAATAATTCGGTACGGGTATAATTCGGATAAAATTCGCCTTCTAATTTTTAAATTCGTTGAAAAAATCGGCTAAAAAACGGATTCGTCAATTATTCGGATACGTGATTTATACGGGTATTATATTATACGTTCATCAATTAAAAATTCGGAAACAAAAATTCGGCTATTAAATTAAGTGTTTTTCCTCTCAAAAAATTAAGTAGAAACCCCACTATGTCAATGGTCCATGAAAGACCACAACAAAATTTTCCTTTTGCAAGTGTCGATAAGATCATGAAATTGATTAGGTATAATACAAGAGTTTCTGGTCCCTAAGTTAATTAAGATTATTTAGCTCTATGTTTGGTTCTTAAGTTCTTAACAATTTAAGGTGCATAAGAGAGAATGGACACATTCAATTTAAGCACTCAAGCCATTTGTGTATAAAAAAGTATCCATCAAGACTACAAGCTTCCGACTTTTGCTTTGAAGAATAAAAACTCAAACTCAAATCGTACTTGGTTTATAAAGAACCACCCGATTACTGCTCTATTGTTGGATAGCGGGAGCGGAAGCGGAAGAGGAAGAGGTGACGAGGAGGGTTTCGATTTCTGAAGAATGAAGAACCCCCGATCTTCGATCTTCGATTTCTGAAGAAGAGGGCTTCCGATGGCGTTCGGCGAGCGGCCGGGAAGGAAGAGGGGTAGGGGAAAGAACCGCGACCGCCGCAGGGTTCGGTGTCAGGGCCGCACCGCCGCAGGGGTGAGAAGTTAGGGCAAACCTTTGTTTTCCCTGTTGGGAGGGGTGGGGTGGGAGGCAGGGAGTCGATCTTCTCAGAAAAAGGGTTTTCTTTTTTCTTTTTTTTCTTTTCCCTTTTGGCGAGGCGAACTTTTTTCTGTTTTGGGCCACACGCGAGGCCCGCGAGTCCGCCTCGCAGTCGCAGCAACCCGACGTTTTTTTGAGCCGAATTATTGGCGAGCAAATTAAACGCGAATAATTACTTTTATCAAAAAAAAAAAACGCGATTTTTACGGACGTTTTATTCGGATTTTCAAAAATTAGCGAATAATTCGTGAATTAACTAACTATGTCAGGCACTAAAAATTAATATCGCCAATACGAAAGTGATTTTGCAGTATTATCTATTAACATATATGAATTCCCAATATTTTTTTCACGTGGCAAATTGTCATTCACCCTCATCGGTGTGAAACCCTTCTCATTTTCTATGGCAAGTTGTCTTTTATTCTCACCAGCGTGTCATACTTTTCATTCTCTTTATCAAACTTTCAATTAATGTATCTAATTAATACATCTAAACGATCTTATTACCAAACTTTCAATTAATACATCTAAATCATCCCACTGTTATTTAAAATCCTTACTTTTTTCTCTCTAATTAATTTATTAACCTATATAAATTCTCAATATTTTTTGCCACGTGGCAAGTTATTCTTCACCCTCACTAGCGAGTGACCCTTCCATTTTCCTATGCCAAGTTGTCCTTCACTCTCATTAGCGTGTGACCCTTCCCATTTACTTCATTAAACTTTCAATTAATGCATATAATTAATGCATCTAAACGGTTCCACTACCAAACTTCCAATTGATGCATCTAAATGGTTCTACTGCCATCTACAATCCTCACATCTTTCTTTCCAATTAATCCATTATGATCCTCCTACTTCCCTCCACCAGACTTCTAATTAATGCATCCAAATTATCCTTGGTCATCTGCAATCCGCACATCTTCATCTCCAATTAATTCATCAATTCTCCCTCCCTCATTTTTTTTTTATACACCGTCGCCTCCCTCCCTCCCTCTCTCACTAATGCGTGCCTATCTCCCCTCTCTACTGCATCCAAAAAAATCGTTGTCATCTTTACTGTCACTATCGCGAGAAAAAGTGTTGTCGGACCAATCCCAGGCACAAATAGTGAGGGACCTTTAGTGACTGTGACAAATGAGGTAAACAAGAGAATGTTTAATATTATTTTATTATTAATTATTCCTATAGTTTTTATTCGTTTCGAAGCGCAGACTTCTTCACTAGTAATTGATTATGATTAAAATATCACATAACCTTCATAGTAATAAAATGTCAATATTCAGTAAACTAAATTGGAATACATGATTTGATTGTAATAACTTTAAATATTCGTAATAAAATTTGGAATAAATTAAAATTTAAAAAACAAAGTGTCACACGCCTCATTGGTTGAGGGCCAAAAGCGTAATTTACCCTTGTTTAATTACCTTTTAATTAGTTTTAGTTGAACTAATTTAGTTAAAGATTTAATAGTTTTGTGGTATTGGGAAGTAATTTCATCAATTTTGATGCCTTTAAATATCTTTTGTCAAATAAAATTAAGTCTCTTTATATACCATACCATTCCATGCAAGTGTTTACTCAAGCACTACTTTGTTCCATAAAAAACATCTCGGCATCAGGATCTTGGGTGGATCCGTGTGTCATTAATCTGGAATTTTTAGTGCAATAGTTTTTTTCTAAAATTTTATTCTAAAAATAAACCTGTTAAATTTTTATTTATAAATATGGTCTTACAAAAGCGGTGAATGGCTCACCGCTTTTACCGCATTCTTTATTTTTCTCATTTCTTTCTATATTTTTATGAAATTTGAAATTTGAACCTTTAAATTTTAAAATTTAATGTGTACCATTTAAACTTTAAATTTTGAAATTTAAAAAATCTATAATTAAAATTTAAAATTTAAAATTTAATAATTTATAAATTTACATATTTTAAATTTTAAAATTTAAAATTTAAGATTAAATTTAAAATTTGAAAATTAAAAATTAAAAATTAAAATAAAATTTTAAATTTTAAAATTTAAATTTAAACTTTTTGAAATTTTAAATTTAAACTTTTTGAAATTTTAAATTTTAAATTTTAAATTTTAAATTTTAAATTTTAAATTTTAAATAAAAATTAAAATTGAATTTTAAAATTTTAAATTGTATGTTGAAATTTAAAATTTAAAAATTGATACATCTTTGAGAGCCTAAAATGGTGGAATTTTCTTTCTTTGATTAAAATGGATTGTAACTTTACTCCATTTTTTGGGTATAGTATAACTATACTCCAAAAATTTCAAAAAATTTTCATTTTTTTTTCTTTCAAACGCTTTATAGAATTATTTTTCTACGAACGTAGCATAATTTAACTATGCTATATTTTTATAGATATCCAAACGGGCCTAAACAGAGTAAATATAGATTACAGCAGCTTGTACCTTTGCAAATGGGGTAGCAACGTACGGAGTGGTTATTTGATCAACAAAAGCATGCAAAACAGAGGTGAGACATCTAGTTGTACACCCACCCTAAAATTCACAAAAATTCAAATACTTTTTAATAAAAATAAAAAATTAATGTGTCACCTAAAAATTTAATAATCTTACATAAAGTAGATATAAGATATTACATAGCATTGGCAGAGTCCCCAAACGTATGGAAATAGAGCTCCCCATGTATGGTTGCACAAGAAAAATGACGTTTTTTATAAAGGATAATCGCCTTTATATTAGTTTAAAAGAAAAGGAAATTGCTATTTACACATGATATCAAGGTATATGAACCTCTCAATTAATTTTTTGAATTCGAAAAATAGGAAACGACAAAACTAGATCGATCAATGCTAATTAAATTCGGTGTAAATTTTGCACTCAACTTTTTTTGTAGACATAATTTCTTTATTTGTGACTTCGAAACGAATAGGATGTAAAATTTCTTATGTCCAAAACATATATATATGCAGCCTTTTTTACAAAATTATTGTGAGAAAAGCGGACATTAATTGAACTAAGACACTTCAAAATATACATCAAAAAGGTGACGCACAAATCGCACTGCCCCAATAAAAAAATTGAAAACTGAATGGAATCAAGACCAAAGGACTCTGGTCGTTGCACAGAGAATGGCACACCAATTATATATATATATATATATATATATATATATATATATATATATATATATATATATATATATATATATTTCCCGAATACAGTATATAATCGAATGGATCTATGAATATGGAATACATACAGTATATAATCGAATGGATCTGTGAACATGATCCGCATTGGTATTATATAACTACAACCATATATAATTACATACTGAATGTGTATCAGTGTATGTGCACGCATGATCAGGGATCAGAGGGCCACAAGTCGTCGTTGTCGATCATCAAAAAGTTGTGGACGGTGGGCTTCTCACGAAACAGAAATCCATGCATGCATGCACCCACTTCCCGATCATCGAGCGCTCGTTGGGGCTCTGCGAACGGTTGGACGGCACGGAGGGCTTGATACGAAGAGAGAATTGTGGATCCCAAGAATGTTCCTCCTCTTCGCCGATCTCTCGAGAAGCTGTAGACCGTTCGGACGTGTCCTTGCAGTAGCATCCAACTCGGCGTGCGGTGGTGGTGGCTGTTGTTGTTGTTGTTGTTGTTCGTCTGGCAGGGGCAGGATGCCACCATTATCCGCGTGATGTTCGGATATCATTGCAGTAGTAGTAGTAGTAGTAGTACGTTGGGAGCTCTGTGAGACAGCAGGTTTGCGATCATCACCACCAACATGTGCAGCAGAGACAGCATGAGGCTGCGGGTTAACTATTACTGCTGGTGGCGGCGGAGGCTGCAGAGTTTCGGCAGAGGCATCAATGATTCCACGATGCTCGTCGGACACAAATTGGTTACCATCAGGCCAAACTAGATCATCAGGCCAAACTAGATCATCAGGGGAAAAGGATGCATCAGACAAGGCGCCTCCCGTCATTGCGATGTTGTATTGCGGGATGTCCGGCTGCGGAAGAGGCAGAGGCAACTGTCCGGGCCGGTGCCACGGCAGCAGGGGTGGCGGCAGCGGATCATGCTGATAAGGGAACAGTAATGGTTCCGACGACAAAGGAGGCTGCAACACCTGTTCGGGCCAGGATGCTTGCAACGGCGCGCTCAACAGCCACGGATTGGGCTGATTCGGGGGCACAACTGCCGGCTGTGGAGGCCCGATAGGTAGCGGCTGCAGCGATTCGGCGCAAGCTGGCTGCTGCTGCGGCGGCGATGTGTGCTGAGATGGCAATACGGGCAAAGGAATTGGGGAAGCCGGAGATGATCCAGCTGATCGTTTTGCCTCGGCACGTCTGGCGGCGGGCGTCTTGTAGATTTTACAGATAACCAGCTCCGTGTCGTCGCCGCCTGCGTCCTCCAAGGGCGGGAGGACGCCGTACTCCTCCATGAGCCATTCGGTCTTCTGCTTCTTGCTGTCACGATACTCGAAATTCTGGTGGTATCCAATGACGACGGCGCGGCCCGAGTCGTCAATGTGGATCACGTTTTTGACGGCCTGGGTGGACCTCCACTGCCCAATCTCTACGCGTCCATCCCTGCGCACCGTTCTCTCCTTCCTTCTGTTCTTGCCCTGCCGCCCTTCTTGATCAGCTCGGCCTCCGCGGTGGGCTTTCTTGGCCTTGATCAGTTTGCAACGACAGAAGAAGAACCACTCACACTGATCATGATTTGCTGGAGTGAACTGACTGGTGAGTCGCTCTGGCTCGTCGCCGTAGACATCAGCCTCCCGAATGCAGCCTGCCGCAGCACCCTCGAGCCGCTCCCCGCGCAGCCTCTTTCTCAGCAAGTCGCCCACCAGAAACTCCTCGCTGGGCGTGAATTTGTATCCCCGAAGCATCACCATGACGCTAATTCTTCTCCGGCCGGAGATAAAAGACAATATACTGTATCAAATTAATAACGGCGAGGCGAGAAATCAATCAATCAATCAATTAAGAGATTTAGCAGTACGTACATAGCATGCAATTCCACAAACTAGATTAAGAAACAAAATTATACGGAAAAAAGAAATTTAAGAAATCAAGAAACCAAGAATACGTAGGTGCAGAGAAAGAGAGCGGTCGATCGACGGTTAATTCCATAGAGATTACTAAATTTGAAAAACAA
This sequence comes from Aechmea fasciata, assembly GCA_025177825.1. Lineage (NCBI taxonomy): Eukaryota > Viridiplantae > Streptophyta > Magnoliopsida > Poales > Bromeliaceae > Aechmea > Aechmea fasciata. The sequence continues at coordinate 4,165,667 of CM045933.1, forward strand.
AACGCGCGCACAAACACGATGGAATCAAGAACTTGATAAGAATTAGATAGATCTAATAGAGTTTGGTAGCGATTTGCACTTACTGTCTCGCTAGCTTAATTGCTGGGACTGTGAGAGTAATTGGAAAAAAGAAGGAACATCAAGAGTGCGAGGGGTATCGATCTAGCGTGTATATACTATATATATATAGTGTATTTTGGACTAGGATATTTCAACCGTTCGTTTGATCTGATTACGAGTAGAATTAGAAATTACTATATATATATGATTAGTATTTTTACGTTATATATATATACATGTTGTTAGAACTTGAGTAGATTCGTGCTAGAATTCTAGTTAAATTAGGATTAGATATTTTACGACAACCGGATAAATCAATTTAAAATTAAATATTAATTAAGATAGAATTTTTAATTATACTAAGATACTTGGCGCTCATTCGGCAAAAATTTTCGAAAAATAATTTTTTGCAAAATTGATTTCGATTTGGAGAATTGATTTTCGAAATATTTTTTTAATACATTTTATTTCAAAATAGTTTAAAATTTGCCAAAAAGAATAAATTTTGATACTTTAATATAAAGTACAAATTTTCAATTTAAAAATTTGAAATGTAAAATTTTAAATTTAAACATAAACTTAAATTTTCAATTTCAAATTTAAAATCTAAATTTGAAATTTAAATTTAGAATTTAAATTTTAAAAATTAAATTTTAAAATTTCAAATTTCAAATTTAAATTATAAATTTAAAATTTTAAAATTTTAAAATGTGGATTTAAAAATTTTAAAACTTGCAATTTAAAAATTAAAACTTATAATTTTAAATTTAATATTCTAAAATTTCTAATTTTTAATTTTATCTTGAATTTAAAATTTGAAATAAGATTTGAATTCTGAAATCTAAAATTTGAGATTTGAAATTTAAAATTTTATTTAGTATTTGAACTTTAAATTATAAATCTTAAAATTTAAACATTCGAATATGAATTTAAAATTTAAAGTAAAAATTTGAATTTAAATTTAAAATTTTAATGTAAAATAAAAAACTTAATTTATTTCTTGGTTCAAAATCAGAATCAGATTTCAAAAGCAGGATTTAGTTACTCCAAAATTTGGGCTTTGAAAATCTGAATACTTATTCTAAAAATTCGAAGCAAATTTTGAAAAGGAGATTGTAAATTGCTATATTGAGCCAAAATTTATTTTTGGAACCAAAATCACTTTTCAAAAGCAATACTAAATACCGACTTTGACTCCTTGGGTGGTAGGCCGTACAAGAGAGAGCAGTCTGTGCTTTTGGTGCACAGTATATAAGTGCGTAAGAATAGTTAAAGTTGGGTGTTTTTTTATTTCAATGAAAGAAATCTTCTAGATTTATAGAAGATGAGAGAAGGAAATAGAATGATTCAGAAGAAGAGCTTGGATTGAAAGTACTCTATTATATAAGAGAAGTCATGTATAATTTTTCTATTATTTAGTAAAATCTTATTTTACTTGTATATTTTACCCATTTGATTTTCTCTTTTCTTTATTGTATTAACTTTTTGCTCAGAAATCAGTTTATAGTAAAAATTTGATTTGACCCTTCCGTTACAATATCCAACGCTAATTTGATTTTAATTACAGTAAGGGTATATAAATAAGCCCTAACAAATTGTTAGGTCTAGTAGGTTGCAAAATTATTATATCTCTAGTCAGATCAACATTTCTAATCGATTCTTTAAAGTTTTAGAAATTTAAAATATTTCCTAAATTTTGTAGGGTTTTTAAGTTATTTATAGTATTTTCTATGGATGCATAAGCAATATTCCACAGGAAATTTTTTTTTTTTTGAGAGAGAGAAAGTAACACGGTACCCGCTTCGTTTATTTCATTTACAAATAAATGTAGCTCGAAATATAAATCAACTAGAATTCGAACTTGAAACCTCGAAATATAAATCAGCTAGAATTCGAACTTGAAACCTCGAAATATAAATCAACTAGAATTCGAACTTGAAACCTCGAGTAACAACCACCAAACCCTTTACCACTTGCTCTAGAGACGGTCGGTTATTCCACAGAATATTACTTCGCAATTTACAATAGTTACTTTGACATCTATTACAAAAGAAAAGAGAAAACATGGCCAATGAAAACTTGGAGCAAAGCCTATTTCCGTTTTAGCTTTCTCAACGCAAGACAAATGCTTTGTATGGTGAGAACAAACAAGAAAAATAATACTCAAATAAACAACAACCTCAATGGTCCAGCAGTCACGAACAAAATCAGTGAGAGAAAAGCACACACACAACAGAGAGAGAGAGAACTTTTCACACTTTTCACACCTGCTACAAGCAAAAGTACTACAAGCAAAAGTATCTAGGGAAAAAGTAGAACAAGTTGACACAGATATTAATTTAAAGCGAACCATTGTAGTATCTCGCGAAAATAGAAAAGATACAAAAATTCTTTGCATAAATTACCATATCAGTATCTGCCAATTTCAATCAAATGACGAAGTCTGTCAAAAATCTGATGTAACAATATAGTCTTAAGATGCTCCGGGCGCAGCTCTTTATCTTCATATCTCATCAGGTTTTAACCTTCATATCTTATCGCAGTTTCAATTTTAGCCACCAAAAATATAAAGATCTCGACTCAAAAAGAATGGGTAGAATAAAATAAAACTGACATTATAATAAGGCCTGAATGTCAATTTCCACGAATGAGCATGGATCAGGAATACCAAATTTCTTCAATACCTGGGAGGGTAATAAGCAGTAAATTAGATTCATACAAAAAAATAAGTCTGAAAAAAGACACGACAAAGTTGCCCAGCAGTTTTCGAAGATAGATAACTAAAATTGCATTATCATTCTTATATGTATGTGCCCGAGTGCAAACACCGACGCAGCACTCATGTTACATAGATGCTTCTCGGCGTTTATAGACAACTGATTGCATCGCCATCATGCTATGAGAATTCAAAAGTTAAGTGGCAGTACCTCAGGATGAACAATGCCAAAGTTGCCAATCTCTTTCCCCTTGAATATGATGCTACATTGTCGATTGGGGAAAAACTCCGGTTCCTTCACGCAGATTAACAATTACATACATTTACATATCCTTATTATGGAAAAACAACAAAATAGAAGGAGAATGAATATAAAAACATGACACTATCTGGATCAGAAGACACAACAGGGGTGTTCCTACCTCTGAAGGTCTCATAAAACTATCACCAACTGGGACATGAGGAGCTCTCACGATTTTCATGATTCTTTCCACCAAACCTAATATTTCCTGCAAAGCAACGGACAAATGTGAACAGATCAATGTATAGGTACATGCTTCTCTCGCATTGTATTTCATAAAACAGCAGTAAAAACTTTTCAAGCTCCGATCGGAAAAGTAATATTTATTGATAATATCGTAATGCATCACACAGACAAGTAAAAGAAAGAGAAAACCAAAATGAAGTTCAAGATCATCTTCGTCTTCCTTGCATCTTAACTGCAATTTACGAGGCTACTAGAGTATGCAACGTGGATGACTTACCCTGATACTAGGCAGGTGCTTATGAAGGAATATTTGCTTGAAATTTTAGAAATTTAACAAAATGATGTAAGAGCAACTAAAAAGTTAAAAAGACCATAAAAAACAATAATAAAAGTACAGGTGAATCAAATTTATGTAAATTACTTCCTACCATACTAAAATACTTCATATAATGCTCCCATTAGTTTCAGCCATTATTTAACAGCAACATCCGAATCAAAAGGAAGTAATTCCTTACAGCTTTTCTTAACTATCGAATCTTGCTAATTCTAACTTGCAATTCAGATACCTCAAGGCAGCATAAGTTTTTTCAACCTGAAATATTGAAAATTGGGCACAAGGTCTCTGTACGGTATTAATCACTAGACTGATGGCCATCTAACTAGGTTGAAGCTCAGATGTCCATCAGGAACTTAAAAAAAAAAAGTGGTTAATGTATGGAGGATAAAGCAAAGAGGTTAATCAAATTATTGTATGTTACAAAGTTATGAAGCCAAGAAAAATAAATTTTAACTGGTTAACAATTTCAGCCGATGGATAAAATTTTAGTCATGTAGCAGCTGAAACATGCTTTTTCAACACTTACATTGGATCAATTCTCTACCCAAAAGAAGAGCCTTCAATTCTGAGATTTTTCTCATTATACCAGATATGCATATAAGAGACCATATGCTGCATTAGTTACGGGAAAGAACTATCAAGAAACATTTTACACTGTTCTATCCCTTATTTAAGTTTGTTCACCACTAACGTGAATAGTTAAGGACCAAATTAAACAACAAGAGTCCTAGCCTCACGGGGAGTTTACCTGTTACTATCAATTCTTACAACAACCATCATATTATATATCAGATATATCCTGGACTAAGAGATAGGAGAAAAAGTTCATCAAAATATGGTTTCATTATTAAGTGATTTGACGTGTATGCAACTAATTCAAGTACTTGAGTAATAAAACTAATACCTCAAATCCCGAGGTTACATTGCAATATAATGCTGCAAGTCGACGATTATTTGCAGCACCAACATCACGTGTAGCATCAAGTGTCACCACATCACCAACTTCAAATATCTATGTTCAACAGAAAAAGAAAATAAAGATTTATAATAGATAATGAGTTGCACTCGTTAATTATGTTGTAATAGTCTTCCTTTGTACCAACGAAGATAAACAACTTGGTTAAAGAAATAAAGTCAATAAATCTAGGATCACTAGACAAACAGGGCGTGTAGATATGCTTTAGTTCTATCAATGAAATAGTTTGACATCAAGACTAAGAACAGTAAATGAACATACTTATTAGTCGTTTAACTAACACTTAAAAAAGAATTAATATCACAACAGAATTAATATCTCTGATAAAATGTGATCAGGAAGAGAAGAGTAAAAAGTTGCAAGCAAAACACACACGCGAGCACACACACACAAAAGCCTAGAATGAAAAAGAATAAAACAACAAGATGATAAGCTACACGCATGAAACAGCACAGAACAACAAGATGATTAGCCACATGAGATCTGCAGAGAGCACCTTTATTGGCCTTGGATGGTCAATATTGTGCTTCAAAGTTTTCAATAAGCATGACATCAGACTTGTTCGAACAACCTGCACAAAAACAAAGTGCCAAACATACACATAATGTCTTAGGAATTTGAGGGGAGGGAAAAGTGAAATAACTTATATTAGTAATAACCAAAAGATAATTGAGGCTCAACACACTTAGGTAGCTAATTACAAACTCATCGCAAGATAATTGTTAAGTTTTATGTAATCAATTCTAAACCCCAAATTCAGTGTCATTCCTTCAAATATTTGCTGCAATCCAAATAGCATTCTTCTTTTCTTCATCTAGCACCAACCATCAAACTTTAAGCCTTCTAACATCCATATAACAAAACATGAACCATTTAAAATCATATTTTTCTTGATTACAATGTATCTAGAACTAAATTAGCTGCTCCTGCATGAAAGTTTGATAATGATGCTTGAACTCATCGGAATCTATTACATCTTTATGCTCACAAAATTCATCACCAAAATTCCTACCTCATATAGTGTGTTCGGTAGATATGGAACTAACTCTCATTCCTACCATTACATTGGCCTGTTAAATTGGAGTCTGCTTAATTTACTTGCAGAGTTCAAATAAAACAAACAGCATAGGGAGCTTCCAACATTGATAGCAGTTAAAACATGTCAAAGGCTACAATCCAGTGAGCAGTCAAAATGCATTTTTTTCACTAAGAAACTCCTTATTACTTCAATAATGAACGATAGATTAGCAAGCTGTGTTCATTGGAGATTAGCATCCTACATGATGCACACAAGCATATGCTTGCGACAGACACACATTCAATACCAAGGATAGCTAGACTCAACTTTTTAACTTCAAGCTTAAGATCTAATTCCAAGGATATTCCTAGAATGAACAGGAAACTTTCTTAATGCAAATTCTAAAAAATAAATTTGGACAAAGGCCAGAGGGTAGAAATTAAAGGTGATTTCTGATTTCAAACATGTTGTGAATAGTTAGATTGTGATTAATTTAACGACAACAACTACATTCGGTACTCTATTTTTTTCTCTCATTTCAAGCTTACAACAAGTTCAATGCTTTCCATATCTATCTCAATATCCACTTCTTTTAACTCTTTCCGAACCTTACAAATAACATATGCAAATGAAGCAAATAATTACAAGAAGATTAGGGAAAAGCATTTTAATTTAAGGACTCAACTTGAAAGGTCCTAGGATATCAAAGGCGTCATGTTAACTATGACTAATGTACTAGGAAATTCCACTAACATTTCAAAAAAGAAAAAGAAACATAGAAGAGAGGGGATACAAGCTAGCAAGAATGAATATTAAATAGGACTGAGTGAAATATTTATACTTAATTCCTAAAGTGAAATCTTGTTAGATTTCTTAACAACTGCAACTTTCAACTACGAATATTATTCCGCAAAACACATGTAAAAGTTATGTTATGTACACCAGAAATTCCCAACAGCCACAACTTATGCATCTAATTAGTGCATTTATTTAATTCAACCACACAGTGGGTGAATTAATAAGTAGATGTACGAGAGGCCAAAAATCACAAAAAACAGATATAAGCTGTGCTGCGGGTATCAGAGGCCAGAAATCACAAAAACAGCACAACATATATGTTGTATTCAGCTACATGGTGTTATGTGGTATCAAGAACAACTAAAGTATCTAAAAAGAATGAAATACATTTGCAAAATTTTATACTTTTGCAGCTGGAGGAAAGTGCGACTTAAAGAGTAAAACAAAAGAAATAAAGTTTAGAGACATTTGGGAGAATAATAAGTAAACCTCAAATTCAGATGAACGAGGATTCGCAATAATGACTGCTTTCTTCCCATCATCCTCTCGTTTTAACATTGAAAAATTCTCCTCATGGGAACACAAGATCCATGTGAGCACCTCCAAATATCCAGCCCTTGCAACCTATGCAAAAATAGAAGAAAAATTAATTTGACAAAACAGATTCAGTAAATAACTGATCTAGATGCTTTCTACCCCTCTCATATTATAAGCCAACTTGCATACCTTAAGTAGAGAGCAAACTTTGCAAAAAAGCAACCAAAAAATCATAAAAGAAATTATGAGCTCTTATTCGTACCTCAGCTCTAATTTTATCAGAAAATCGGTTAAGTGGCTGTCTGCCTCCATTTGTCATACATTTAGGCTTTGACTTTGGGATATTATTGTAGCCATAAGCGATAGCAACATCCTTCACGAACAATTAGATGTACTCAGAGAGGGGGAAAGGGAAAAGATGGTTTTTAAGTTAGCTAAGTCAAAATACATTTATTATTAGTCATACCTCCATAACATCACGGGCATGTAGAATGTCACTTCTAGTTGGAGGTACAGACACAGATATGATATGATTCCTATCTGCCGAGACAGATTTCTCAGCTTGCAATTGCATTTTATTCAATAATGGAATAACCTGTCATTATAAGTACATCAACAAAAGATCATCTGAGAAATAATAGATTAAATACAAAATCCACAAGATTTTATAATGGTCATAAAGAGAAATTTGGCATATAATACCCCATCATCTGTTCTAACATACCAAAGGCTGTTTTGAAAGATGTAAGAAAATGAGCATATTTTGTTAAATTCATGTGAAGAAGATAACCTGAACCCGTCATCAGAAAATGTCAAAAAAAAAAAAATCCATATAACCACCTGTAATCATATTAGTGCTTAGTAGCATGCAAGGTGGTAGAGGGAAAATAAAAATGCCACAGTAGGTAAGATCAATGCTTGTTATATAGAAAGGTAAAGTAATATATTAATAATTCCATTCACTTGAGAGGTTTCACAAGTCTAACCCCTCCATTATCAGGACCGTATGAGAAGCCAAGTTGAAATCAATAGGTTTTTAACAAGAATACTAAAACCCAGAATCATCCACTAACTGAAATTAATCAGGCTTATGTTTTGTCCACTAACTGATTGCAACATAACATCTAAAGCTGTACCCTCAAGCATAATCAAGCACACCACAATCAATGTGATCTCATCACCTCATCTTTTTATGGGATCGCAAACACTACTTGGACATAGTACACTGTATGTGCCTAATGCTGGTAAGATAATAAGAAATTTTCTGAAGAACAGTATTTAAAAATATCCATTCTACAGTTTGTGATTATGCTATGACTGAATCCAAGTGGTCTCATAAACCTTACACATCCTATACAAGCATAGAAGATTATCCAATGTTTAACACAAAGATAATTAGGCTATAAAATAACCATCAAGAAATCAGCATTAAACTCACATTTTATGCAATAATGACACCAACTACAAGAAAAATTGCAAGTATAAAGGCTTTTGCCATTGTCAACTGAAACCACCAATCCTCTAGATATATGAAACAAACCCAGCCTAATATAACCTAAATAAGTCCACATATCATCAAAAGGAATGCTGTGCATCATTGGTTTAGGACCTCCGCAAGCCAAATAGTTCCCAACTCAATGGGTAAAGAAAAATTTGAAGTATTTTTCTTTAACATAATTCTAAACAACTAAACATAATAAATAATAAATAAAATATAAAAGGAAAAAGATAAAGCTTTGACAGACAATCTAAGGGCATTTTGACCCAAAGATGTGAAGAAAAGAAAAGATAACAGATAGAAAATAGGCAGTAATTCATTGGCACAAGGATTTCGAAGGAGCCTCACAGAGAAAGAATAATGAGGAATGAGAGACCAGGGCCTTGGCATTAAAGATATAAATTTAAAAAGAAGAAGATAAAGGTGATAAAACTTCTATTTGATGCCATTTTGTACCACATATTCATATATTTTGGCATATCTACTTGAATGAAATAAGTATATACTGATACATGCGGTCCTCATTGGACAAATCAAAACAATCTCGATCAATATTCAGGCAACTTATTTTCTACTGGTGCTACTCTATGTTTGGATGCAATCTTCTTTCCCATATTTTCAAGTAGTTCTCCTTATCCACCTGGACTTCATCATCCTAGCAACACTCAACTTTTGGATATATTGCTCCTAGTTGCCGGATATCATGACGAACAAAGCATATCTAGTCGTAAAGGCATCCATTGAAAATCTCATTTTCATCTTAATTCTCAAGGGTGTATGTACTGGCTCATATACAGTACATACAAGATATTAAAGGTAAATCTCCTTTTTAACCATCTTACTCTTGTTCTGTGTGTGTTATTCTTCTGTCCCTAGATATTTCTTATCCACTATAGTTAATAAACTCCAACATGATGGGTCAGTCTGCAAAATCAAAATTCAATACACATAGTCATAGACTTAATTATTCCCAATCTACAACCTCATCTCCAATATCTCTCCTTTATTTGCTTACAGTCAATTCAAACACAAACTTCAGTCAAAACTTTGGTACAATACAAAGATTGATAACAAATAGAGTCCATAACAAAACCAGCAATTTGCCAAGACAACCGCCTGTTAGAATGCTGTTACTTCATTTTTAACTATTCTTATACACATCTAATGCTTACCCCTCTTTCTTCATGCAAGTATTTTTAGTTAAAAAGTTGTAGAGCACAATAATAGCCAAAAGTAAAATCTGCACTCTATTCTTTAGCCAAAAGCCATGGTCTTTAGGCACTCATACCCCTTACATCTTACTTCTATATAGCAATAAAATTTTGCACGAACTTGGAAACTTTCACTTTAACCATTCAAATCCACTGTCTTTTGTTTATTTACCTTCTCATATCAATTTTCTGCGCACTTAACATAAGCTTCATTAAAATTGTTCATCATCTCAATTCGCCCACCACTGCACTTAGGTGGTGCAAATGTGATTCATTTCATATAACAATACTAACCAAAAAAACTGAGATACTGAGAGGAATCATTTACAAGTATTCATGAGAAACAACTTACACTAGTAATCAAGCAACCCAACGCGAATCATGGCATGCAGTAACTATAGTAAGGAGACATTTCAATGACTAGTTTGTGAAATAGTGATATTATCATGCTAATACCTCTGATTCCTCCAGAGAGATACCAATGGGACCAGTAATATAGGAAAGAGGAACTTCCATTTTGGTCACCGAGAGATCAGGGTAAATGCTAGCCTTGCCATCAGAGTAAATCACCTCAACTGGCTCAACCTCAAATTTCCTTTCACAGTACTCTGAAAAAATAGTAACCTAAAGAGTTGCAAGAAAGACACATCTATCATAACTTTGCTGTTAGTAAAAGCCCCAAGCAGAAGGAATGGAATGCAAAGCCCACTTTTCTTCCCTACCACTGTGTTCAGAACAATTTTTGCCTTGGTTAGATCAGTTGCTGTACATTCGATGAACACATTTTTAGTATTGAGAGTGATGGCTGAATGTGCTCCATTAATAATTGGAGGCAATGACAATACCGTTCTGCATAATAAACAGATACCACTAACTGTCACCAACTTGGTTGCATTAAAAAGTAAATTAAGGGCATGCACTATCCCCATTCAGAACAAATCAGAATATAATGAGTCAGATAATTGTTTTATGTTGTATTTTAGTGATGGCAGAACATATAGAATAATAAGAGTTGTAAAAAGAAAGGCCAATACATGAATGGCTCAGTCCGAATTTACATAGCAATATTCAGGCTCGGCGCAAGCTTGAACCAAGTCTGAAGTAATATATTCAGGCACTATTCATGAGGCCTAAAGTATAGCCGTCAAGCTGAAATTTCCAAAAAGTTAGCTTTTTTCTTAGCCAGGATTGTACATGCCGCTTCGAGCCACCATCTTCTATTTAGATAAACTCAAAACAAGTCATTAGCAGGATTCAGTTAAGGGAATAGCGGTATTCAAAAGAATCCCTCACCAAAAGAATATATATTCAACTAGATGAAAAACAAATACAGATGAAACAAGAATAACAAATATAGCATACTTATTTTACAGGTTAAGAAACATAGTATTTTTTTCTGCCAAACCATTGTCTCACCTATTGCTGTCATATATCACAGGGTAGACAGGAGAATTCTCGATTATGTGCAAAAATTTCTTCAGTTTCATATCTGACTGCAAAATGTGGTAAAGAGTCACTTCATCAATGATGACACAAGTGTTGAGAACAAAGGTTCTAAACATATGGTATATGCGAGATTAATTTGGAAAAAAATAGGTTAAGCAACTATGTCAAAATGATAATTATAGTTTAAGAAAGAAAATAGGAACAAAATGAGGCCTAATTATATTATGTAAGAATGTACAAAAGTTATCTCAACTACTACCCATTTCGCTACCTAACCCTTAAAAATTTTGATTTTTCAACCTAAACTTTTACTTTATTTGATTTGGTCTGTTAATGGCTCTGTAACTTCAAATTTGACTACAATGTTTATCCTTACAAGCTTAATTAGCATAATTTTGCAATTCATGTAACTATAAATTTATTAAAGCAAGCAATCAGCTTAATTTATATTGAAAGGGCTATCAAATGACTTAAACCAAACAAATTGAAAGTTTGGGTACTATAACATGTCAGGGTAAAGGTAGGTGCTTACTTTGTAAAACTCAAGTAGTTCGTCAGCCCTGAAGCTTTTGGCCTGGAAAAAGAGCACAAAATTTAAAGAAAAAACATGTCAGGGAAACGGTCACAGCGCTAATTCTTTCCAATATGAGATAATTGTACAAGAAACTATTTTAAGAAGCTACACTATGGCGACATATATGGGCAAAACAAAGACCACAAGAATGAACTTGACAAAGAAGAAAAGACAATATAAAAGATAACAAGTGTGTAGAGTGATATAAGTCAGCATAATGAAGATTTAAAAGTTATTTCAACCATCAGTGTAAGTGAGAATTCTCGAAATTCGAGAGTTGGACTTCGTCCAGAATCGACTAATTGTCGAGTGAGTATGTTTCGGAAAAGCCGAAGAAGTCTAAAACCCAAAAAGTGCATTGAAGTTGGAGTCCACGAGAGCAAATAGTGCAAAATCTGCACTTGGCAGATTCTGCTCTCGAGGACCGGTCCCTGGTAAGAGGGACCGGTTCCCCTAAGCTGGGTGCGTAGGGAAAACCTCCTGCGCACAAGTGTTGCTCTCGGGGACTGGTCCCTGGCGGGAGAGACCGGTCCCCGTAAGCAATGAGGAGTCTCTGTGGAGACCGGTTCCCGTAAGTGTCCTGCGAGAGCAAGCTCTCGAGGACCGATCTTGGGTGGACAGACCAGTCTCTCGGGGACCGGTCCTCTAGGGACAGACCGGTCCCCGTACGCGTAGAAACTGGCAGAGAGCCTCTGCCCGCATGAGATGCTCTCGGGGACCGGTCCTCCCGCAGAGGGACCGGTCCCCGTGCGCGAAATCTGCCCAATCTAGGCAAGTTGAGAGAAGCAAAGTGGAGGGGCTTGGCTGCAATTTTATCATTAGTTGGGGTATAGAGGGGATTGAACGCTCTCTCTCTCTCTCATTTCCCTCCCAACTCTCATTTCTCTCCCTCTCTCTCTCTAGAAAAGAAGAAGGATAAGAAGAAAAGAAGAAGAAGAATAAGGAGAAGAAGAAGAAGAAGAAAAAGATAGAGGAGAACATGAAGGAGAGCATCACCACCATCTTCTCCTCTTCTTCTTCCTTCCATTGGAGTAGCTTAAGTGGTAAGCTACTAAACCCTAAATGGTAGAAACCTAGGGTTTGCATTTCTAGCTTTGTAAATGGGTCAAGTGGACCCCTAGCATGCTTACAAATAGATTGATGCTAGAATCTAGGGTTTTGGTTGAATGGTTTTACTAAAGTGCAAACCTAGGACTCCAAATTGGGGTTTTCCTAAATAGAGGGGTTTGATCTCAATTGATGGCCTCTGAACCTAATTGTTAGGTGTCTAAACGCGTCGGCGAAGTCCGAATTACGATTCGCCGAACCGTCGAAAAGTTATCGGCAAAACAAGACCAAACGGGCTTCGTTTCGACCTAGGAGGCCGAAACATCGACAAAGCAAGTGCCGAGGAGTATTCTTAGGACCTCTACATCGCCAAACTTCTTCGAAAGGTGGGAGGTGTCATTTCGAAGCAAACGAACTCTTTATTATGTCTTAGAATAACATATAATTTCATCTCTTGCATGTTGCATTGTAGGATTGCATGTTAATCCATTTCCTTATGCTTTCTAATTGATAACCTAGCGTGAGTTGAATTCTTGGTGTAATAGATAGGTAAGGATTGGGTCTGGACATTGAATCCTATAGTGCTAAAGAGAGAGATGAACTCGATGGTTATTTAGTGACTTAAAGAATGGCATATAATGATTAAAGAACAGAACGAGTGGCATCTAATGTAGTGTACATGACACTAGTAGTATGTGAATTTAGGAATAGGTGGATTCCCTAGTGAATGACTCGTAAATAAAGAACTTAGTATAGCTAAGAACTTATGCATGAATGTCGGAATAGGTGAGTTCCAAGAGAGTTGTTGGCCCTATTTCGTAGGGTGTCCTCGAGTTGAGAGGATAGATCAAGCTCACGGTCTGTTATTCGGGATGGTAAAGCCATCCAAATTGTCGTGCACTCCGGAGTATGGTACGAGAGGGGCGGAGTTGATGTCCCGCAGACAGTCCCGGGTCTGAGAGCGAGTTGAGTCTCCTTACCCTACGGGATGAATATGTGAGTCGTAGGCGAACCCACGGGATTAGCCAAGGATTGGGTAAACAACATTTGCTTATTGTACATGAATTGGACATAGTAGCATGATAGTAAACCTTTACTATATGATGCATGCATTCATTATCCATGATTATGGGCATAATAGCATAGTTTTCCTATTATGTCATTTACTGCTTTGATATCTATCTATCTATCTATCTATTTGTTACTTTGCCCACTTGGACCTAGTGGGGAGATCAGCGGAGCCAGCGGCCAAACCCACTGAGAACTATGGAAGATAATTCTCACCCCACTTCATTACAGGGCCGAGTGCGGGCGCGCCGGGCGAGGACCGCTGAAAGGGTATAGCGCCCGAGCAGTAGTAGAGTAGTAGCTTTCCTATTTTGCATTAGAGTACCATTTGTATCTAGATGCTTTATTTTTGGAAGAGCTAATGATGTATTTGAAGAAAATAATCATGTATTCATTTTGAGAAAAGAATGCAAATGTGATGTAATAGTTAGTAGTTCTCTCTTTATTTCACTTGTTATTACTTGTGGATTACTTGCTCTTAGTTGTTGGCACTTGTCGTGCCCTGCTGATTGCGTACATATAGAATTTAAATTCCTGAGTAAATTCTTGTACTCGATCTTGTTGTTGAGCCTTGGGCGGACAGGGGAGGTGCTGTCCGTCTGGCGTCTGTTCAACATGCCCGAACCGGGCCAAATTGGTAGCGGTCTCGAGGCGTGACAATGATAAATTACTATTCATACATGTGCTGTGGAAAGTTACATTTCTGTATTAGTTACTTCTTCAATGCTATCTCCTATATATAATGGTCCTCATATTTGCACTTTAAATCTCATATCAGACCACTTAGAAGACATATTTCCAATTGCATGTTTACCAAACTAGCTATTGAAGAAATGTAAGAGCTAAAAATCACTACTAAGATAGCTCTACAAGAACTATATGGCAGCTATATTGTTGCAAAATATATATTTGTTCAGCTGTATGAACATATAAAAAATAGAGAAGAATGTGCCACCTACTAGACAGATCAGTAGATAACTAGGTGCAGAAATTTAGGATGCTATAACCACCATTGATAAAATAATAAGGACAATCTCATCTAAGTGCATATGCAATCTGGCTTTAAATCAATTTAAAATAAACTAAAATTTTCTAGGTCAACTAGAACTAGCATAGCAACAATAGCGTACTCTTCATAGGTGTACAATAAGAAAGTTAATCAGAAAATGTATATTTGTTGTTAGAAGTCTTTTGTACAATTATGAAGAGATTCACTGAAAGTATATTATTGTCACTTATGAAATATATAACAATTTGACAAAGATATGCCTACAAGCATATCAAGTGATCACTATTTGAGAACCACTAAACATAATAAGTATCTAGCTTATCAAACTTGTGCTTGGCAGTTTGTGTTTTCATTGATATCACTGCTTTTGTAATAGAAATTCAAGTTTGAAGAGAGTGATGAACCATTCTACAGTGTTTTAAGCTTCCCTAAGTACCATATGCTTTTTGCCTCCTTTTCGCAAGATTTGTTAGTATCACGAACTGTAAGTAACAAGGACGTAATCCTTCATTATAATATTGGTTTATGATGGATTTAAAAAACCAAAATTTAGAGTATCAGTTTTGAAGTCAGATATATGCAATGGCACAACCACCAAAAATAAAAGGGCATAATCACTATTGTTTAGCATGATAGATTTCGGAAGAAAATTAAAGAGAATATCTATGTTGTTTCATCATTGTTGAAAATTGATCTACATCTAATCTTGGCGAGTTTCACACTCAAATTCTTCACTAGGAAAAGAGACATGTTGGACCTCAAGTTTATCATTCACACAGAAAGAACCATAAAAAAAAACACAATACAATTACATCGTGAAATACAGAATAATTTCAAATAAAGACAATAAATGTGTCTATTTACCTGCTTTAAAGGAACGAAGTTTATCTCTGTCGGCGGCAATGCCTGAGAGATGAGAACGACAAAATTAGTTAATGAATTAAGAAAGAAAAGAAATAAAAGTGGCATCAAAACACATTTGACACACTACTCCTCGGGAACAGAAAAAATAGGCAAGAGGTCATACTCAAAAATATTACATGCACCATATTTATTACAGAATCAAAATTAGAGTTGATCTGGTGACTTCAAGGAGAGGCAACACTTTCAAGTTGGAAAGTTAAGTATCATATTCTTGTGTTCACATTTTGTTGCATTCTAAATCCAGATAACCCAAAATGATAATTACCTTTATACATGGAGGTAGAAAAGCAGAAAGTAAGACTCATTATTAAAGCAGAACAGCTAGGATTAGCTAAAGAAGCTTGCCTCATATGAGAAGGGGCCTTCCAATGCGTCCAAATCATGAGTACCAATAGCCACCAAAGTCCTCCTCCTGGCATTAAAATAAATAAATAATCAAATGTCAGTAGGGGACAGTGTTCAACTAAAAGTAATTTATTAGCACTCAAGTAAAATATAGGAAAAACTATACCGACAAATGTTGTGGTGGAGTTTATCTTGTAGGTCAATGAAGCTGTTATATTTGGCTTCATCAAAAGTTACTCCTCTTAAGATAGCGCAAACAACAAAGGGTCTAATTAAGAAAGTCTGCTAAATAAAACCCACATAAGTAAACCACCAAAACTTCCATTAAATACATACAACAAACAACAAGAACAACAACAAAAACCAAAAAAAAACACAAATATACAGACAAATAAGTAAAAAATCTCTAATTAGAGATTGTTTTTGGTATTCTGAACCGAGAGTTATCAATTCTTCCCAAAGTGCGTGTTTGAGGGTGACTGACTGCGTGTGTAGGTTCTGATTTGAATTTAATGCCAAAAAAGGCATTAGGAGCAAAGGCAAACCCATCATTGTAACTAAGAAAATACAATTTATCATGTGTTCAAAAGCAAAAAAATATACAAGTTATAGGTTAAGTTATAGGTTTACGCTCACAAATGCCTGTAGGGTCTCACCTATTTGACATTTTTATTATACACATGCTGCCACGATCATGAAGTTCAGATGTTCCTATTTTAACCTCCATGATGGTCAATAGTGCACAAAACCCATTGTCCTTCTTTCTTGGAATTTTATTTTATGTATCTTTCAATATTTTGATATTAAAATGGTACTGCTTGCCAAACACCTTTTTCAACAAAATACCAAAAAGTTCAACCTTGCTTTTCCACACTTATATCTAAAAAGACAAAAAGATTTGGTCCCAGATATTGCTATTGGTTATTATGCATCAAATTCCTTCAATCAGCTCGACATTAGGTAAGAGTTTTCCAAAACAACCATTATCGTTTCACTTGACAGTTGACACATCAATTTTATCTTCCCCTCCCTCATAGGTAAATCACTCCTTGAAGTTGCACCACTCACTCCTTAAAGTTGCAACACATGGTCTCAATTGTGGGCATTCTCTATACTTCTCACCTTATTTCTTTTCTCCCTAGGCTTTTATAGCCTGCATTAGGCTTTAACATTGACATACTGAGAATAAAAGGGTTAAGGTCATATACTTCAAAGTTAAATCCAACATTACCATAGGGAGCAGTAAATCATGACCTTAAAGTGCATAACCCATGTCCCAAACTAAGTCAGATTTCATTTATTATTCTGCACATTACTTTTGAAAAGACCATATGCTACTATGACCTAAAAATTTCCATTACAAAGCGTGCATTATTTCCATCTCTTTATTAGCAAATAATTTGGTAGCGGTATAATCAAACGCAGAAAGACTTGAGTACCCAACCATTACCTCTGGTTTAACATGCATTTTAAGCATACTCTGAGGTGGGATGTTAGAGATTTTGAATACAGGAATCCCTTCCCTCCCAGTGAAAATGCGTAGGGCCCGTGCTATTCCTTCAAGACAAAGTAAATCATATCTGCATTGATGTCGACAAACCAAAAGAGCAACAATGAGAAAATAAGGTCAATAAAAATATAAATGTTTATCTCAGCAAAGGTCTCATATTATCTTCACATTACGAAACATTGTCAAATGTCCAAAACAAGTTTTTGTGTCATATCCCCTTTCTAGGACATATTGTACTGATAGTTTATACCATACAGAAAAATAGCATGTTAAGTTTCAGATTGACAGATAAAGTAGTTATCACCATCATAAAACTAAAAAGAAATAGAAGAACAGTGTGCTCATTCACCAGTCTTACCATCAATTAACTAACGGGTTCAAGACTGACTGGCAAAAAAGAAACACATTTTACTATAATTACATCTTACAGACTTTTTTGATAGTCCATGTGAACTCCATTAACCATAATAACGGTGTAGCATTTGTCAGTACAGAATTTGATAGTACTAAGACTATATTGTTATAAAACTTTGTGCTGAAACTGTATGTTACGAAAATGCAACCATCTATCTCGCAAATAAATGGTGTGGAAAGAGTTTTTTTTATGATAAGTTGCCCAATAAGTTCCTGTTGGATTAAATCCTTCATCTTTATCACATTTAAACCTTATTTGAATGTCGGAATAAGTTATCCAATGATATCTTATTTGGTATGAGGATTTTTCTATTATAATTGGAAGGTAGTAGTGCGGTTAAATGTTTAAAATGGAAGCAAATTTGCTTCAAGCCATTTCTCGGAAATGAGAAAAATCACTTCTTTTGATTTGTTTTGCATAGCTGATGACAGAAGAACTAAAAGGTACTCTATTTAAACCAAGTGGCACCAATTTTTTCTTTTTCGCTCGAACCTGTGTCCCCGATTCCACAAAGGTAGAATTTTTTTCCATACGTTTGCTTGTCAATAGAACAGATGGTTAAAATTAAGAAGATAGATTCGATGAACAACTCGATACCTATTCGCAGCGACCTCGATCTTGTAGATCACCTCCTCATCCCCTTCCTCCGCTTCATCTTCCAGGTGCTTTTCTTTCCTGATGATCGCCTTCTCGGTCGTCTAGTTAAGAAAAACTCAACAGCATGATCAGATCAGCGAAAATGGCATCAAACACCCAAGAATAAGATTGATAAAATATGAACTCGAATATGACAAAGGGAAAAAAAAAAGAAAAGAAATGTTACCACGTCGTCGAGTTCGATGCCGAACTCGAAGCAGAGCGCTTCGAACTCCTCCTGTGCTGCGATTAAAAAGAGAGAAATCGCATCAAGAAATTGTTGAAGTGAGAAGGAGAGGATTGGGAGAGGGGAAGAAAGTGATGGGATCTGGAATGGTTACTGTAGGTCTGGCCGATGGCTTGGAAGAGGCGGTCTCTTCCGATGCTCACCGTCGGCATGGCCCCGAGAAAGGATGGAGCAGAATTTGGCGGCTGCGGCTGCGGCTGCGGCTACAGCGGGTTTGCGCGGTGGGTGTTACGACGGCTTCGTCCGAGTAAAGTAGGAGTAGGAGGAGTAGGGGTCATAGTTAGTTAATTCGGATTCGGCAAAAATTCGGTACGGGTATAATTCGGATAAAATTCGCCTTCTAATTTTTAAATTCGTTGAAAAAAACGGCTAAAAAACGGATTCGCCAATTATTCGGATACGTGATTTATACGGATATTATACGTTCACCAATTAAAAATTCGGGATCAAAAATTCGGCTATTAAATTAAGTTTTTTTCTTCTCAAAATTTATGCTATTAACATAAATACTCATATTTTTTTAAAAATTTAAGAATAAGAGATCAAGATACTCATACAACAATAAGCAAATTAATGAATGTAACAACAATTAACAACAACTTAACTGGGACTATTATAGAAATCCAGAGTTTAGAGAAAGAGAAGGATTCTAAAGTTAGACATTAACAACAACTTTTGAATTACTTATTAATTTGAAATTGTCTTAAAACAGACAATGAAAATTATGATTCTCAAAGCACCAATGAAGTACTATAAGATTTTAGCCTAGCCATAGTGACTACTTAGCCTGTCATTGTACAATTTAGCTATCACAGTACAATTTAGAAAAGCTACATATTTATCAAGACACTTCCTTTTTAAGTTTTTATACATGGGACTGATTATAAGAATGTGGCAAACTCCTAAATACTTGATACTAAAATAGTGATTTGTCATAAAAAATTTTATCAGACATGTCCTTTTAGACACATTCATATATATTATATATCAGATATATTCTTATCTACCATTAGATTTTATTATATTCAAAATATATTGGAGGTTCCCTAAATTAATTAAGATTATTTAGCTCTATGTTTGGGTCCTCTTTGTGCATAACAGAGAATGGACACATTCAATTAAGCACTCAGCCATTTGTGTATAAAAAAGTATCCATCAGGAGTTCAGGAATCAGGACTAAAAGCTCCCAACTTTTGCTTTGAAGAATGAAAACTCAAATCGTACCTGGTTTATCGTTGGATAGCGGAAGCGGAAGCGGAAGCCGAAGAGGAAGAGGCGACGACGATGAGGGTTTCGATTTCTGAAGAGTGAAGAACCCCCGATCTTCGATCTTCGATTTCTGAAGAGAAGGGCTTCCGATGGCGTTCGGCGAGCGGCCGGAAGGGAAGAGGGGCGCCGCCGCAGGGGGCTGAGAAGTTAGGGCAAACCCTTTCTTTGAGAGGGTGGAGGGGGAGTATCGAGGGACTGTGGCGAGGGCCGAGGAGGGGGCGATGCTTTTCAGAAATCAGAAAGGGTTTTTTTTTTTTATTTTTTTTTTTGTGAGCGACATGTTTTTTCCTGTTTTGGGCCACTGCGAAGCCCATGAGTCCGTCCGCAGTCGTAGCGACACAGGTTCGCAGGCCGCAGCAAGAGGGCCGATTTTTTGGGCCGAATTATTCGCGAATCCCGTTTTATTCGCGAATAATTATTTTTGCTCAAAAATTCGCGAATTTTACCGAATTTTTCGCAAAAATTCGAATTCGGCTGTTTTATTCGATCTTTTACCTATCTAGCCTTTTTGAAAAAAAATTGCCTATCGAGCCTCCGTGTGAAAAAAATTTCCTATCTGGCCTCATTTTCAAAGATTAGAGAAAAAAAAAATTAACACATTTAATATACATTAATATGTTAAGTGGTGGGATTATTATTTTCTCTCTCCTCTCCCATTTTTGGGTATAATTTATCTCATATCGATTTATTTGAAAATAGAAAATTTTTATATGGCGCATCAACCAATTCCAATCTTCTTATATTTTGATGAAAATATTGTGCATGGTTCTGAAGGAGTTGATTATAATGGTCCTGATCCAAAAACTATCTGGATTTCTCGTACTCTAAGTTTTAATGCATTAAAACATGAAATTTATAGACAGACCAAATGAGATCAAGATTATTTTGATATAAAAATTGATGGGAGATATCAGGCAGTGGGGTTGGGGAGGAGAGAGAAAGAGAATAAGAAGGGAACTCGGGAAATGGGAGAGGAGAGAGAAAATAATAATCCCACCACTTAACATATTAATGTATATTAAAGGTGTTAATTATTTTTTTTTTCTCTAATCTTTGAAAATGAGGCTAGATAGGGAATTTTTTTCAAAAGGAGGCTAGATAGGGAATTTTTTTTCAAAAGGAGGCTAGATAGGTAAAAAGATCGTTTTATTCGCCATTTCAAAAATTCGCGAACTATTCGCGAATATTTCGCAAATTAACCAACTAAGATATTAACTATTCAGATCCAACTGCGGATATCTATACTCAGGATCATAAATCACCGTATAAGGAGTGTTGGACCAATAAGGCGCGGCCAGGTGGTACGCTGGTGTTCCAATTAAACCCAACTTATAAAAACAAAGATTCTAATGTGCACCGGAAGTATTGAAATAAGCTTAAGCAACCGCTCCATAATAGAGGGGAGCTATAATAGCCGCAAGTGGTTATAAGCGGTTTCGATTGACTGGAAGTGGCCTAGAAAAATAGGAGCAGTGGCCGATCATGGATGGGGAGCAACTGATTAACAGGGGCAATCTACAAATAAGCAAATAACGCCCTGAAAAGAAGTCTTTTCCCCAGAATAGAATACCACCTTTATTTTTTTGCAATTTATAATTCTTTGTTTTACTACACTTAACTAAAATTCAAAGATCGGAAGAATTCGGCTGGACCATAACTGGTACTGTTCACAGCCGCTCCACATCCCTACATGCTTTTCGAGGAAGGTCTTTGACCAAATCAAGAATCGGAAGAATTCGGCTCCCAACAAGGAGTAAGACAATAAACAGAGCAAAGATAGATTACAGGAGCTTGTACCTTTGCAAATGGAGTAGCAACGTACGGAGTGGTTATTTGATAAACAAAAGCATGCAAAACAGAGGTGAGACATTCTAGTTGTACACCCATCCTAAAATTCACAAAAATTCAAATAGTTTTTAATAAAAATAAAAAATTAATGTGGCAAGTAAAAAATTAAAGCACAACGTGCCCTGGACCTAATTATTGGCATGTGAACACCCAAATGAGGTACAAGGGAGAAGAAAGGCAAACAGCAGTACTATTAGCCGTACACTCTCTCTTCTACAAACTATCTACTATATCCCAATTACACCATATCATTAATAATTAATAATTAATTAATTATATATTTTTTAAAATATATTTTAATAATAATGATGAAATTGATGAATTTAATGGAAATAATTTGATTGGTTTATAACTGATACATCTTTGACTTTTTCCCTATTCTCTCTAGAGTGGGGGAATATAAATTGAGAGAAAAAATAGCTTTTTTTGCAAATAGCCCCCTAACAAATTTTTTTTTTACAATTGATCCTGTATAAAATTTATTTACAAAAATGGCCCTATTCCGGCTACGCAAGCGCCAAGTTAGCGTCACGCGGGCAGGGCGGGGCCAAGTGTTTAAGTTGAACACGGTGAACCATTCACCGTGTTTAGACACGGTGAATGGTTCACCGTGTCCAATACACGTAAGACCCGCAAAATGTTCCGAACTTAGCCAAAATTTGTCTAAGTTCGAGATATTTGTATTGAACACGGTGAACCATTCACCGTGTCCAATACAATTATTTGTAATTCACCGTGTCCAATACAAATATCTTGGCCCGGCCCGCATTGACGTGACGCTTGCGTGGCAGGAGTAGGGCCATTTTTGCAAATAAATTTTACACAGAATTATTTGTAAAATTTTTTTTTATTAGGAGGCTATTTGCAAAAAAAGCCCGAGAAAAAAAAATGAATACAAGGAAACCAAGAGAGAGAGAGAGAGAGAGAGAGAGAGAGAGAGAGAACCAGTCGAAACCGCGCCTATATTACTAAGAAAGTTAGGTATTCCAAAGTATATAGCTAATTTCCTTCGTGCACGTGAAACAAGAGAACATAGGTGGGCAAATTCACGTCCATACCTATATTCCAAACTCAAACTAGTATGTCTACACAAAAACATCACTAGATTCAGTTAGATATTTATGGCTTCCACAAACTAGTATGTCTACACAAAAACATCACCAGATTCAGTTAGATATTTATGGCTTCCACTATTGTTCTCACAAAGCCAAAACCCACACATCAACCACCACAAAAACTCAGGAAAATTAGCTAGAAATACTTAAATAGCTCGCCACTTTTCTTCTTTTGCATTGCCGAAACCTTGCTTAAAGAGAAGCAGATCCTGCTCATTCTTCAACTAAGTTCACCAACTCATACTCCACTAGGGACAAATTGTTGTCCTCCCTCACATCAAAGTTCGCGGGTTCAGCGACCTCCACCCGACCCCACTTGTCAACTGCCAGCCTCATTGACCCCTTGAACATATCGATTTTGGCATTGCGAAGAATTACCGTACTGCCCGGCTTCAACAGGTCAACTGCCAGAAGACGAGAGCGCAATATTTTAATAACAGCTAATATGCATCAAGATATGATCTATAAAACGAGATAACAAACACTGCATCCCAGATTCTTTTGACCAGCTATGTTGCATAGACACAGAACTATACAAGATAGCGATACACGACGACATGGATAAGGCTATATTACAGACTCTCAAAAGGTAGGAAATTATATACATTGCATACGGTATTTAAAAAATTATTTAATTTTAGATTCATATTCATATATAAATGGCATAAAATATCACATATATGTAAGAGAAATACAAAGCAGTAACTCAACAGCCCAAGAAGATTCTACTAACATTTAAACTAATTTGTTTAAAGGGACTAATGGAATGAGTCACCATGTACCCCCCCTCCCCTGCCTTGTAACAAACCCCTTCCCCCCCAACCTGTATCCGGCAAGTTTTTTTCATTTTCTGGAGATGCAGATATTTCATGGTCACATCTGATACATATAGTTCATGTATGCATCGAATATCCCCGTAGATATGCACTAGATACTATCATGACATGCAAAATGAATTACCTGTCCATCCTAGTTGACCTATTCGAGGAAAAGAAGGCAAAAATATCAACACAATGTGAACAACACTTGGAAGTCAACTGGAACCATGTAAAAGATGGTCAAAAATAACAAGTATGCAGGCTCTAGAGAGTTTTTAAGCAGTACAAAAAACAAGTAATGTGGATGCATAGGAGAGTAATATTCTATCCCTTCTCCATCTACATGAATCTGAGGATTAAACATTTAAGCACAATCAAGCTCTCACAAACATAATAGGTTAACTTACTTTGTTTGATACAATATGTCAAAAAGGACCTCCACAAGGCAAATATGCCCAGCTAATTGCACAATCTTTAAAAATCTGATTTACTAGTCATCATATTTTTTTTTCTAACTTGTGTTGAGCTCACAGTATCTCCATAGATTCCTGCCCCCACACCTCAACATAAAGATAACTGACTTCTTCAGGGAACCTAACCGCCTGCCATCAAGTATTTCACTACCATTCCTCTCATAAAAGTCAGGCTTATATATGACATTTTCACCAAAGATCTGCTAAACCAAAAAATTTGTACAAACTACAAAGAGTAGCTTTGCTTTCTCCTCTTTGACATGTCTTAATTGTTCGCAGTTTTCTATATACTTTGACAAATATGATATCGCTTCCTGAATATGATTACCTGCACTATCAAATGTATAAGTAAATAGCTCATTATTTTTTTTGCATCTTGCTATACCCCTCTTTGAGGTTGAATCTATGTGAGTAGGCACACATCTTTGATGCACGCCCTCTAATTCAAGTTTCAAATTTGTTCTAAGTAGTGCCTTTTTTTTCATTTTGCTTCTACAAAATTGCAATTGCTTTTATGCATTGAATAACAATGTCGGTCTACAAAATTTAAACTGATGCTTTCTTTGGCCTCACTTCTCTGTTGCTATCAACCCGAATGACTATTAAGACACACACTCAAAATGAGAAGTTAATATAATAGGTTAGGTAACACCAACAGGTTCAGATACCTAAGGGTTCACCACACTTATTGATAAGTTGATAAAGTAAAAAACAGTGGAATTAAAGCATATTCAGACTTAAATTGCAAGCCAAACAATACTATCTTCTTTCTCTATTAACCCAACAACTATAAATTCACAACTTGATACATACACAACAGCAGGGAAAGCAAGCTCAATTAAAAGAATAGCTACAGCGCTGGCTCATGCATCATGCAAGTCATCCAAGTGAATAATTGTAAACTGCGGACAATGATAAACTTGACACATCCTTGCTACCAAGGACTAGTTTACGAATGCGTTCTCAAAAGGCAACCATTTAATTTTCTAAGGGGCCAAAAGCATTTCGAGCCTTACCTTTTTCGATGCATTAAAATGGTGGCAGGAAATGCTTTCTTTGCCTTCAATGGTGGTTCACATTATATCATTTTATAGTATTCGAGAGATAAGATCTAAAATATTGTCAAATTTTTTTACCTCTCTAAAGCATCAAAATGGTGCTTATGAGTCATGCATTTTCAAACTGGCTGAACAGGTTATTAGTACCCAATCAAAGGATTTCACATAACCTGCTGTACCCCTAAGCAAAGTAAGAACTAGTTTGGGATTGCGTTGCCAATCGCACCTGAATTTATCCTTTGGGAAGCCCAGAAAGATTAAAAGTGCTTTAAAGATTCCTTCTTTCAATGCTTAGAAAAATGGTAGCAGGAATCGCCACTTGGAGAAGCAAAGAGTTTCTTCTTCTCCGGTAACAAATCCCAACATCATTTTATGATATAGGAGGAGAAAAGTGTTGAAGGCACTTTTTGTATTTTGAGCCCCTCCAAAGAATTAAGCCCTAGTTTGTGATTGTATTGCCAAAAGCACCCACTTTCATGTTATGGAAGGTCCCAAAAATCGGAAAAACGCTTTCAAGCTTCCCTCAATAGTATAAAATTGCGGGGAACACCGCCATCGGAGAAGTCTTAACTGCTTGCTTCTCTAGTGGCAGTTTCCACTATAATTTAGGATTGTGGTCAAGATTTAAAACGCTTTTAAATATTTTGGACCTTCAAAGCATAAAAATAGGTGCTTTTAGCAACAGAATCCCAAACTAGGCCTAACCCAAGCGTGTTTACACTCCTCTATACCAAACTAAGCCTAAGTTCTTTTTCCTACTTTCCAAATGTCCGAGACCAACAATTACCCCGATCGATGTTCTACGATAATAAATATTGAAGAAAAGTAACAGCTTTGGGCCTTGTTTAGATGTTGGAGCAGGTTATTTGATGATAACTTATTCGGTATAGCGATTTTCCTTCGTAATTTGAAGATCTGGAAAGCCTTGGCATCTATGATTTGATAGAATAGCATATTTCACATAAAAGGTGATTTTTTTTTTCTGAAAAAATGACTAAAAAAGCCGAATATTCCATTCCATTCTAAACATTTGAACATGCTCCTACATCCAAACAGAGCACAATTGCGACACCATATTTACGAATCCAAAGCCCTTTGCACCCAAAGAACGCAAAGAAGGTAACGCCATACATAGATTAGGGTTTTACCCTGCTCGTTCCGCGCGGTGAAGACGATGGTCCCGGTCTCGTCGCCGACGAGGCACTCGGCGATCCGGGTGCGGCGGAGATTGGCGGGGGAGGGGGCGGCGCGGCCCTTGTGGAGGACCGTCTCCGAGCTCACCACCTTCACCGTGAGCGTGTGGCCGCTCGTGCCGGGCTTCAGCTGATCCACCTTCGTGAACACTGGCTTCCTCATCGCCGGCTTCGGCGCGACTCCTACAGGCCCCTCCGCCGTCGCCATTGACACCGCTGGAGGGAAAGCCCTAACCCTAGATTGGTAGTCCTGGGGAGAAGCAACGGAGACAATGAAGAGGAGGTAAAACCCTAACCCTAGAATTCCGTAGGCCGAGATGAGAGTTATATTACTGTATATAGGTAGAAATGTATGGACGCCCCCTCGACTATAGGCGATAGTGTAATACAGCTCTCAACTTCTCTCTATTTTTTCTTTTTTCTTTTTTCTTTTTCTTTTTCTTTTTGACAAATCTACACTAATATTAAAAAGGAACAATCTTTGCACCTTTTTTAACTCTGTTTTCAATCTTTTTTTTGCATTCAGGTCTCCAAATTTTTAATTTTATTATAATTAAATTACAGCCATTAGAATGAGTGTTAAAATTGACAAAAAATATCATTTTAGGCTACGGAGGCGCTAGGTATTAAAATTGACGAAAAATATTATATTAGCGCTACGGAGGCGTTATTTCAGCACCAGCTAATTATACAAATTTAGTTTAAATTTTATGTTATAAATTTAAATTATATTTTGAATAAAATTATAAATTCAAAGCAAAATTTTTTATTTCAGATTTAAATTTTAAATTTAAATGATATTGGATTCAAATTTAAATTCGAATTCAAATTCAGATTTTGTATTAAATTTTAAATTTAAATTCATAATTTTAATTTTAATTACTGTTTGAGACTAAATTGCACTATTTGACAGAAAGAAGAAGACATAGTTGCACTATTTGAGACGGAAGTTGCACTGCTAAGTATTGTTTGGTTTGGAGATAATAAAAAATGACTATTCTAGAAATAGGTATAAATTGAGATATAAGCGAAAATTAGATTAATTTTGCATTTGAATGAAAATTAGGTTATTTCTGAAAATAAAAAAAATAAAATTTGATTAGGTAAGATAGAATAGGAATGATAGTGGGTTTATAAATAAAAAATAATGATATTAGCCTTTTATTATATTTGAATTTAAATTTTTAAATTTATATTTTTAAATTTAAAATTTTAATTTTGAAATTTTAAAATTTGAAACTTAAAATCTCAAATTTTAAATTTCAAATTTTAATTTAATATCAAATTTAAATTTTCAAAATATAAAATATAAAATTTTAAATTTCAAAATTTTAAAATATCAAAATTTAAATTTATAATTTAAAATTATAAACTTTAATTTTGAGATTATAAATTTTAAATTTTAAAATTTAAATTTTAAAATTTTAAAATTTTAAAATTTTAAAATAAAAATAAGGGGGAACAATTAATAAAAATAATTTATTATAATAAATTTATAAATTTTTTAAAACTTTGCTTAAGCTTAAATTTAATAAAAAGATTTATTATTATATTTAAATAAAATTAATTATAATATTTAAATATAAACAATATGTATTAATATAGTATAATTAATAATTTATAATATAAATAATGCATTATAATATATAACATATTATATTTATATAATTTAGTTTTAATTCAATTTATAATTTTAATTAAGTATGAAATTAATTAAGAATTGGAATAGCACTATTCCACCAAAATGGTGGAATAGCAAAACTCTTGATATTCCGGGATAACCGGAAATAGCAATATTTGACCGGTATAAAATATTATGGTAAAACATCAACCCATTATCAACCGTCCTTAGAGCAAGTAGCAAAGGACTTGGTGGTTAATACCTGAAACCCAAGTTCGAATCCTAGTTGATTCACATTTCTAGCTAGGTTTATTTCTAAATGAAATAAACGAAGCATGTAGCGTCTTCTATCTCTCAAAAAAAAAAAAATCAACATGTTTGACAATAGCGGGGATAACTTTCGTTATCCCCACTTATCCTCCAAACCAAATGGGGCCCTAGAGAATAAGTTGTACTGTTTGAGATAAAATTATATTATTTAGAATAATTGTTTCAAATAGTGTACCTAAGTTGTACATATCCCCCGAACCAAATGGGCCTTAGAATAAGTTGTACTGGACAATTTTTTTTTTTTTACCAAAATATTTTGGTGAAAATGTATAGAGGTTTCATAAACTTTTAATTTTTTAAGTAAACAAACTTTATCAAAAAATTTATTAAATCTATTAAATTCATTAGTAGGTTCATAAGATTTAATAATTTTAATTATTTTTGGTCTAACTAAACAAAAAAAAAAAAAAAGGAGCACAATCCTTTTTTTTATAATTTAATTTTTTTATTTTTATTTTGTTTTTATTTTCTTTCTCTTGTACCTTCCTCTCCTTCTATTTCTTTGTAATGCTTGTGAGGCGAAAATCGAGAATTTTTCGAGATCAGATCAGGAAACCACCCTTCACGGTGAGACTCTCAATCGAACAGTGCCTAGGAAAGATATAGGAGCTCGACTCCGATCGGAGCAGCAACCATCGATG
The DNA here is from genome assembly GCA_025177825.1 of Aechmea fasciata. Classification (NCBI taxonomy): domain Eukaryota; kingdom Viridiplantae; phylum Streptophyta; class Magnoliopsida; order Poales; family Bromeliaceae; genus Aechmea; species Aechmea fasciata. The sequence goes on from CM045933.1 coordinate 4,194,892, forward strand.
ATGAAACCTTGCTGAGATCTGGACGGCTGCGATGATGATCGGGGCTGATCCTTCAGGGAAACCTCACTTCATCGCCATTAATGGTGGATGGAGAGCAATCCGTGGGCATTCCCAGATCTGATCGTGATGGGTTTGGAACAGGAACACTGAGTACTGATGAGGATTGGGAAGAGAGAGAGAGAGAGAGAGAGAGAGAGAGAGAGAGAGAGAGAGAGAGAGAGAGAGCAACAGAGGTTGTATTGAGATTTAACCACAAGTCTAACTGATTCAGTTACAGGGATGGGGTATTTATAGAGTTCCCCGAGGGACCAAATTGTAATAAAAGACACTGCAGGGTTAAAAGAGAAAAAATCACAAATGACCTTCGTTGCTTGCTTAGCGGGTCGGGTTTTCCTTGACTTCCTAAACCCGCTCCGCTTTGGTTGCTTCCTGAGTAAGCCAAATCCCATTTCCCTTTGTACATCCCCTACCTCTAGATCCTTCCACTGCATCCTTCGAAGAAACCCACTCTTGGAGCTCATTCCCTGTGAAAGACGCCATGGATGAATCGTGCGGCTCCATGCCCTCCCGGAACAAAAGCTAAGTACTTCCCTTCATCTTCTATCAGTCGGGGCCTTATCCACTGCTTTAGGACCCTAACATTTTATTTGTTTATTACTACTGTTATTATTAGCAGGTGTTACACTCCCTCCCCCTTCGAGCAGATCCATGTCCTCAGGGATCGAAGTGTGGGAATTGATTCTTCAGGGCCCAATAATCCTGCCAACTTGCCGAGCTCTCAGGAAGATTGCTCCATTTAACGAGGACTTCCGTGATAGCTTGGTTTCCCCGCTTAACCATCCGCCTTTCCAGTACCCGCTCCGGCTCTGCAAGCAGTTGCCCACCAGTACCGATTAAGGGTAAGGTGGAGATCACCATCTCAGGTGCGGTTGGGCTGGCTTTAAGCAGCGAGACATGGAAGACCGGGTGTAGTTGAGATTCCTCAGGTAACTTCAATTTGTAGGCTACTCGCCCTATCCTCTCTATGACTTCGAAGGGCCCGTAGTACCTAGCAGCCAATTTGGGATTTTTCCTTGCTGCTACTGAGAGTTGCCTGTAGGGTTGAAGCTTCAGGTATACCCAACTGCCCACGGCAAACTCTTTATCTCGCCTATGCTTGTCAGCTTGTTGCTTCATACGATTCTGAGCCACTTGCAACCGGTCCTTTAGTTCCCTAGTAAGAGCCTCCCTCTCGACAGCCCACTCTTTAACCCCTTGGGTAGTAGCTGGTTCACCGTTGGTCACCAAGGGACTAGGGGGGTCAGTCCCATAGAGAGCCTTATATGGTGTGGTGCCCAAAGAGGTGTGGTAGTTGGTATTATACCACCATTCTGCCAAAGATAGGTGATTGCACCATCTTTTTGGGTGTTGAAAGCACATACATCTCAGGTAACCCTATAAGCATCTGTTGACACGCTCCGTTTGCCCGTCGGTCTCCGGATGATAGGAAGTACTCATCTTTAGCTGAGTACCCAGGTAGTTGAACAGCTCCCGCCAAAATAGGCTAGTGAAGATCTTATCCCTGTCGGTAACAATGCTCTTGGGACACCCGTGCAACTTGTATATAGTGTCCATGAAGGTTCTTGCTATGTCCGAGGCTGTAAAAGGGTGTCTTAAGGGCACGAAGTGAGCATATTTAGTTAACCGGTCAACAACCACTAGGATAGTGTCTTTTCCTTCTGATTTTGGCAACGCCTCGATGAAATCCATGCTTATGTCTTCCCATATCTGATTTGGAATAGGAAGTGGTTGGAGTAACCCTTGTTGGACTTGGGTATCACTCTTGTTTTGAACACAAATGGTACATTCTCGTACTACCCTCTCAACTTGTTTCTTTAACCCCTTCCAGCAGAAGTGCCCTTTTATACGGCGGTAGGTATGCAGCACCCCAGAATGCCCGCCCGTAGCCGAGTCGTGGAACAACTTCAACAGTTTGCACCTTAGATCCCCATTGTTGCCCACATAGAGCTTTCCCTTATACCGTAGTACCCCCTGGCTGTAGGAATAATCTGGATAGTACTCAGGGCACAAGGCTATTTGCTTGATCAGCTGTTCACAGAAAGGGTCCCCGCGGTAACTATCCTCCAACTCTGAGGTCCACGCAGGTTTTATGGCCGTGATAGCCATAGCCTCACCAACTTCCATCTCTCTTCTAGATAGGGCATCGGCCGCTAAGTTCTCTTTCCCTTTTCGATATACTATGGTGTACTGGAACCCCATAAGTTTCAACATCCCTTTTTGCTGCATCGGGGTAATTATCTTCTGCTCCAGCAGATATTTGAGGCTTTCGTGATCGGTTTTAATGATAAAATTTCGGGGTAACAGGTAATGCCGCCACTTTTGGGTAGCCATTAGTATAGCCAAGAACTCTTTCTCGTAGGTTGACAGCCCCAAATTTTTTCCTTGAATTGCCTTGCTTAAGTAAGCTATAGGTTTTCCTTCCTGGGATAACACAGCCCCTATCCCTGTTCCACTTGCATCCACTTCCAAAACAAAGTCCTTGTTAAAATCCGGCATGGCGAGTACCGGGGCTGTGGTCATGGCATTCTTCAATGCTTCAAAGGCCTGCTGCGCACCTAGGGACCATTGGAAGTGGTCTCGCTTAAGTAATTCTGTGAGAGGCTTGCTAATCGATCCGTAGCCCTTGACGAATTTTCTGTAATAGCCCGTTAATCCCAAGAAGCCCCTCAACCCTTTTATAGATTTGGGTGTTGGCCATTGGATCATGGCCTCTATTTTGGCCGGGTCAGTAGCCACCCCTTCCTTAGTTACAATATGCCCCAAATATTCCACTTGAGTTTGCCCAAAAGTGCACTTGCTCTTCTTGGCGTATAACTTGTTGGTTCTCAGTACCCCCAATACCTCTGTGAGATGTTTCATATGATCGGATAGGCTCCTGCTGTATACTAGAATATCATCAAAGAAGACGAGTACGAATTTCCTCAAGTAGGGCTCAAATATCGTATTCATGATAGCTTGGAATGTCGCGGGAGCATTAGTTAGACCAAAAGGCATCACCCGGAATTCAAAGTGGCCATGGTGTGTTCGGAATGCCGTTTTTGGAATATCATCCGGAAAAACCCGGATCTGGTGGTAGCCCGACCTCAAATCCAGTTTAGAAAATAGTTGGGAACCTCCTAATTCATCGAGTAGATCGTCAATTATGGGGATGGGAAACTTATCCTTAATAGTGACCCTGTTTAATTGCCGATAATCTATACACATCCTCCAACTACCATCCTTCTTCTTTACCAACAAAACCGGAGAAGCAAAAGGACTATTACTGGGTTGGATAATAGAGGTCTCCAGCATTTCCTTAATCTGCCTCTCAATTTCACCCTTCTGCTCATACCCGTGCCTGTAGGGTCTAAGGTTGACGGGTGTAGCCCCGGGTTGCAAAGGTATCTTGTGATCTTTAGGCCTCTGCGGAGGTAGCTCCTTTGGTTCCTCGAAAACGTCTGAATATTGTTCCAGCACACGCATTAGGATGGGGGGTAATTCTAAGATTTTGTTAGGAGATTCTTCTCCCTTGCAGCAGCTCAGGGCACACAATATGCCCTCCCGTGATTCTTGATACCATTGCTTAGCAGTGATTAACTTCAACTTAGCCCCCTCACTAACTCCTTTTAGAGTCAGGGGTTGCCCGTCCTTGTTGATAGTAATCGAGTTTTGTTGGAAATCGAAAGTCACCTTTCCATATGATTTCAACCAGTCAATACCCAGAACCATGCTGGAGCCTTCGAGGCGAATGACCCTCAAATTTGCTTTGAATTCCTGCCCGTGCATAGACCACGAGAAATCAGGACACTCCAACTTACTAAGCACCTTTTGACCATTTGCAACTGTGACGACCAGCGATGAAGCAGCTGACATCGGGGCCTTAACATCTTTGGCTGTTTGGATATCTATGAAACTATGGGTGCTCCCCGTGTCGACCAAGAGGGTGACGATCCTTCCTTTAACGTCCCCTTGTACCTTGATGGTGTCCAATGGCTTCTCTCCACTTAGGGCCAGCACTGAGACCCCTACCTCATGCTGCTCTGCGGCACCCTCTTCCGACGGGTTCTCGTCCTCCCCTTCTGACACCTCCTCCGTCAGGCTGTGCTCGTCAAAGACTTCTGTAACCTCATCCACCCCATAGAGGGTGTTAAGAGTTCTTCCCGCACATATATGTCCCGGGTGGTACTTCTCTCCGCACTTGAAGCATAACCCCGCGGCTCTCCTTTGCTCTATTAGTTGCTTATTATTGGCGGGTTGACCCTGGGCTCCATTCTGCTGTGGTTTACCGCTGCCTGCAGTAGGGGAAGTTTTATAGTTAAAGCTGGTCTGCCCCTGACTAGCGGTTTTATATCCCCCCCTCGACTTTTTATTCAGGACCACCAAAGCCCTCTCGTGCAACTTAGCTTGCTCGTAGGCTTCTTCGAGGGAATCAGGGTGGGCTATGTCCATGAAGGGAATCAGGTCTTCTTTAAGGCCGTTGATGTAGCAGGCTATAAGGTGTTCCTCAGTTAGGAGAGGGTTGTAATTCAGCAATTGGGTTTTTAGATCTTCGAACCTTTCTTGATACTTTTCTACTGTCCCAAACTGTTTGTGGTTAGTAAACTCTCTGACCAAATACCTCTCCCCCATCAGTGAGAACCTTTTACATATTGCATCGGCAAACTCGTCCCACGTGACACCCTGCCTGTTAATGAAGTAGCTTTGCTTCCAGGTTCTGGCCTTCCCATTTAGATGCATGGTCGCGACCCCCAACCACTGTTGTTGGGGAATCTAGTATAGGTCAAAATACTGTTCACAGTTTTCGACCCACGCCCGCGGTTCATCCCCACTAAAAATCGGAAATGTCAACTTCGGAGTAGGGATATGATGATGGGGAATGACTCTACCATCCCGCCGGTTACCCTTTTCGTTGCCTTCATACTCGGGATCCAGATCAGGATCGGGTAATATTCCCTTCCCTTTTGCCTCGGCAGTATGTAGGGTTTTGGGATTACCCTTGAATCGGCCAATCGGGTTGAGGGTTTCGGTTGAGGGACCCGGGCCAGGGAATGAAGGCTTGGGCTGAGGTGCTGGGTTTGATAGTAATCTCAGGAGCTCCTCATGCTTCATACTACTATCCCTGATTACTGCTTCATGCCTTTGAATCGCATCTGCTTGGAAGGTCTCATAGCGTTTTTGGTCCATATCCCGGTTCTTATTAATCTGATCGGTTAACTCATTTAACTTGCCTTGGTACTCCGTGGTGATCCTCTGCATCCGCCCTTCTAATGTAGCCAAGTGCTCACTCAGATCTCTCAGGCGGGTTCCCTCCGCCATGACCTTACTTACAGGTGTAAATCGGAATCGATTTTGTGGTTTTCCAATTTTGGTCGGTTTCTCAAATGATCTAAATTGTGCTTACACAAGTTCCACTCGGATGGGAGTGTTCTATACAATTCCTCAATAGAGTATTCACGATACTACTATGTAATGAAAGGATTTGATCATAGTAATTTGATGATAACAGGAAGTATATTTCTATCCCACTACACAGTATTGGGGAAATAGGATCTTGGCGTGTACCTTGTGTGAGTTCGCCGATGAACCTGAGCTGTCCCTGGGTTCGGAACCGCTCTGATACCAATTGTAATGCTTGTGAGGAGAAAATCGAGAATTTTTCGAGATCAGATCAGGAAACCACCCTTCACGGTGAGACTCTCAATCGAACAGTGCCTAGGAAAGATATAGGAGCTCGACTCCGATCGGAGCAGCAACCATCGATGATGAAACCTTGCTGAGATCTGGACGGCTGCGATGATGATCGGGGCTGATCCTTCAGGGAAACCTCACTTCATCGCCATTAATGGTGGATGGAGAGCAATCCGTGGGCATTCCCAGATCTGATCGTGATGGGTTTGGAACAGGAACGCTGAGTACTGATGAGGATTGGGAAGAGAGAGAGAGAAAGAGAGAGAGAGAGAGAGAGAGAGAGCAACAGAGGTTGTATTGAGATTTAACCACAAGTCTAACTGATTCAGTTACAGGGATGGGGTATTTATAGAGTTCCCCGAGGGACCAAATTGTAATAAAAGACACTGCAGGGTTAAAAGAGAAAAAATCACAAATGACCTTCGTTGCTTGCTTAGCGGGTCGGGTTTTCCTTGACTTCCTAAACCCGCTCCGCTTTGGTTGCTTCCTGAGTAAGCCAAATCCCATTTCCCTTTGTACATCCCCTACCTCTAGATCCTTCCACTGCATCCTTCGAAGAAACCCACTCTTGGAGCTCATTCCCTGTGAAAGACGCCATGGATGAATCGTGCGGCTCCATGCCCTCCCGGAACAAAAGCTAAGTACTTCCCTTCATCTTCTATCAGTCGGGGCCTTATCCACTGCTTTAGGACCCTAACATTTTATTTGTTTATTACTACTGTTATTATTAGCAGGTGTTACATTCTTCTTCTATTTTCTCCTTGTCTCTCTCTTTCTTTTTTCTATTTTTTTTTTAACTTCTTCCTCACAAAGTCCCAATAAATTTTTTTCTACTTTCCCCTTCCTTTTATTCGACATAAGACGGCATAAAAAAAGGTTGTTAGCTTCAACTTTGGTTGTGGCACAAACAGAGGTTTGGGAGGCAACGACTTGAGGCGCGTTGGGCGGCGACGACCAAGGATGCGGCAGGGACAGCGTCAGCTTTGCACGGCAGCGACTTGGACGGGGCCAACGGCTTAGGCGTAGTGTAATAAACTGAAAATTTGAGTTGCAATGCTAACTTTCATCTGGAAGATCAAAGTAAAGTTTGAATTAGATGTGCATCATTTCCGAGTGGTTTTGGAGGTGTGGGAATGAACTATGGGGGTAATTGAGTGTTTCGGCGCAAATTGTGCAGGGACTGAACTGTAAACCTACAGGGACTGAACTGTAAACCTGTTGGGACTGAACTGTAAACTGTAAAACTGCAATGCACTTTTGCATTTTAAAGGGGTTAAGTTGCAATTTTTTGCTCTTATCTCTTTAACCCTGATATTTTGGACTTGCCCAAGTGTTTGAACCCCACTCCCTCAGCCTCTAGCTTTTCTAATTCTCCCTATCTTTCTCTCTCAAACCTAGAAGCCAGCTAGTGAAGAGAGTTGGCAGATTTTAGGGATTCAAGCTTTGAGGAAGCTTTTGGAGCAGGGAACTAGGTGGGGAAGCTTCGAAATTAAGGTAAGATTGATGACATCCCTGGTTTAGGTGATCTTAATTGCTCTAAAGAGAGTTATAGGTAGTGAAATCTCTAATTCTAAAGCTTGTAGTGGCTGTGATGGAGAGCTTGGTGGAGCATAGACTTTCGGAGTGCAGTTTTTTATAACTTGAGCTGAAAAGAAGGCTTTTGAGCAAGGAAATCCAGCTAAGGAGGCATAGAACCTGAGATAAATAACTTGTTTCTCAGCTGGAATTAAGTGTAGCTGCCCTCAAAACAGGTTCTAAGAGGTTAGAAACTGTATTAGTATGCAGGAAATGTAGAAATTATGCTAAGATAATATGTACTATGTGAATGAATGTGAAGCAGGCAACCTGATTATGTTTCTTTAAAAAGGGTTATTGAATTCAACCTGGAAAAGAGTTAAACAAAGAGTTCTTAAGTGCTGAAATTCTAGAAATCATGGAAAATTTAGATAATTATATGCTGGTAGCATATATATAAGTATATATATATAAGAACTCATACCACTGGAATCTATCTCTAGTAACTATTAGAGACATATCAACTGCTACGACCCAATCGAATTAACTTCCGTCACTCGGCATAGGTTCACGTTTCACTCACGCACCTATATCCATAAGGTTTCCATCCTAGGATCTCCTAGGTTATCCTAGACTCTATCTTTACTTACTCTTAATGTTCTGATACCACAGCTGTCACGCCCACGCCCCGAGACCGTTACCAATTTGGTCCGGTTCGAGTGCGTCGAACGGACGCCGGACGGACAACACCTCCCATGTCTGCCCAAGACTCAACAACAGGAATGTGCACAAGAATTCACCCAGGATATCTAAATTCTAAATATGCACATTCAACGGGGTACAAACAGTGCTAACAACTAAGAGCAAGTAATCCACATGTAAACGACAAGTGAAATATAGAGAGATCTACTAACTATTACATCACATTTGCATTTACATTACATTTTTCTTTTCCAAAATGAATACATGATCATTCTTTAATACATACATTGTTCTTCCCAAAAACATAAAGTATCTAGATACATAATGGTACTCTAATGTATAAAGAAAAGTTACTATACTAAATGATCACTGCTCGGACGCAATGCCTTTGCCGCGGTCCTCCCCTGGCGCGCCCGCACTCGACCCTGTAATGAAGTGGGGTGAGAACTATCTTCCATAGTTCCCAGTGGGCTCGGCCGCCGACTCCGCCTATCTCCCCATTAGGTCCAAGTGGGCAAAGTAACAACTATAGATATATAGATAGATATCGAAAGCGATAAGTGACATAATAGAAAAACTATGCTACTATGCCCATAATTATGGATATGAATGCATGTATCATATAGTAATGGTTTACTATCATACTATCAAGTTCATTCTATGTTCAACAAGTAATTGTTCAAGGACATGTTAACTTTTCATTTACCCAATCCGTGGCGAAACCCTTGGGTTTGCCTACGCCTCACATCAACATCCCTTAGGGTAAGGAAACTCCATGTGCTCTGAAACACGGGTTGTTTGCGAACATCCACGTTGCCCCGATCGTACGATACTTCGGAGGACTCGACGACAATAGCAAGGTTTTCGTAGGAGCTCGGGAAGAAAAGAAGATTTGGCGTAGGAACAATATAAATGCCCTCGGGAGGAGAGGGGCGGGCGGGATTAGGGCTATTCCCGAGAAAGAAGGGGGAAACTGTGGTTCCCACCCCGTAACGAGAGATAACCCGTTAAGGGGAGGGAACAACAATTCCCACCTTAATCTTTTCTTCTTTAGGGATAGGGGGATAACTCCTTATCCCATCCCTTCCTAATCCCCCAACCAAATAAGGTGTTAAAGATTTACAAGATTATATACAATACAAATGATCAAAATAATTATGTAATTAGTAACTTTGATTAAAGAGAAAGAACTATTAAACTATTTAAAAAAGGGGGTCAAATGCATACAGGTCCCTGCAAACATAGTCAATTGCGGAAATATCCCTGCAAAAGCGAAACTAGGTGAGATGTCCCTACAAAAGTCCAAAAGTATGCAGATATGTCTCTGCCGTGCCTTTTGCAGGGACATATCTGCAGGAATTATTTTGCAGATATGTCCCTGCAAAAGGCACGGGAGGGATATATCCGCATACTTTTGGACTTTTGCAGGGACATCTCACCTAGTTTCGCTTTTGCAGGGATATTTCCGCAATTGACTATGTTTGCAGGGACCTGTTTGTAAATAACTCTAAAAAGAATTAAGGGATTTAATTGGTCAAATTAAAAGTGTCCATTTGCAAAAGCGATAAAATTTCAGGAGTCTTTGTACACTTTTACCCTGAAGTAAATTTCTTTTTTAGGATATAATATATTAAGGATGTGTTTCATTCATGTTATCTTTTTACGGTTTCTTATAATCCAACAAGTCTAAAGAAAATGTGATGGTGTTTGGCTAATTACATCAAATAATTTTATTGGTGTTGGGTTCATTTGAAATTAAAATTTATACTATAGTAATAATCTTTTCTTCTTCTTTTTTTAAGAAAGGATGAGTATTCTCATATTAATAGATTAAAATAATCATAAGATTTTCAACCAAATCCACTCTTTTTCTCCCTCCCCACCCATCCGTCATTTGCTCAGCAGTCCACCACCTACTATTCATTTTTGCTCTCTCTCTCTCTCTCTCTCAAAATCTAAACTCTTTCTTTCTCCCTCTAGCTCCATTTCTGTCTCTTCTACTAATCTCCACCATAGTTAGTAAATTCGCGAATAATTCCGAATTATTCGCGAATTTTTGATTTTCCGAATTAAACGGCACCAAACGAATTTTTCCCAAAAGTACAAAAAAAAATGCGATTTTTTCAAAAAAAATAATCATCCGCGAATTATTCGCGATTCGCGAACACCCGCCCAAAAATCGGGTGCGAGTTTGCGACGCTCGTCGTCGTCATCCTCCTCTCGTCGCCGTCTGGCCGGCGCCGGAGCAAGAAGGCCGCGCCACGGCTTCCCGCCTCGCCCGATGCCGTCCGTCGCCCAAAAAAAATGGCTCGCGAGTCCGCGACGCTCGTCGCCGTCCTCCTCCTCCGCCGCCTCCCTTGCCGACGCCGGAGCAAGAGGGCCGCGGCTACGGTTCCCATCTCGCCCGAGTCCCCGACGCCGTCTCGCAACTTTGCGAGTCGTCCGCGGAAAAAAAAATCAACATTAAACCCTAAAACATCGCGGCGTTGCGACGCGGCTCCGTAGGAAATTAAAGTGATGCGCGGCCACGAGGCCACGTCGGCCTCGTGGACCTGGATAAGAGGGAGGTCCATCCTCTCATTATATATATATATATATATATATATATATATATATATATATATATATATATATATATTACTTATACTTTTATGAGTATAGAGCCTCTTGTACTCATAAGTTTTTTGCCATTAGATCTACTCTTTAATTAATTTCACCCATTAGATTATACTATTCAACCAACCACCCACTCAACCCTGGGGCCCACTATCAATCTAACCGTAACCACTCTCATCCTAATCACTCATTTTTCATCCGAACTACCGAAAACTTATGAGTAGTAGGTCTTCAATACTCATAATAGTATAGTAGCCGTGGCCTATATATATATATACAATTTTATTTATAAATTTTTTAAATGATATTATTAATATATATTTATTATAATTTTAAATATATTTAATTTATATATATAAATTATAATAATAATATATATAGTATATTAATTATTATATATTTATTATTATATAGCCGAATTTTTGATTCCGAATTTTTTATTGATAAACGTATAATATCCGTATAAATTACGTATCCGAATAATTACCGAATCCGTTTTTTACCCGTATTTTTCAACGAATTTAAAAATTAGAAGACGAATTTTATCCGAATTATACCCGTACCGAATTTTGGCCGAATCCGAATTAACTAACTAACTAACTATGATCTCCACTCTATCTCTTTTTCTATATCTCTAATTGTACTCTCTCTCTCTCTCTCTCTCTCTCTCTCTCTCTCTCTTTCTCTATGCTTTCTCTCTCTCTCTCCCCCCTCTCTATAATCTCAACTCTCTCTCCTCCCTCTAACCTCACATTTTTCTTACCCGCTCTCTCTTTATCTATCTACATCCATAATTTAAAAACTCTCTCCTTTTCTTTCTCCCCCTCTCCTTCTCCCTCTCTCTAATCTCAACTCTCTTTCTTTCTCTCTCTAAGCTCTTTTCTTAACCTAAAACAAATTCCTCGTGATTGTTGAATAGAAAGGTGTTTACATTACTACTAGTATTATCTAAAAGGTGTTTTCATCATCAAGCCATAAGAGAGGGGCTTAGAGAATCTACTGTTCCATAGCCAACATGATTTATGTGAGTGAGATTGGAGCTGTTTTCAAGGCTGAATAGAGTAAAAAGCTTTTCGATGAGAATACGTGTGGAGTTTCCCTAAGTCTTTAAAGGCCAGTAGTTTGTTTTAGAGAAAAAGGAGTACAACAATTCGAGATATATGATGAGATCGATGAGACAAAAAGTAGCACAGCTTAGTTAATAGCTCTAGCACGGATGCACACGGATGAGATAAACTGAAGTGCTGATAGATGTTTCCATGCACGAACGTATACGCACTAGGTGCATGCTTTCTTAACGTCGTGAGTTGTTTGGAGGCAGGAATTACAGCAAAGGTAATCGGCATGGGCCTGCAGTTCAGGGATTTCGTGGTTGTCCGTTCACTGTCACCAAACTGCACAGTCGACTTGCTTTCTGAAACAACCAACTTTTCTACGATCTTAAGTTATAAAGAATGGCGTTTTAGCGTTTATATACTTCGACACAGCTCATACTTGGTTTGAATTGGCAGATCCAAGACAGGAGAACCATGATATAGGAGTTGAATTGATGATCTCTAGCTATAATATCATGAAAAAAGAACTAGTCAACATTTCAAGCTGTATCATTAACTAGATCTCAGTGCAGCTGCTGCTACATGAAATCAAGCAATCAAGCAATCAAAGGGATTCTCATGCCTCTATTGCCGATATTCTTCTTATTCATGTCTAGGTTTGTAGATACACACATTACTACAGCTACGTAGGGCCCAAGCAAGACCAACATCGATCAGGTGCTCGATCTTTTTCGTGGAGTTTGCTCAGAGAAGCTGCATCATTTGCAAAGCTTACTCAACTAACACCATGGCTTGTTTCTGCTCCTCTTCTTCCATTTCTGTGTCACCATTCTCTTCTTCCTTACGGATTGATTGTCGTTGATGGTGGTAACGTAATATCACGACAGAAACAAATGCTGCACAATGAAAAAAGCATTAGCATGTTCCCCATAATAAGTAGAGCAAATGCACACTATCCGCGACATATGAATGCAATGCTTATTTAATAGGTCTATCTCTTGTGTCTTAACAAATCAGACAATAGATCATCAGATTTTCCATGTTTGTTTTAGCCCTTCACTGTTGGCAGGTTCAAGGAATCCAAAATGTGTTTTGCATCGCAAAGTTGATCAGATTTACTAAAACCGCTTTATCAAGTATCAATACCAATTATTGCTTCGTCAAATTTTACTGCCTTTCATCATTACCATCACTTGATGCATTCGAGAAAAAAAAAATCTCGTTTACTTTTCTTATCACAGGGAATTCAAGTTCTGTGAATATTTAAATACAAGATTCCAGGATATGAAAAAAAGTCAGAGGTATGTCTACTAGACTGCTGCACATAAAATGGAATAATGAATTGTTGACTTGTATAGTGAACTGCACATGCACTACTGTTTTAATAATCTCCATATCTGCTTGATTATTGTAAAAAGATCTTTTATATTTTTAAGGAACCGTGCATGAATTAATAGCAAAATCCTGAATCACTTATTAGGTTTTGTGCTCAAGTGTAACCACCAAATTCTAGTAGGATTCGAGTGCGATATGTAAAAACTTTTCGAATATAAATCAAAGATTTCTAGCTACGAAATTGTTTGTCGTACCTGCGATAATCCGAGTCTTGACACTAAACAAGTTCCATAACATTGTTGCGGCCGATGCGGCTACAAATCTCTTGCGCGGGCACGATTTCCATGCTTCCATCACCCAATTGCTTGCATTCTCAACTGATATATTACAAGTATGCACCATTATCCAAGGTTTCAAATGCATTCATCCTCTATATTGTATTAATTAACAACGGGCAACTTCATTTACCTCTCCTATGAATCTGCTCTGTGTAGCAAGTGTAGAGTTTCGGAATAGTGAAGCTCAAGAAAAACCCTGCAAAATTTCAGAAACCAAATTGAACATCAGGAGCTCTCACCTTTCCACCAATGTAATGCGGCGTATTAATAGGATATTATCATGGTAATGTGTCTAGTTGAACTATACCTGCTGCTAAAAGCCTCCAAAAGGTTATCAGGTGACCATACTTGGCCCCGAAAAGAAGAAGAGGTAACACCTGATATTAGAGGCAAAACTTGAGTAATTCTTGAATGTTTTCACTAAAGTGTAGATTAATGGAAGGCTGAGAAAAGTTTGAAGACTCACTTTGAGAGTCATCGATGGCTCACCGCAGAACATCTCTCGAATCTTCGACATGGCGGCATTCGCAGTAGGTAGTATTACACGGGCCACGCGGACAATATCTTCTTCTTTCAACTCAAAGCTCCCTCCCCATTTTATCTGCTGCCTATAAATGAATGAGGCCTTCAAATCATTAAACTCAACTTTTCATCAATAATGTGTACAGAGGAAAGTTTTGAGTAGAAAAGATTAAGTACCTCTGGGGCACAGAATCTCTGAAGAAGGCCAAGCCCAAAATCAGAATACCCAGGTGACAAACTGCGGAGATGATGCTGCAAGCAAATAGCCCCCGAAATCTTAATCTAAGAACAATTCCGCGTGAGAAATATTCTTAGTAAACACAAATTGCTCGTACCTGAAGCTAAAATCTTTGGAAAATGAAGACGACAAGAAGAACATCGACCCGAAACCGAACCAAAGCGACGATTTCGCGACGTTCTTCCACATTATCAGTTCCAAAATCCTCTCCCATAAACCTTCTACTTTTATTTGTTTGTCGTGAGAAATTACTTCTGCATTGCAAGCCGACATCATCGGCATTAGCTCAAAACTAAGAAAAATTAAATCAAGAACCAAAACATTTTGGAATATAACCCATGAACCTTCTTAAGATCTTCACTTACTCGGCAATGGACTCGGGATCGGAGAAGGCGCCGAAGCCGCCAGATCCAACTTCTCTTTGATCGCCGCCACCTTGGTCCTGCTCTGCTTCCTCCTCCTCACCCTCCCTAGCTCATCCTCCCCCCCATGGCCCAATTCCCTCTCATCTCTAGCAATATCCTTCTCAAGCCTCCGCCGAGCCCTTCGAGCGTTCCTCGGTGATGCGCAACCGATGAGCCCATTGGCGGCGGCGGCGGCGGCGGCGGCGACCGCCGCCCTGCCCTTCCCTCTCCGGCGAGGCGTCGGGGTGGGGGCGTCGAGGCTCTCCCTCGGGGGGCGGGGGTGGGGGGAGGGGGAGAGGATGAGGAGCTCGTGGAGGGAGATGCGGCTGCGGCGAGTGTGGTTGGTGGAGAGGTGGAGTGGGGACGGGGAGATTGAGGATCTTCTTGGTTTTGAGTGAGGAGGAGAGGAGCGAGTGTATGGGGGAGTGGAGGGGGTGGGGGACTCGTCCATGGTGGGTTGGTGGAGGAGGAGGAGGAAGAAGAAGAAGAAGAAGAAGAAGAAGAAGAAGAAGAAGAAGAAGAGGCGTTGAGAGAGAGAGAGAGAGAGAGAGAGAGAGAGAGAGAGAGAGAGGAGGAGGAGGAGGAGATTTAGGGGTTATGGAGGGGGAATTGTTTGGAGATTTTCTCGTTTGATGTTGGGGAATATAGCCGTTGGAAGAGGGATGGAAACTCTCTGTTCTTTATTATGATTTTGGTGGGCTTGTTTAATGAAGGGGGAAGTTTTGAATTGAGGAGAGAGAGAGAGAGAGAGGGGGGGGGGGGCAAAGAAAAAGGGGAACAGCATCAACGGCTAGGAGAGGCATGGACTGATGAGAAATTGTTGCCTACACCAGGTGTATAAGTATATCCGTACATATTATGCATCAGACATGCAACTGTCTATCCGGTAATAACTAGTGGGTCCTGTTTGAACTTGGGAATAAATTTTTAAAACTCGTTTGGTTCGGAGTTAAGAAAAAACTATTATTTCAAAAATAGGATTAAATTCAGGGTTAAGATAGGGTTAGAGTATTTTTGTATTTGGTTAGAGGTTGAAGTTAGTTCAGAATAGTGAAAAATAATGTCTGATTGAAGTAGGTGGGATAAAAAAAAATAATAAGTAAAATAGTATTTTATTTGATTGGAGTAGTAGGGTAGGGTGGGATTAGCTGGGGTTAGCTAACCCCACTCTAAATTGGCTATTTGGGGTTAGCTGGGGTTAGCAAATCCCACCCAAATATATTATTCCGGAATAGTTCATTTAGGGTGGGGTTAGCTAACCCCACTCCACCCCACCAAAAAACTATTTTATCCACTATCATTATTATTCCACCTATTTTAACCAAACATTATTTTCCTTAATCCTGAACTAACTCTAATTCTCAATCAAACATAAAAAATATTCTAATCCCACTTTAACTCTGAACTTAATCTTATTTTTGGAATAACTAGTTTTTTCTTAACCCTAAACCAAACGGTAGTGGGGTATAAAAATTTTCTTATATGATTTGCAAAGTAAAAAGTTTAATTTTCTTTTTTTTTGAAAGACTTTTGTACTCATGATTTAGAAAGATAATATATGTTGTCTCACATTCGAAATAAGATTTTTATCCAAATATGACCATAAATAATAAAAATAAATTTCATTTAAGTACAAATTAGGAGTCTAATTTTTGACTTATTGAAAAGTATTAGCATTTGTGATTTGATAGGATAGTGTACTTAACGTGCAAGTTATTACGAGATACGAATTTGAAGGTTGAATTATCTGTCCAAAAATTTGATGATGCTCTTATCTTGCAAATGCAAGTAGTCAATTAAACACACATACATGTACACCGAAATGTCTCCAAGATGTTAACAAGTTAATGTTAATACATCAAAACATATATATGCACCTGCGTAGGATAAGTAATTGCACTCTATTTTAGGTCAGCTGTTTATTGAGCGCGCATCTGATGATACAATACAATGTTAAATCCATGATGCAAAATACAAAGGAGGGATTAAAAGGCTCAACGGGGTAAGGAACAAAATTAAACTGTAAGAATATATTTGTCATTTATTATATTTGCAGGGACCTTTATGAAATTAACCCTGGGAACTTGCATTCACTACATAAATAAATATATAAAAGCACAAACTGGAACACAGAAGAGTCACCAGCCTTTCTGAAAAATACTGGGTAAATAACTGCTAATATTGATTGCACTCCACAGTCAAATAGGGAATAGCGCAAAAAATTAAACATAGGAATAATCCTTTTATGCAAAGTAAATCACGATAATACAGTTCTTTAACAACATCCTCCTCATTCGTAAGGAACATGAACCCTGTCTGGACCTTCCTTCATGTCCTCCCAAAGCAAATCAGAGAGCGCGAGTGTTAGTTTCCCCACTTTTCCTGCACAAAAGAAGCAAATGTTAATCTCATCAAATGGAACCGAGAGCAGACTAAGTAGCGACAAAGATTATTATTACCATCGCCGATGGGCTGACCATCCCATTCAATAATAGGTAATATAGGAAGCCCACTTCCCACAAACATCATCTCGGCTGACTCCTTTGCTTCATTCAGAGTGATATTCGCGGTGCTCACACTCTTAAGAAGGCCCTTCTCAACCAATTTTGGTGCCAAGGCCAGTAGCCTCTTTGCAGTACATCCGCTCAGGATTTTATCGAATGAAGGAAGCACCAAATCCTGGCTTTTGCTGATAAATGCGACATTTACATTAGGCCCCTCTGCAATATACCCTTGCTCATCGATCCATATTGACGCGAATGCGCCTTTCTCTTCCGCTTCCATTACAGCGAGAACATTTGGGAGGTAGTTTACGTTCTTCATTGTTGCAAACATAGGAGGTTTCATTGGGGTGTTGGATGTAACAACCTTCACGCCTTCTTTGCACTGAGAGTAGTCATCGCCTATGACGACAGCATAGAATGCGGCTTTAGGGCAGCCTTTGGGTGAAAGCAAGAAATCACCAGGGCCCGCGCTCAGCCAGTATCTGATCGAGCCTTTCTTGCACTTTGATGCAGCTGTCATCTGGATGAGTATCGTTCGTAGAGTTTCACGAGGAAAAGGTAGAGTGATCTTTGCTTTCAATGATGACCTCAGGAACCGGTCCAAATGTGTATCGAGCTCGTACAAGTAGCTATGAACGTTGTTGACAGAGATAGTTCGTAATTAGACATACATGATGTCCCATGAATAATTCATGACGATAAAATGTTTAGATTGATAGGCTCAAAGCTTTTTAACCTAATAATCAAGCATTCAATTTCTGTGCCATAATTTCACAGCTAACAAATTGAGTTGGATCAAACAGCCCTCAACTATGAACGTTTGGCCAAGAACTAATTAAGTCATAAATTGCAAATATCCAGGACTCTGGATTTCAAAAGATAATACGCCAGAGAATAGCTTTTGTCCTTGATCTACGATACTAGTTGATAAAGTATACAGGTCTTTAGAGGTTAGAATTTCATCTTATTCTGAAAGATTGCTTGACCAAGATGAAGAACACGAGATTGATGCACAGGAAATTACATGTGACTAATGAGCAGAGAAGACCATGGTTAAAGAACAACAAAAACAAATATACTATAGGTTAATGTAGAAACATATTTCAAGAAATTATGCATATGAGGCCTGTTAACAAGGTAGATGAAGAATTTTTATTCCTTCTCTCCTTTTCCTTTTCTTTTTCGTTTTTCTTCTTCTGTTTTTTAAGATCTAGGGAAGGTAAATGTCCAATATTATCAAAATAGTATCGTACCGCCTAGAGAACTTCAAAACATAAATGTAAATAGACAGAGTGACAAGTTTAGTAAACATAAAACTTGCCAACATGAACATCTCTCAATCACCTTTACAAAAAATCAGAAAATGATTCATGAAAACAATACAAGGTTAATAGCAGTTCCCTGTACTCGATTCATTAAAATCTCACGCATGCACATAGAACTTTGGAGAAGTAAAAAAAGATTCCCCTACGTGTTCAGCATCAGGACAACAATTTCAGAGTATTATAATCGCAAGGATCAGTATTAAGAGCTGTGCTTACCCATCCATGAGCATCGCAGTATCAAAAACACCGTGTCCTCTGTGAACCATGTGATCATCAATTGGAATAACCATCATGGCCGGATCAAGTATGATCGCACTAATGACGCTAGAGTACATCGCTGGGTATGCCTGTTTCCTCCCAGCTCCCCATTGTTCTTTCAGCTTCTCCAGCACCTACCCAATCCAGCAAAAAAAAACTTTAATTTAAAATCACAGTGGCCCGAATGAGAAGCATGGAGACCTACCTTACTGCAAAACACGGAAATATGTCAAGATACTTGCTTCCTCTCTAAAAACTAGTATATACTAAAAAAAAAACTACGGATTTCATCTCTACTTTGAGGATTTTTCAAACTAATATCTAAACATTGGAAAGTTTGATTCTAGTACTCATTTATATAATATCTTTAATTTTAGCACATTAATCCAATCAGAATTTAGCTGTATCTGTGACATTTTCGACAAAATATGTGGCAACCTAATAGAAAACTATTATATTTGATGAAAATTCATAAAATCTAATGGAATTTCACAAAATTTTCTAGGTAGTTTTAAGAATTAAAAAACAAAGCAAGGGTAGTAGATGACAAAATCAAGGTGCCAAATTTAATTGATCGCGCAACTAAGTTTTCCATGAAAAGAATCACCTCGACGGAGCAAATGGTTTCCCCAGTTCCACTTTATAACGAAGGAAGTAAATCCCATAGGAACCCAAACACTAAATATAAGCAATAGTAACAAAGTGTAGCAGTTTACCTCTACCCCGGTGGCGTACACCGGGACTTGGACATGGGCCCCTGATTCAGTAAAAACAAGCAGAAAAGTAGTGATAATTAGAACAAGCCATGAAAGTGTTCGACGAAATGCGTCAGCTAGGAACAAGAGCGGAAACCGAGGAAACAGAAACCTGGGTTCGGATCGGAGGAGCCATCCATGGCGACAAAAGGCGAAGTGAGTGGAAGAAGAAGAAGAAGAAGAAGAAGAAGAAGAAGAAGAAGAAGGGAAATGGAAATGGGATGGGGCGGAGAGGGGTGAGGGGGTCGCTTAAAAGGGGGAACGAAGACATTGGTTTCCGTTTTGTCGAGTAGCAGCACTGCACCTAACTGATGAAGTCGAGTTGCAGGACAAAAAAAAAAAAAAAAAAAAAATTCAACGAGAAATTTACTGATTCCCCCTCAAATACAGACAAATTTGTAACACACCCCTCAACATCGGGCATTCGCAAATTTAAGAAATTAATTTTGCATGCACTTTAAAATACATAGTGTCTTTTTTTTGTTGGATGTATTAGAGGCGGCTACTGCAGTGATAAATAATTTTATTTGGTTACATGCAATTGAAAATCATATTTATTAATTTTATCATTCCATATCGGAAACAAAAGTAAAAAATCTTTCTGTTTAAATGGTGATCTATGAAACAAACAAAAGCAAAAAGTCTTTATGTTTAAATAGTGATTTAGAAGATAATTTTATCGGCAATATCATAATTACTTCCTAATCCTAAACTATAATTGCTATACCCCAAACATTATTATTAAATCCTAAGGTATCGTTTGGTTTGAGGATAAGCAAAAAGTAGCTATTCCAGGGATAGGTATAAATTGAGGGATAAGTGAGGATTAGATCAATTTTGCGTTTGGATGAAAAGTGGGTTATATTCGAGAATAGAAAAAATAGCGTTTGGGTAGTTAGATAGGAATAATAGGAATAAAAGTAATTATAGTAGTTAAATAATAATATTGTATATAATTAATTAACATCAAAATGTTAAAAATATTAAGTAAATGATATTTAATAAATTAATTAATTACTTTATCATGAATATTATTAAATAATCATAAATGTTAATTAATAAATTAATATATATTAATTAGGAGATTAATTAATCATTAATCAATTATCCTAATTAATAAATCATTAATCAATTAACCATGAGTACTTTTAATTAATAAATTAACTAACTATAAATAATTTGATAAGTTAACAAATTAAGTTAATAAATTAATATATTAGTAAATTAATTAATTAATGAATTAATTGTTTAATTAGTTATATTGGTCTAAATATTAATTAATTAATCAATATATATATATATATATATATATATATATATATATATATATATATATATATATATATTAGTTATTATATAAACACACTAAATAGTTATTAAATGCATTAGCTAATTACTTAATTATACATTTAGTTAATAAATTAAGTTGATAAGTTAAAATATTAATTTGTTAATTATTATAAATATTAGTTATCGTTTGAATAAACATATTAATTAATTTATCATTTGATTAGTGATTGATTATAAATAATCAATTATTTCTTCAAGTATTTAATTAAATATACATTAATCTAATAATTCAAATGGTTAGTAAATAATTAAATAAGTTAATTAGTTATTAGTTAGCAATATGTATAATTATTAGAAACTAATTAGTAGATAAAAATATTTTAAGGATTTGATTTGTTAAGAATGTAATATACTAATTATCATAGTTTAATAAATAAATTATTATTTAAAGGGAAGAATAAAGACCAAGAGTTGCTATTCCATAGGGGAGGAAGAATAGTAGTCCTCCTCTCTTAACGGGTTATTCTAGAATAACCCGTTAAGAAAGGAATAGTCTTTTTTTACCTCGTTTGGTAGAATAGAGGGATAAACATTTTTATTCCATATTTATCCCCCAACCAAACATAGCCTAAAAGTATTATCACTACACACTAAATTCTAAATTCTAGCTTCTCTATATGTGTATGCCATCATATATCAATAATATTGTGGGGTATCTAAAAGAGTAGAGTCGCCAAACCATTTCTAAAAGTCCATTCATATTCCGCCAATTTTTATTTTAATATTTGTTTTAATGAAAGTTATTTGCTTGACGGTGAGGTTCAACCAGTTTTGTCACGCTGAAACTTTATAGATGTGTCGTTAGTGACTTTTTAATATTGTTAGTGTTTATTTAAATCACAAATCACTTAATTAATTTCAATATATTACGTATAGTTAGGGGTGTCAATCCATCATTGCTCATGAATGTACTTTCATTAAATTAGCTTCGAGACGCTGCTTAAGAAACGAGCCGAACACGAGTAATTTTTCACTGCTTAATAAACGAATTTAACACGAGGTCACGCTCGTGTTTGGCTCGATAACAAACTTAACACATATATTTTATATTTATATAATTGATTTAATTTATATCTTTATATATAAATAAATAATTATATATAATATATATTTTTTTATTTAAATTTGAGTAAAATAAAAATATAAATGCAAGCTTAATTATAAAAAGATTCATTTGTATATAAAGTTTTAACTATTAGATCAAAATCTAATGGATAAAATTTTATAAATTTATTTTTTTTAATATATTTAATATATATTTTTTTATTTATTTCGTATTGGCCGGCTCGTTTATTAAATGAGCGAACACGAGCCGAATTTTTCGGCTCGATACTTTAATGAGCTCAAATTTCTGCTTAATAACGAGCCGAACACGAGCCGACCCCCGCTCGTGTTCGGCTCGTTTACACCCCTACGTATAGTTAGATATTTTAGCCAAATACTTTTGTGTAGACGGCATTTTAATAATTTTTGTAAATAGTGAAAAGTAGTAAAGGGAACTGGATTTTATTTTTAAATATCACTGTAAAAATTTCTAATTGATTAAATTATTCTTTCAAAATTTTATTTAACCAACCAACTCTTTTCTTACTAACTTAGTACCATGTTGGACAAAAATGAGAAAGAGAATGTATTATTCATCGTCTTTAAAAAATAGTGAATCATTTATTAATTTTTAGATTGATATTGTTGTTTATAATTTTTTTTTTTTTTCAGTATATGGATTTTGAACATGTTTGTGATGTTGTTAGAACAATATGCGTATTATTACGAGTTGAATTAGAATACATATGAAAGCACCAAGTTTTTAGCACTTAGATATATACCTTGTCTACTAGTAGTTTTTAGATCAAATATTATTTCACTTACCACCACTCAATCCAAGTAGGCTACTATAATCCTAGCCCTATTCTAGCTCAATTTGTATCATGACAATTTTTGTTCGATTGTTAGAATTGTATAAGTAGGTAGTTAATATTTTTTTGGATTGTTAGAATTGTTTATGATTTATTAAATTTTTATGTGATTATTAAAATTAAAGAAATAATTTATCATTCATTGTTTACTTTCTTTAGGAAAAGATGGTAAATGATCCTCGGCTTTTTAATTTTATTAACATTTTTCCATCCTGCCATTGCATTCGACAAAATCAGATTTATTTGAGCAAATAAAATTATGGCAAGATCATTTGGCCGCCAAATTCAAAAATAAAAATTTGAGAAAAAAAATACAATTTTATTTATCGCACTTTTTTCAACTTCTGTCAAAATAAATAGTTAAAACTCTCACTTACCTTAAAACTCTACTTTTCGTCTAAGTTTTTCCGATCCAAACATGCTATTTATGTAAATGGTTTTATTGAAAGAATTATACTGCAATAAATAAGCCCAAGCACCCTCTTTGTGTTATGTGAGCCAGTAAAGAGTATAATCAGTGGTAATTGATAAATTCGTACGAAAATAATATTTTTTTTAAAAAAGTTATTTATATTAATGTGTAACGTAGAAATTTTTTATTGCATATTATTATTTCTACATGGAATAATTGTGACATAGAAGGCTCTTGCAACTATATCTCATAAATTATCCCGAATAGAAAAAAAATATCCAAGCAAAGATTTTTCATGACATACAAAAATGCAAGAACAAAATTTTTCTAAAACATCATGTCACGCCCCGAATTACACGTTTTTTCAGACACGCCCCGAATTTTTCTATACAAGAAATTTTTTTTGTATAGAAAACGATAACTGTACCTGTAAGCAAATTCCAGCTACAACAAGTAGTATAGACAACAAGTAGTATAGAGCTACTAAACTAACCTGAATATAAATAAACATCAGGTTCACTATACATACAAAATCTTTCAGATACAAACATCTCTCGCTCCAGCGAGTATCTAGTATAAATATGTACATCAACCAAAAACTAAAATTACATGTAGTTGATACTCCTCTAGAACGACAATCAAGAAAGGGATCTAACTCACAACTCCCTTTCCATGATCAGAATTAGTGAAAGCAGCAGCCAGAGAAGAAGGCTCTACAAAAAGGAATCAACAACTCGGTATTAGAACTACTGCAAAAATAAGTAGTCCTCAGTGGGTAGGGATGTCAATGGGTATGGATACCCGAAAAATTATCCGAACCCGAATCCGAACGGGGCGGGTATACCCGAGCTAAACAGATATGGATTTGATTATGGATATAAAAAATAAAAACCCGACGGATATGGGTACGGATATGGATTTTGTGTATACCCGACCCGAACCCGCACCCGAACCCGAACCCGAAAAAATTATATATATATTATTTATTTATTTATGTAAAATATAAAATATATAAAATATTATAGTAAAATATTTAATTATGTTTATTTATATAACATGAATGTATTTTGATTGTATTTTATTGTGTTTTAAAATTTTGATTTTACTATAATATATTTTAAAATATGATAAAAAAAATTCATTATTTTGGGTTTGGGTTTTCGGGTTCGGGTTTTCGGGTTCGGGTTCGGGTTTCGTGTTTTTGGTCGGGTCCGGATATGGGTATGGATTTTTAAAACCGTCGGGTTCGGGTTCGGGTTTTTGAAAACCCGACCCAAACCCGACCCGTTGACATCCCTATCAGTGGGTACCGCTACCGACCTCAACGACTCACTCACTAAGTTTACAGAAAGCATGTATAAGGATAGTAAAGGAAGCTGGTAAAACCCTACAGCTATATGCCACTATACTATCGCTAACTAACACTAGCTATTGGTAGATATGCATCCCCCTGTAACAACGACTATATTGTCAAGAGACTGCCAACAAGCCCATTCCGCCTTCGTCCGAGATATACCGCACACCACCATTGAGGTGGCCGGTCCTAAAGCACTGTCCAAACAGAACTGCTGCGACAACAACGCTAGTAAAACCTCACTCCGGAACGGCACTCGTGGGAGTGACCCAACCGAGTATGCAAGCGTATCTCTGCTGAGCTCAATTAGGCTCTCACAGCGGTAGTCTCCGCAACGATCTATCAACGAACACTCACGTGGCCTTGGCACAATCTGATGCAAGAAACAAAAATCTGGGTTCACTGTCAACCGCGACGGCATCCGACAATCCGGAACAGTTTACATACTACTGTAAAATAAGTTCGGCACCCCAGTACGAGCGTAAACTAATCCTAAACTAATTTGGGTATCCACCGCATACAAACATCGACGATACAAATGAACCAAAGCTTCTAAAGCTAAATATGGTAATTTTCAAAAAATGACAATGTAGGTTCTAAATATTTTCTCCTAAATCAATTCCAAATCCAACATGTAAAATTAAACTACTAGCTTAACTCCAAATTTAGATTTAAACACTAATCCATGAATTCGAGTACTAGTAAAAAAATACACAGATAATACATGTCGACGATGCTAAAACTTAGAAGATATTCTGACGATATTGGTAAACTTCAACCCACGAAAAACTCGTCCAACTGTGGTGAGAAGTCGAAAGGAGGGAAAACACGCGCTCGCCCGGCCTCCCAATGACGGTTACCTCGCCCGGCCTCCCAACAACGTAACCGTGACGCACGCGCTCCCGAACGGCCCTCCGAATCAGCGTTGGAAATCTCCCGAGCTCAAATTGGATCTCTACCTCAAACACGATCCAAACACGATCCCGGGCATGTTTGTTTCAACGTAAGTAGATTTGGGGTGGAAGTGGACTTGGGGTGGAAGTGGAGTTGGGGTGAAAATTAGTTCACTTCTGCTGTTTGTTTCTAACTACGTAAGTGCAGTTCTGTTGTTTGTTTGGTAGGAAGTAGATAATGTAAAAAGTGTAACTTTCCACCCCTGGTATACTTACCTCCAAGGTGATATAATTGTTTATTTTGTAACTTAGAATAATAAATTAGTATAAATAAAAATTAATATAATTATATAGGTATATATTTATGTACATGTATAATTATAAAAATTTCGCTCTTATCCTCAACAAATTTTCCCCGCTTTTTCTATTTTTCCAACACAGAAAAAAAAAAAAAAGGTGTGAGTTGGTCGGGAGGAGAGGAAAGCTGTAGAGAATGGTAAGAGTTTGGGTTGGGAGGAGAGAAGAAGTAGAGGTAACCCTAACACTCTTGCCTTTTCTTTTAGTTCACCGAATTTGACTTCGCCCCTATGGGAGGGTGAAGTCAAATTCATTAGTTTAGGTGAACCGGACTTACGGGCGTAATAAAATTACGGTGAACCAAACAACGGAAGTGGTCAACTTTCACCGAAAACTACTTCCCCCTTCCCACTTCCACCCCACTTACGTTGAAACAAACAGGCTCTAGAGAGAAAAAGGATCTCAGCTAACCAAGTTGATAAAGACGAGGGTGAGTAGGTGGCAACCTTATCCACCAACAACAACAAAAAAAAGACCATAATACCCCTTTACCGACTGAGTATTCGATTCGATTTGGTTACCCGACCGAGCACGATTTGTCACCTCTCAACCCGTAAGCTCACAAGGTACAGGTACTCAAGATTTCCCGATGTCGTACCGGTACTCAACACTGAAATCCTGCACTTTGCGGATTTCAGCGTCAGAATTTCACTCTCGCCTCGCGTCGAGTCCGTTTTGGTCCATTTCGCGCCAAAACGACTCCGACTGGTCCCGACACTCTCCAAATGTGTCGACAACCCTGAGATGCTGAAATCACACAAGCTGCAGAATACCAGGGATACTACACATCAATACAATATAAAAGTTATCAAATAACCCTTAATTAGACATTTTTTTTATCTTCCATGGCACAATAGAATTGGTTTAGAGCAAAACTTATAAACAACACATTTTTCAACTTTATAACCCTATTTTGCCATCAGAACAAGTTATTTGAAGATAACTCATTTAGTGTGAAAATTCTATTCAGTAATTGAAAGTTTGAAGTCTGATTTTTGTTCCTTAATAACCTTTGTTTGGTTGGGGGTTAAGGGGTTATTCCACCCTTAACCCCCATATTATTCCCAAATACCCCCAAAATTGTGTGGGGTTAGGTAACCCCACCCACTACAACAAAATATGTTTTAAATGACGCTTTCTTCTAGCGTCTTTAATATTTAGCATTTGCCGACACTACAATTAAGCGTCGCCAATAAATATATTTTTATCAAATATTTATATAAATTTTCCGACGCTATATTAAAACGTCGGTATATTTATCCCGACATGTTTATTTAACGATTTCTTACACGACGCTCTTACAAGCGTCGTGATTATTTTTGCCGACGCTTTAAAGCGTCGCTAAATATCATGTAAAGTGTCCTTAAATGCAAGATTTTTTGTAGTGACCTAACCAGGGATAGCCCATTTGGGGTGGGGTTAGCTAACCCCACCTAACCCCAACCAAACACTATTTTTTATTTATAATAAATCACTATCCTTCTTATGCCACCTATTCCAACCAAACATTATTTTTCACTATCCTGAACTAACTTCAACCTCCAACCAAACACAAAAATACTCTAACCCCACCTTAATCCTGAATTTAATCCTATCCCTAGAATAACTAGTTTTTCTTTAATCCCGAACCAAACAGTAAATAAAAGATCTTTATATATATAATTTGGTAGAAAAGTATATTTCATCTACAATATAATTTCACCTACAAATCTTATTCCGACAAAAAATAATTTGAAGGTCGAATACAATATGACATTTTAGACATTTGATTTACAATCCTCACTACCAAATATATAAACATCTTGAGTGATTCAAAAGGATCTATGGCCTATGGGATAAGATATCTATACGTACATTCAAACAGGGCTATAATTTTTAACTAACGCTTTCTCAATCAGTATCTTTTTTAATATTTGAATAGTTATACTTATTTAAATAGAAAATTTTGTTAAATTATACCTCCTGTTAGCTATTAAATCTTTCACTGGTGCAGGGACCCACGCGATGCGACGAATAAAATTATTTTAGTAAATATTTACAGTTTTAATAAATAGATAAAAATGTAAAAAAAAATTAAATTGTAATGCCATTATAGGATTTATGCAGAATGAAAAGGAACTGAAGAAAAAATAGTAAGGAATATATGACAATTATGAAAATAAATTTTAGTAGTAATAGTTAGTTTTAACTATCTAAATTGTAAAGACCCATTTTTATGCATTAATGAACCAAACAACTTATATATTATTTTAGTATGCTGATGCAATATGACAATTTAATCAATGTTCTTAATAATTTTACTTTGTCAATTTTTATATAACTCAAATACCTTATTTATGAGTAGTAGTGTACAATAAAGAAAAAACATGAGGAATAATTTTTTTTTTGTTTATCATTTATTATGAAACAACGCCTAGTAAAAAGTAAAAATTAATGAGACAGTAAGCGGAAGAGGTAATAATTTTACGGAGAAGACAAACAGACACACTATGAAAGAGCGAACAAAAAGCTAAGTGATTGAAGAGTAACATTTAATAAAAAAAAAGCTGAAGAGGCAATGATGTTACGGAAAAGACGAGCGGACACACCGTGGTGTAGCTAACGAAGAACAAAGCGTTTAAAGAGTAGAAATCGGAAAAGGAAGAGACGGAGGTGAATCCATGGGCAAAATTTAAGGAGAGTATGCCACGTGGACTAAGATTATGAAGATTAATAGTGTTTTATTTATAGATTACTTTAACATTTTTTGCTAAAAGCAATTAAAATTATTGTTTAAAGATCACTAATATAATTTTAATTTGGCGGACTTAAAATATTATTCCTCCAACAAATTAGGTGAAAAATATTAGAAGTTTCACAATAAGACAACAAAAGTAGATATATTTAGTATGTTATAAGTAATTTAATTGACTACACTTATTTAAAATTTATAACCTAAATAGATAAAATTATTCAGATAAAAAAAATTAAAACTTGAGACGTATCAAAAAAGAGAAAAAAAGGAAAACCAGGGGGAAATTTCAAATATGCTACAGTTGAGGGGTTTCTCCACAAATCATAACCAAAACATCAGTAATGATGGAAAGGTTGGGTTCTTCTCTTTCATTTTCCTAAGTTAGTGGTGACAACAATTGGCTTACGACACAGAAAAAGACAGGGAGCAGGACAAACAAAATCGGCACCAACACAATTATAAGGGTTAAAAAGTTGTCCTCACCTTAAACACATTAAATTGCTTAAAATTATTGGCGATGAACCCGCAAAATTCACAAACTTCTTAGGCACTATTGCTCGAAGTAGAAAGGATGCACCATTGACATATAGCGATTGGAGGCACATGCCTTTGGACAATAAAAAGATAATGTGGAATACTGTTAAGGTATCAATATATTAGCTGGTTTTTCTCTATATCTTTAATATTTTATCATATTTAATCAATTAAATAAATTTGTGAATTTCTTACAGTTAAAATATAATCTTGGAGATGATAATTGGCCATGGATTATGAAAGCTCCTGGAAAAAAATAAAGGACTTCAAATCTGGTCTAAAGAAAAAACACTACGATGCTCGTAATACTTATGAAGATCGTCTAGCTGATCGCGATTCGAGAGTCCTCCTAAGAGCAGTGGAGACAATTGATTGAATACTGGGATAGTGAAGAAGGACATGTACTTTAATAATTTTTCATTCTTAATCATATTCATTCTTTATTTCTTTTAGTGTAGCTATATAGATGTATTTTTTAACCAAGTTGATATTGTATATAGACGCGTAGTTTACGAAGCAAAAGTAATCGTTCTAAACAAATTACTACTCACACTGCTGGCTCAATAAGTTTTGCTCGTATTCGTGAAGAAAAGATAAATCACTAAATTTACATATCCTTCTAAGTTGATATATATACTACGACACGAATTCATTGAATTATAACTTTTTTTTATTTACAGCAAAAGAAAAAAGTTGTGCCAACTAGGGCCGAACTATTTAAGATTACTCATATTCACAAAAATAGGGACCCGAGACCCGATGAATGAAGAATGTGCCAATATAATTGTAAGTAAACTAATTTTTTAATTTGGTGAGCATGGGTAATCTTAAATAGTTCGGCCCTAGTTGGCACTACTACTTTTTCCTTTCGCTATAAATAAAAAAAGTTATAATTCAATGAATTCATGTCGTAGTATATATATCAACTTAGAAGGATATATGAATTTAGTGATTTACCTTTTCTTCACGAATACGAGCAAAACTTATAGAGACAGCAGTGTGAGTAGTAATTTGTTTAGAACGATTACTTTTGCTTCGTAAACTACGCGTCTATATACAATATCAACTTGGTTAAAAAATACATCTATATAGCTACACTAAAAGAAGTAAAGAGTGAATATGATTGAGAATGAAAAATTGTTAAAGCACCTGTCCATCTTCACTATCCCAGTATTCAAACAATTGTCTCCACTGCTCTGGAAGGACCCTCGAATCGCGATCAGCTAGACGATCTTCATAAGTATTATGAGCATCGTAGTGCTTTTTCTTTAGACCAGATTTGAAGTCCTTCCATTTTTTTCCAAGAGCTTTCATAACCCATGGCCAATTATCATCTCCAAGATTATACTTTAACTGTAAGAAATTCACAAATTTATTTAATTGATTAAACATGATTACATATTAAAGATATAGAGAAAAACCAACTAATATATTGATACCTTAACAGTATTCCACATTGTCTTTTTATTGTCCAAAGGCATGTGCCTTCAATCTCTATATATCAATGGTGCATCCTTTCCACTTCGAGCAATAGTGCCTAAGAAGTTTGTGAATTTTGCGACTTCATCGCCAATAGACTGATCAAATTCATTAAAAGTTAGTGCCAACTGTTCACCATCACGCGTAGCCCATATCTTATGCATGTGAGTAGGACCTCTCGCATTCCTTGACTTCTTAGAAGAATCTGTTTTCAAAATAATTAAAAAAGATAGTTAAAAAATAAATATCTGATAGTGATCAATTGATTTTCTATATTACATTCCTAAGTTTTGATGAATATGCATATCTTAGGAATTAATAATTAATACCCACATTTTCATCAGGTTGGTCATCATCAGAACTAAATTGATTGTCATCATCAACACCCAAATCAAAAGGATTCTCCTGAATGTGACCTCCAGATTGTCTTAGCGAGTGATTATTTGATGATATATCTTCTTGAATAGGATCACCTAAGTTGTTTGTTGCATTTGAAGGACCAATTGTAGAACGTCCTGGATGAAATCTTGTGCGTGCCATAGTCAATTACTAAGCCCGGCCTCCTGCCAAATAGTTACGAAAATAATAAATACTAAATCTTTATGAATTAGTGAAATTCTTATATACTACTTACACATGAGTTTTCAATATCATTTAGTAACTTGTTATCTAAATAAACAAGAACTGTAAATATTATGAAATATGAACAAAGAGACATTATCTAGTCCTAAAGTAAATAAGTTAGAATCATTGAAACTAAAATTAAATTACAAGAGAATGAAGACAAAGTAATGAATCAACCTTATAACTGAAAATCAATCACATCAATGATCATCATTATCAGCTCCATCATCCTCTGAGTTGTCGCTTTGTATAGCATCTTTTGGATGAGTAATATCAAAAGGTGTATTAACAGTTGTTCCCGGTATATCTGTCTTTGCTCAGTTACTATTGTCAATATTAGTACTACTAGTGCTTTCTGTATTTAAATTACTCTCTAAACCATTCGGGTAGTATATCTCCATATCATCTCCACACTCTTCCTCTTTTGCAGACATATCAAACTAAGTCCCTAGGTTTTGTACCAACTACAACATGTCAATCTTCCTCTAAGGGGTCTTGTATATAAAACACTTGTTCAACTTGTGATGCTAGTACAAAAGGTTCATTTGCTAAATTCTCATTACTATATAACAATCGATTGAAGTTAACAAGTGTGAATCCAAATGTCTCAGCATCAATTATGTACTGCCTTTTCACTCTTACCACTTTCTGAATATATATACATTTAGTCTGCATGGTTGGATTGTGGTCCCAAAATCATTATGAAAATCAACAACTGCTCACATAAGCTAGAAGCCAATATCTTTTATCATGACCTATAAACTCTAAAATCCTCGGAGGCGAAAAATCATAAGCATAGGAGATCCTCATTCATGACTTTTCAAATAATAATAAATCAAGAAAATCTCTATTTCAAAAAATTGTATATTACATTTGAGCTGCTCTAATACTAAACTAAGGAAAGCTTGCACGCTCGCTAAAAATTTACTTCAAATCTTTACCACCTGATGCAGTTTAAAGCTAGATTCTTGTATGATAATGCTCCTAGCTGATACAATTAGATATAAGAATGTAGCCCAAATGTAGCATTAACTATATGAAGAGAGATCAAAGCAACAAAGGAACGCGCAGCGAAATAAAACAGAGATATCACATCACCAACAATGCAACATATAATCATTCCTTATTCTTCCACCAAAAAAATTTGTATCTAATTATCAGTTAAAAAATAAGTATCAAAACTTCCCAATAATCATTATTTCAAATGCCACGACAAAATAAAGGAGATAAGCTTCTACACATCTCAACACTAAGCATCGAAATATAAAAGGTTTTAAACTAATCTAGTGCAGCTGGAAGTGTTAAAGGTACAATTCTATAATGGCAAAATCAGTTTGGCAGAAGGTTACCACCGCGTTCACCCAGAGAAATGAAGGCAAATTCGTGCTTTCATTCGGAGCACATTAATGCAGCAGTATTTTGCCGTCCTACACAGAAGTAGCGACAAAGGTGAAGAAATTGGCAGAAATGGAGGGCAGCAGTTGGATGCAAAATATGAAACATAAATGGAACAATAAAAAAAGGCTATATAGAAGGAGATGAAGAAAGGCTATACAAGGAATTGATCCTACGCGGGCGAAGGAAGGGAACAGTAGCGATGCGAGGATCTCTGAGAAATCACGCCTGGCGGTGCTCTGTTTGGAGGAGTGGAGGAGGCTTGGTTCGAAGCAGAGAGCAAAAGGGATTTTTGGATGATGGTGGTTCTTGAATCTTGATCTGGTTGGAGTCGAGGAGGTAAAATTAGGGCGGCGGCGTAGGGTTTCGATCTGAACTCTGAAGACGGGTTTTTTTTTTTTTTTTTTTTTTTGGGTCCAATCTTGATGCGACATCCCGGCTTCTCACAAAAAAAAATAAATAAACAAAATAGATTTAGTAATTTATTAACTGCGGGTTGTTATCTAAAAGTATCATTAATAACTAATTATTACACGTATTTTTTTATAAAAGCCACTAAAAAAAAGTGCCACCAAATATGACTTTTGGTGCTGTGAAACATGCATATGGAGGAGTACAAACAATAACTTTTATTTACTTCAAGATAATGACTAATTTAATTAAGATTTTTCAGATCGTATCCATCGCCGTCCCGCTAATAAAATACCTAAGACGATAGATCCCGCACATGTACTCAAAACCTCTATTTTTAAAATTAGTGAATAATTTTCTCAATAAAGTTCAAATGATGTGATAAAAAAATATAATTAATAGTTATAATATTTTGTTGCTAAATAAAATAAATATTTTATGCTATTATGTGTTGGCACACAAGAATTTTTTTCACCGGCACGGCTCGGCACGCACCGTGCCGTACCGTGTCAGCCGGTTTCCGACACGATCCCGTGCCACGACACTTAAATCCTTGAACCTAATATACAAGTGAATGTTTAACAACTAACATGAAACACTACTAAAAATTTAGAGCCTTAACCGACCGTCCCTAGCTCAAGTTGTAAAGGGCTTGGTAGTTGGTATCTAATGTCCTAAGTTCAAATCTTAGTTGATTCATATTTTCAGCTAAGTTTATTTCTAAAAAAAATAGATGAAGCAAGTAATATATTATCTATTTCTCAAAAAAGAACTTAGGACCTTAAATATCAGTTTTTAAAGTTTAAGAATGAAACGGAAACGAACTAATATGGTACATGTTACCCAATAGTTATTATTCAACTAATAAGAGAAAGTCCATAATTTATTAATGGATTTTTCAAGAACTTGGAGAATATTGTGCTTCTTTTTTTTTCCCATCAAGTTGCTTGTAGGCCCTTTACTGTTAGAGAAGTTTGGAGTTTAATTTTGAAATTCTTTGGACTATACTTGCCCTTTCAATTGGAGACAACTAGAAAGTGCATTTTATACTCTTTGTAACCACGATCCATTTTATCATACAAGCTTTATCACACTTAATAAAAGTACTTGTTATTCAACTTATGGTGTCTCAACATTCTGGAAGAATGATCTATGTCTTAATTTCTACCTCAAATAGCAATGAGGGTATACCAAAAATCAAGCAACAATAATCACTTATTACTTTGATCACTTATGCTACAAATTCTTGTACGGAATGCAGATCCTTCGCGTCGACGGTCCTGAAGCAATGTCCTCCCAGAAGAGAGCGGAGATCGCATGTGTTATTTCACCAACCATCCCTATCAAAGAATTCGTGTCGTAGTATATAAATCAACTTATAAGGATATATGAATTTAGTGATTTACCTTTTCTTCATTAATACGGGCAAAACTTATTGAACCAGCTGTGTGAGTAGTAATTTGTTTAGAACGATTACTTTTGCTTCGTAAACTACACGTTTATATACAATATCAACTTGGTTAAAAAATACATCTATATAGCTACACTAAAAGAACTAAAGAGTGAATATGATTGGGAATGAAAAATTATTAAAACACCTGTTCTTCTTCACCATCCCAGTATTCAATCAATTGTCTCCACTGCTCTGGGAGGACTCGAATCGCGAACAGCTAGACCATCTTCATAAGTATTATGAGCATCGTAGTGCTTTTTCTTTAGACCAGATTTGAAGTCCTTCCATTTTTTTCCAAGAGCTTTCATAACCCATGGCCAATTATCATCTCCAAGATTATACTTTAACTGTAAGAAATTCACAAATTTATTTAATTGATTAAACATGATTACATATTAAAGATATAGATAAAAACCAACTAATATATTCATACCTTAACAGTATTCCACATTATATTTTTATTGTCCAAAGGCATGCACCTCCAATCCCTTATGTCAACGATACATCCTTTCCAATAGACTGATCAAATTCATTAAATGT
The DNA here is from genome assembly GCA_025177825.1 of Aechmea fasciata. NCBI lineage: Eukaryota > Viridiplantae > Streptophyta > Magnoliopsida > Poales > Bromeliaceae > Aechmea > Aechmea fasciata. Next base: position 4,229,638 of record CM045933.1, read on the forward strand.
TAGTGCCAACTGTTCACCATCACGCCTGGCCCATATCTTATGCATGCGAGTAGGACCTCTCGCATTCCTTGACTTCTTAGAAGAATCTATTTTCAAAATAATTAAAAAAAATAGCTAAAAAATAAATATCTGATAGTGATCAATTGATTTTCTATATTATATTCCTAAGTTTTGATGAATATGCATATCTTAGGGATTAATAATTAATACCCATATTTTCATCAGGTTGGTCATCATCAGAACTAAATTGATTGTCATCATCAATACCCGAATCAAAAGGATTCTCCTGAATGTGACCTCCAGATTGTCTTAGCGAGTGATTATTTGATGGTATATCTTCTTGAATAGGATCACCTAAGATGTTTGTTGCATTTGAAGGACCAATTGTAGAACGTCCTGGATGAAATCTTGTACGTGCCTTAGTCAATTACTAAGCCCTACAAAATAGTTATGAAAACAATAAATACTAAATCTTTATGAATTAGTAAATTTCTTATATACTACTTACACATGAGTTTTCAATATCATTTAGTAACTTGTTATCTAAATAAACAAGAACCGTAAATATTATGAAATATGAACAAAGAGACATTATCTAATTCTAAAGTAAATAAGTTAGAATCATTGAAACTAAAATTAAATTACAAGGGAATGAAGACAAAGTAATGAATCAACCTTATAACTGAAAATCAATCACATCAATGATCAACATTATCAGCTCCATCATCCTCTAAGTCGTCGCTTTGTATAGCATCTTTTGGATGAGTAATATCTAAAGGTGTATTAACAGTTGTTCCCGGTATATCTGTCTTTGCCCAATTATCATTGTCAATATTATTACTACTAGTGCTTTCTGTATTTAAATTACTCTCTAAACCATTAGTATAATATATCTCCATATCATCTGCACACTCTTCCTCTTTTGCAGACATATCAAACTAAGTCCCTAAGTTTTGTACCAACTACAACATGCCAATCTTCCTCTAAGGGGTCTTATATATAAAACACTTGTTCAACTTGTGATGCTAGTACAAAAAGTTCATTTGCTATATTCTCATTACTATATAACAATCGATTGAAGTTAACAAGTGTGAATCCAAATTTGTGCTTCTTAATCCCTCTGCCTTCAGAACGCGCATCAACCCAATCACATTTAAACAACACAACCTTTGCCTTTTCATTATAGTATAGTTCAATAATCTCTTTTCGAACTCCACAGTATGCAACATCTCCTTTGATAGAATTTTGATCCTTTGCACTTGAAAAACTAGAGGTGCTTGCAACAACAACAACACCGCTATTTTGTGTTCTTCGTCTCTCATCAACATCTTTCGTATGAAATTGAAATCCATTAATAATATATCATTTATTTCTTCTTGCTATTATTAGAGGACCCGCTGCCAACTATTGAATTTCCTCTGGGAACTCCACATTCTCTTCTCTTATCAAATTACGAACTTATTAAACAATGACAAGCCAATTAGTGTCTTAATTCTACTTATATAATTATTAAAAAATTAAGTTCAAAGTGATCTAGACTTACATGAAATTTATATAAGTTATGGGGTTCCCAAGAATCTATCTAGATTGTATCCAACACCTAGAGAGGGATGAATAGGTGTACCGGCCAAAAACTACAAATTCTCGATGCGATAAAAGTAAATGCGAAAAATAAAAACATACCGAGATTTACGTAGAAAAACTCCAACTTGGAATAAAAAACTCACGGGACCAACACGCGAAAAAATAATTCACCAAAAGAAAAGATTACAAGGTGATTACCGACTCCACGGACTTAACCTCTCTTAACCTCCTATGAATCTCCGCGCAATCCTCCGGGTTGTCCACACCCTCACGTTCGAGTCCACGAACGCACTCACTTCGAATCCACGAAGCAACGAACACGTCGAATCCACGACACCACTCGTATCCACGAGCCAACGATTCGAATCCACGAACCACCTTCAATTAGGCCGAATCCACGACGCCGTCATGAAGAATACCATGAATATGGTGATCCTTCACTGGGAGTAATGATCAAAACCAAGAACGAGAACTCCAAGCGAATACGTAGATCAAATCGACATATAGTTAAGCAATTGCAATATCTCGAATTGATCTAGAAGAGGTTATTATATAAAAAAATAGGTTTTAGATGAAATCCTAGCCTCTAAGGTTTCTCAAACAAGTATTTTCATGAAGTACACAAAGTTATAGAACCCTAATATCTTATTTATAGACTTTAGAATCAATTGTATTCGGATTATAAAATTTTTTAATTTTTACATTGTGTACCGGTATACTTTTCAAGCTGTTATCGGTAACACAATGACGAAAGATAAAATTTCGAAGCGCTGTTACCGGTGACAGGCTTGATGGCTATACCGGTATAGCAACAATGGTTGTACCGGTACACTTTGTAATTTTTCTAAATTTCCAGATTTTCGAAAATTATAAAATTTCGATACAATTTCTAATCCGTTAAACAATAATTTTATGATTCTAATGCCTACAACTAAGTACGAATCACTATATTATGAATTAAAACCTTACCTGGACATCGTGATTCACATCGTGAGCAATTTTCATTTTTTTCGAAGTCTTGGATTCTTCGACCATCTTCAATCCGCTCCGATTCTTCAAGGCTCCAACTCAAATCACGAAACTTGCCAACAAAAAATTCTTAACAATCTCTCATTTTGATAATTTTGTGACAAAACACAAAAGCTTACTAAAATTACATCATAAAATAAAAACGAAGTTCAATGTCATCACCAAAACATCAAACTTCTCGCGTGTAATCCGAATACAATTTGAAACTCAAAAATACATCAAAACTTCTAAAACAGACTTTATGACTTAGACGCAATTAGGAGTCTTGAAGTCTTGATTTCCTGCAAAAAAAAAAATTTCAACAAATTTTTAAAAATATTTTTATACCTCTTTTTCCCTTTTGTTCTTTTAATTTTCTCTACTAGAGTTCTTAACACAACTCCTCCCTCCTTAAACTCACAACTCCTTCTCCCTCCCCAAACTCATGTCTCCCCCTTCGTATATGCATCAAATAACAAATATCTTCTTTCTTTGTACCTGTTCTCCGTTCTTCCCCTTTTTATCAAAAATTGTCAAAAAAAAAACACAAATAGAGAGAAAAAACAAACTAAACAGAGAGTAGTCATGTCATAGTTACAAATCTAAATGCAGAATAGAATAAACATCAAGTATCAAGCATAAGGAAACTAGACATAATCCTAAGCTAAGCAGTAAAGATCAAGGCAAAAATCACTCAGTCGCCTCGTCGTCGTCATCATCGCCTTCTGCGTAAGAACCAGAACCTCCAGCCTCAAAAGCATCAATGGATGATGAAAGGAACGGTTGTCTAAAAGCCGACCGCTGATAGGTCGAGTGTGTAGTCTGTGGGAAGATGTCGTCATGCCTACAGCCCATCTTCTCTAGGATTCTCTTGATTCCTTGCTCAAGGCGTTTAAAGCCTTTCTTCAGCGAACCAACTTCACGATGGAGTGAGTCAAGAGTGACTACTCCCCTTGAGCTCGAGAATATTTCACGCTCTGCATGTCGTGAAGGTGGAGGTGGAGATCGAGCAGCTGAACTAGATGCAGCATGCGGTGGAGGTGTCTTGATCTGCTGGAAAGTCTTCAGTGTGCTCACAGACTTTGCCCAAGTAACGGCGTCAATCGAGCCAAGTCCAAAATCATATTTCTCACACCTAGTATCTACTCCGTTTCCCCGTAAAATTCGAGTGATGAGCAACGAAAATGGTAGTAAATCTCGCCGCAAAGAAGACTGAATAACATGTACCATCCGCTGCCATATCAGAAATGGTATGTTGACGTTCAATCCATAAGTCTGCTCGGGATGACCAAGAAAATATAGTAATACAAGTCGATTCCACCGAATCCTCTTGGTTCCAATAGTCGGCTGAACGTTGTAGCACAATATTAACGACAGGAGATGATACTCTGGGCGCAAGTCCTTCGATTCCACAACTGCGCGATTTGTTCTAACTCCTGCCTTGCAGATGGCTTCAATTACTGTCTCCCAGTGGGTCGAAGACTGAAAGGTCCCAGCTGTGTAGTGAAGCCCTGATGTGTCAACCTCCATCCCCAACAGCTCTCCAATATCATAGGGAGTGACCGCCATTTTCTTTCCACGTACTGTAGTCTCAAAAATAAAAGTCTCGGTCTCCTCATCCTGCACAAGAACTATGCCCCGCATGTAGAACTCCCGAATGAGTTCCACACAGAAAGGAGAGTGAGCCGCAACATGTCCAACCGGTTCGATAGGAGCTCTCAACAATAAGCGTCCAAACTCAGGAACCTGCTCAGTGAGTTCCTTGAAGTTGACGTGCCGCTCTGCAATGCAAGATCTGGCAGAAAATGCACGAACCCTCTCAGGAGGAATCTCTGCCATCCTCTTAGCTCGTCGCTTCCGAGCATAAGAACCACCTCCCCGAGAAGATTCACCAGCAACGCCCTTTTCTTTATTAGGTCGGGCAACCGTCTCCTCAGCCTCCTCAGCCGAACTATCCTGATAATCAAGATCAGACCCGTCAGACTCCTCAGCAGTACGAGTCCGTTTGGAAGTCCCTCTACTTCCTCTAATACGTCCGCGACCACCTCCCGTGACCATGAGCACCAACAGTACCAAAATAAGCGAAAATGTCATTTTCCTACACAAAAAATAACCGAACATGAACAAAATCTAAAAAAATTCTCTAAAAATAGCGAAAAATTCTCTAATAATTTCAGAATGCATAATAATACTATTTCAAACCCAGATCATGCAGAAAATTTCATCAAATTTGACGTTTCTCAAAAATTCCGAAATTCCAACAATATTGAATCCTAGAATATAAATCTGCGAAAATTAACGAATTATAATGTGTTCTAGATGTTTTAGATGCAAGATAATATGTTTAGACAGTGATTCACAGTAAAAAATTACACCAAAAATGATTAAAAACAGAGATCAAACAAGTGTCTCCGAATAAACCTAAATATATGCAAAAATCGGGATTATCACCTTAGATCCGAGCTAAATCTTAGCAAATCTTGAGAGAAACCGTGTATATCTGAAAGAGAAGAACTCTGAAGATTTTTAGAGAAAGAGAAAGAGTTTTAATGAAGTTTAGAGAGAATCGAAACTTGTAACCGGTTATATCAGTCGCTGTTACAGTGATTTGTACCGGTACACGATGAATTTGTACCGGTACAAATTGGCAGAATTTCGAAAATAGCAATTTTTTCTTTCAAAAAATTCTCCAAAATCAAATTAATTTTATAAAAATTAATGACTTCACTTCAAAAATTATTACGATGAAAATAAATTATTATTTGATTTCAAAAGACATCAAATCATTAAAATTTGATATTAAGAATAATCTAATAATTTAAAGTCATCAAGATACAAATTGATGAAAAATAATATCTAAAAATTTAGCAAAATTGACACCAATTTATCGCAATTCGTTTAAAATAGAGATTTAACTAATATAACACCGAAGGTGGCTCTTTGAGCATCTTTTTCATTCTATCACCTTATAACATCAAAAATTCTACAATATTCAATTTTTCAACCTTTTTAGTTTTTTCTATTAATTTTCATGTGGTATCTTCACACATTTGCCGGACGACCGGGGTGATAACTCTTTTTTACATGTGGTGGTAGTTTTCACACTTCCTTTGAACGTAACTCTTTCCACATCTTTTAAACATAGGAGTTTTTCCTTTTTTTTTTGAATAATTCAAACTCCCCCTAAATTAGACAATCTCACAATTAAAAATAATTTTGACGAATTTTAGTCGATTAGTAAATATCCAATCTTATTCAACATTCACAATCAAGATAAATTAAGTACCAAGAGATTAAAAATAATTTCAAAATTTTGATGAATATATGTATAAAGAAATCACATATTAAATTATCGTCAAAATAAGAAAAAGTGAAGTAAAGCTGATAATTAATATAAATTTAATTCAATTTGAATTGACTTTAAATGCCGGTTAGTGCTCTCGAAAAATATTTAATTTTTTCAATTTAATAATTTTCAATCATCTCATTTTTCAAAAATTTTAAATTTCCAAACGCCTTTTCTCAAATCAATTTTCTAACAAATGAATTTCAAGTACCAAAAATCGTCTAATCATATAATGCAATAAAAAAAAAATGCAACATGCACCAGTCAAATCATTACATAAACAATAAAAATAAACTAAGACGAAAAGTAAGAAAAGATATCACCTTTCCGAATCCAAACTTGTCGGATAGTTGGTTGTCTTGGCTTGTCGACGTTAGGCTTCACAACAAATTATTTCATAACGTCCGAAGTTGGCTTCACAGCAAATTAATCTTCTCGTTTCAAATATTTCATAACGTCCGAAGTTGGCTTCACAACAAATTAATCTTCTCGTTTCAAATAGGTCTCAGCATCAATTATGTACTGCCTTTTCACTCTTACCACTTTCCGAATATATATACATTTAGTCTGCATGGTTGGATTGTGGTCCCAAAATCATTATGAAAAATCAACAACTGCTCACATAAGCTAGAAACCAATATCTTTTATCATGACCTATAAACTCTAAAATTCCTGGAGGCGAAAAATCATAAGCCTAGGAGATCCTCATTCATGACTTTTCAAATAATAATAAATCAAGAAAATCTCTATTTCGAAAAATTGTATATTACATTTGAGCTGCTCTAATACTAAACTAAGGAAAGCTTACACGCTCGCTAAAAATTTACTTCAAATCTTTACCACCTGATGCAGTTCAAAGCTAGATTCTTGTATGATAATGCTCCTAGCTGATACAATTATATGAAGAGAGATCAAAGCAGCAAAGGAACGTGCAGCGAAATAAAACAGAGATACCACATCACCAACAATGCAGCATATAATCATTCCTTATTCTTCCACCAAACAAATTTGTATCTAATAATCAGTTAAAAAATAAGTATCAAAACTTCCCAATAATCATTATTTCAAATGCCACGACAAAATAAAGGAGATAAAGCTTCTGCACATCTCAACACTAAGCATCGAAGTATAAAAGGCGTTAAACTAATCTAGTGCAGCTGGAAGAGTTAAAAGGTACAATTCTATAATGGCAAAATCAGTTTGGCAGAAGGTTACCGCCGCGTTCACCCAGAGAAATGAAGGCAAATTGGTGCTTTCATTCGGAGCAGTATTTTGCCGTCCTACACAGGAGTAGCGACAAAGGTGAAGAAATTGGCAGAAATGGAGGGCAGCAGTAAATGGAACAATAAAAAAAAGGCTGTAGAAGGAGATGAAGAAAGGCTATACAAGGAATTGATCCTACGCGGGCGAAGGAAGGGAACAGTAGCGATGCGAGGATCTCTGAGAAATCACGCCTGGCGGTGCTCTGTTTGGAGGAGTTGAGGAGGCTTGGTTCGAAGCAGAGAGCAAAAGGGATTTTTCGAAGATGGTGGTACTTGATCTGGCTGGAGTGGAGGAGGTAATTGGGGCGGCGGCGTAGGGTTTCGATCTAAAGAGGGCTTTTTTTTTTTTTTTTTTTTTTTTTCTTGGCGCGCGAGGTGAAAAGTTCCCGCCTGTCTATTAATTAGCTCGCGATTTTTTTTTTTGGTCCAATCTTGATGCGACATCCCGTCTTCTCAAAAAAAAAAAAAAAAAAAAAAAAAAAAAGAGGTGTAGATTTGGTAATTAATTAACTGCAGGTTGTTATCTAAAAGTGTCATTAATAACTAATTATTACTGGCATTTTTTTATAAAAATCACTAAAAAAGTGCAACCAAATATGATTTTTGGTGTTGTGAAACATGCAGATGGAACCGACCGTCGAAAGAATCAGCGATGCAGACTGAGACCGACTTCGAATCCTAACCGATTCACATTTCTAGCTAAGTTTATTTTTTAACGAAATAAACGAAACGGATAGCGTGCTACCTATTTCTCAAAAAAAAAAAACAAAAAAAAAAAAAAAAAAAAGCAGATGGAGTACAAACAATAACTTTTATTTACTTCAAGGTAATGACTAACCTAATATACCAGTGAATGTTTAACAACTAACATGAAACACTACTAAAAATTTAGAACCTTAACCGACCATTCCTAGCTCAAGTGGTAAAAGGCTTGGTAATTGGTATCCAATGTCCTAAGTTCAAATCTTAGCTGATTCATATTTTCAACTAAGTTTATTTCTAAAAGAAATAGATGAAGCGGGTAACATGTTATCTATCTCTCAAAAAAAAACCTTAGGACCTTAAATATCATTTTTTAAAGTTTAAGAATGAAACAGAAACGAACTAATATGGTACATGTTACCCAATAGTTATTATTCAACTAATAAGAGAAAGTCCATAATTTATTAATGGATTTTTCAAGAACTGGGAGAATATTGTGCTATTTTTTTTTCACATCAAGTTGCTTGTAGGCCCTTTACTGTTAGAGAAGTTTGGAGTTTAATTTTGAAATTCTTTGGACTATACTTGCCGTTTCAATTGGAGACAATTAGAAAGTGCATTTTATACTCTTTGTAACCACGATCCATTTTATCATACAAGCTTTATCACACTTAATAAAAGTACTTGATATTCAACTTATGGTGTCTCAACATTCTGGAAGAATGATCTAAGTCTTAATTTCTACCTCAAATAGCAATGAGGGTATACCAAAAATCAAGCAACAATAATCACTTATTACTTTGGTCACTTATGCTACAAATTCTTGTACGGAATGCAGATCCTTCGCGTCGACGGTCCTGAAGCAATGTCCTCCCAGAAGAGAGCGGAGATCGCACGTGTTATTTCACCTACCATCCCTATCAAAGAAACAAATGAAGTTAGTTTATTCTCCTTTATTCATATAACTAAAAATTGTCCGTAAATTTTCAAAAAGAAATTGCAAAAAAAAAAAAAACAGAAATTCTATCTAGTATGTGTCACTGAGATGTGGCAATCATCAAAGTCGGATATCATTAAAACTGTATGAGATTCAAATTGAGTGATGTCTGACGGTGATAACTGGCATGTCTTAGCGAGGCCTATCTGATAGAATTTTCTTGGTTTTTTTGCCTCGAAACTTACCATCCCCAATTGGTTGATTGTCCCATTCAATGATAGGCAATATAGGAAGCAAGCTGCTCACAAACATCATCTCAGCTGAATCCTTGGCTTCCTCCACTGTTACATCTCTAACTACAACACTTCTCAAAAGACCTCTCTCAACCAGCTTATTTGCCAACACTATCAATCTCTTAACTGTGCACCCAAAAAGAATTCTATCAGGTGAAGGAAGTGTGAGCTCTTTCTCCTTGATTATAAATGCAACATTTGCATTGGGGCCCTCAGCAATGCACCCTCTTTCATCGACCCAAATAGAGGCAAAGGCCCCTCTCTCTTCTGCTTCCATCTTGGAGTGGACATTAGGGAGATAGTTCACACTCTTCATTGTTGCGAATAAGGGAGATTTTATCGGTATTGTGGATGTTATGATACTCACACCTTCATTGTGTTGTGAGAAGGTTTGGCTGATTACTATTGCGTAGAATGTGGGTTGTGAACATCTTTTAGGTGATAAGGAGAAGTCTCCTGGCCCTGCACTTAGCCAGTATCTGAGTGATCCTGTTCTACACTTGGATGCAGCTGCGAGCTGGATAAGTATGTTTCGGAGAGTTCTGCCGGTGAAAGGGGAAGAGATTTTTGCTTTCGACGCTGATGCCAAGAATCGATCTAAATGGGCATCTAAATCATACAAGTACCTGCAAAAAATTTTGTAGAAAATCAATTTGATTAGGGCAAGGGAAACTCGTCGCCTTTGATATCGACATCCATAGATGATAAGTATTCATTGATCAAGTTTTTGATAGTCTCCTTGACAAGCTTGCACGATGATTTGGTTCGATGTCATCATTGTTTTCATGTTCTAACAAGATCTGATTGTGACTGGCTCTCAATTAAATCCTTGATAGATTATGCCACTAAAGCTGAAATTTGAGATTTGAGTACTTAAAGCTGCTAAACTTAGCAGTAATTCAAGTGACAGTACATCAAAGCATTGAAAGTGGTGTAACCTGAGGAAAAAGAGGATGCATTCATGGTTTTAAGAAGATATACATGTTGGCATCTATAATGATGATAATTTAAAGGCATAGGGTTCTTTGAGTGTATGTTCCTGCAAAAATCTCCGAATTTTGTTGTACACATAGGATGCTTCTCTCTTATGTTATGTTCACTACATTTATAACTAAAAGCATGTTCCACACAGGCAAGTACAAGTGAGAAAAGCATTGAAACTTAAGAAATCCCAGTAAGGCATACTTCACTTGGTTTCAAGTTCTTTTTTTTCCCTCAAGAAAATAGAAAATGCGGGCAACATGTTCTCATGTACACAAAGTGCTCTTATTTCCATTATCATATTTCCAATCTGCAAATCCCCACTAATTATACAGCAATCTATATCTCACGATAGAATTGAGTTCATGAAATTTGTCAGCAAATGATCATTCATATCTACTAACCCGTTAAAGAGCATTGCTGTGTCAAAAACACCATGCCCTCTATGAACCATGTGATCATCCAGTGGGATCACCATTAAAGCCGGATCGAGGGTAATTCCACCGAAAACACTCGAATACATTGCTTGATATTGGCGATTGGCTTCCCGACTAAAATTTGCTTGCAATTTATCAATCACCTAGAGAACACACCACAACATGAATGAACTAAAACAAGAGTATATATGATCGATCAGTACGAAAATTACAGTATGTAGTCCCACTATATATGCATTTCATCATTTAATAGCAACCTTGTCACTTATGTTACTCTTCAACAATGTATCTAGCGGTATTCTTTGATTAAAATTGCAGATTCATCCAATGTCATTTTTGAGCGAGAATCAACATATGATCCATTTACTCTACGTGATAGAGAAAGCAAGAATATTGTTCAAGAGCTCATCGGTAGTATAATAGTAACATGTAAAACCATCAACTCGAAAAGTTTTATTTCCTAGTAGATCGCAATTGATTGATTTGAGAAATATGCTTTGATGTGAGGTGATGCAAAAACACTGACAAGAGTTCTGAGAGTGTTTCGTTGGGAATTCACCTCGGACGATGAGTAGACCGGAATGCTGATATCGACAGACTCCCTATCATCTCCCAGTGCTGCAGAAATAAATGCAAAACACATTCATTTCTTGGTTGAATAAACTATGCCGCAGTTTCAGAAACATGATTAGCATAATTAGCTCAAGATTGAAAAAAAAAAAAAAAAACTGAAAAAATTAGCTAGAGCAAAACTCTCCTGTTCTTTTGTCAGAAGGCAAGCTGATGAAACCTTTATCTGTTGGAGATGAAACTGATGAACAAGGCGAAGAGAATAATGAAACTCGGAACCGAGGAGGCGGCGGTTGGGATAAGGAGGGGAATGAAGGGCACAGAATGGGTTTACTGAGTAGTGCGAAAACCATTGGAATGTTGGAGTCAGATGATAACAGACACTGTTTCTGTGTGGTGAAGTAATAAAATGAGACAGTAAGAGTAGAGAGATCAAAAGTACTTGAGACTTAGCATGTTTCTCGTGTTCCTCAGCATGCACTGAATTGCATAGAACCATGCAATCACGGAACACTATGAAATTTCACTCTCTGGGTACGTAATGCAATAATTGTAGCCTCTTTAACTTTTTTTTTTTTTTATCCAAGTTTCACTTTGGTCCCCGAGCTTTAAATTTAACATCTGAACACCCCTTTAATAGAGAAAAAGAATTTAGAGTGTCCTCCACCTTGTGCCTCCATGCATCAGCAAATAACAAGCCCCATTGGCCCTTCATTCATCTTATAGTTTTAATTCAACCGTTCACTCTCTAAGAAAATAAAAGGTTACAAATTATTTAAACACTATGGCTTAATTACCACATTAGAAGAGTGTACTCAGCCACAGTTAAAGTCATAAATATTCTGAATGGAATAACAACTTCGAATCATAAGTCTCTAAATTGCACGCAAGTGCAAAATCAAAAAGATTTTCAAAAAGACATTATTTCAATATAAAATTGTGATATTGCCCATAATTAGACCATATGTTATCTCACATAACATCAAGAATTAGTTTAGAATATGTCCTGTATAATATGTCATATATAACTAGCTGTTACCAAATAAACAAAAAAGACCTTCTCCCCATTTTAGAGTAGTTGGGATTGGTACCTTCTTCCCTGGGAGTTAAATCCTGTGAACAAATCCCGCTCTACGTAGAAAAGAGTGTGCGCATGTAACCTATAAGCATCAAAAAGGAAAAAATAAAAAAGTAAAAAAGGTAAACTGAAATTCAAGACGAAGATTAAAGCCTCTATCAATAAAAAAGGCCTCGTTCCGCATATTGAACATTTAAAGGTGTTAATCCAGATGAGTGACGGAAAGTTTAATAAAACAAGAATGATTAATTTCAACTAGAATAGATTTTCAGTCTCTTGAGAAAGAACAAACACCATTCATATGCCAAAATGCCAGAGTTTTGTTTATTTTATGTAACTGCTTCAACCCACTGATAAGAACAATAGACTGCAATGGTTTTGTTCGCTGTACACAACTGCTTCAAACTACACGAAACAACAAATACCCTGAGACAGTTTGAGACTCAACGCCGGAGTTGTAGATCTCATCCTTATTATAGTTCAGCCAGTTGCTCATCTTTGCGCACCTCTGGCAGACGGTTTTTATTTATTTTACACAACTACATCAAAGTACAAGTTTACTACAACAGATCCTGAGAGGATTTGCGATTCAACGCGGTGTTGTAGATCGCAAGAATCCATATGTAGGTTGTTCAGCGATATTATTAGTCACTCAGTTGCTCTTCTTTGCATGCCTCTGGCAGAAGGATTTAAGCCTGTCAAGACCATCTTCGAGAGAAGATGGATCGATGGCGAAAGTGACGCGAAGCCAATTCTTCATCCCCAGTACACTCCCTGTACACAAATTTCATCCATCATCTTATATTCGCGAACTATGGCATGTGCATACCCAAACTAATTTGCAGGAAATAAGATATAGTGACCGTGGCATCATAACCTAACAGAATTGATGCTTTTCTGCAAGAAATTATGTTGGATGGTACAGGATGGATCAATCAATTTCTAGCATACATCTTGAATAGGACTCTTTCTCACTGAGATAATTCCTCTATAAACGCTAATTTCTGTTTTCTGATACAGACACCAATATTAGACTAATATATATATATATATATATATATATATATATATATATATATATATATATATATATATATATATATATATATATATATATATATAGGCCATGACTACTATACTATTATGAGTATTGGAGCCCTCATTCTCATAAGTTGTTTTCGATGAAGGAGCTCCAGAATCGACGATCCACTCCGTTAAATATGATCTAGAGTATTTGAAACTTCTAGAAAATAAATTTCGTAAATTTTTGAAATCATAATAAAGTCCATCAAGCGGGCATAAAATGAACGGTCAAAATCGAACGACGTCCTAAAAAGGATGATCGGACCCTTCAATTCAAGATCGGAGTTATTAATCTTTATCTAGGTAGTGAATAGAACTTTCTATCAAAAATTCAACAAATTCCGATTCTTTTACACCGTTAAACTAGCAAGTATCCCATACCGGCCATTAAAAATTGTCAAATTTGTGATCTCTTGATCGTAAGGTAAATGATGTCGAAAAATTATAAAATTTGATTTCTAGAAGTTTTAAATGTTGTAAATAACGTTTAACGGTATGAATCGTCAATTCGGAAGCTCTATCATCGAAAACGACTTATAAGAAAGAGGGTGATCGTACTCATAATAGTATAGTAGCCGGACCTTTTATATATATATATATATATATATATATATATATATATATATAGGCTAGGGCTACTATCCTATTAATAGGATAGGAGCACTTGTCCTATCAAGTTTTTAACCTTTGGATGAGAAATTGTAGGGTTAGGATGATATTAGTTAGTTAGAGTTGAATGGTCCCCCTAGGGTTGAGTGGTCCCCACTGGGTTATAGTATTCAATCCAATGATTAGAAATGTTGAAAAGAGTTGATCCAAAGGCTAAAAAATCGATAGGACAAGTGCTCCTATCCTATTAATAGGATAGTAGGATATATATATATATATATATATATATATATATATATATATATATATATATATATATATATATATATATATATATAACTAAAATACTATGCTATTAATAGCACCAAGTCATTGGTGCTACCAAGTTTTTGGTCGTTGGATTGAGAGATGTGCGGTTAGGATGATGTAGGCCCACTAGGATTAAGTGGGTGGTTGGTTGAATAGTATGATCTAATGGATGAAAATCATCAAATGGGTGGATCTAACGGCGAAAACTTGGTAGCACCAAGTGCTTCGTACTATTGATAGCATAGCAGGACTCATATATAGTAGTTATCGTGTTATTAATAGCACAAAGAACCCTTGTGCTCCTAAGTTTTTAACCATCTATCAATTTTGATGGGTGGTTAAAATGAGAGAGAAGAGAAATTGATGAGAAATTAAGATTCTCAATTTCTTATCTTTTAGAAAATCTTAACAAGTTCTCTTCTCTCTCTCACCTTAACCATCCATCAAAATTGATGGATGGTTAAAAACTTAGAAGCACAAGAGCTGCTGTGCTATTAATAGCACAGTAGCTCTACTCTATATATATATATATATATATATATATATATATATATATATAGAGTCCGATTGCTAAGTTTTTAAGTTTTGTGCTTCTAATAACTTAAGGTGAGAGAAGAGAAGAGAAATTGATGAGCTATTCAAAAAGACGAAATTGAGAATCTTAATTTGCTCATCAATTTCTCTTCTCTTCATTTTAACCACCCATCAAAATTGATAGATGGTTAAAAACTTAGGAGCACAAGGGTTCTTTGTGCTATTAATAGCACGAGCCTACTATATATATATAGAGTAGGGCTACTATACTATTATGAGTAGTAGAGCCCTACTACTCATAAGTTGTTTTCGATGATAGAGCTTAGAATCGACGATCCACTCCGTTAAATATGATCTAGAGTATTTAAAACTTCTAGAAAATAAATTTCGTGATTTTTCGAAATCATTTACCTTACGATCAAAAGCTCACAAAATTGACAATTTTTAACGGCCGATATGGGATACTTGGTAGTTTAACGGTGTAAAAGAATTGAAATAGGTTGAATTTTTGATAGAAAATTCTATTCACTACCTAGATAAAGATCAATAACTCCGATCTTAAATTGAAGGATCCGATCATCTATTTTTAGGACATCGTTCGATTTCGGCCGTTCATTTTATGCCCATTTGATGGACTTTATTATGATTTTGAAAAATTACGAAATTTATTTTCTAGAAGTTTTAAATACTCTAGATCATATTTAACGGAGTGGATCGTCGATTCGGAAGCTCTATCATCGAAAACAACTTATGAGTAGTAGGGCTCTACTACTCATAATAGTATAGTAGCCCTACTCTATATATATATATATATATAAGAGAGGCTAATATAGTCGAATACGAAGGCTTTCGTACTCACACGTCATTTTCGACCATGGATTTAAGTATCGGGAACTTGTTTAAACTTGCATACGGCACGATGCATGCCAAGCCGTGTTGATGCGTGTCGGTCAAAAAACTTCTTGTGTGCCGACACATAATAACATGAAATATTTTATTTTCTTTAGCAACAAAATAATCTAACTATTTATTATGTCTTTTTATCACATATTTTGAACTTTATTGAGGAAATTGCTTACTAATTTAAAGAATAGAGGGTTTTGAGCTGTGCCATCGACACGAGGTCTGTATTGTACTGGTATTTTGTTGGCACAGTACAACATGGTGGATACGGCCCGTGCCGACGTGCACTTAAAACCATGTTTTCGATAATGGAGCTTTCGAATCGACAATCCATACCATTAAATATAATCTAAAGCATTGAAACTTCTAGAAAACAAATATTGTAATTTTTTGAAATTATAACAAAGTCCATCAGGCAGGCATGAAATGAATGGTCAAAATCAAATGACCTCCTAAAATTAGAGGATTTGATTCTTCAATTTAAAATGAGAGTTATTAATCTTTTCCTAAATAGTAAACAGAATTTTCTATAAAAAATTCAAACGATTCCAATTCTTTGACACTGTTAAACTAATAGGCATCCCACACCACCATTAAAAATTGTCAATTTTGATATATTTTGATCGAAAGGTAAATGATGCCGAAAAAAATAAAATTTGGTTTCTAGAAGTTTCAAATGCTCTAAGTTATGTTTAACGGTATAGATGATCAATTTGGAAGCTCTATTATCGAAATCAACTTATGAGTACGAAGGCGATCATAGTGAAGAGTATAGTAGCAGGACTCTTTTCTCTCTCTCTATGTATATATATGAAGAGTGCGAGAGGAATATTCATGCCCTTAGAAAAGGATGGATGATGCTTTTGGAGTTACTAATATATGAGGGAACAAGAAAGATTTAGAAGAATTGACAAAATAATCTAGTATCGCATGATTGTCGAAAGCCAAAAGCCAGGATTAACCAAAAACCAGGATTGCAGTAAAACAAAGTTATGTCCACAAATGCGAAAGAGTTAAAGCACATAAATCGTAAGAAACCCTATCCATGGAAAGCAAAATTGTTCCTGAAATATGCTTGCTTGCTTGCTTCAAAACCTTATGATGAAACAACAATGCATTGGCTTTGAGCTGGGTAATCCATGGCTCAAATGGCAGACCACGTCCAGGCAATAATTACTAACTAAGCTTGTGATATTGGCTCGTTTCAGTTGAGCTAATAAGTGTGGATTGTAACTCGATGTAAATGCTTTCTTTTCAAGTAAGGAAATGTAACAGAAAGAAGAACAAAAAGAAAATTAAAATAAATTGAGCATGCTCTAAGTTACTCCTAATTCAGAGCAGTGACTTGATTAATTACCTGGTAATATTATTACTGACTCCTCTTTGGCGAGTTTGCTGCAGAAATCGACATCATCATGCATGTCCTCCAAACAAGACAAATTAAGTTTTACCTGCATTACATGAAATCAGTTTCTGAATAAATTGATTTCTCAAAAAAAAAAAAAAGTTTCTGAATAAATTTAGGGTAAAATATATGGACCACCCCCCAACTATATGCTAGTACGTGTTTACCAAATGGAGATAAAACTCCATCAGAGTTAAGCAGTGTCCATCAAAAACATTGAAAACATCGAGTATTTGGTTGAAATCAAACAATTCTTTACTTTGAGGTTTCAAAAGGAAAATATGCAGGAACCAGTTCCCGAATGGTCTATATAATTGGGGCTTGACCATACATATATATTTAGCCTAAAGCAAACAGTTTTCTATAGTTAGGATTTTCCCGCACCATCACGAACATAGAGCCTTCTGGCTTATGAGGACAAGTAATGCAGTCGATATTCTTTATTTTATCATAACATATATCTGCTGTTTCTCTTAATATTGCAATAATTTTGTTGAAGAAATCATCCTTTGTATTCTCGAGGATATGTGGAATTGCTCCCTGGCATACAGCCAACAGATGAAATCAAGATTTGTTAGGAAAGAAATGAATGAAAAAAAGGTAAATGACATCTCCATATAGTATGCAGAATTTTCTTTTTTTCAAATCTCCAAACTGTTACTTAATAAACTAAAACTCGCCATTCAAACAGCCAAATAGTCATATACCACATCTTATGTCCAAAGAATGTAGTACAAGAGTGATGCTAATTTTTTAGGAGTTCAGAAATTAATTATATAAGACCAAGGTTAACTGCATTGTATCGATCAGATGCTACATGCAAAACAAGAAATTATGAAATTGTTAACCCTGTTCAGCAGAAATTAGGCGGAAAGAATAAGAAAATAAGGTTCTGACTCTCTCACCTTATTTTCTCTTTCAATCTTTCCCTTTATAATTCCTGCTATATAGAAAAATAAAGAGAAACATCCAGTTCAGCAGAAATTGTATGGAAAGAATAAGAAACAAACTTCTGACTTTTCCACCTTATTTTTTCTTTCAATCTTTCCCTCTTTACATTCTTGCTATATTCAAATTCCCATGAAAATCTGCTATAAAATCTCATTTTTAAAAAGCAACTGCACATATATAATTTCTCAGAGCATTTCAAAAACAAATAAATAAATCATCACTAAATTGCTTTGAGATGAAATTATCTACTATATTTTTGTTGCAAAGCAATTTTCTGTGGCAATTCTTGTTCATAAAATTAATCAAATCATATATGAAAGTTACTTGATCTTATCTGATTAAAATATCTGTGAACCAAGGACACTGAATAGTAAAACAGAACAACAAGAATAAGTACAATACAGCATCATTTTGACTATCATAATAAACCATACAACAAACCATATCTATTAGGAATTCACATGAAGAACCTTTAAAAACATAAAACATTAACACAAACCTGAATAAAGGTTGCAGGATCTGTGGAGATATTAAGGAAGTTCTTTATAGAATCCACAACCTGTCAGATGAAAAACATGAAGAATACTTTTATGTTATTATGTTATTTTGATAGAAAAAACAAAGACAACCCATTATTTGATAGCATATTTTTAGCCATACAACAGATGGGAGAAAAAAGGGAAAGCCATATCCAACATATTTTGATAAATTATAGGGATTTCAAATGGTTGATATGGAGGTAGAGCACATTTGCAATTTTGTGGACATTAGCTATTAGCCATGTATAACAAACTTAAACATCTTGTAGATTTAGATAATAAACCTTTCAAGGATTCTTTGTAGGATGCAGGGCCTAAATTAAGAATAAAACAGTAAATAACTTCAACTGGTGCCTACCAGTAATCCGTAATTCATGGGAAAACCTCAATTTCATGGCAAAGCCTCAATATTGCTTGATCCAATTAGTAGAAAAATTATATTTAATCCCAACAAAATGTGGGTACAATAAATTGAGATGCTTATAAACAAATTATATTACTTTTTATCATGTTGATAATGCCATGTTTTTGCAACCAACCCAAACATGAATTCCAACAATATATGGCGTTCAATGACCATCACAAGCCTGAATATACATTCATGTAAAACAAGAACAAGGGTCCAGACGAGCAGATCAGTTTTTACACATTTGTCAAACATAGTAGTATTGGAAGTTAGTTTATGCCAAAATACAAAGCTATATCACATTTCTATCTCACCTCCCTCTCTACCACACGACAGTCTGATATTTAGATCAAATCAAGTCTATATTTGAACAAGACAGAATTTCATTGTACACCTGGCATGCAGTGTCTCAAATTGCCTTGGAAAGAGTTCATAGTAAACCACTCGCAGCCTCATATTCTGTAGCCTATTCCAATAATTTCCATTATTAATTTGACAAAATTAATGAAAGAGAAATATTATAAAGAAAGAAAATATTATAAATGACCAATTTGACACCAAGGGAACCAAAAATGAAAGCAAAGAGCAAACATGTACGAGAGACACTCAAGAGAACAAGTTACGAAATAGAATTTAAAGATTAAAATCACAAGAATCACCTTAGTTTCCCGTAGAATACCATTAGGGTCGCTTGTTGCAATCCAACCAAGTCGCCAACCAGGCACTACCCATCGTTTAGATATAGAACCCAAAGTGAGGACAGGAACAATCTCTCCAAAAACCCCCATTGGCACAAAGGGGTTACTTCCGAAAGCCAAATGATCATATACTTCATCAGTAATGACCATTATGCCTAGTTTTCTTGCAGTTTCAGCAACCTGAAGAGTTGAATGCAAACACTTCTCAATTCTCCATAAAGAAACACATGGGACAACTGAAATACTTAAAAATTTAAGATCATCCCCTGATGTCATGACGTACCAACCTCAGCCAAATGCTGGTAAGTAAAAACATTCCCACAGGGATTATTGGGGTTGATAACGACCATTGCAGCAGTTTTGTCATCCGCAAGAGCTTCGACTGCTTTGAGATCAATTTCCCACCCTTTCTCTGGGATAAGGTCAAAATGGCGAATCTCTAGACCACAATATGCAGCATGTGCATCATACATGATAAATCCAGGCTTCGGAAGCAAGATATTCGCGCCAGGGCGAGCAAGAACTGCAGTTATTACCTCAATGGCTTGTGTGCATCCACCAGTTAGGAATATATCATCCGAAGAAAGCTTGTAAGGAAGATCACGAGATAGATACTCTGCAATAGCACTGTGTTTTGATCCACAAAGTCAACAAAAATGATCAAATAAAATGGTTTACCTTTTTCACTTTATTATCATAAAGCAAGAAATAGAGCAATTCGTCAAGCAATAAAAGAGAAAATGAATCTAGGAGAAGAAACAATTACATGAAAATTATAAGAAAGTTTTCCAGATGACGCCTTGCATTCCAACAAAAGGAAAAGCTTCTCCAAGTATCGAACAAGACATAGATATTCTCTAGGAAAATGCATCACTTCCAAATCATACCAACAATAAAAGAAGGCAACCTATTCATATATTAAGGAATGAATTACACCATTGCTTCCTAAACTTGCAGTGGAATTTCGTCGAAGACTCGAAACTTGACACTTCTGCAACTAAGCATGAAATTCAATTGATTCCTCCATCAATCTCCGTTTAGTTTCCCTATTGGAGGGACGACGTGCCACTCAAAAGTATGAGATGCATGTCACATCGTTGGGTTGGTGATCTTTCAGTTATAATAAAAAAGGGTGTTTGGCCTAGTTTTTAAAAGGGATAATTGCCTATATACCCCTTATGCGTCTGAAAATATTCGATCTACCCATACTTTTTTTTTTTTTCTAAAATGCCCCTCATACGTTCCACCATTATTGCAAAATACCCCCAGCTTATCTCCGTTAAGTTAATCGGGTTAAACGTGAGTTAAATATCTACCACGCTTAAAAAAATTAAAATACCAATTTTACCCTTAACTTAAGGGCAAATAAGAAAGGTTGGTGACGGTAGAGGGGTATATTGGAAAAGACCAAAAGTCGAAATACTTTTTGTGCCCCTGACTTTAAGGGCAAATAAGAAAGACAGTGATGGTAGAAGGGTATATTTGAAAAGGGCAAAATAGTAATTTTACAGAGATAACAGAGTTACTTAACAGATTTTAACTCTAAGGGTATATTAGTAATAGATTGGAACGTAGGAGGGGTATTTTCAATATTAGCCTTCTAAGAGGGGTAAATCGGAAAATCGGAAACTTTTCAGGGGTATATAAGCAATTGCCCCTTTTTAAAAAGCGCTTTTGGATTGAAAAGTAATTTTCGGCCCAATAGAGTGTTTGGCAATTCCAGTTTTAAAATCTGCTTCTACTTTTTAGCATCAGAAAACTGATTTTAAAAGCCCAGAATCAGAAGCAGAAAAAAATTGCTTCTTGAAATCTGATTCTGATTTTGGACTCAAACTTCAAATTTTTATTTTTATTTTAAATTCAATGTTTAAATTTAAATTTAGTTTTAATTTTTAATTTTTAGATTTATTTTTTAAATTTTAAATTTTAACTTTTAAATTTTAAATTTTGAAAAAAATATTTCAAACTTTAAATTTTAATTTTAAATTTCAAATATCAAATTTTAGATTTTAGATTTTAAATTTTCAAATTTCAAAATTTTAAATTTTAAATTTTAAATTTAAGATAAAGTTTAAAATTTGACATTTTAGATTTTAAAATTTATATTTAAAAATTTGAACATTTTAAATTTTAAATTACAAGGTTTAATCTTCAAATTATAAATTTTTAAAATTTAAATTTTATTCAAATTTAAATTTTAAATTTTAAATATTCAAATTTTAAAATTTAAATATTCAAATTTTAAAATTTATATTTTATATTTAATAATTATTTTAAATTTTAAATATTCAAATTTTAAAATTTTATATTTTATATTTAATAATTATTTTAAATTTTAAATTTCAAATTTCAAACATTAAAAAAAATTTTGTCAAACAGATTTTCAAAATCGCTTCAAAAAAATCACTTTTATCTAATGTTAGCCAAACACTCTACCGCTTTTAACCAAAATCACTCCTCCAAACTAAAATCAATTTTTTAGAAATCACTTTTTCAAAAGCTAGGCCAAATAGCCCTAAGTGAGATTACTAGTGGTTTGTTTGGGCCAACACTATATTACCAACTACCAAGCAAGGCCTAAATCAACAAAGAGAGGCATCAAACTATCGATTCAAATTAATTTCACGATGGAGGGGACTGATTCACCTTCTGGCAGAGAGGACGCCGACGGTGGACGAGTAGGAGTTGAACTGGGCGGAGCGGACGGCGGCGACGACGGCATCTTCAGCGACAGGGGTGGTGCGGAAGCAGGGGAAGGCGGAGGGGTCGCCGTGGCCGAGGGGCACCACCGGCCGGCGCCCCCTCGTCAACGCTGGAAAGGATCCTGTTCAGCGTCCCCCGGATGCTCATCGTCCCCACGCCCGTGAGCTTCGCGTTGGGCCCGAATCCCCATCGCGTCCCTCCTCCTCCTCTGTTCTCCATCGGAAACAGAGGGGAGCGAGGGAGGAGGAGTCAGGGCTAGGGTTTGATTAGCAGGAGGAGATTTGGTATGTGGCTTTCTTATAAGCTGGGCCTTGGAGTGGAGCAGGAAATAGCGGTGGTGAGTGAGAATGCCAGATACGAGGAGGAATTTTACAATATCTCACTTGTAAGGCTTCGTTTGGTATTGCGGGGAGACTGGGTTACGTGCGGTGAGAAAGTACGTTGGAAAAATATCCCGTTTGTTTTCGTACGTAATATTGCGTTCCGCATATCGCGATGAGTCGGTTACGATATATTTTCGTTCGCGGAGAACGCGATATCACTATATCTTTTATAACTTCATTTTATCTAATAACGTTAGATAGGCGCAAATCAAATCTAAATGCATAATAAGATAATTTTTTTTTTTCAAATAAAAGTATAATATATATTTTTTTTTAAAATTTTTTTTTTTGATTAATTTGTTACGCCACGTTATCAATTATCTTTCGTTGCGTTAAAATTTTTCAATACAAAAAGCTATTTTAAAAAAAAAAACAATACTATATATAAAATAAGGTCAAAATGACTGGACACCCTACACAGCTACACCAGTTCAGCTTTGTTTCCTTTTCCTTTTATTGACACTTTTTGACAAGCTGGAATAGAATCCGGCAGAATGTCAATGGACGTCAATGCCTATGTATACTCAAAATTTTTTGTGAATCTAAATTCAAACAGTTCGAATTTAAATAATATTAAATTAGTACAATTTTGATTATAATATATATATAAAAACATAAAAATTTGGTAAAATTAGATTTGTAAATAAATTATATCTTTATCCGGCCCAATCCAAATCCAATCCGAAACCAAATCGGTTTTATATATTATATAATATATAGAAATTTAAATTTATACTTTCAAATTTAGATTAGATTATGATTATATGTTTAAAATTTGATAAACAGAAATGATTATTTTTGGATTCAGGTTTTCAAGGTTGGTTTCAAGTTTTAAATTTTCTTTTTGTTGGGTTCGATTTTGGCTATGAATTTTCAAAACTCAATGGATTCAGGTTCGACTACGGTTCGGATTTCGATTTCGGTGGTCAGATTCGAGCTCTGTGTTTGAAAACCTGCCATGAATCCAAATTGTTGGCATCCTTAAGAATGCCAATAGATAAATATCAAATCATATAATTAACCTATCCAAGGATTTATATAACTCTTTTATAATTTTTGTTTTAAAAAAAAAAAGAGATGTACATGTGATAAGACTAATAATAGACTATTGGATATGAAAAATTCTAGAATGCAACGGGTATATATGTGACGTGGCGCAACAAACAAATCAAAATATTTTTTTTAAGAATATATGTCACATCATGATTGTAAAAAAGTATTTTTATTGTACTTTTGTTTGAAAAGAAAGAATGTGATTGGCTTGTTATTAATGATGTTGTGTAAGTGTGACAGTGTAGAATACCTCATTGGATAGAGAGCGTAAGATTTACATTTATTTTTTAATGTACAAATAGTATTGCTCTATATATATTCCTCTTTCGTTACTATCAAATTATTTTCAATAGGATTTCCATATCAACAATCTAAATTGTCAAATATGATTAGAGTATTTATAGTCTTTAGAAACTAAATTTCATAACTTTTAAAAATTATTTAGTGGTGTCTCAAGTGGTCGCCAAAATGAATGGTAAAAATTGAATTATCTTAAAAAGATAAAAATAGAATTATTGAATTCAAGATCTAGGGTATCGATTGGATCAAATAAAAATGCAACTAATTTAGACTCTTTTTTGCCTTAAAAATGAATAAACATCACATACACGTATTGATCTAAAAATATTTTAATTTTTAAATCTTTTAATGTTTAGACAAGTGATGATAAAAAATTCATAGACGTTCATTCCTAAAAACTTCAAATATTGGAGGTCATGTTTGACACTTTAAATTATTGATAAGAAGAGTTTATGAGCAATGCTTCAATACACCATAAGTATTAAAATTAAACTCTTAATTAGTAAAGGGTATAGTTGGATTTTACATAAAGTAACCTATTAAATAGGTTACCAATTTGAATTTGTTAATATGACAATATTGGAAAAAAATTAGTAGTGTATACTAAATTTGTCAGCATCTTTTTATTTAGTTTTGTTACTTATCAAATTAGATAATACCAAATTTGTTAAGTATCAAACTCAAAAAAATATTGAATTTAAATTTAAAGTTTTGAAGTTGGTATTGTAATGTAAAATTTTAATTTCAAAATTTATATTAAACTTTTAAATTTTGAATCTACATTGTACTTTTAATCTGAAAACCAAATTTTAATTTTTGATTTAAATTAAAATTTTGAATTTGAACTGAAAGTTTTATTTTAAATTTGTGTCTTATATTTAAAAATTAAATTTGATTTATAATTAAGTTTGTTATGTTGCTTTGCATTTAAATTTATAATTTAGTTGTAATTTGAATTCCAACTATTGTTGTAGGTATTTGAGAAGGTTATACTATTTTTTAGTTGGATAAAATCGGTTTTGTAGGCCAAAATATTTTTCTATAACCAAAATACCCTTTAAATAGGTACCTGATGAATGGTACCTATGCCTAAATAGTAAGTAGCCTCTAGAATCATATTACATCTCAATTATCCATGCAAAAAAATAAATGATTAAGATTTACTTAAAATTTAGATGGTGTATTGAAGTATTTCTCATAGTTTATTATTCAAAATGATTAGATACTCCCGAAAATTGGATACTATCAGTAGGATTCTACTCCAACTCTCTTTTTGACTTCTTTTATTTTGGTTTTAACTTCTTTTATTAACTAAGTTAATAATTTTATTAAATTCTATAACTCAATCAGCTATTAACATTTACTAATCTAATTTTATTTGCTATAAAGTAGTTTAAACTATTTAGTTTGATAAAATTATCAATTCATTATTAGAACACATTGATTACTAGGCAGATGCTATTGTTGGAGGAGATGAGGAGCTTTGGATTGGAGGTAGTTCTTCGCTACAATTTGAGCAAGACTTATATCTATGGCCTTACAACCTATCTTACTTGAGAGGATCAAAGAAAAGCAGAGTAAGGATCCAAACCTGATGAAAATTCGAGCTGAGTTGGACAGTGGTCGAGCAGGAGAGTTCAGTGTAGACGCCTCAAGAGTGCTAAGATTTAGAGATTATTTATGTATGCTGGTGGACTCAGAGATTCAAAAAGAAATCCTAAACAAAATCCTGGAGGAACAAAAATGTATAAGGACTTATAGTCACACTATTGGTGGAATGGTATGAAGAGGGATATTAAAAGATTTGTATCGCGATGCTTGACTTGCCAGTAAGTGAAAATTGAGTAGCATATGTCGACTAGCAAGCTTCAGACACTCCCAGTACCTTTGTGGAAGTAAGATATGATCACCATGAACTCTGTGATTGGATTACCATAGTCACAGGGTGCAGACATGATGCTATATAGGAAATAGTGGATAGATTGACTAAATCTACAGATATTACGCCAATGCATGTTACTTGGTCTAGAGATATGCTCCTTGGGTGCACAATGATGAGGTTGTAAGACTACATGGAGTTCCAACCTCTATTGTTTCAGATAGAGATCCAAGATTCATTTCACACTTTTGGAGGAGTCTACAGATGACCTTGGATATTCAGTTGCATTTTAGCACAGTCTTTCATCCACAGACAAATGGATACTTTGAGAGGACAATTTAGATTCTTTAAGGATATAGTGAGAGCACACGCCCTCAAGTATGGAGGTAGGTGGCATTGACACCTGTTGATTAGTGATAAAGTGAGAAACCACATAGTACTAACTTGATACATTTTAAACTATAGGGTACTAAAGTGAAAAAAATTGAAACCACAGGGGGGTTTTTGAAGTTTTCTCTTAAAATTATGAATGTAATTGTGATTCTGAAGCAAGGCTAATATATGCAGTACACTGCTAAATGCCACAAATTAGTTCGTTGTACATAACAACTCCAAATTACAATAAACAACAATAAATTCTAAGAGAGAGATAGAGAGACTCAACTGGAAATTGCAGATCACCTCTTTATTAGTCCATTGTACATAGCAACTCCAAATTACAAGACACAAGAACAAATTGTAAGAGAGAGATAGAGAGACCCAATGGGAAGCTGCAGATCACCTCTTTATTTGCTCTTATTGAACAAGTTATTCACTCAATTCCTCAGCTTTGCATTCCTCTGGCAGAAGGATTTAAGCCTCCCAAGACCGTCTACAAGAGAAGATGGATCGATGGCGAAAGTGATGCGAAGCCAATTCTTCATTCCCAATGCACTTCCTGCGCAAAATATGCACCCACCACTAATTTCTCCGCAAGAAGTTAACTGTGGTACAAATATCTTTACACAAAAAGTAACAAGAAAATCCAAAGAACAATTGCAGCAAATAGAGTGGGGTTCAACAAAATTACTATACAGCAAATAATCTGCATTCATGTTAACTTGTATACTAAAGAGACAGCTTCCATCGATCGAGTCATTACTTAAACATGAATAATGATTTTCTACCAATGAGTTTTTGTTTAGATCCACCGGTTGAATTTCCCAATGTTTCGCTAATGCATATTTAACTCGTATTACTCTTTTTCACCAAGATGAGTTCTGAGTAAATGTCTCATTGATTGTTAAAGCCGTGAAGAAATATTTACGAATAAAAGCAAGCAAATTGCAAGAACAAAAATTCAAGTTCTTTGATCTCTCAGTTGAAGGAAATGAATCACATTTAAGGAATAAGTAGTATCTTAAAATAACGTAGAAAGTAATATGGATAGTGCCTATTTAACTGTAGCTTTACATGATTCCCGAGAGCTAAAACAACCATATAATTATTCGAAGAATTGAGATGTAGATTTTAATCTGGGACATCCTATCCATCTTGCGATAAAGTTTAACCAGAGGAATGAAAATGAAAGTAAGTTTTAAAAAAAATAGACTCATCACAAACTGAGCATCACTGAAGACTCCTGATTCTAAACAATGACTCGATGAAAACTATCAATTCAATCACCTGGCAGGACTATCACCGACTCTTCTTTGGCCAGCTTTCTACAGAAGTCAACATCATCATGTATATGCTCCAAACAAGATATATTCAACTTCACCTGCGTTACATGATATCAGCTTGAAAAAAAAACAACTTTTACAGTATGCTGTTCAGATTTTTCCTTACCATAACAAACATAGAACCCTCTGGCTTGTGAGGGCAAGTAATACACTCGATCTCCTTTATTGCATTGTAGCATATATCTGCTGTCTCCCTTAAGAGAGCAATAATTTTATTAAAGAAATCTTCCTTCGTATTCTCGAGGATATGAGGAATTGCTGCCTGGAAAACAGCGGCAACGGAGGTATAGATCAGATTTGCGATTCTTTACAAAATGAAGTGTTGGAAAAGAAAAATTGTTGTCGGCATCATCGACAAAGCATCTTTAAGGACATGGATATCATCATTTACCTGGATGAAAGTCGCAGGATCTGTTGAAATGTTAAGATAGCTTGCAATAGAATCCACAACCTGAAGGGAAGAATTCTTCATATATTTGGTTTTTTCGTTATTTCGATGAATAACGTAAAGCATAACTACTAAATAATATGTAATTTGTTCAGCCGCTGTACAGAATAAGGAATTTGTAGAACATCGCCATGATATATCGGCAAATAAAAACCAAACAATAACATGTAGAAGAAGTAGGGAAAGCAGAATTTCACATTTGGGGATATAAGTAGTCTGTTACTCTCTGTAGCAAAACTTAATAAGGTAACAATTTTTCCCAGCAAACAAGTCTTTGGGTTTACTCAAAAGGCTGTTATCTTTCTTGCAAGGTTTTAAGTGCCCATCGGCATGGGTCGTATCCACCGTGCCAACAAGATACCCGCACGATACAGATCCCGTACCGATGCCACAGCTCAAAACCCTCTATTTTTTAAATTAGTAAGTAATTTCCTCAATAAAGTTCAAAATATGTGATATAAAGACATAATAAATATTTAGAAAATTTTGTTGCTAAAGAAAATAAATATTTCATGCTATTATGTGTCGGCACACAAGAAATTTTTTGACCGGCACGCATCGGCACAGCTCGGCACGCACCGTGCCGTACCGTACCGGCAAGTTTTCGGCACAACCTCGTATCACGGCACTTAAATCCTTGCTTTCTTGTTTGTTATTTGGCCAGAGTTCAACACAAAATTCGCATATGGTTTTTGTCAGTTTTACAATTGATAATTAAGTAGCTCCTGGTACAAATGTAAGAAAACATTTCATAAATAGATATGGCCTGTTTCATTCATATCTACATGCATGTATGAAGAGAGAAAGAGAGAGTAGCAAGGACGCTTTTAGAAGCACCAAGTTAATTACCTGTTGATCGATCGAGCCTCAAAACTGACTCTAGCTAGGGCATTCAAATTTACAAAAAAAAAATCACAAATTTTGGTATCATCTACATAAAAGACCAGGTGATAAAAAAAATTCACAAATTTAAATGAATCTTTACTAGAAGAAACATCCACGGAAAATAACTTATTCCAGGGAACATGTATTTAAATGAAACTTCACTGAAAGAACATCTTTAATTTCCAAGAATTATTTTACCTGCACGAACACAATGCACTGTACTATCCAAAATTAAGAGCAACGATAATTGCAAAAGTTAGGATCAGGAGAATCATGACCTTAGTTTCTCTTAGAATGCCCTTTGGGTCGCATATTGCGACCCAACCAAGTCGCCAACCGGGCACCACCCATCTTTTAGATATAGAACCCAAGGTGACGACCGGAACCGTCTCTCCGAAAACTCCCATTGGCACAAAAGGATTACCTCCAAAGACCAAATGATCATATACCTCGTCGGCAATAACCATAATGCCAAGTTTACTCGCAGTTTCAGCAACCTGATCAATATAATATAATATAATAGAGTTGGACACACCAACAAATAACTAACTAACTTGTGCGATAACATGAGCAAATGAGAAAGTACTAAAGATGCGTAAGCATCTAATTATTAACCTTAGCCAAGTGGTGATAAGTGAACACATTTCCACAAGGGTTGTTGGGGTTGACAATGACCATCGCGGCCGTATTCTCATCTGCAAGGGCTTCCACAGCTTCAAGATCAATCTCCCAGCCTTTCTCCGGGATAAGGTCGAAATAACGAATCTCGATACCGCTGAAGACAGATCGTGCCTCGTACAAAGGAAATCCAGGCATCGGGAGCAAGATATTCACTCCGGGACGGGCAAGAATTGAGAATACGGCATCAACGGCCTGAGTACATCCTCCGGTTACAAATATATCGTCGGAAGAAAGCTTGTAAGGAAGATCGCGAGAGAGGTATTCGGCAATAGCACTGTGTTTTGATCAACAAAGTAAACATATATATATGTATATATATATAGGTGGTGATCAAAGAAACTGCTTCCACATGATATATCAAGAATAAAAATAAAAATAAAAAATTGAAATTACAAAACTCAGATACCGTAATGCGAAACTTGTTAAATTAATTGGAATCTTTAAAGCTACAATAGAGACAAAAATTTCAGAAAAAGGAAAAGAAGAAACAATATATATACTTCTAAGTTTTTAGTCCTTGGATCTACTCCTTGATTACTAATAATCATTGGATTAAACACTATTCTACCTACTACCTATACCATCATCATCTCAACCCTACATCTCTCCATCTAAAGACTAAAAACTCAAAAGCACCACTCCGGCCCATAGTGTTTTTAGCAATATTCTAGCTCAACTATATATATATATATATATATATATATATATATATATATATATATATATATATATATATATATATAGTTGAAGGAACAGTAGTTTTTCCATATTTGTAACAAAAAGTCAAGCGGTCGACTTGGTTAGTCAAACCCGTCACCATTGCACCCAATAATCTGGCTACAAAAGGTGTAATAGAAACTTTTTCACAAAACTTAGTTATTTCACTAATAGGAATGCCACGTAGTTCTCACTTGTGAGCAAAAACATGTTTGGTCCGCCGAGAGTGAAGTATCGAAAATAATATTTTAAAAAAATAATATTTTATAAGTTATTTGGTTAGCGAAAGTAGGTATAAAAGTCACTTTACAAAAATAGTGATAAAATGAGTTATAATTAAATCTCACTTTTTTGACTTTGACTCAAAAGATATGAAAGTCATCAAAACTAAAAAGCATATGTGAGAGATTATATTTGGTCTTAATTTTAATTTTTGAATTTATTTTTAAAGTTAAATTTCACGTTAAATTTGGATTAAAATCATGATCACACACTGAATTTTATTTGTAAACTCAAATTCAACATAAACTTTCTAAATTAAAAGTTGTGACTTTATATTTGAATTTAATTTTTTAATTTTTAATTTTATTTTAACTTGAATTTTAAAATTTAAAATTTGAAACTTAAA
This sequence comes from Aechmea fasciata, assembly GCA_025177825.1. Taxonomy (NCBI): domain Eukaryota; kingdom Viridiplantae; phylum Streptophyta; class Magnoliopsida; order Poales; family Bromeliaceae; genus Aechmea; species Aechmea fasciata. The sequence goes on from CM045933.1 coordinate 4,260,671, forward strand.
TTTAGATTTAAATTTTATAATTTAAAATTTAAAATTTAAATTTAAATTAAATTATTTTTAGTTAAGAACTTCAATTTAAACTTTGAATTCAAATTGTTCCAACTATAAATGCAAATTATTGACTGAAATTTAAATTCAAATTTAAAATTTTTAAGTTAAAATTCAAACTCAAATTTGAATTTTTTTATTTAAGATTTTCAATAATGAGTTTAAATTTGAACTTTGAATTCGAATTATGAATTCAAATATTCAATTTGAATTGTGCTTTAAACTCAAATTTTAATAAAAATGTAATATTAATTCAAGCAAATTGTGAATTCATATTTGAATTCATTAAGATCGAAAAGTAAATTAAAATAAGATACAAATTATAAATTCAAATTAAAGTTTAAATAAATGTTAGAATATCTATTTTGAACTTTTATTTTAGAATTTAATTTCTCTTATGAGATTTAAATTCAAATTATAAATTTAATTTATATATTAAATTTTAATTATAAATTCAACTCAGATTTAAGTTTAATTTAAATTTAGAAATGTACTTTTGAATTCTATATATAAATATAAATATAAATATAAATTTTTAATTTAAATTGCTAGTATAAATTGTTTATTGATATTTTCACCTTATTATATATAATTTAATAATCAAAATATCAAAACTATAATTTTAATATTTTTCTTTATATCGAATCAAACAATTGAACTGAAAAATCATTTTTATAAAAGTTTGCAAAAGCGACTTTTTTTACTTTATCCACTTTCGGGTAATCAAACACGCCCTAACAATCGCTTCCGGTACCGACTATATCCCTAGAGCAAATGGCAAAGGGCTTGGTGGTTGGTACCAGCTGAGACCCAAATTCAAATCCTAATTGACTCACATTTCCGGCTAAATTTATTTCTAAATAAAATAAACGAAGCGGGTAACGTGCTACCTATCTCTCTCAAAAAAAAAATCGCTTCCAGTAAAGTGTTTGACCAAGAAAAATATCTCCAAGTTCTTGCTACCAAGAGAATTAGATACAACATCTAATCAGGCGCCCTAAAGCAAAAATTTTAATTTTTCTACTTTTGTTGCAGAGAAAATACAAAATAAAATTTATTTTAAAAAGTATTACTACAGTTTACGGTACTAATCTTCAATTCTTAGTGGCTTAGGCGCCATTTAGCGCATTTTTACATTAATGTTTCACTAAAATTAGAAACCTACCAGTATATATAGGAGACCTTTTGTAAACCAAAGGGCGATAAATGCAAATTATTTGATAATACAATGCTACGTTATATTTTGCCATGGTTTTCATAAAATATCACCTCATAACCTTAATTTTAATGGTAAATTTCTATGGCTGAATAAGAATAAAATAACAGAATATTTATGTACAACTTTTTAAACTATCGGGCTAGCTACAATAAAAAAACCATACTGACCATCCCTGAAACGAAGGCGAAAACGGTGGTTGATCACCTTGTGGCGATTAGAATCATAGTTGATTCGTATTTACATATTTCTTTATTTATAAATGAAATAAGCGAAGCGGATAGCGTCTTCTCTATCAAACAAAAAAAAAAAAAAAAAAAATTGTGAAACCATACAGCTGCGCAGAGGGCAGATTAAAGTTGAGCGTGCATTTTATCAAACTGTCAGCATTACACCCAGATCAAAGGAGCAAGAGGGATTCACCTTCTCGCGGAGGGAATGCCGACGGCTGGGGCGTAGCAGTTGAACTGGGCGGAGCGAACTGCGGCGACGACGGCGTCCTCGGCAGCGGCTGGGGTGCGGAAGCTGGCGAAGAGCGAGGGGTCGCCGTTGCCGAGGGGGATCGCCACGCGCTCGTCTCCAGCGGGGACGGCGGCGCGGATCTTGTTGAGGGTCCCTCTGTTGAATATATATATATAACTATTTAAAACACCGTTCTCCGGCAGCTAATTCTTTTTTAAGGTTTTAGATATAAACGATTGTTTCGTATTATTTATTTACCGAACGCTCCACGTCGCGGCGCTCGCCGCGGCGGCGTTGGGCCGGAACCCCCACCGCTTCGCCCCTCCACGCCCTCCTCCTCCTCCGTTCTCCATTACGCTCCGGCCGGGGTTACGGCTAGGGTTAGGGGTGTCGGTGGTAATTAGCTCGATCGCTGCTTTCGTGTAGGGCTGGTCGCTTATAAATAAGTGTGTTAGCGGAAATGGCGCGGGTGACGCCAAAAAGCATGCGCATAAACGACTGTTGGAGTGGTTCGGCCGCCCACTCTCCCAGAAGGAATTAAAAAATGGGATGGGCGCAAGGAATAGTGATTTCGTTTTCAGCATATCCCCCACGGTGTGTCCTCCCATCTACTCATAACCTTATCAATTGGAAATCAGAAAAACCTCTCCACATTCCCCGGGACAAGTGGGGTCCACCCGAAAAAGTTGTTGGTCTCACCCGTCCATTTTGGACGCCGTTCACGAGATGCGCTTCATCTGGTATATATTAAACCACCCCCCCCTCTCTTGCTCTCTTTCTCTTATTTTATATAGGCTAGTTACTATCATATTAATAGGATAGGAGCACTTGTCCTATCAAGTTTTTAACTTTTGAATGAGAAATTGTAGGGTTAGGATGATATTAGTCGGTTAGAGTTGAATGGTCCCCCTAGGGTTGAGTGGTCCCCACTAGATTATATTATTTAATCCAATGGTTAGAAATGATGAAAAGACTTGATCAAAATTTAAAAAGCGATAGAATGATGCTCTTATCCTATTAAAAGGATAGTAGCGGACTCATATATATATATATATATATATATATATATATATATATATAGAGTTTTCTTTAGAATACTATCGGTAGTAAATGAGTCGTTTTTCTACCGATTTGTTTCGATGATAGAGCTTTCAAATTGACGATCGGCTCGTTGAACATGATCTATACCATTTGAAGTGTTTAGAAATCAAATTTCAAATCTTTTCGACATCATTTGCCTAATGATCAAAGAATTTCAAAATTTATAATTTTAATGGTTGATAAGGCGTTTTCTCGTTTAACGGCGTAAAGATATCCAAATCAATTAAAATTTTGTTAGAAAATTCTTTAAACTATTTAAAACAAGATCTATACTCTTGATCTTGATTACACGACTCCTATCATCATTTTTTAAAGAGTATTTATTTTTCGGCCATTCATTTTTCTCGTTCACTTGATGGATAAAAGAACAATATTGAAAGTGCGTGAAATTTGATCTCTAGGTAGTTTAAATGGTTTAGATCATATTTAACGGAGGTGATCGTCAATTTGAAAGCTCTATCATTGAAAACAAATCGGTAGTAAAACGGCTCGTTTACTACCGATAGTATTCTAGTTCAACTCTCTCTCTCTCTCTCTCTCTCTCTCTCTCTCTCTCTCTCTCTCTCTCTCTCTCTCTCTCTCTCTATATATATATATATATATATATATATATATATATATATATATATATATATATATATATTAGTGTAGTAATAGCGCGATGCGGCGGATAAATATTATTATAGTCAATATTTATTATATCTGCTAAATTTTTTCTTATAACATATTGTGTTTTAGAGGGTAATCTTTCTTTTTCGTATTTCATAATATTAAATTTTGCCTTGTTTTCAGTTTCTTCTTGTAATATTCAACATGTATGTAAATTTGGTTTCTCTTTTATAAATTTTGCTACTTTTTCTTCTTCTATAATTATAATGTTTGATTTTATTTTTCACTCTCATTATAATTTTAGAGCTTATTCTTATTCTTCATTTTCACGAAATTATTATTATTTAAAGATGGATAGTTACAAAGAATATGAAGGATTTCTAATAGGATTGCATAAGTTTTTTATTTTTCATCATTACGTAAATAAGTAAGAATTAATGTATACATTAAATTTGAAAATCTTATCTAAATATTACTGAAAGCATAAAGACAATATTAAAATAATTGAAAAGTAAGTGAAATTTTTTTCAAAAAAATTAAATAAATGAAAGGTAGTAAAAAATATTTGAAATACATAATAAGAAATGAATAAAATAGAACTAATAGAAAAATAATAAGAAAAGTAAGCATAATCACTATAAAAAAAAAGTTAATATAAGGACGCTTTTTAGACGACGCTTAGGGGAAGCGTCTCCAAGCGTTTTTACAATATAAAAATACCGACGCTTCAAAAAGCGTCGTTATATAATATCAAATAATTTATTAAATGATGAAAAATTTTACTATTATTTTTAATTTTTCGACGCTTTAAAGCGTCAGGATTTTAAAAATCCGGATGCTTTAAAGCGTATATCCTGACGCTTTAAAGCGTCAGAATGTATTTCTGACGACTTGGTATAAGCGTCGATATATACGTAGCGACTCTTCATTTGCCGACGCTTTGACACGCTTTCAAAAGTGACGTTGGAATGTATTGGGACGCTTTTAAGCGTCATTAAATATAAAAAGAGCGTCGCTTAAATGTAACGTTTTTTGTAGTGATAGTAGCTGATTATGCAAAAAAATGTTGTGCCAGTAATAGTAAATCAGAAGTAACAAAGTAAAACAACAATATCTTTCTACGACCCAGAGTTATAGTAGAAAAAAAATAGTAGCAGCAAACATTAAGTGCAGAAATATAGAAAATTAATAAGAACATATAAGATGTAGAACATATAGTAAAAGAATAATTTGGAAAAGAAATAATAAAAGAGTCATCAGAAAAAAAAAAAGCAAGAAAAAAATAGATGAAGATACAACAAAAGGATCATTTAATACGGAGAAGAATTAGAGAACCTAACCAGTAAAGATTTTAAAAAATAAAACAGCTAAGAGCAAGAAAAAGCTGTAGAATTTATATAAGAAGAAAAATAGAAGGATACATTAAAAGGGACAGATGATATTGCTCGAATTTTTGCTTCTACTGCTAATATTTCTGCTGCATTTTCAACTATTTATTATTTTAATTTTTTTCTTATATTGAAAGAAAAATGTGTATAAACATAAGAAAAATAAAAAGCTGTTTCTACAATTGTAAATGATGTATATATTATTGTGTACATGTAAAAAATAAATTGAATAATATTCTAAACCATAAAATTGATAGTTACTTATGCTTTCATAGTTGACATTACCGCTATGCTTCTACTGTAGGTATTGCTCCTTCCAATTTTGCTCTAGGCTTAAACATTCAATATATTTTATTAATGATCAATAAAGGTAATTTATGCATTTAAGTTATTGGAACAAACTGTACCAAAAAGTATATATTGCCTCAGTAGTTACTTTATCGGTTGTTCAGAAAAATCTAGAGTTTCAACGGTTACATAATTGCCACCCGCCTTATCATATAAAATATTTGTTAATATTTCATTATATAATTGTTTATTTTTCATCATTGCTAAAATAACGTAAGAAACAAAAAATGTATACACTAAATTTGTAAAACTTATTAAAAAGTGAATATTAAAATAAGTGAAAATTATTTGAATCTATATAGAAAATTCTTAAACAATTCTCTATAATTGGTAACCTAAAGTTTAAATTGAATAGCTCACTAATACCTTAATTAGAGGATGTTTCTATATTTTTTTTATGATTGTTAATTTTTGCCCAGTTGTTAGGAGCTTAGATTTAGAGAAAAAAACTAATTTTCTATTTTAGATATATATTTTACTCAATAGCGAGCACATCTAATTTGAATAGCTCTCTAATCCCTAAATTAAAGGATTAATGGTAGTTTTTTTTTTCTAACAAATATATGAATACAGGAGGTAAATTAAATTGCATATATATAAAATGGTTATAAATAAAGGAGCTTCAAAATTCAAAACCGAATGATTGCAGAAACCAATAAAAGCACGTCAACGGAACCAAAATTCAAATTTATTTAAAAATATATATGTATAGAGTACACAAACCAAACTTCACAAATTCATAACCAAATGACAGTAAAATAAGCAACAATAGTTGATAGATTCCCGAGTCAAAGATATATCAACATTATTTTTTAAGAAAACTTTATATGATAGATAATCGAAATTAACAAATATGATAGCAAACAGAAATCAACGATAAGAACCCTTGAAAACAGACGAACAGTTACAGCAAACTACGATCAATTTTTTTAGATGAAATAAATAATATTCAGTATTAAAAAATAAAAATTTATATAGTAGCTAGACAAATTGAAATATGAAGAAGAAAAAAATCAGAAACGAAACTATAGAAGTAAAAATCACTGGCAGCAGATTAAGTGATGCTAAAGCTCTTTTAAGAGTAGTTAACTCCGGCGGCACGATAAAAAATAATGGATGCCAAAGTTATTAATACAATTCTAAATTTGTCAAATAAATAGAGATTAAAATTATAAGCTAAAATAAATCAAATTGAGTTATAGTTAGACTATATATTTTTTTCTAATCAAAATACTACTAAATTAAAAATTCACATAAGATTAAATGAAATACAGACTCCATTGTATTAGTAATAAAGATAAACAAATAAAAATTTAACAAACAAAATTAAGAAACACAACTAAGCAAAAATTAATAAATACTTTTTAATAAAATTAAATAGCTCACTTTGAGCCAATAGTGGAAACTGGAAAGAGGCAGAGGATGAGGTGGCGGAGGAGGAAAAGGAGGTGAAGAAAAAGGTTGACAGCGGTGTGGAGAGGATAAGGAAAACGGCGACGCTGCGGAGGAAGGTGGTGGTGGTAGCCTGGTAGGTTGGAAGGTAAAAGGAGAGAGAAGAGAAAAGCCACGTAAGGGGAGGGGCTCAGTAGACTTGTCAAACAGGTGGGTTGGATAAGCTGGCGGGCGAGTCGTTATATCAGTGGGTTCTTGGCGTGGATAAAATTTATCCATAAATTTTTGGGTAGTCAGCATTTTTATCCAAACCCGCGGAGTGGGCGGGTGGGTATGTGAGTTACCGTAATTTTTTTTTTCTTTTTATCTCTTATATTTTTTAAATACAAATATATATATATATATATATATATATATATATATATATATATATATATATATATATATATAAAGTTTAAAAAATATAATATAACTCCTTATTTAAAATATCATAATATATAATAAAAATATTTAAAGTCTTACAGTAAAAAAATTCCGTAATATAAAATACGCAATAAGAAATTAGGATTAGAATTTTTAAGATTGATAAATAAAAAAATATACTTTTTAATTAAAAAAATATTTTTAATTAGAAAATATATGTGCGGATACCTAAAATGTCCACGACTTAATGGGTATCCATCCGTTTTAGTAATTTTTTGTGTTCAAAAAGTTGGTATCCATATCCGTAAATTTGCGGGTAACCCGCGAGCACCCGCGGGCATCGCAGTACGGATCGAGATTGCCGGGTCTAGGCTCGAATACGAATTCTAGAATGCAACGGGTATATTGATGATGCTGTCAATCAAATTTTTTTTTAAAAAAATATATGTCACATCATAATTATAAAAAAATATTTTTATTGTACTTTTATTTGAAAAGAAGAAAAGTGATTGTCTTGTTATTAATGACGTGTTGTAAGTGTGATAACGTAGAATTCCTCCGAGGTAGATGTGGGTTTTAATAATTTGTTATTTTTTATTTGGAGTATAAGTTAATTACGCTTTAATGTATCACAAGAGAAAAAGAATAGTTGAGAAATAAAGTGACAGAAAATTAGGAGACCAAGTGTCAATGTATAAAACACCTGTTCAAGACATAGTTAGTTAATTCGGATTCGGCAAAAATTAGACGGGTATAATTCGGATAAAATTCGTTTTTAATTTTTAAATTCGTTGAAAAATACGGCTAAAAAACGGACTGCAATTATTCGGATACGTGATTTATACGGATATTATACGCTCACCAATTAAAAATTCGGGATAAAAAATTCGGCTATATAAAAAATATATAATAATTAATATATTATATTTATTATCATTATAATTTATATATATAGATTAAAAATATTTAAAATTATAATAAATATATATTAATAATATATAAGAGTTATATTATATATTTAAAAATATTAATAAATAATTACAAATTTATAAATAAAATATGATATATATATATATATATATATATATATATATATATATATATATATATATATATATATATATATATATATATTGAGACTTAAGAGTTAAGTCTTGAGAGGGAGGTCCACCGTGGACCTCCCTCTCAAGCGGTCCACGAGTGGCCTCGTGGACCGCGAACAGATCACGTCGCTCTAAATCCTAAGGCTTCGTTTGGTTCGGGTATAGCGAGGCTAGTTATACGGGGATAGGTCGAAGTATGGTTTTCGTAGGAGCAAGGGTATTTTTTTATTTGGATGAAAATGTGGGTATAAATTTTAACTAGAAAAATTGTGTTTGGATGAAAATATGAGTATAAGATGGAATAGGTGGTAGTTATAGATATAAAATAATAATTTTACCCTTATAATTTAATTTAAAATTTTAAACTTATAATTTTAAATTAAAATTTTTAACTTTAAATTTTAAATTTTAAAATTAAAATTAAAATTAAAAATTTTTAAAATTTAAATTTTAAATATCAAATTTAAAATTTAAAATCAAATTTAAATTTGAAAGATATAAAATACCAAATTATAAATTTAAAATCTAAAAAATTAAATTTAAAATTTGAAAATTAAAAATATGAAATTTATAATTTAAATATTTAAATTTATAATTTAAAATTATAAATTTAAATTTTAAACAACTAAATTATAAATTTTTTAATCTAAATTTAAATTAAAAATTAATTTCTTTTTCTCTCTCCTTGGGGTGGAACAAGCCTTGTTCCGCCCTTGGGGTGGAACTGCTTGTTCCACCCCAACCTGGTACAAGGACCCCTTGTACCAGGTTGGGGTGGAACAAGTGTTCCACCCCCCCCAAAATTGTGTTTGGGTACAAGAGGGGGGATAAGCCCCTTATCCCCCCTCTTGTACCCAATCCAAACGAAGCCTAAAAGTTCCTAACGCCACGCCTTCCTTCGTGCTTGCGCGGACGGCCTCGGCGAGACGGACTCGGCCGCCGCGGACATCTTGCTCCGCCGCCGCGACCATCTTGCTCCCGACACCGGCTAGGGCGGCGGAGGAGGAGGACGGCCCTATTGCTCCGGCGCGGCCAGGGCGGTGGAGGAAAAGGACGACGACCACGATCCGGACGATTTCGGCGACGAGAGCGGCGACGCCGTTGGCGACCACGAGTGCCGTTTTTTTCAGCCAATAATTCGCGAATCGCGAATAATCCGCGTATAATTATTTTTGGGGAATAAAACGCGTTTTTTTTCGTATTTTTGGGAAAAATACGTTTTCAACCGAATAATTCGGTTTTTTTAAAATTCGCGTTTAATTCGCGTTTTAATCGCGAATTAACTAACTATGGTTCAAGAATAAGGAGAGGCGGTGGGTCCCACTTGCATGGTTGAGAAGAAAAATCAAAATTAGTGTCGAAATACTGACGTGTAGGTCCCAATAGTTCTAAAATTAAGGAACATATGCCATGTCGATTTAAATATTACGGAGATTAATAGATGTTATAGATTATATAAGATATATAATTTTCTTTTTTTATTTAAATAAGTTGTTATATAATATGTTATTCATAAATATAAAATAATTTATTTTGGGAACCAACAAAAATAGTACTTTCATTTCAATTAATTTTTTTTGAATATTTTTTTATGGATAAATTCTATACTGATTATAATAAAAAAAAATTATATATGTTTTTAATCTTACAATGAGTTTTTTTTTATTTTAAACTGGTTTACTTATTTTAGTTATTTAGTTTAAATATTTTCAGGAAAAAATATATTTTAGTTTCGATCATTTTATTATTTTTTATTGTTCACTACTGCCTGCTGTATGACGCGGCGGAGAATACCTCTCCTTATTTTGGGGTTGTGAGGCTCACAAATTTTTTGAGGATTAATTGCATAGTGTTCCTCAAACTTTCCATCATTTTTTTTATTTTGTTTCCTAATTATTTTTTTTTTTGCAATTAAATTTTCAAAACTCCAGTTAAAAAAATATTTTAGAATTAATAAAATTATCATGCCAACACCTATTTAACATTTTTTTTTTTCATGCTAATTTTGATCCCTAAATTTTGTATGTATTTTACTTTACTTCTCAAAACATATATGAGTTGGCAATCCTAAAGAAGGTCTCTTCTTATTTTGGAGGGTTAACTTGTGGGGCCATATAATTTTCTAAGAATTAATTGCACATTGGTTCCTACATTTTCACTATTTTTTATTTTTCTTCATAATCTTTTTCTTTTCAATCAAATTTTCAAGCCTCTCAATTTCATCCAATAAAATGGCATTGTTAAAAGACATTTTAGTATTAACGATATTATTATAACGTCACCTATTTGGTTTTCTTTTGCGTGTCAATTTTAATCCCTAAAGTATCCAAAAATAACAATTCAAAATTTTAAATTTTTAGAAAGCAATATTCTTTAATTTTACTATTTATTTAAATTATTATGTTTAAATATTTTTATAAAAAAATATACTTTAATTTTATTCTTTAATTCATTTTGTAATTTTTTAATAATTTAATACTGAGATAAATAATATTTAAAAATATTAATGTATAATAGGAAAAAAAAATATGATGTTTATAGTTATAATAATTTACTATTGTATTATTTTTCCGCCATATTGCGTGAGGCCCCTTAACTAGTAGTTAGTTGATTTGCAAATTACTCGCAAAGTAATAAAAATTTGAATGTAATTGTCCGTAGGCGATTTATTTTTAAAATAATTAAAATAAAATATAAAATTTCAGATTAGATATTTTCTTTGCGAATAATTTACGTATGCCGAATTATTCGGTCAAAAAAATACGCAGAATCTTTGATAAATTTTTTTTCTCCATTATTTGTGGACTATTGCTGAACTATTTGTGAATTATTAAAAAATTTTATAAAAGTATGAAGTATCTGGATCATAAAAAAGATGATGGAGCCAACAACAAATTTTGCTATTACTTTTTTACTTAATCTACTTTGGCTTCGTTTGGTATTGCGGGAGATTGCGTTACGTGCGGTGAGAAAGTATGTTAGAAAAATAACCCGTTTGTTTCCGTACGTAATATTGCGTTCCACATATTGCAATGCGTCGGTTACGATATATTTTCTGTGTTCATTTTATATAATAGCGTTAGATAGATCTCAATACCAAACTAAGCCTTTATTTTGTACCTCTCTATTTTTATATTTTAAAAAATTTATAATTATTTATGCTAGTGGAATAAATCTAGAAAAAAAAAATAGTTTAGTAGCAGAATTTTTTTCTAAATTTTTAATTAGTGAACTTATAATTTTCATATAAATCACATATCTAAATAACACGCATACTCAATTTTTTAAAAAAATTAAAATATAAATTTATTTATATTATATTCATGAGGAATTTTTATCAGAATGTGATTTATTGACTATGCTGTGATTCCGTACCGCACCGAATCGTAGGAATTCAGCATTCCCTACATCGTTCGTGCCTGTCCCATCATAATCTATCTATTTAGATAATTCTTCGATCCCACAATCCCACGTAGAGGGAATAACATAAAAGTGTGTATATATATTTTAGGATTAAACAAAGAAAAGAACTCTAAACCCCCGTTTGGTTCGAGGTTAAGAAAAACCTAGTTATTCCAGAAATAGTATTAAGTTTGGGATTAAGATAGAGTTAAAGTATTTTTATATTTGTCTGGGAGTTGGAGTTAGTCGAGAATAGTGAAAAATAATATTTAGTTGAAGTAGGTGGGATAAGAAGGATAGTAGGTTATTATGAATAAAAAAATAATGTTTGGTTGGAATTTGGTAGGGTTAGATGAGGTTAGCTAAGCCGGAATAATTTTTTGAGGTGGGGTTTGCTAACCCCGTCTCTTTTTGGTGATGTTTGGGGATAAAATGGGGGTTAAGGGGTTATTCCACCCTTAACCCCCAACCAAACGGGGCTAATATATCTTGGTGAGATAGTATCGTATCAAGTAAACAATTTTATTGGGTTTGATAAAGGTGTGTTCGGTTCCAAATAAAACTGCAAAAAAAAAAAAAAATTGGTGGAAACAATTTTTAGGTCGTTTGGTGTTTGGTTTGTAGCTAAGGGGGCGTTTGGTTTGCTGTAAAACTAGTGGAACTGAAAATTTTTTTTCTAGATATTTGGTTGGCTGTAAAAGGAAAAATTATTTTACACATGTGAAGGAAAACTAACCTTTTCGTTTTCCGCCATATTTCTGCGGAAAACGAAAACTTGATGAGGAAATTGCATGCGGCTCATGCAGAGTAAAAGCATCGCGGTCCACGAGCTTACAGTGAAAGCTCGTGGACGTGAGTGGTCCATGCTGGACCACACACCCAAATACTCTCTCTCTCTCTTTCTCTCTCTCTCTCTCTCGTGTGTGTGTGTGTATATATTTTATATATAAAAAAAGAAAGAGGGGATAAAGAATTATTATATATAGATTTATTTATAAATATATATTAATTTATTTTATAATATTAACTATATATTATATATTATATTTATTATATAATATATTTTAAATATATCTTATTTATAAATATAAATTATAATAATTAGATATAGTATTATAATAATTATTATACATTAATAATATTTATAATAAAAAATATATTAAATAGTTCTTTATTTTTTTTTCTTTCAATCAAACAACCTTCACGGAAAACTAATTTTTTTTTCCTACAAACCAAACACAATCAACGTAAAACTTTTTTTCCACCGAAAATTTTTTTTCCATCGAAAATTTTTTTTTCACAGTTTTACGTGGAACCAAACACACCCTAAAGAAAAATAATTTTTCACGATGATTGTTTGGTTGAAAGAAAAAAATTTATATATATAAATAAAAATTATTATATTTTTTTTATTTTATATATTTTATATTATTAATATATAATTATTATCATATTACATATATATTAGTATTATAATTTATATTTATAAATTATAAATAAAATATATCTAAAATATATTATGCAATACTTAAATATGCAATATAATATATAATATTATAAAATAAATAATTAAATAGTTAGAAATAATATTTATAAATAAAATATTATATAACAAATATATTTATATTAAAAACAGATGGGACAGTCTCACCGTTGGGGATCAACCATCCGCACCAAATATTCTTTTTTGGTGGGGTAGTACGGTGGGGCAAAACATTTTCTTTTTTAGAGAGAGAAAGATAGCATGCTATATATCTGCTTGTTTTATTTAATTTAAAAATAGACTTAGCTGAAACTGTGAATCAATTAAGATTCGAACTTGGGTCTTGAGTAACAACCACCAAATTTTTTTTCCACTTGTGCTAGGGACGAAAGGGCAAAATTTATACTGGGAATTTATATGGACTTTTCCTTCGTAGAGAGAGCAATTCTAGTTCTAAGCTGTCATTTTAAACCTCTTTTATCATCCCACTTTTCTGTGTTTTTTTTTACAAGATTGTGGGCAAATACCTTCATCAGGAAAACTCTCACAAACTGCAAGTAGTAGTCCCACTTATTAAACTATTCGAACACATATATATATATCAAGCATGCTTGGAAAAAGAAGAGACCCAATTCTCTCCCTCTTATAATATTGCACACTTTGTATTAAAAATGGTCCCGATCTAGTCACATCCAAAAGTTTCTGTACCTAATTTGTTGTGTAATATATGTTACTAGCACGATTGTTTGTTTAATTACTAGCTTTGTTTAAGAGAAAGAACTAATTGAACTACTTGGTACAGTTTAGATGATCTAATTAGTAACATTTTTTCTACATTTATCAATTTAATTTTTACAGTGTTTCTAGTCTCTATGTATGCAGTCTTATATAAAATGAGGACTTGTAAAATTAACAGTGTTAGTATTGTCGGATCGTTGGTGCTAACTATTAATTTTAAAAACTAGAGTTGTTAAAAATACGTAACCAATTTATTTAAAACATGCAGATACAGTGTCCACGGATCTCGATTGTTATTCGGCACAATCATCTTTATGCCACTTCGAACATGATTTGCCTCACCCAGCCTCACGCCATTTCGAACATGACTCGGTGTTTTTCGTATATTTACAGCATGTGTGAATCGAACTCGTGATATCTTACTCTGATACTACTTATCGGATCGTTGGCATATTTGTAGTATACAGGAATCAAACTTGTGACATCAAACTCTGATACCACTTATCGGATCGTTGGCGCTAACCATTAACTCAAAAGCTCGAGCTGTTAGAAATACACAACTAATTCACTAAAGCGTACATATATAGTGCTTACGGGTCTCGATTGTGACTCGGCCCAATAAGCCTCACGTCACTCCGAATATGACTCGGTCCATTCAGCCTCACGCCATTTCGAATATAACTCGACCAAACATAATCTTCCGCTACAGAGCAATATATTTTTTTGAGAGAAAGATAGCTACCCGTTCATTCATTAAGCAAATGAAATTAACTACATAGAGTAAGACAACAATGACCTCAAGAGGTCGGAAAATAATGAAAAAAAGAGAAAGCAAAGAGGAAAAACAGGGGGTAAGCCAACAATTGTATGTCATTAATAGTACGTCGAGTCGCCTTTACCAATCCAACCGACTAACTGAGCCGGACTCCTTAACGGCACCGTTCACCCTCGACGAAATCAAGACTGCCACTTTCCAACTAGGTAGCGACAAGGCGCCGGGTCCGGACGGCTTTCCACTAATCTTCTTCCAATCCTTCTGGAACGTGGTCAAGGAAGACATCTTCAAGGCCTTCTCTGAGCTCCACGACGGCACACTGTTCACAGGCCCGACTGACTACTCGTTTCTCTGCCTCATCCCGAAAAAGGAGGGAGCATGCAAAGCAAGGGACTTCCGACCCATCAGTCTCATCAATGGAATCCAGAAAATTATCTCTAAAGTTCTGGCCAACAGACTGGCTCTTAAACTGCCAACCATAATCTCCTCAACGCAATCGGCCTTCCTCAAAGACCGACTGCTGACTGACTCGTTCGTCACGGCAAGCGAACTCGTTAACTGGTGCTCTAAATCTGGCAGAGATTGCACCAGTATCAAGGTCGACTTCGAGAAAGCCTTTGACAAGGTCAGATGGTCGTTCCTCAAGCGTATCCTGCACTGGCTAGGCTTCAGCGACAAATGGTGGGCGTGGATCGAGCAATGCATTTGTAACGCCAAAGTAGCCGTCCTAGTAAACGACGTCCCGACCCAATGGTTCAATCCTAAGATGGGACTCCGTCAGGGGGACCCTCTATCTCCGTATCTCTTCTTGTTAGTCGCCGACTGCTTAGCTCGACTCACGGAAACTGCGAGGGTAAACGATCAGCTTCAAGGCATCGGACCTACCAACGACTGCCAGACGGTGCTCTTACAATACGCCGACGACACCATCTTCTTTTGTGAACCAAGGAAACGTTTTATGCACAACCTACATTTCCTTTGGAAGATGTTTGAATGGGCCTCTGGCCTCAGCATCAACAAGGCGAAATCGGAACTCTACTACTTGGGACCCAACTCCCGAAAGGCCACTAGACTTGCGAACATCTTGGGATGCCAAGTCGGACAACTGCCGCTTCGATACCTGGGCCTACCTCTCCACAACAGGCAACTCCGGAAGGAAGACTGGGATGTAGTCATCAACCGGGTTGAAGCGAGAATAGAAGGTTGGAAAGCCAAACTACTCTCGCTTGGGGGTAGACTTACGCTCGTCAACTCAGTCCTCACGAACCTACCGCTATTCTACTTCTCCATTTTTCGGGCACCAAAGTGGGTGCTAAATCGGATAGAAGGGCTCAGAAGAGCCTTCTTCTGGAAAGGATGCTCCAAAACCTCAGGTGGTGCCTGCCTCGTTAACTGGAATTCCGTATGCAAGAGTAAAAGAGAAGGTGGACTTGGTATCTTAGAACTAAAATCCATGAACCTGGCACTCCTAACCAAATGGTGGTGGCGATACTTCACCAACCCTGACCTCCTTTGGTGTAAATTGATCAGATCCCTCTACTACGTCAGGCGAAAGCCTTTACGGGAGGGTAGAGCCTTCGTCCCCTATTCGCAATGGTGGAAGAGCGTGCTCTATTGCCGAGAGATATTTTCCTGTGGACTAACCTTCGAGCTCGGCGATGGGAGGGATATCAGGATGTGGTCCGATATCTGGATTGGTGAAACCTCTCTTCGTACCCAATTCCCGCTTATCTTCTCGAACATCAGTAATGCGGAAGCACGGATCTCCCAATGCTGGAATCAGAATGGCTGGAGATGGCGCTTTATCTGCCGTGGTTTCACGGCCGGTCGATCAGGCGAGAGACGCACACGGATGTTGGCAAAAATGCTCGGGACCTCCGACCATGCGACAGGCCGGACTCAGCCAAATGGCGCTGGACCTCTACTCAACAATTCACCGTCAAATCAGCCTACCTGTTCATTACGGACGCAGGAACGCGAGCCCCCACGAACAAGTACATCTGGACCCTAAAAATCCCTATTAAAATCAAAGTCTTCATTTGGCTACTTCTCAGAAAGAGACTACCTACCGCAGACAGATTACTCAACCGAGGCATGCACGTAGCAAAGGCCTGTGCTTATTGCGCAGACCACACGGAAAGCTGCGACCATCTTTTCAATGACTGTGTCTACATCCGATACCTTCTACTCAGTATGGGAGAAGAGGACGCACTACATCGACCGCAGACGTCGTGGTCTGGGGCCGCGCACACGGATCCCAGTTGATTCAATGCGAAATCACCGGTTGACCGTTCTAGCCGCGACTTGGTGGGTTATTTGGACAGACAGAAACAACTTCGTCTTCAACGGAAAACCGCCCAACGTCTCCGGGTCCCTCAATCGGATCAATCTACTGGTCAACGATTGGAACGCCTTGCCTGACGCCCCTCTCGTACCTTGATGCCTTTCTGGGCCTTCATCTTTGATTTCCCCCCCCCCCTTTTTTCTTCTTCTTCTTTTGCTTATTTACTATATTTTATTTTTCCTTTTCTTTTGCCGTCCCCCGGAGGCCTTATTCTTTTGTATCTTTCGATTCATTTGACTTAATGAATGAAGCAGGTAGCTTGCTACCTATTTCTCAAAAAAAAAGTAACAACTCGGGAAGTGTTTGCTGATGAACGCTAAAAAATCAAAAAAGAGTTAGTGGGGATATCAAGTAAAGAATTACTCGATTACTTAAGTTAGTCAAATGGGTCAAGTTGTTCGTTGCAATGCGTGCAATTTGAATTTGTTTAATTGGATTGGATAAGGAAGGGCACGTAGATCCGCATGAATTGCTAAGTAATTAATAATTTTATAAATTTAAAAATTCTTCTTTCCTCTCCGCTAGAGGATGCCCGATAAAATACAGTGTGGAGGCCTCCCTAAACTGCTCTGCCATTAGAACGAACACATCTATACCTGTATATCTATACATTATTTCTCATAAGATTTGCCACGTGGATATTCCTTCTTCACCCCCCATCCATACTCTATGATACTTTGCCTTCTCACCTTATCTCTACCTGATGATCTCCACATGATGCTTCGTCTTCACACCCGCCTACTTTCTAATTAATATATTTATATGATCTATTTTTATCTAAACAAATTATTTAAAAAGAAAGAATACCTATTTCTTTGTTATAACTTTCATTATTGTTATGTATAATTTATTTACTGTTGTAATTTTTGTCACATTTATATATATATCGGTTTTATATTTTTTATTTATATTTATTGATATCTCATTAGTCATTACAAGTTAAAATTTTTTAAAAATTCTAATTTTGTCAATCTTTTATCTTATGGATTATATATATATATATATATATATATATATATATATATATATATATATATATATATATATATATATATATATATATATATATATATATATATATATATATATATATTATTTTGTTGATGAAAATTCAAAATTTTTTAATAATTATTTATTATTTTATTTTATTTATTTTTTTATCGTATCGCACCTGTCTGTTACGTGCGCGCGCGCTCGCGTTTGTTACGCGCGCGGGCTCGCGCTCCACTCGCTCTCATGCGCAAGAGGCCGAGAGACGTTGCATCGCAGAACGTGGCCAATATTCTAATTTGACACACTTTATTATAAAATTTTTACTGTTTATGTGTTTAGTACATGACAGTGAAAGAGCTTGTTCTTCAAAAAGAAATATTGTGGGGAGTTAATCAAATTTTTTTATTATTTTAATATAATTTTGGCTTGATATTCTTTATCATCGGTTGAAGGAAGTTTCGTCTACTTCTTCCGCATTTGTGTCCGTAGGAGGAGGAGATCCGGTCGTATATATCTTGAGGCGGTGCTTCCGATTAATTCCGTACGAAGAACGAGAATACGTCTTAGTATAGTGCCTCGCACGCTTCTGAATCAATTTGTTGATTTTCTTCTTATAGAATTTTTGTAATTAACGATCATCTATATGTTGATTTATTAATTTTCATCACAAAATTATTTAGATTTTTATCACAATCGAATTATTCGTTGCGGATTTTTTTTCCCCAACAATTCCCGCATGGAATATTTTCCCTCATGGTATTTTTCACCTTTGATTTACAAGCGGATGCTTGATTGGCTACTATCTTTTTTAATTATTTTTTAAAAAAATTGTAAGCTAATTAATTCCGGTCCATCTAAACATATACTGAAGACCACATGCCCTAAATCACAAGCATAGACAGGATTTCATTTCAAACATTATGTTGAGACAAGGTCACATCAAGCGCCTTCTCCCCAACACTCCCAATTTATTTATATTTTTTTCCCTTCGTATTTGAAATTTTGAATACCCTTTTTCTTCTTAAATTTTTTACAATGTCATTTTATTAACTCTAAACCAATCGACTGTTTCTAATATATTTGCTACGTCATGAAGATAGAGCTGGAATAAAGAACAAAATTTGATGAGAACAATCCCAAACATCAGTTCTATACCATCCAGCACACGAAAATATGACTTTTTTAGGGCACTTTTAGTTTGCCTTATATACTATCTATAAATCTATAATCTATATATCTATATATCTATATATATCTATATAAAGTCGTAATATTTTTTGCCACGTGGCATATTATTCTTGATTGTCATAATTTTACTTTAAATCAAATCACTTTTTTCTTCTCTTCTCAACGTGCAACTCTTCACCTCCCCATTCTTTTAATTACATGTAAGGTGCGATATTTAATTACATTTTAATTACATATACCATATTAATATTTTATCAATAAGCGAGTTTTGTAACTTCAATCCACTCTTCTCCTCCATTAATCTCTCACTCTCTATCTTTTGTAACTCTTTTGCATGTACCATAAAAAAATATCATTATTTAATTTTCTACCTGACACTTATCTCCCTCTTGCTCCTATTGTGTTAATGATGATGATGAGGAGGAAGAAGAGAAGAAAAAGAAGAGCCACTTATCTCCCTCTTTCTCCTATTGTGTCAATGATGATGATGATGAGGAAGAAGAGAAGAAAAAGAAGAGCCGGTAAAGAACGTTGTCTTCTTCGAAAAGTATCGTCCCACAAAGTCGAGCCACGACTTATATGTGTCAAGAAAACCATTCTGCTCCGGGGCCCTTCCTCACCATGAACCATCGCCGCCTCGGCTGCCTCCCCGGGTGGCTCACGCACACCCACAACTGGGCCTAGGCGAGCGGCGTTCTGAGGTTCCTCCTCAAGGGGGCATTGCGCGTGAGCTCACTTCTTGAGGATTGCAGGAATTTTTTGGTAAATCCAAATTGTTTGAGAATTAGGATTTATATGGTTGATGTGATGACAAGACTATGTTGGTTTAGATATTGCAGTTTGGTGATGCAGATGAGGTGTTTGTTCATAGATCGTAATGGGAATCCGTAAGCAACTCGGCGCGAGAAACAATTACCTGTTGAAAATTAAGAAAATGTATGAAGTTTGGATGCGCAAGCTCGCGTGGATGAAGAAGTGCTCATATTAGTTTCTTTTTATTTATGTTTTTGTTTTATTTTTATCTTATGATCATTTTTTTGAGTATGTGTGGAGACTCGAACATGAAATTTAACGTAAAATATTTTTAAGCCAGATACATTAACTTATTATTTATGTGTTTCATATGCTTAATCTGTTTTGATACTTAGACAAAGGTACTTGATTTATCTTTCACAACGGAATGTCTAAGAGATACATAATATAGATAAAATTGTATGTCTCTTACTGTATTTCAATAATTTAAAAAAATATATATAAACTTCTAGCTATAATTTTATTTTTTTAACAGCTGAATTTAATCATGCAAATTGACTATGCGTAACATGGTATAGTTTTCTACATATCAATAAGCTTTAAATATAAATTTTATTAAAATTTTATTTTTATTATTTATCCGCTGCATAGCGCGGGTTTCTACACTAGTTATAGATTATTTCGACATAACCAAACATCTAAGATTTTTTTAATTAAACTACTACTGGTCTTTGCGTTTGGTTTAATACGGTGATATAATCTTTGGACTACGAGTATATAGAATTATTATGTTTGGTTCGCTTTATAAAGTTCAATAATTGTGATAATAAAGTGTAATTTTTTCTAAAATTATCCTTAGTCATATTAGGCAAAAAAATTTTACTCTTTACAAATAATAAGTTTTTACTAAATTTTATTTTTAAATAATTTAAAATTTGAATATAAAATTTAAAATTTAAACTTTAAATTTTATATTTTAAATTTAAAATCTGAACACAAATATAAAATTTAATATTTTAATTCAAAATGTAAATGTGAAATTTAAAATTTTAAAATTTAGATGTAAATTTAAAATGTAAAATCTAAATATTAAATTTAGAATTTAAATATAGATTTGAAGTTTAAAATTGAAAATTGAAAATTTTGAAATTCAAAATTCACAACTTAAATTTTTAAAATTTGAAATTAAAAATATAAATTCAAATATAAATTTTAAATTTGAAATCTAAATTTTAAATTTAGTTATTTTAAGTTAAAATTTTAAAAATGACGTATTGAAACAGTTTTGCAAGGTTAGAGAATTAAACTTGTAATTTTACATAACATAGAAATAACCCGCCATAGATAATATGAGATATCCATCCTGCCGCTCGATAATATTTTCGAAATAATCATGTACCCCCCAGATTTCAGACAAGATAAACTCTTCCCAAGGCGAGTAGCCCTGCAAGGCCCATGGCCTGGCTACCAGAGGCCCAAGCCGTACCATATCATGGGCTAACTTATTTATTTTTGTAATTTTTATTTTCTATAATTTTTTAATAAAGAAATGCTACCTACACACTACTTTATAGGCGTAAATCTTACATTTTATCTATACTACTTATAAAATTATGAGTTTTGCCCCTTTTTTTCACTTTCCGAAATATTTCTATCTTGTTTAGTAATATTTTCATATCCAGTTATCTTGAACCATTCATTTCAAATAATTAAATAATAATTTATTTTCAAATATATAGATATTAATTTTTGCCATTAAATTTTATCCAACAGTTGAAAATGAAAGTATCTATCTTTTTTGTGATAATAATACCCTTAACATTAATATCATATTTTATCACACCTCTACTATTTCCTATCTGCGTGTTTTTTAAATAGTTTGTTTCTCAACGAAAAATATCCACCACCTATTATCTCATCAGAATACTTATCCCTTAGCATACCATACCCGTTGACCTATATAATATTCAATCATAACGAAATTTGTAATTTGAAGATTCAAACTTATAATTTTAAATTTTAAAATTTTAAATTTTAAGATCTATTATATCAAATTTAAATTTTATTTTATATTTAAATTTGGAATTTAAAATTTAAGCTTTCAAATTTAAATTTTAAATTTTAAATCTGAATTTTAAATTTCAAATTTAAAATATTAAAATTTAAAAATTCAAATATGAATTTAAAATATTAAAATTAGAATTAAACTTAAATTTAAACTTTGACTCTAAAATTAAAATAAAAATTTAAAGTTTGAGTCCAAATTGAATCAAATATCAAGAAACAATTTTTTTTTCTGTTTCTTATTTTAGGGACTTTAAAATTATTTTTTTTTATTCTGAAAAAATAGAATCAAAATTTTCAACACTTTTTGCCAAATACTCTCGACTATGCCAAAAAAATACTTTTGGACTTAGAATCACTTTTTAGAAGCAAAACCAAACACCTCCATAATAACTCATACAATGGACTTACGAAAATAAAGCAATTCTCCTATACGAAACTTTATCCTACTATTTAGAGCACTGTTTGGCCAGAACAGTGATTTACGAAAAAGTGATTTTGGTTTAGAAAAATAATTTTGGTTAAAAAGTTTGTAGGCGTTTAGCGAAGTTTAGAAGATTGATTTGGCGAGTTTAGAAGACTGGTTTGGCAAATTTTTTTTAATATTTGCATAAATTAATATTTTTATTAATTTTTTTTTACAATAATTTAAAATCTAAATTCAAATTTGAATTAAAATTAAAATTTTTAAATTTCAAAATTATACAAAATTTAAATTTTATATTTTTACATTTAAATTTTAAAATCTAAAATGTTGAAATTTGAGTTTTAGGATTTTATTTTGAAAATTTTGAAATTTGAAATTTGAAATTTGAAATTTGAAATTTGAAAATTGAAAATTGAAAATTGAAATTTAAAATTTGAATTTTGAATTTTGAAATTTGAATTTTGAAATTGAAATCTGAAATCTGAATTTTGAAATTTGCAATTTGAAATTTGAAATTTGATTTTTGAATTTTGAAATCTGAATTTTGAAATCTGAAATCTGAAATCTAAAATTTGAAATTTGAAATTTGAAATTTGAAGTTTGAAGTTTGAAATCTGAAATCGAAATCTGAAAATTTGAAATTTAAAATTTAAAATCTATTTTTCAAAATTTAAAATTTTAAAAATTAATTTGAAAATTAAAATATAAAATTAAATTTAAATTTAAATTTAAAATAAAAATAAAAATAAAAATAAAAATAAAAATATGAAGTTTAAATCCAAAATCGAATCGATTTTAAGAAGTAGGTTTTTTTGTTTTTGATTAGGACATTCAAAATCGGTTTTACGATTCTAAAAATTAGAATCGATTTTAAAAATGAGTTGACAAACCTCTATCGAGTCGAAAATTATTTTTCGATCTAAAAATGACTTTTTAAAAAGTAAACACCCTCTTAATTTACTGCAGTGGCGTTTTTCGACTCTTTACCATTTCTGAGAACTAGCGTTGCTGCGTTAGCCCACATCCATGGTCCTCCGCTCTTGCCCTTTTACAGCTACACCTCCCATGGTGGGAGTTTCTGATGACCCCTTCAACTATAGGCAACTGAGAAAAAGAAAAGAGGGATTTTATTGAATTTATAAAAAACAAAAAGAAAAGAGGGATTTTATTGAAACTAGTTTTGTTACTTTTAATTTTTAAAACTAACTAGTTTTGTTAAAAAGAAAGAAGGATTTTATTGAATTTACAAAAAAAAATATTATCAGATTTAATAAATAGAGCCATAAGATTTAAATTAGGTCCAAATTTAAATTTTAAATTTTGACTAATATTTTTGAGCTTTAATGTCGTTTCAATCTTGAATTAATAATTTGATTTATAAGGAGTTGAGTTGGGATACTATTTCGCCCCGGGGTCTTTTTTAGATTATAAATTACTCCGGAAGTGCCAAATTTTTTTAAAAAGAAGATTCTGACTTTCACGGTATGCCAAATCTGCTACAAATATAGAAAATCTACTGTTCACACGAACAAAATCTTCCCTATATTTACACGGCGTTGCGCAAGTAGAAAATTTACCATACAGGATACAACCACAACTATACACATACACATTATCATACACCACTCAAATTCACAACCAGAGTTATTCATAAATTATATTTATTCATAACTATTAGTTTAAAATGTTTACTACTCGGAAACTCGTTTTAAAATACTAAATCATGAAAGCCAAGAAAATCTTTTAAAAACTATTTTCCACACGAAAACCTTTTTCTTTTTAAACACTACTACGATGGGTAGAAAACCATTTCGGCTTACAAGAACCACAATTTCTTTATTACATTAATAAAATCTCAATTATTCAATTGTCAAGAAATACTGAATCATAAATGAATTCTAAGTCATTATTAAAAGAGACTGAGTTTTGAATTTAACCAACTGACGGGACGGTAGCTCTGCCGATCGCTAACTGCGCTTCTCACGAACTGTCCCACTAGGACCCGCGACGTCACCTGTAATGGGGGTGGGGGGTGAGAATATAAAAACATATCTCCTTCCAGGTGGAGTATGGTGACGAGGGTGAGGGGTACTCACCAGTCAAGGAGAATAAACAAAGAAATGGGTAAGTATAATACAGTAGCAACAATAAAATATGAACAGTATGTATAAAGAACAACTAGCGCTACTGTATGAATATATCAACCGGATGACAAGTCCAAATATCCAATCTGAAATCAATGCTCTTTTGGTCCACATCGCAAACCACAAGCCTGTGATACTGCCACTCTACCTACATATGACCCAGCCTAGGCCGCTGGGCTCACGGGTTGGCACACCCAACCACTTTTTCAGAAAAGAACACCCTCTTGCAGTGGATTAGACCGCTGGAGTTCATGAAATGCGTGCGAGTCTCAGGCGATTAATGCTGATATACTCAATAGCCAACCGTCGCAACTAGCCGACAATCCGCCTCGAGCATATCGTAGTATAGGTCACCAAGTAATCTAACCAACCAATTAGGTCACGATAACAATGTAGTAAGCCGACCGAATATGTCACAGATACAAGATACAAGAACCGACAACTAGGTCACCATAATAGATGCAGCGAACTGACCGACAAGGTCATAAATCTAACAAACAAGCACGAAATCACTCTATTTCTAAAACATAATACTGGGAATTCAAACAACTAAGTAGAGTAATAAGGAGATACGGTATAGGTGCTAGTCTCAATATATATCATGCAATATAAAACACAAGAAGAGAGTGAATGGAGTGTCACCGAGCGTGCATCACTGTACCGACTTTGGGTCGAAATACGCATATGTATTGTAGTGACCCTGAAGTATGGCAGTTGTGGTTTATCGACAGCTCTGGTGAGTGTCGGGACAAGTCCGAATCGCGTTGGCGCAAAATAGAGGCAAAAACGGGCTCCGTACAACGCGAGAGCAGGTGACGGCATGAAGATCTAAAAGTAGCTGATTTTCAGCCTTTTGTACCGGTACAAAAAGTAAAATGTACCGATACAACCATTAGGAATGTACTGGTACAGTTCCGCGCAGAACTACTCTCGGGTTGCCCATTTGTACCAGTACACTTGCCCGTGTACCGATACACTTTGGTAGGTGAGAGGGCAAATAAGTATTTTCTCACTTCGTTTGTATCACCTACCACCTCCATCACCTATTTACATAGAAAGGAGCTAAGAGGGGTCTTCTCAGCTGGTTTTCTTCCCTCTCCCTCTCAGCTTGGTCATTGTAGAGAAGCTCTCGGGTGGAGTTGGTTCGTCGTCGAAGTCGCGCCGCAGTGCCGGTCGAGCATGTTTACGTCGTCGTGATGCTGCGAGGAGGCCGGGCGAACATGGAGTTTCGCCGTTCTCGAAGTTGCGCCGGTTCTAGAGTGGTTTTCGAGGCGAGTGATCCATCGACATTCCTCCAATTGCTTCAAGCTCCACCAATTTCAGCTTGTGGTCTTGTTCTGCAAATTCCGGCGATCGTCGCGTTTCCGCTCGTGTCCGATGTAGGAGCGTCAGATTGCTGCGAAACGTAATTTGCTGGATTCTAGACTTCGAGAGAAATCCACGAAACCCAAGATTTCTTAATTTGGTGAAGGTTATCTTGGTCGAATTCCAATTTTACTCTGCTGGTGTTGTGTTGAACAGATTTTTGGGTTTATGAGTTCTTTTGGTGCAATTCGTAGGAGGAGCTGGATTTTAGATCTGAGGTTGATACTCCAGCATAGTGCACTATTATTGGATCTTCAACTCAACTGAAATGAAGTTTAGAAGGTAAAATTTGCATTCCAATTTGGTTAAATTAGGCTTAAGTGCCGAATCAGTGCTAAATGATGGATTTTAATGTTTAGAGCTTGGAGATAGCTTGGTTGCTAGTCTTGAAGGATTTCGGTTGTTTCTGTAGGGATTACTATTGGTTCGAGACCCCTTCGCTGCTAGGAATTAGCATTTGAGATGGGTTAATCATCGGCTTATTATCCTAAGTGCATAATAGTCAACATGTGTGAATTTCAGCATTTGTATAGTATATTGTAGCTCGAATTCATGGATCGTCATATTATTGAAATTTGAATTTGGAGCATATTTAGTAAGTAAATAAATCATACATATTGGACTTGGATATGACTTAGGAGAAAACCCGCGATTTCAATCGACATATGCATATACTGCCCGATTTAGCTCTAGGAGTCGTGTTTTGGTGGTATCATCGCAGTATCAGTGCGATTGATACCCGAGGTAGTTTAGAATGCATTTACGCTCGTGCTGGGATGTCGAGTTTATCTTTACAGCAGAGTCTAAGCTATTTCGGGTTGTCAGGGCCAGGCCGTCTGGATAGAAGGTGGACCCAGATCACTGTTTCTGACTCAGATTGTACCGAGGGCACGTGGGTTTATTTTCTAGACCTGTTTTGATTCTATTTACTGGACTTTGGCTTGTTAGAGCCTGATTGAGCTCGACAGAGATACATTGCATACTCGGTTAGGTAGCTCCTACGAGTGCCACTCCGGAGACTGGCGTTGTGCTATTGCGTTGGTGTCCTTTGTGCAGGTTGGACTTGCTCTCCACTGAGTGTTAGTGTGGAGGTTAGGTATGTCAACGGGTCAGATTCGGGTCGGATTTTTAAAAACCCGAATCCGAACCCGACTACCAAACCTGAAACCCGAACCCGAACCCGACCAAAAACCCGATTCCGACCAAAAACCCGAACCTGAAAATAATATTTACCAATTATAATGATATATATATATATATATATATATATATATATATATATATATATATATATATATATATATATATATATATATATATATATATATATATATATATATATATATATATATATATATATGTATCTTGCTTTAGATTACAAAAGTGTAAGTATTTTTTTTGGCCTTTAGATTCAGATCTAAAGATTGAATTTTTTTTATATATTATATCATATTTTTGTTCGTGTTCGGGTTCGAGTTCGGATTCGGGTTCGGGTTTGGGTTCGGGTTCGGGTCGGGTACAGTCAATATCCATATCCAAATCCATATCCGTCGGGTTTTTATTTTTAATATCCATATCCAAATCCATATCCATTTACCTCGGATAAAATTCATATCCATCGAGTTTGGATTCGGGTTAAAGTCGGGTATCCATATCCATTTACATCCCTAGTGGAGGTCGTTGTATAGTCGCAACCAAGGCGAGACGGGTGTATTCACGATCCACGAGACGGGTATGATTACAGTCCTCATTGAGATTGGGTCAGATATGACATTAGTCTATAGATATTTAGATTTAGAGTATGATAGTGTAGTGACATCTAGCTGTAGATTTTCTCTAGCTTTTCCTACTATCTTTGTTTACCCCTGTAAACTTAGTGGGTGGACCGATGATGTTGAGGGCGGCACCCACTGAGGACTACTTGTTTTCACAGTAGTTCTCACGCCCTTTTGTTACTGTTGTTGTTGCAGAGCCTTCTGTTCCGACTGATGCTCCTTCTGAGACTGATCGAGGCAAGAGAATCGCGAGTTAGAGCCCTACCAGACGAGTTGCTGAGTTAGAGGATCCACCGCTGCAGGTAGTGATACTTTTATTTTGGAGTTCTTGTACATGCAGACGTTGTAACTCGCTCGAGCGAGTACTTTTGTATCTGAATATTTTGTATGTATATGAAACTTGTTTCTGTTCTACTTGTTTAGTTTCATTACAGCTCTATACTACTGGTTGTAGTATTGTATGTTTTATAGACACAGCTACGATTCGTATACAAGAGAAATTCCTTTGTATACGGCGGATTTGTCGGCGTGCTCGGGGAACGAGGAATCCACGGCGTGACATGTACAAAAACGGTATTGGCCTTCCAACTGCGAAAGTAACAACCAGACCTACGAAGGGTCCACAGGGTTAGAATCCAACCCACGAACACAAAGCACTATCTCACAGTCCCCACCAATAAACTTACGGAATTGGTTTTCAAAATCGATTGCCGAACTCGTCGGAAGTCTCGAAAATCGCACCGGGACTCTGTCGAGACCCACGAACTGTCCCAGAACTCACCGACTCCCACTAAACACATATATTCGTGTGACTTGGAAGAAAATACACTATTTCACTTCGAAACGATTATCGCCGGATAATCGTTCGGATCCAGATTTCCAGAAGTGTCCAATTCGACATCGGAACCCACCAACGCTTACCCGTTATTATCGAACCCTCGAAACGACGCGAATGACCAGCCAACAAAGCTCAGGGACGACAAAAATTATCGTGAGGCACAGTCGAAAGAATTCCGAACCGAAAACGCGTTCGGTCGACGAATTTTGCCGACAAATGCACCGAAAATTAATTTTCGATCTCCGCAAAGGCCTGGGGTCTTGGATAATTAGTCCAGAGGTCACCCACTATCCGCACACGCTGCCAACAGTGACCACAAAGTGCATAATCGCATAGAAACCCCTGCGACAACATAAAATCAAATATTTGATGTGATTTTCAGGGTTTTACGGCCCGATAGTGCAAACCAAGGACCTTCAAGCCTGGTCGAGACCCGCTGACAGGTCTTGATGTGCCAGAGGCCGTGCTCACACTTCGAAGTACAGCCAGTCACTGTGGGAGGCACAGGAGCGACTCAAAGTTCAGCGAATCCTGCGCTTTGAACCTAAAACACTTCTAATTCTCTTATCCGGGGCTTGTTGACCCTAAATAAGGTGAGCACTGTCATCAGCACTGACTGACGATCATCATGATCACCTCCGGAAGCATTGAAACTACCCCGGGTGGCCGAAACATTGAAGGCAACCCAAGGCAAAGTGGAGCTAGGGCACGACCGTGCGTAGCTCGGCGGCGCGCACCGAGCGGGTGCGGGCGACGGAGGAGGCCGAGGCGTGCGTCGGCCGGCGACGAACGCGATGCCCTAGCAACACTAACCCGTGGAAAAGCACGGGCCCTGGCGATGGGTAGCTCCGACGGCGAGTCGCCGGCAGATCGGGTGCGGCGGACCGGAGGATTCGACCACTCGGCGCCGACGGCGGAAGACGGCGATGCGCGGCGGAGCATCCCGTATGCGCACGAGTGCGGCCCGTGATTAGAGCTCACCGTTGCTTTGGTGGTGGCGAGAGTTACAAGACGGCGGCGGTGGGTTGCGGAGAGATCGGAGTAAGAGCGGCGGCGGCGCGAGGGGACAACGGGGCCGGGCTCGGCCCGAGCGCTCGGGCGGCCGCGAAGCTAGGTTCGGCGGCGGCGACTCGCAGGGACGACGCCGGTTGGTGGCGATACCCTGATGGAGGTCGGATGGAGGCGGCACGGTCGTCACAAGACGGCAGCGGTGCGAAGACCAGCAGTAGCCTGATCTCGGCTCGGGCTTAGCGCGGCCGATCGCGATCGCAGGCCAAAGTGGGCTGCGTGCGGGGACGGCGGTGACGACACGTCGGGCATTCTTGCGGATGTGTCGTCGGGGAAGGGCCGAAGGTGTGGATCACCCTGGGATGTTCTACGGGTAGAGGTGGTAGAGGAGTTGAGGGAGAGGAAAGCAATGTCGCTTACTCCGACGGCCGGAGGCGTGCGCGGCTATGGCAAGGGAGAGAGTGGTGAAGGTGGCAGGGGGCACATCTCAGGGTGGCAAGGGCTAAGGTTAGTGTTTCAAGGATGAAAGCCCTAGAATAGTATATATACCAAACTCTAGTTTGCGCAAACGTCCCTCAAAACCCGGTATTTTAAACTGAGTCCCTCACAAAGACGAGTTAAATGCGCGAATACAACTCCACATCCGATTTCACGTTAAACGGTACGAGAAAATGTCGAGATTTTTGCAAAATTCTTGTTTTGCCATTAATGACCCTCTTCGATCAACACGCGATAACAAGAGATCCGTCGCCGTATTTCCGATCGGATCATGCAAGCACGGTCAGCACGACAAGGGCATCGAATCTACAAATTTTTTTTTGTTAGATTCGATCGCCAAATTACGACGAAACCCATCCTTTCTCCAACTGGCAAAAACCTCATTTTGCGATAAAATTTTTTTTCTCGAAAATCGTGCATTGAAACCCAAATTAGTCAGTGCCATTGCGTTCAGGACAGTCGAACCGTCGAAAACGAGCTATTGTATCATTCTGAACGAAGTCCAATAAGCACCCGAAGTCATCTTCACTCATTGGCTTCTCCGAAAAATCGATGTTGCTATTCATTTTAAGTGATTAGTATATGTTGCATAACTTCTCCATCCTAACTCGTTTTTTCCTGAAACTTGACGAGTGTTTACATAATTAAATTACATATAAAAACATCGTTAACATAGAGTTTATCTGTACAACAAAAATCTCTATTTTTACAGATACTATTAATAGTATTTGGATTCTCTTGCTATCGATATTTCAGCCGTTAGATCTATACTTTAATTAATTCCACCCTTGAGATCTAACTATTTAACCAACTATCCACTCAATTCTAGGGACCGGCCACCACTAAATCCTAAGGGATCACTATCATCTCAACCTATAATTTTTTATTCAATGGTTAAAAACTCGATAACAAAAAAGATCAAATATTATTAATAGTATTCCAATGCTACCGGTAACTATAAATAATGCCTAGCTCGGTAGTATGTTGTCAAACACATTCATTTTTATGCTTTTTTTAAGAAATGTTTCTTCTTTGATGTGAGCTTTCATCGTAAATTTATATCATTTGAGACAAACAGTGTATTTTTCAAAATCGAAAGCCTAAAAAATATTCAAAATAGCTTCCGATTATTTCTTCTCTAATATTATAAAATTATTATTATTGCATCGTTGCATTGATCGATGCATCCAATCATGGAAGAAGCACGCACGATTTTTCACACACTTCTTTTGTTAAAGACCGAGAGCGTTTTCAAATTTTTTTAAAAAATGTTTTAAAGCATAAAAGCATGAGCTATTAACTACTGCAGTAAAAAAAAAAAAAATTTAGCACTAAAAATACTTTTGAAATTTTGTTAACCTTGAAAAATAGAAAAAAAGTATTTTCAAATAAAATTTTTTTTTTAAGACATAGGAACAATACTATTAGCTTTCTTTATTATATTTTATTTTAAAAATAAATTTAGTTTAAAATATGAATTAATTAGAATTCGAATTTAAAATTTTCAACATCAACCGTCAAATTATTTCTCACTAACGGTCTATTAAAAAAACG
This sequence comes from Aechmea fasciata, assembly GCA_025177825.1. Classification (NCBI taxonomy): domain Eukaryota; kingdom Viridiplantae; phylum Streptophyta; class Magnoliopsida; order Poales; family Bromeliaceae; genus Aechmea; species Aechmea fasciata. The sequence goes on from CM045933.1 coordinate 4,292,110, forward strand.
TATTTTGAAAACGCATGAACCCGAAGGCAGGCGAGACTCCAAAAATGAAGACCCCACTCAACAGTGGGCGTTGGGCGCTTCACTGTAACGCGGTTGAGTGCCACAGCCCGCCAACAGCTGCAGCAGCAGAAGCAGATCACAGGTCTCTCCTTCCCCCACCCCCATCTCTGCTCTGAAACGACAACACCCCCGCCAATCCCCTCCGACGTGACGTAGCACTGCCATGCACCCTCCACCAACACCTGGGCCCCACCCCGTCCCTCTCCGTCGGGAAAAATTCTACGCTATTTCATTTACATCACATCATCAATAATAAGATAATTATATTTCTTTTTTTTTTTAAATAAAAATATAATAAAAATATTTTTTTACGATCATGATAGGACATATATTTTTTTTAAAAAATATTTAATTAATTTGTTACGCCAGTCACCAATATGCACGTTGCATTTAAAAATTTTTCCTCTCGAGAGGAAGTCTACCATGTTACAATTACACCGAATCACCAATACCCAACCAATCATATCTCAAACTTTTTTTCTTAAAAAAAATATGTAGTAAAATTATTTTTTAATAATTAAGATAAAAAAATTAATGTAAAATATAATCTAATTAATTAAAAATACCACAGCGACAATACATTAATCAATACATTCTAAATTTTTCTCCTCTTATCTCCATTCTCACCGTTTGATTAGCGAATAGAGATAAAAATAAACCCTTTATCTTCCCTTTTATATTCAAACGTTAATTTTTTATTTAAAAATAGTAGTTCTCGATTATTCCCACCAACACCTTCATTTTTTATATAAAACTACTTAATATTTTTCTTATCCCAAAAAATAATCCAATTTTCATCCAAACACTATTTTTTTTATCCTCGTACTTATATCTATTCCTGTAATAATACCTTATATGTTATTTACTTGCGTGCCAGCTCCCTGCTACTCACGCTACTCTATAGCTCCAATACACTAGCAAACAAATCATTCGTACTGTACGTCCTACATCTGCAGCAAGCAGCAAAATAAACTCGATTAATTAAACTGCAGAACTAAGTTTTAAATAAAAGTCATTAGAGCAGAACAAAAGCCCGGGGGCATTAGCGTCATTACACATGCAACACAGCATAAGACAAGGAGAAAAGCAACAGCTTAAGCAGTAGTAATTAAGTCGTAATCATAGGTCGACATATAGCAGGGGATGCAAGGACGAGATCGGTTGTTAAAACAAGCCTATTAGAACGTCCAGAGGCAATCCAGCTCGGCGGACCCCACTGGCATCATCATCTGGTGGGGGGGCCTGCTGCCCAGCTCCGCCTTCCGATCGAGATCGGTCGGCTGCAGCCACTCAGCGCCGCCGCCAATCTCACGGTGGTGGGCCCCGCTGCCGTAGACGGGAGGAGCAGAGCCAGAACCAGGCAGCGGCGGAAGCGGCGGCGCGAGGCCAGAGAGGAAGAACGGGAGCTGGAGGTTATCCTGGAGCGCGCGGAGACACGGAAACGCCAACCCAATGTTAACGTTAGTAGCAGCGGTGGCAGCGGTAGTAGCAGCGGTGGTGCCCACCCGGCCGAAGAGCGGCGGGGGTGTGGCCTCGTTGCCGAGGAGGTGGGCTGCGGCGGTGGAGAAGCAGGGCACGGGCTCCCTATCAGTGCTCTCGTAGGAGCAGCTCTCGCGATCTGCAGAGGCGAATGAGGCGGCGCCGGCGAAGGGCGAGGAATCGAGCAGCAGCGGGAGCGAGCTGCAGGACTGCGAGCCGCCGCCGCCGCCACCGCCTGCAGCATCAGCAGAATTGGAAGGGGCAGCCAGGCCGAGTCGCGTCTTCTTGCCGCCGCCAATCTTCTGGAACACCCGAGAAACCACCCATTCGTCCTGCGCATGCAGGAACATAGAGAAACATCTCCGTTAATCCAATCCCTCCTCCCATACTTCAGTGATTTCAAAAGCTTAGGATTTAAAAAAGAGGCGCAGTAGATGAAAGAATCAAAAAAGGACCAAGAACAATAATAATTTTAGTTGATTGATCATAATATTAGAGAGCTGTGTACTCGGTAGAGATGTGACAAATGAGAGGACACAAGCTACAAGCTACGATAGCAGCACAAGGGCTTCGATGCGTGTACATTTTTGTCTCGCTTTTTCCCACAATTAATCCAAACGAAATGAGTACCTTTTCAGTAAGAAAATCTTTCACCCTTTACGAAGGAAATCGCATCATAAAGACGCTTTAACCTCTAACACAACAAAACCAAGATACCACCCAACTAAAGAAAGGGAAACATCTTTATACCTCCAGATCATCACAGATCTTTGAAAGAAAACCAATCACCAAAAAGGATATTACAAGGAAACACCCTAACAATAACAATAATTTGAAGGATCCCTCTCTACTCTTAATACATTCTCCCAGGATGAAATGAAGTGTGTACTTAAGTTAGTCCAAAATGTTATGCTTTTTCTATATGTAGTTAAATGTGTTAGCGCTTCAATTGAGTGGTCATATATATAAATAGTTCGTCCTTGTTTGGACTAATGCTCATTAAAAAAAGAGAGTATTAATATACAGCCTATAGCGACAATCTAATTTCTTTCAAAGTCTTTATTTTAAATGGTATCTACAATTAAAATAGGACTTTTTTAAAAAAAATTAATTTATTAGTGCGTCCATTCACCTCAAACTCAATCAATGTTGACAGACGCTTCAACGTACACAATATATCACCACACCCTCACCATTTCCCAATAAAAACCACACATACTAAGGACGTGAACAGATTCAGCGCATTTGGATTACAAAAGATTAGCTAATACTCGATCAGCTTGCTTTTATATCATGTTTTATGTTAAAAACAAAAAGTGGTTGAATAAACCTAATGATAATATATTTACACGGAAATATGCATGTTGCAGGATCTGACTTTTCTGATACCATGTTGTGTCAAAAAAAAAAAAAACAAAACAAAGATACGCCGATAAATAAAAAGATGGAATAAGCTTTAATGATAACAACATATATATAAATATGTACCTTGGATGATCTGGAGAGGAAGTGATAGGCGAACTTTCCATCGAGGCGATACTCATGCATGACCCAGTTACTCTTCTCCCCTTTGGGGGCCCTACCTCGGTAGAACACCAGTGTCTTCTTCATCCCGACGAGCGAGCCGGTGCGGGAGCTGAATATCTCCCTGTCCTTCCCGGTCGCCTTCCAGTACCCGGCCTCGGTCGCCCGGTTCGTCCGCAGCCCAGTCGGGTACTTGCGGTCGCGGAGGCTGAAGAAGTACCACTCTTTCTCCCCCATCTTCGCCTTCTCTGCGCCAGCCAGATGATTGAAAAGCGATGCAGCAGTAGTGAGAGATCATATATATATATAGACGTGCATGGGTTGGCGATGAGCGGGGTAAGGGTTAGTACTAGTGGTTATTACGGACCAGGGAGCTCCCAGGGCTCGCATTTGTTGAGGTCGATCTCCGCTATGGCCCGACCGGTGAAGCCGCCGTCGAGGACCTTCTTCAGGAGGTAGTATGTGATCAGCTCTTCGTCCGTCGGGTGGAAGCGGAACCCCGGCGGGAGCTGCGCATCGCCGCTGTCGAAACGGTGGTGCTGCTGCTGCGCCCGTAGCTTTCCATATGACTTACCAATCACTATAAAAGACAATAGTCAAAATAATATAAATATATATATATATATATATATATATATATATATATAAGCAAGAAAGGACAGAGGAGAAGAGGAACGCAGAGAGGCATTAATTACAAAGCCAGCGAGAAGAACAAAGAATAGAAGCATCACCGCAAGCAGAGGTGGGAGAGGCGGGGGGGGACCAACAGTGAGTCTCACTAACAACTAGAAAACAAAAGAGCCCTTCTTTCTTGCTTGATTACTACTACTAACCCCCTATAGCAGGAGGAGGTATATAAGAAACAAGAGTAGTAGTTGTAGTGGTTGTAGTAGTAGTGGTAGTGGTAGTAGGAGGAGGAGGAGAGGGAGGGGTTGGGAAAGCAAAGGAGAGAGAGGTTGCAAGGGGACTGAGGTGCCTCTGGGTGGTGATTTATAATGGTGGCCTCTCTCGTGGTTTAATTTGGGACTCGACGAATCACAGAGGGGTGGTGTCAGTGTGTGAGGTGGCGGTAGTAGTAGCAGCAGCAGCAGCAGCAGAAGTAGCTATGTATCATTTCCTGGTGGCCTCTTCCTCTCTCTCTCTCTCTCTATATATATATATCTCTTACTTAAAGAAAGCAGAAGCATGGGCCCTTTTTTTCTCTCTCTTCTGATGAAGGCTCTGTTCGCTTCTGCTGTGGTTCAGAGGGGGTCCATATGATGGCCATAAGAGAGAGGAGATGGGGGGAGAGGGAAGGGGAATGCGTGCGTGCGTGAGAACTTGTGCAGGTATTTTCTCTGTCAGTGTAGAGAGAGAAAGAGAGAGAGAGAGAGAGGAAGAAGGAGGAGGGGAACAGAAGGTGGGTTTAAGAGGCCAAAAGAAAGGGTTATAGAGAGAGAGAGAGAGAGAGAGAGAGAGAGAGAGATGGGGTGAGGGGGGGATTTGAGGTGATCTTGGCATCAGATAGAAAAGCTGGAGCAAAATCTCAATCTGTCAGGGAGGGGGTGAACAGTACAAGATTAATTAAATCATGGGACAGATTCCATCACATCAGTAAACCTCCCCCTCCTCTCTCTCTCTCTCTCTCTCTCTCTCTCTCTCTCTCTAACCCCTCCTCCCTTTCTCTCCATCTTTTTAAGACCCTTTTCTGTTTGGCCTTTTCCTCTGGAATAAACACTAGTTTGTATGGTGCGATTAGCACATTTTTAATTTTTGTGTTAGTTTTCTTGTATTTTTAATGTTAAAGATTTGGAAGAGGCATATAAAAGTTTAGATTTGCAAATAGTATTTCTCTTTAAGAAATAATATTATTTACACAATTATATAATGCACATTTTTACAATCCGCATTAATTCAATGATTTATTTTGGCCTTTTTTAATAAAAAATTCACTTATTTTGAACTTTTGTAAAATCAGACCACTTTTTTTGTTTTTACAGATTCGGTCCATTTTTTCAGCAAATTGAATAAAATACCCTTTTGCCTTTTTCTCTTTTCTTTTTTTTTCTGTCGTTCTTTTTTTTCCTCTTCTCAAAGAGCGGCGGAGGCGGAAACACCACCCCTCACCCGGCTACGTCGCCTCGTCGCTCCGGCGAGCCCGCTTCCCCCGCCTCGGCCTCTCCCCGACCTCTCCCACCGCGTCCTTTACTCGTCATCTCGGCGTCGGCGTTGGCGTCGTCGTCTCCAGGCAAAGGCTGCACCTGGCCTCGCGCCCTCCGGCCTTCGCCCTACCCGCCTCGCGCGGCTTCACGGGTTCCCCGGGCATCCCCCCAATCCCGCTCCACCGCCTCCTCCCTCGTCGGAGACGACGAGCCACTGCTTTCAATATTTTACTTCATCTCTGCCACCATTTAATCTACAAAAACGATAAAGGAAAGAAAAACGCCGACGACGACGTCCAAGGCATCGGCATCGTCGTCGAGTTCCCGCGTCCCCGCCGCCTCGATTTTTAAAATTTTTTTATGTTATAGTGTAATGATGTAATGGTGTAATGGTGTAAAAAAAAAAGAAAGAGAAAAAGGGAGAGAAAGAGAAATTGCACAATTTTGGGTGAAATTGTGTAAATTTGGACGAAATGATGCAATTTTGGATGAAATTTGCCCAAACTTGCACCATTTCGTCAAATTTTGTACAATTTTACTCAAAATTACACAATTTCTTCTTCTCATCCTTATCCTCTTTCTTCTTCTTTTTTACATCATTATACCATTACACCATAACAACAAAAATCTCCTAAAACCAAGGCTGCGGGAACGCAGGAGCTTGCCGACGATGACACTGATGCCGAGGACGTCGTCGTCGGCGTCGGAGAGGACAGAGCGGGGTAGCAGAGTCGGTAGCGGACACCATTTTTCATTCTCTTCTTCTTCCTCTTTTTCATCCGTTTATTCTATTTTTTTTTTTCTTTCTCCTTCTTCCCATTAGTTTATTCTTCTTTTTTTTTTCTTCCTCCTTCCACCTCGAGGAGCTCTGGAGCCGCCTCGCGCTGAGAATCGCGAGCTCGCCGCGCGGCTCAGTGGCGCCGCCCACCTCTCCACGCTCCTCCCCGCGACTCCGATCGTCTCGGCCGAGTCGGCATCCTCCGTCTTCGTCTCCGTTGGCATTAAGAAAAAGTGGACCGAATCTGCAAAAATAAAAAAGGTGGTCCGATTTTGCAAAAGCTCAAAATAAATAAATTTTTTATACAAAAAGGCCATTTATTTTTATTAAAAATAAAAATAATCTGCGCCTTTAAAGGCAAGAATCTGAAATTTACTCATTTTTAGATTGTTAGTAGCATTGCTCTTGCTCTTTAGACTAAATTATAAAATAAATAAATAAATAAATAATCTTGCATTTTGCTCTATATTTTGTATAAAATTTTCTTAATTCCAATTCTATATTTTGCTATTATATTAAATAGGTTTAAAATTTTAAAATTATTATTGAATTCACCACCCATTTTACTGAAATAATTTAACATATCACATTAATTACATAATTTGACATATCACATTAATTACAAAATTGAATAACTGTCTAACTTGTAATTATATAATATATTTAAACGTAAGTAGGAGATTTCTTTCCCGAGTAAAACTGTCAAAATTGTATTCTATAGAGTAATTTATGTAATTTATTTATATGATTATGTTTGTTGAATTAACGATGGTTATTTGCCAACTCGTTTTCGATCATGGAGTTTCATACACATTTTTATTGGTTATCAGAATTTTTGAATCTATTTGACATAATGGAAGAATATAGAGTTTAAATTAGAGTAAATTTTTACGTAAAGAACTGAGGAAAGAGATAAAAGTGCAAGGCCAAATTTTGTTCTTTAGATTTTGTTAAGTTTTGAAGAAGAGTAAGACTATATGTACACCACAAAAGTAGCTGTATATTTTTATATCCATAAAATTCAGAATTAAAAAATTTTTAAAATATTTAGTAATTTTTTTTAAAAAAAATTACTGGATACGAGTTAATTTTTGACGCTTATAGAGAAGAGTGTATAAGATTTGTATATCATTTTTTGAAATATATAGATAGCAATGTTCTTTACAAATATATATATATATATATATATATATATATATATATATATATATATATATATATATATATATATATATATATATATATAACTGAGCTACTTATCTTATTAATAAGACTAGCATTAGTGCTACCAAGTTTTTGGTCTGAGAGATGTACGGTTAGGATGATGTGGGCCCCCTAGTGTTAAGTGGGTGGTTGGTTGAATAGTATGATCTAACAGGTGAAAATCATCAAAGGGGTGAATCTAACGGTGGAAAACTTGATAGCGGAGGCATCCGTCTTATTGATAACATAGGACTCTATATATATATATATATATATATATATATATATATATATATATATATATATATATATATATATATATATATATATATATATATATCTCAAAAAAAATTTGCATATCTTACACTTATTAATTTTAGAGATATAGAGTAAGTATATAAGGGTTTGTTAATCATTTTTTAAGACTGGAACGGCTTTGGTTTCCCCTTTCCAGTTGTCTTTAGGTCTGCTGCTCCAAAGCCCTCTTAAAAACAAAAGGAAAAACTTCAAATAGCCCCCATATAATCTCACTTTTTCTCATTTTAGTATTCTGTGTTTTAAAGTGTATCTAGTTAGTACAATTTGATTTTGCACTTTTTTACTTTCATATTATGTGGTTTAAAGTGTATCAAGCTAGTAACTGTAGTTTCACACTTTCTCATTTTAGTCTCTTTGGTTTCACACTTTCTCACTTTAAGTACGTGATTTAAAAATTACATAATACTAATTTGGTATAAAAATAAAATTATAGGATATTAATTTAAAAAAAAAATAAAATTACAGTACTAATTTAATACGCTTTAAATCACAAGTCTTAAAATGAAAAGTACGAAACCACATTCACATGGTATTAATTTGATATATTTTAAATTTTAAAGCACTAAAATAAAAAAGTACGAAGCTACATCGGATTTTTTTTTTTTTTTTTAAGGTTTCCCAAATCAAAAATGAAGAAAATTCGAAATGTTGCTATTTTGAATATTCTCCTTACTTAAATATTCTAAAAAAGATACGAACTTCTGACTTTCGGAGTAGTTAGCTCTCCTAGACAAAAGCTAACTATTTAGGTAGTAATAATTGTTGGGAAATGCTTTGGAATCCCAACCTCCTACACTAATTGCACGATACATGTGACATCATAAATAAATTACATTACAGAAATAATTAGTAAAAACACTTGCCATATATATTTGGCCAATTTATATAAAAAATCTACCAACTTTTGAGCTTTTGAAAAATTGAACCATATTTTTTGATTTTATAAACTCGGTCCAAATTTGTAGCAAACTGACTAAAATACTTTTATTATTTTTTCTCTCCTCTTTTTTTTTTTTTTTTTTTTTTTCTCGTTCATTTTTCTCTCTCCAAAGAAGGCGGTGGAGGCAAAGGCGGAAGCGGAAACAACACGCCTCTCTCTCATTCTCTCCCGCCCTTTCTCGCCCTCACCCTCTCCCTACTCCTCTGCCTGCTCCGTCGCCTCCGACACCAACGCCGCAGAGGTTGCTGTAGCGTCGCAGCCTCGGAGCAGGGGGTCCTTAGTGGCGTCGTCACCGCGCCCGTAGCCGTTGGCGGAGAGGCGTGAAAAAAAAAAATTATAGAGAAGAAAGAAAAAAAAATAAAGACAAAATATTATGGAAGAAGGAAGATGATGATGAAATTGCACTGTTAAAATAAAATTACACTATTTAAAAAAAATTTTGCACTGTTTTAAATTACACTCATTTGGGATCAGATTTGCACCCTTTAAAACAAAGTCGCACTATTTAGGTAAAAATTACACAATTTCTCTTTTCTTTATTTTTTCTCCAATTTACACTGGAGCTGGTTCGCGGCGCACTATCGGCCTTCACGATCTGCTGGACCTTCTAGGGGCCGAAGAACTTGGAGAGCATCCAAGAGCTTTTGCCGAGGGCCGATCACTTCGGCTCAGCGATCGGGTGACCGATGCAGCAAACGCACTTGTGGCCGTCCGGCATGTACCCCATCACTCGCAATATGCAGTCGCCGCAGTAGCGCACGCCGCATGCCAAGCACTCCTCCCGCTCCCGCAGGATGCTCCCCTTCCCGTACCGGGTGCACGTCCTCTTCCACCTCATCTCGCCACCCGTCGCCGCCGCGGCTACTGCCAGCGATGACGATGGCAGAGGAGGCGGCGATAGGCTGACAATCAGGTTCCCGGACAGCTCAGCGAGATCGGGCTTCGTTGTCGTCTCAAGGCCGTGTTGAGTAGGGGAAGCGGAGGCGAAGCTGGAGTTCACGTTGGCGGCGCCGTCGGAGTCGGGCTGAGGAAGCACCGTGGATGAGGAGCGCGCTGTCACGGACTTAACGGCTTTGTTCACAAAGCTCGTGCGGCGCCTGCCTTCCTGCTCGAAGATGGGCAAGCCTACCTCTCTACTTTTTAAGTTAGGACCGACTCGCCCTAGACTAAGTACAAGAGAGAGATGAGGAAAGCTCTTCTATTACTTTGAAGTAAAGAATATAAATGAGGATTCTTCCTAAAGAGAGGGGGTGGAGGCCACATCTTTATATAGGCCACTCGCCACCCAGGCTACGAATAAAAAGGCGCCAAGTGGCGTATCACTACAGGACAAAGAGAGAAGCTACAAATTCCAAAGAAACTTCCATTATTACCCGCCTAGAAACTCTAAGGGACTCTTGACTCTTTGGCATCCACACCATCAGTCTTGGGATCCGCATAGAAATTTCTAGAATGCCCCAGCAAAATCTCTGACAGAACGCTCCTTTGGAGAATAGGCCACTGTCAAGGAGAAGTCAGCGAAAAATATTTTGCCCGTGACATGCAGCCTCCCCCACCTCACGCGCGGATGCCCTTGTCGCACGTCGAGTCACTCCCAGTGCGCATAGCCTTCCGCGCTGTCCGTCGTGCTTTCGTGCGCGATCAGCCCCGTGCCTTGCTCGCGCAGTCCGCATCTGCCCCCGCACTAGCACCTAGTGTCTTGCCCTTCTTGGCAAGTGCACCAGCGAGTCTGCTGTGTGAAGAATCAGCCGGATGTGCATGTCCTCCGCGACACGCACGCGCACTCTGCCAAGCCACCGAACACCCCTTGGACTCCATGGACTCCCGCTTGATAGAATGACTTGCACTTTGATTGGGCACTTGCTATTTCAGCGCCACATGAGACTTGACAGTCTCGCCGCTGCTCAGGCCCTCATCTTTGAGGTCCTTAGCCTTCCCGCGCTTCACCTCCTCGTAAAGCTGCAGGGCTGTCAGAGTTGGGTCCTTCCTCGATTCGCCTTGACACATCGAAACCATACACAGTGCTGATTCGCCCAGAAAGCTCAACACCCACAAATGTGCCATAAGCGTCGCCATCAACGAAATAAGGAAGTCCATCCCGAGGATTACTCCGAAGTCATCGAGCGGCCCAACAATGAGATTGGCCTTGCCCCTCTACGGGCCAATGGCTATCTCCACGCCCTTGGCAACTCTCGCGATTGGCCGCGGCTCAGAGTTGACCTCCTTAATGCAGCTCGCATCCTTCTCGAGTGTGAGGCCCAACCGCTTGGCCTCCGCCTCCGCGACAAAGTTGTGCGTCGTGCCGATGTCGATCATCAGCCGTGCGGTCTTCCTGTTGAGGATCACATCGACAAACATAAGCTCCCTCATGCGGAGCTTGTCACCGCTTGGCTGACCGCAAACTGCGTTGACGAGCCTTAGCGCGCCCATCCTCGGCAGCTCGACCACAATGTCGTCCTCACCCTCAGTGCCTTGGACTGCAACAACCTGTTTTCCTTTGTAGTTGCCCCTCTTTGGGCAGTCTCGCGCCCAATAGTTCTTGATGCAAACATAGCAAGAGATCTTGGCAAGCGGCGGGGCGGGATTCTACCGTTGTTTTCTCGCATCCTGATTTGGCTTATGCCCCATTGCACCCCCTGGATTGCGGTGCCCTCCACCACCTTTGGCCTCGCTTGCGTTTAGTGATTCGCCTTGATCGCCCTCGGTCCACTCCCGCTCGGGCAACCTCTCTGCCAAAGCGATCGCAGAGTTTAAGTCCTTCACTTCTCGCGCCACGAGCTCTTTGTTTGCCCACGGCTGAAGGCCATCTAGGAAGAAGAATAGCCGATCCTCATCGGTCATGCTGGAGATCGCCAGCATGAGTTTCGAGCACTCCTGGACATACTCCTTGAGTGTTGCCTGATGTTTCAGCAGTTGAAATTGCCTGCGCATAAGATATTTGACAGGCTCGAGGTAGAACTGCGTCTTGAGATAGTGCTCCATGTGCCAAAGAAAATTATCTATCTTCTTCTTATAGCACGTACCCTTGAAGCATTGGGGTTTGGGGACACGGATCCTTGGTACTCCTTCGCGCCTCGATCCCGTGAGCCACCGCTTCTTCTCAGAATGGTCACCCACATCTTTGTTACCGTTTATATTTCATACCATATATATATATATATATATATATATATATATATATATATATATATATATATATATATATATATATATATATATATATATATATATATATATATATATATATATATATATATATAGAAGCTCTATGCTTTTAAAAGTATCAAGACATATTGTAAGTTTTTAGCCCTTGGATTAATAGATGTGCGGTTGAGATGATGTGGGCCCCTTGGGTTAAATGGGTAGTTGGTTGAATAGTACAATCTAACGGATGAAAATGATCAAAGGTGTAGATCTAACGGTAAAAAATTCACAAGCACCAAATTATTGGTGCTTTTACAACACCATATATAGGACTCTATATATATATATATATATATATATATATATATATATATATATATATATATATAGCTACTATACTATTATGAGTATTTGAGCCACTCATAACTTTTTGTTGAGATGAAAAAATATGAGGCTAGGATGAGAGTGATTGCGGTTAGATTGATAGTGGGCCCCCAGGGTTGAGTGGGTAGTTGGTTGAATAGTATAATCTAACAGGTAAAATGATTAAAGGGTGGATCAAATAGCTAAAAAATTATGAGTACAAGAGCCTCTATACTCATAAAAGTATAGTAATAGGACCTATATATATATATATATATATATATATATATATATATATATACTACCATTTATATTATATATATTACTATGTATATTACTTTCTTATTCGGATAGTATTATTTTGATTATTTCTTTGTATAACAGAATACAATCCTGTACTTCCTTGGCATGCATGTTAGGATAGGACGGAGTTTCCTTGGCATGCAGCCCATCCTCCATCATTCCCATGCATGTTAGGATAAGATGGAGTTTCGCTCCTCCACTCTCGGAAACGAGTCCTCCGGCACGCCTATGCGGTCGTCAAGCGAGACGAGTCTCTCGCCGAGTCCGCGCTCCTTGCTCTTGCCGCGCTTGGTCACCCCGGGTTCGGCACTATGTCGACGACGATATCAGGATGACGACATGGTTCCTTCTTGAACCGCTCTGTCACAAACTTACGATTTTGTTCGCAAAGTCTATGCGGCGCCTCCTTCCGTTCGAAGATGGGCAAGCCTATCGCTCTACTTGCTAAGTTAGGACCTACTCATCCTAAACTAAGTACAAGAGAGAGATGAAGAAAGCTCTTCTATTACTTTGAAGTAGAGAATACAAATAAGGATTTTTCCTAATGAGAGGGTGTGGAGGCCACATTCTTATATAGGCCACTCGCCACCCAAGCTACGAATAAAAGGTAACAAGTGGCGCATCACTACAGGACAAAGAGGGAAGCTACATATTCCCAAGAAACTACCATTATTGCCCACCTAAAAACTCTAAGGGACTCTTGACCCTTCTTTATATTCCTAATAGTTTTTTTTTTATATTTTATTCTTTATTCTTTTTATTTACGAATAAAAGGTACCAAGTGGCGCATCACTACAGCACAAAGAGGGAAGCTACATATTCCCAAGAAACTACCATTATTGCCCACCTAAAAACTCTAAGGGACTCTTGACCCTTCTTTATATTCCTAATAGTTTTTTTTTATATTTTATTTTTTATTCTTTTTATTTTATTTATTTTCTATATTTTTTTTTGGTTCCATTCTCACTCACGTTTGCTCCGAGTCCTTCTTCTCCGGCGCCAATGTTAGTACCTGCGCGGGTTAAAGTGGAGTAATAGGACATGGCGCTGTCTTCGTTACTGTTGTGGAGGGTTGCGGAGATGGCAGAGGGCGGGGGCTCGAAGAGAATAAAAAAGGGGGAAAAAAATGAGATCAAGAGGACGCGGTGTTACCTTTTTTACTATCGTAAAAGAGCCGGAAATGCGATGGAGGAGGATCAAAGAAAAAGGAAAAAAAAAAAAAAAATCACGGGCGGGGTTTGAGGCGAGAAAGACGGGGGTGCGCAGGCCAGGGTACGTAAAGAGTACACAAGACAGAGGTGAGGCGAGTTGTCTCCGCCTCCACCTTTCCCTCCCCAATCCTTAGGGGGGGGGGGAGAACGAGAGAAGAAGATAGTGAAAATAAAATAAGGATACTTTAGTCAGTTTTTTAAAAATTTGGTTCAAGCCTGTAAAATCTAAATATGCAGCCTAGCCTACTTTTGTAAAAACTCAAAACGGATGAATTTTTTATACAAATTGGCCTTAAAAAAAAATCAGTTATTTTAGAATTCGAAGTAGTAATTTACTTTATAGTAAATTACAAAATCAAATTAAGATGCAAATTAAACACCCCATTGTATTTAAGATTTGCTACGTCACTATCTCAGAGTCGTACTACGTATTATTCATTTCAGGCTAGTTAATTAACTGCTTTCATTAGAATGAGCAATCGGATGTTTCCCAACGTTTGCAAAATGTTGCCTTTTTAAGATTAATAATGAATTTGTTGGGGTTTTTATTGTTTCTATGCAGTTGTGACAGAGAGGCGCCTCCACTCCAGGGATTAGGGACGTCAACAAATCGGATTCCGACCGAACACCTAAATAAATATCCGAAACCCGAATCCTAATTCTTAGCTTACTAGTTTTCAAGAATTATATCCAAAATGTATATAGTATTTTGATAATAAAAAGTATAATTAACTGTATACCGTATTATAGAAATACATATGTAAATAGTAAAACGTGAAACTAGCGTACTCTTTCAATGACATTAAAAAAAGAAAATTATACAAAATAAGTTATCATCAAATATCTTCTTATTCCGACATTCAAAATAAAATCTTATAACGCCTTTATAACGCCTTATAAAGCCTTATAACGCGTTATAACGCCCTTATAATGCGTTATTCCGACATTCAAAATACAGCCTTGTAACGCATCCTCTTTGGCATGGGAGATAACAAAAGCCTTAATGCCCTGTTCGATCGTTTCTGAAAAGGTCTCAATATTTTTGATTTAGCAGGATAGTACTATTCTATCAATGAGTTGATTTATTTTATTATAAAATATAACTTATAAATTGACTATGATATTGTATTTTAGACGTATAATCACAACCTTTATTTATCATTTCCTACTAACTAGTAATTTATTAAAGTATCGTTTAGTTCGGAAATAAGCCGGTTTAAGCTATTTCTGGGATAGATACAGCTCTTGGAATAAGCATGAATAAAATCAATTTTGTATTTAAATAAAAATTAGACTTTTTTGAAATAAAGAAAATAGCGTTTGGATAGTTAAATTGGAATAGTAAGGATAAGAATAATTATAGTTTAACATAATAATATTTTATCTAATTAATTTATACAAAATATTAAATCAATAAAAAGTCAACTTATTTTATTTACTAATTAATCATGAAGCGGTAAAATACAATTTAACCTTAAGAAATTAAATATTTTACCATATAAAATTTATTTATATCATTCAAAAAGAATTTATATGCATGTAGCAAAGAATTATAATATTTATTAATTATCTTTATATATAGAGTTGGACTGGGCTATTATTAGTAGCAAAATTTCATTGTTGCTACCAATTTTTTAGCTTTTAGATAAACTCTTTTTATCATTTCTAATCATTAGATTAAATATTATAACCCTGGGACCACTAACCTTAGAAGGAACACTAAACTCTAATCAACTAATATCACCCTAACCCTACAATTTTTCATCCAAAAGTTAAAAACTTGATAGTAAAAAGAGTGTTTTTATTAATAGTATTAAAATTATAATTCCTTATATATATATATATATATATATATATATATATATATATATATATATATATATATATATATATATATATATATATATTTTAGCGTGCATTCGATTGACTTGTATCTAATGCAGACGTAAATTCAACACAGACAAGCTTGCATCTGATACGAACATGCAAAGCTTACATTTCCATTTGCAATACATCACAAACATAAGTCCGACACATATGTATTCGATACAAACCTATAGCTCTTGTTTGGTTGGAGGTTAAGGGGTGGAATAACTCCTTAACCCTATGTTTATTTCCAAACACCAACTAAATAACGTGGGGTTAGCAAACCTCACCCCAAATAGTCTATTTGAGGTGGGGTTAGCCCCACTCCACTACTTCAACCAAACAAAACACAATTTTACCTATTATCCTTCTTATCCCCCCTATTCAACTAGCCCCCGTTTGGTTGGGGGTTAAGGGGTGGAATAACCCCTTAACCTCCATTTTATCCCCAAACACCACCAAAAAGAGGTGGGGTTAGCAAACCCCACCTCAAAAAGTTATCTCGGCTAGTTAACCCCACCTAATCCTACCAAACACTATTTTTCTATTCATAATAACTCACTATCCTTCTTATTCTACCTACTTCAACCAAACACTATTTTTCACTATCCTCGACTAACTCCAACTTCCAACCAAACACAAAAATACTTTAACCCCACCTTAACCCCAAACTTAACACTATCCCTGGTATAACTAGTTTTTTCTTAACCCCGAACCAAACGGGGGCCTAAAGATTATTTTTTATTATCCTGAATTAATTCTAACTTCCAACCAAATAAAAAAAATATTCTAATCCTACCTTAATTCTGAATTTAATCATATTTTTGAAATAAAATAATTATTTTTTTTTTAACCCGAGCCAAATGGGAGCATAACATTTATTGGGGCCTCCCTGACATATACGTATAATATATCAGATTAAAAGAGATTAGAACAAACGAAAAGAAAAAAAGAAAAAATAGTTGGCATATGTGGAGGATCGTATACAGCAGGAGGAGAAGATTTGATTTGGACTTGAGAGAGAGATTGAGGGAGAGGAAGCCCACGTCTGGAATTGGATAGGTCCATCTTCCTCTTTCGCTGCCGCGCCATGATTCCTTCCACTCTCGCCTCCTGCACTTAAGCATGCATGCATGCATCCATCCATCCGTCCATCCGTCCATCCATCCATCGCCATCAACATCTTGACGTTGACGGCGATGAGATTTTGACGCATCATTGCTCGGACTTTGATATGGAAATGTATCTGCTGTAGTTGCAC
Source organism: Aechmea fasciata (assembly GCA_025177825.1). Lineage (NCBI taxonomy): Eukaryota > Viridiplantae > Streptophyta > Magnoliopsida > Poales > Bromeliaceae > Aechmea > Aechmea fasciata. The sequence goes on from CM045933.1 coordinate 4,308,701, forward strand.
TGCTCGGGTGCGCGCGGATCGATATATATTCCATCAGCTTTATATATCAACGTCACACCACTCCTTAATCCCCTGCTAGTATACTCTCACTAGACCTATGTTGGTTAATTCACAAATTAAAAAGATCTTAATCGTATCGTATTTTTTTTAAACATTAAAAAAAAAAAAATTGCATAAAAAATTTACTTATTTTGAACATTTACACAATCAGGTTATTTTTTTTAGTTTTGCGGATTGATCAACTTTTTTAAGTAGACCAAAATACCTTTATATATTTTTTTCTCTCATTTTTTTTTTCTCTCGTTCTTTTTTTTTTTTTCTTCCCAGAGAGCGGCTGAGACAGAGGCGGAGGCCTCTCCTTCTCCGCGGAGCTCACTCTCCCCATCGCCTCATCCGACAAACCCACCTTCACCTTCCGCCGCCTCTCATTCTCCCACGGCCACACCCCCCCTCTATTGGCAGCCGTCGCCTCTCCTTCTCCCACGACGACACACCTACGACTCTGACCGCCACGAGTCCGGCCCCGGTACCCCACACCCCGCACCTCTCGCCCCTCGGCCTCCGCCCTTCGCGCTTTGCCCCTCCTGCCGCCCCACCGAACCCCCTGCCCTTCCGCCCCATCTCCGCCTCTCCTCTCCGCCAGCGCCGACGACAACGTCCAAGGCGTCGTCGTCGTCGTCGTCGCCGAGCTCCGGCGTCCCGCCGCCTCGATTTTTTTTAAAAAATTTATTATAATGGTGTAATGGTGTAAAAAAAAAGAAGAAAGAGAAAAAGGGTGAGAAAGAAAAATTGTGCAATTTTTGATGAAATGGTACAAATTTGGACGAAATGATGCAATTTTAGGTAAAATTTGCGAAACTTGCACCATTTGGCCAAATTTTGCACCATTTCATTCAAAATTGCACCATTTCTCCTTCTCATCCTCATTCTTTTTTTCTTCTTTTTTACACCATTACACCATTATACCTTAACAACAAAAATCTCCTAAAACCAAGGCGGCGTGAACGCGGGAGCTTGCAACGATGGCGCCAACGTCGTCGTCGGCGTCGGAGAGGACGGAGGCGAGGCGGGCGGAGAGCGGCGAGGGTCGGTGGGGTGGCGGGGAGGTAGGCGCGGAGGAGAGGCGGAGGCGAGGGTGCGAGTGCGGCGGAGAAGCGGCGGCGAGTCGTTGGAGTGTCGTCGTGGGAGAAGGAGATGCGGCGACGGCCAGCAGAGAGGGGTGTCGTCGTGGGAGAAGAAGAGGCGGTGAAAGGAAGAGATGGGTTCGTCGGAGGAGGCGATGAGGAGAGTGGGCGCCACGTAGAAGGAGAGGCCTCCGACTCTGCTTCCGCTTGTCTCCGCCTCTGCTTCCCGCTTGCCGCTCTTTGGGAAGAGAAAGAAAAAAGAACGGAAAAAAAAAAAAAAAAGAGGGAAAAATATATAAGAGTATTTTGGTCAGTTTGCTGAAAAAGTTGACCGAATCTGCAAAAACGAAAAAGGTTGTCCGGTTTTGTAGAACCCCAAAATAAGTGAATTTTTTATACAAAAAGGCAAAAAAAAATAATTTTTGGTTAACGTTAAAAATATTTATTTGGGAATAATTTGTCGGAGGAAAATTCAAAATCCCTTAATCATTATTATTACTATTTAATTTTCTTAATTACTACTATTATTATTTTAATTAATAGGTGGAAACGTTCGGCATTAAATGGGATTAATTGACTACAACCCATTTATACTGCCTCCTGTCCACTGTTTATATCAGTAGAACATGGCAGAGAGAAATTTTGGTGAGTTATATATTTTCTTCTATTGTTTTTTATTTATTTGGTTTTCATTCTTTTATCGTCGGGTGTTGAAAGAGTCTCCGTCAATCTTTTTCACGATCGTGCTCGCAGAAGGAGGAATTTCGATCGTACCTTGGGGTGTTATTTCTGGTTAATCCCGCACGTAAGGACGGGAATACGCCCTAGGGCAGTGCCTCGCACGCTTCCGGATCAATTAAAATATTTATTTGGATTTAGCGATCATCTGTAAGTTGATTTATTTATTTTCATAATAAGATTTAGTTAGATTTAAATCACAATCAGATTTTCTGTGCGGAATTTGTTATGACACTCCGATAGTCCAACATCGGATGGGAATGGGGTTGTTATTGAGTTTATAAGAGACTTAGACACTAGTAATAATAACTGGACGTAAGCATTTTGGGCCCGTGGTTGGGCCCAACGAGTTATTGTTGCTAGTGTGCTGGGTCGTTACATTTGGTATCGGAGCTGGTTCACCAGCTGAACATGTGTGGCGAGTCTCGGCTGAGCTAGGGTCTGGATGACGGGCTAGCGAGACGAGTCTCACATCACCTAGTGATCGTGGGCTGTGTGTGTGATTAGACTGACGAGTACGTCAGGGCCTTAACGAGTACGTGGCACCGATAGCGAGGACGTCAGGGCTTTAACGGGTGAGTATGTGACACCTCGATAGTCCCACATCGGATGGGAATGGAGTTGTACGGGGGGAGTATGTGACACCCCGATACTCCCACATCGGATAGGAATAGAATTGTCGTTGGGTTTATAAGAGACTTAGACATTAGTAATAATAACTGAGATTAAGCATTTTGGTTCCGTGGTTGGGCCCAACGAGTTATTGTTGCTAGTGGGCTGGGTCGTTACATTTGTTCCAACAATCTAAGGCGTAATCCGATTTGATTGTGATTAAAATCTAACGGGTGCTAATCCGCATTAAATTAATTTTAATTGTATATGTATATAATCTGCTTGTTAGTTTGTTTGTATGATTAGCATTCAAACATAAATTTTTTTTTCGGGATTAGCAGTTTAACTGTAATTGCATATTATGTAATTTCTTGTTTAAAGTATATTCTATTTGGTCATTATTTTATTATTAAAAAAAAAAACTTTTACTGTAGCTCTTTTGAAATAAAAATTTTTGCTACGCTAAAAAATTTTCCAGTGTAAATATATATTCTGTTTCATAATTTTTTTTAAAAAAAAATGTTTTTGTCACAGTAAAATAATTTATTATGTAAGACATTTTGATTTTTTGCTACAGTAATTTATTTGGTTAAAAAAAAAATGCTTTAAGTGGGACTTTAACCCTTAGCACTCAAGGTAAAATATTTAACTTGCACCTCTTACTTACATAATCAAATATTCTTGCTTGCTTCATTTCTTAATTCAAAATTTTATTAAATGATTACAGTATAGTGTGATTCTATATATTTTACTCGAAATTATCTTTTAAAATTGTTTGGCCATCTATTTGTTATTGAATCAAATCCCATCACACATGATTAATTTTATGATTTTAAATTTTAGTGTACCTCAAAACTGTGGGAGGAGACTCAATTATCTGCTAGATTAATTTCGGTATTATAATTACTTTCTTATTTTCACTTCTCGTGATCATAGTATTAAGTTTGTAAATGAATTTGGTGAACTTTAAAATTAGCATACAAGTTTAGTTGAGATAAAAAGTTTATTAGAATGGCATGTAAATTATTTTGAGACATAAATTTATTAGATGGTTATTTTCATGATATTACTTATTTGAGTTTTATCAGATCTGAATAGAATTTTGGAGATTATTTGACGAAAGGCCTAAATAGGACTAAGGTCCTGGAGGCATGTAAATTATTTTGAGACATAAATTTATTAGGTGGTTATTTTCATGATATTACTTATTTGAGTTTTATCAGATCTGAATAGAATTTTGCAGATTATTTGACGAAAGGCCTGAATAGGACTAAAGTCCTGGAGTCATCGAGGGGGATGGGATTTATCCATAATGGGCCTTCCTGCAGTGGGAACCCAACCTTTGTGATAGGCGATCCCTTGAAAAAGATTTAATGTAGTAAAAACAAGTTGTAAGGTTGGCTAAAGAGCACTTTCTACAAATTATATATAGAAGTTTTTGCTCCTATCTCATCCCTATGGTGAGTAGTGCTCTGTGTAGTGTATTAAGTTGAGCTGATAGTTTTTAATGGGATGCAAGAGGATAATTTTCGCGAGATGTGACTCTACGCACATCCCTGGAGGAAATCACCTATATAAGAATATCCGTACGTGGCCGCGGCTATGTGAATGGGCTATACATAGAAACTCTTATGAAAAATCAAGCTAACGTGCATGACTATTAACGCACAGATCCGCGGCGGAGAATTCTTTACTGTGTGTGTGGTAGTTGAAGTTAGGCCCAAAGAAACGTAGTTCAAGAGCTGGTTCACTCCGATTCCTTTTGATGCAAACTATTTACACTAAGTGAGGTTAAGTCTCTTAAAGACATCTTACCTATTGCATAGTATAAACACCCGGTGATTTATTTATTTTTAGTTTTGTTTTCGAGTTTAATTCCTATTTCGATATTTTGAATTTTGTGGGAGATTGTTGAAGAAAAATTCAAAATCCTTTAATCATTATTATTACTATTTAATTTTCTTAATTACTACTATTATTATTTTAATTAATAGGGGAAACGTTCGGCATTAAATGGGGTTGATTGAGTAGAACGTTCGAGGGCCTCCAACGCTCCACTTACATCCCATTTATACTCCCTCCTGTCTACTGTTTATGTCAGTAGAACATGGCAGAGAGAAATTTTGGAAAGTTATATATTTTCTTCTATTATTTTGATTTATTTGATTTTCATTCTTTTATCGTCGGGTGTTGAAAGAGTCTCCGTAAATCTCTTTCACGATCACGCCGAAGGAGAAATTCGGTCCTATCTTGGGGTGTTATTTTCGGTTAATCCTTGCGTAATGATGGGAATACGCTTTAGAAACAGTCCGCGGCTTAGGATCAATTAAAATATTTATTTGAATTTAGCGATCATCTGTAAGTTGATTTATTTATTTTCATAATAAAATTTAGCTAGATTTAAATCATAATCAAATTTTCTGTGCGAAATTTATTCCAACATAATTCGCTTGCGTCGGATTATTTGACCAAAAATACAGCTGGGCGCTCGCCACTTGGCGCATGCTCGCGTTACCACTAGCGCCCACGCTCGCGCTCGTGGGCCTCGCGGTTCGTGAGCGAGTGTGAGCGCTCGCGACTTGCTCAAAACAGGGAAAAAAAAATCCCTGTTTAGCTCAAAATAAAAAAAAATAAAAAATTTCTTTTGTAAACGTTCGCCCCTTCCCTCCCAAAGAAAAAAAAAACTCAATAAAAAAGATTTAATCTTTTATGAACTATATATTTTAAGCTATTATTTCTTTAATTATTTATTTATTTTAAGGCATAATATAGTTTGCTATTTTTTTTTAACTTATTATAGTTTTTTATTATTATATTATTAAGAAATATGAATATTTATGCTAATAGAATAAATCTTGAGAGAAAAATTTAATTTAATAGTTGAATTTTTTATTCCAAATTTTTAATTGGTGAACGCATAATATCCGTATAAATCACGTATCCGAATAATTAAGAAATCAATTTTTTAGCCGTATTTCTCAACGAATTTAAAAATTAAAAGACTAATTTTATCCAAATTATACTCGTACCGAATTTTTTCCGAATCTGAATTAACTGACTATGCTCTGGAGTGAGATATACAATTTTTACTCTCTTAATTTAAGATCATTATTTTTTTACTTATCACTCAATTTTTTAAAATATTAATTTTTTTTAAATTTTAAAATTGAGAAGGGTATAAAATTTACAATATATATATATATATATATATATATATATAGAGAGAGAGAGAGAGAGAGAGAGAGAGAGAGAGAGAGAGAGTCATGGGATACTATCGATAGCACTAAGCGCTTGGTGCTACCAAGTGTTAATTTCACCGTTAGATTTAACCCTTTGACTATTTTCACCCGTTAGATTATACTATTTAACCAATAATTCAAATTACCACATTATTCTAATCGTATATTTCTTCATCCAAGTGAAAATTCTTGTGCTCCTAACTTTCTAACCACAATTGGTTAGAAAGCCAAAACTAAACCAAAAACTTAAGTCCCGCGTTCTGTATTTATTACTCTAGTTAAATTTTTTAAATATAAATTTTATATAATTTTATATACAGGTAGGTTGATTTTTTCATTCATGTGGTGATTATTTTGCTTGTAATTTACTCTGGCTAGACAAAAGATAATAATTTCTTCAACAAATTAAAGAAGAAGAAGAAAATCCATCATTTTATTTGTTATCTATCTCCATACCATACAAATATTTTGGATGCAAAAGGATTGAAAGTAATTTATCATTCATTCCTACACTCTTCTACATATAAATTTTATTTTAAATAGTAAAAAGTAACAATAATGCATATTATATAAGATTGTAATCTAATATTTTAATTTTAATGCTTTTTCTTAAAATACTACTTATATAGTGATCACATTTTTGGAAGAGCAACTGTAGGTATCATTAGGGGTGGCAACCAAGTTCATTGTAGTCACTCGTGTTTGACTCAAAATGAGCTCGATATCAAATCGCTCGTTTAGTAAACGAGCGAACACGAGCCGAATTTTTCGGCTCGTTTATTAAACGCGCCGAACATGAGTGGGTCACTCGCTCGTGTTCGGCTCGATAACAACTCGAATACATATATTTTATATTTATATAATTTATTTAATTTGCATTTATATATATAAATAAATAATTATATATATAATATATATTTTTAGTATTTAATTTTTTAAAAAATATAAATATAAAGACGAGCTCAATTATAAAAAAACGCATTTATATGTAAAGTTTCAACTATTAGATCAAAGTCTAATTGATAAGATTTTATAAATTTATTTTTTATATATATTTAATTTAACCCTTTTAACTTATTGTTTGTTGGCTAGCTCGTGAAGCAGCTCGTGTTCAGCTCGTTGTTCGGCTCGGAACACGAGCTGGCTCATTAAAATATCGAGCCAGCTCGTGTTCGGCTCGTTTATTAAACGAACCGAACACGAGCCGACCCTAGCTTGCTCGTGTTCGGCTCGTTTACACCCCTAGCTAGGTATCATAAGCCCAAACAGGCATTGGTCATACAGTAGATTTATTGTACAGCATGAGTTTTAATGTGTAAATAAACATTGGTCATATTTAATGTGTAATTCTTTTGATATTAATTTCTGATAGGGTTTAGGGTTTATTCTATCTATCCGTCTTTTTTTTTTTATTAAACAGGGGTATACCCTATTATCTATCCGTCTTCGAAGCGCCCAAATGGGTTCTACTAAGGATTGAAGCCCTACGAAGAGCATTCTTCTGGAAATGGTGTTCTAAAATATCTGGAGGAGCATGTCTCGTCAATTGAAAATCCATCTGCAAAAGCAAGAAGGACGGGGTACTTGGAATTTTAGATCTGGAATCCATGAACGCAGCACTCCTCATCAAATGGTGGTGGTGTTTCTTTAATGAACCACAACTATCATGGTGCAATATAGTTAAAATCCTCTACTACACGAGACATAGGCCGTTACATGAAGGTGGAGGTTTTACACTGCACTCACAATGGTGGAAAGGGGTACTACGCTATCGGGACGTTTTTCGATGCAGTATATCTCATGATCTGGGTGATGGGAGGAACATTAGGCTCTGGACTGATATTTGGATTGGAGAAGCGCCCCTTAGCACCTTGTTCCCAAACCTGTTCGCCCAGATCATATAATTTTCTTTTATTGATCAGGCCAAATAAAAGCACCATTACATTACCTTTCTTGTTATTTACAAAGTGATACTACTTTTTTCTATTCTAACCCCCGTTTGGTTGGGGATTAAGGGGTGGAATAACTCCTTAACCCCCATTTTATCTCCAAACACAACCAAAAAGAGGTGGGTTTAGCAAACCCCACCTCAAAAAGTTATCCCGGCTTAGCTAATCCCACCTAACCCCACTAAACCCCAACCAAACACTATTTTTCTATTCATAATAACCCACTATCCTTCTTATCCCACCTATTTCAACCAAACACTATTTTTTACTATCCTCGACTAACTCCAACTCCCAACCAAACACAAAAATACTTTAACCCCACCTTAACCCCAAACTTAACACTATCCCTGGAATAACTAGTTTTTTCTTAACCCCGAACCAAACGGGGGCTAAGGGAATTTAAGCATATATATGATTCTCTTAAGAAGTCAAAATTCTACCATATTGCCAAGGGAGAGAAGTTGTGATAGAGTGGAATTGAAGAATAGAATTTTACACTTTTTTAAAGCCTTATATGAATTCTATGTATTTCTAAACAAAATAATTTAGTTTCCTTCTAAGCGTGCTTTACCTAGAAGTTTCCTTCTGCAAGTTGACTACACTACAATCCAGCAAATGACATAAATGGATATGAATTAAGAACATATTCTCAATATATAGAGGCGGCTTAATTATTAAGGTGGCAAGACTAGTGAAACCGACATTAATATGCTTTACAAATTAATTAAAGATGTTTTTTTGAGAGATAGGTAGCACGCTATCCGGCCGTTTCTTTTATTTCATTTAGAAATAAGCTTAGCTGGAAATGTGAATCAACTAGGATTCGAACTCGGATCTCGGATACCAACCACCAAGCCCTTTGCCACTTGCGCTAGGGACGGTCAGTATTAATTAAAGATGTTATCAACGCAAAGTTGCACTAGAATATAGCTTGAGACTTGAAAAAGAGATCTAATCCAACCTTTTTGCTTACTATAAATTAATACATCATGTAGCAAGCAAGTAGAGCCAACCAGAAGACAACAAGAGCTAGCAGAAGAGAGGTCTTACATGGTGATCAATAAGCATCTATCTTTGATAGCCAAGGATGACTTGCCTGTAACCTTTTTTTTGGAGGTTTTCGACAGATTAAACAAGCTCCATTTTTGGTTCATAGGCAGTCTTCTTGGCTAGTCTCAGTGGTTCTTATTTCCCATGGTAGACCAAGATCTCTTCTTGATGGTGTCATTGAATGCAGTGCTGGTCATCATCATCATCTTCTCCATTACCTATAAACCTGTAAGAACCTGAGAAGTAGAGGGAGAGTACGTAGCAGAGGCTTAGTAGAGTAGATTTTTTTAGAGATCTATCTGCTTTATTTCATTTAGAAATAAACTTAATCGAAAATACGAATCAACTAATTCGAACTCAAACCTTGGGTACCAACCACCATACCCTTTGCCACTGCCCACTGGCACTAGGGATGGTCGGGCTTAATAGAGTAGATTAATAATAGGTTAGAGGGAATAAAGGAGTAAGGACTGATATTTTAGCTTCATGGCAAATTTGGAGTTCTCAAGAGGAAAGAAAGCATCAGATAGGCTAAACTGTAAAATGTAATCAGTAGATAGCGGATTGGGTGGTTAGAATAAAGAATCCGCTTCACTTCTGAGTTTTGAATCAACTCGGGGAGGGAATGTGCTCATGCCTATCTAAAATAGGCATCGATGATTCATTTACTATTTTATTACTTTTTACAGTTAATTTAGCCTAGAAACTTATACTATTTCACATTTCAGTACATGTAAAGAGAAGTATAAATAGCAGCTGCAAACAGTAAAACACCATTAAGAAATGAATTAGACTGTAATCGTTTTCTCCAATCTCTTCTTCTCCGTTTTCTCACTCAATTACCTCAAATTCCCTAATCCGAACCTCACCATCATCCCCACCGCCATCCACGTGTCAGAGCATTCTCATCATTGACGGATTGCGGCAAGTCCGAAACATTACAAAAGCTTTTTTGACGGATTGCGGTAAGTCCGGAACATTGCAAAACCTTAATTTTTTAATTGAAGGGACATTGAGGACCTATAGTTGCAAATACAACTCCTCTTAGGAATCTATTATATCTTAAATCTGAGGCCAGGAACAAAAACTCCATATAAAGACAAGCGGGATTAAGAATTAGTTTAGCAATCACTAAACACTAGTCTCTTCCTCTTAGAGTCGCTTTCGGCTTCCCATGTATGAAACTAGAGGCATATATAACATCTTATAGGAGAATTAGTGACAAATTAATATACTGTGACGATTTTACTAATGGCCACCAAATTACAATATTTTTCCTAGAGCAAGTGGCCTGGTCAGAGTTCGAATCTTAGTTGATTCACATTTTAGCTAAGTTTATTTCTAAATGAAATAAACGAAGCGGGTAGCGTGCTACCTATTTCTCAAAAAAAAAAAAAACAAAAAAAACAAACAAACAGAGGAAAATACTTTGTTGCCCACTTCCCCACTTCCTGTTTCACGATTGTCAAAAATTCTAGAGTTTTTTTCTTTCCAAAGTTTCCAACAAGTCGCAGCAAAGCAGAGATCGAAGAGAATTTTTACCTGTCCCGATTGTGATTTCCTAGCTCGACTCCATCTGGACGGTAGATCTCCTGGTTGATTTAACAAAATATGTGTAGTATTCGGTATGCCATGTAAAAGATTGATCCACAGGTTCACTGCACTCTTACATTCGAAAAGTAAGTGTTTCAGCTTTTCTTCTTTCTTGTAACATAGAGTCCATATCGACGGTCCTTGCCAGCCACGCTTGGACAAAGTATCCGCCGTTAGAACCTTATTCCTTGAGGCTATCCACAGAAAAAACTTGATTCTAAAAGGTATTTTTAGTTTCCATAAATGAGAGATCGTACCATCAATGACTCCCCCAAAAATTAGAAAGTTGTACATAATTACAATAATTTGAACATTTGAATGAGAAATACTAAATTTTTGTAGTTTTGGTGATGGTTTGCAAACGGACGAAAGTTCGGACGATTTTGATGGATTTAACTTAATTTCTTAGGAAATGTTTAGTTGGAATAGAGATAAAAATTAGTCTACTTTCTTATATATTGTCCTATTAAAACTAGACCAATATGAGCTGTTATTATTTGAATTTATTTGGAAAAATATCGTTTGTCTTCCAAATGTAATCAAAAGTTTCAGTATTAGACAAAAATGGCCTTCTACGTAGCAGCGCAATTGACCCTTAAAAATGTTTAAATCAAAAGTAAAATATTTTCAAATGATGGAATCAAAAGTTTGAGGATTAAAATTTTTTCAGCGACTATTAGTACCATTTTTAGGTTGGATGGGGATAACGGGTTCGGATCAGAATGGATAACTCTACTATCGAAGAAAGGACCAGACAAACTGACTTTCTGACTTTCTGCGAGGTCAACGGTCATTACTCAACAAGATGGTCCAAAGCAGGAAAAAGTTTTTTTTTTTTTTTTTTTTTTTTAATGGGTAAATTGCACGGCCCTTGAACTACAAAGTTGCTGATATTTTAATCTTCAAATTTTTTTGTAATTTTGACTTCAATTTTTAAAATTTTTATAATCAAATATTACATCACAGTTTAATCAGTGAACTAAATATATATTAACAAATTATTGTAAGCGAAAATAAAAAGAATTGGTGATTGGTATTCGAGAGAATTAGAATCTAGTTGATTCACATTTAAAATTTAAGTTTATTTCTAAATGAAATAAGCGAAGCGGAGTAGCATCTTCTATCTCTCAAAAAAAGAAATAATGTAGCGTCTTAATTATTATCACATTATCCATTAGAATACTTCTACATTATTAATTTGTGAGTATTGAACCAACTAAATTGGATTGTGACACTTGATTACAATAATTTAGAAAGTTAAAGTTAGAAATTACGATAAATAATTTTTGGCTTGAATTTTTAAAATTATTACAATCAAATTTTACAACGTAACCCAATATAATTTAGGGGTGTTTGGTTCCCGTAAAAATGCTCCGAAATTTTTTTTCCAGCTGAAAACTTCTTTTCAGATGTTTGGTTATCTGTAAAAATAAAATTTGGAAAACTGTTTTTACAGATTCTCTGAAAAAACTGAGTTTTCGTTTTCCTCTAGCCGTCCGCGGAAAACGAAAGGCGCAAGCTTCGAAATCGCGGCTCAGGTTGTTGGGGCATACGCGGTCCATGAGGCATCCTTGCCTCGTGGACCGACTGGGAGAGAGTCCACGGTGGACTCTCCAACTCATATATATATATATATATATATATATATATATATATATATATATATATATATATATATATATATATATATATATATATATATAAAATTTTATTATTTAAATATATTATTGTGTAATATTATATTATATATATATTATTTATAAAATACATAATAATTTATTTTATAGCATTAAATATATGCTATTATATATTATATATTCCATACTCAATGTATAATATAATACATTTTAGATATATTTTTTATAAATATAAATTATAATACTAATATATGTAATATGATAATTATTATATATAGATATATAAATAATATATATAATATATAATATATATACAATAAGAAAAAATAATATATATATATATATATATATATATATATATATATATATATATATATATATATATATATATATATATATATATATATATATTTATTTATTTTATAATATATTTTATTTATAAATATAAATTATAATAATTAAATATATTATGATAATTATTATATATTAATAATATATAATATATATAATAATTATAATATATTAATAATATATAATAAAAAATATATTAAACAGTTTTCATCTACTTTTTTTTTCCTTTCAACCAAACAACTGTCATTGAAAATTACTTTTCTTTTCCTACAAACCAAACACAAACGACGTAAAACTTTTTTTCCACCGAAAATTTTTTTTCACCGAAAATTTTTTCCCACAGTTTTACGTGGAACCAAACACACCCTTAGCTAAATATCGAAAACTTCTTGATATAGAATTTTAATTATTGTCATAATATCAATCATAATACTTCTATATAAGTTCTGCATTAACAATTTGTTAGTATTACCGTCCTAGCGCAAGTGTCAAAGCTTGGTAGTTGGTACTCGAGACCCAAGTCAATCCTAGTTGATTCACATTTTCAATGTTTTATTTCTAAACGAAATAAACTAAACGGATAGCGTCTTTATCTATCTCTCAAAAAAAAAAAAAAAATTTGTTAGTATTTAGCTAACTAAATTAGATCACGAGACTTGATTATAAAATATAAAAAATATAAGCTAAAAATTATAATAAAATTGAAACTTGAAGAAAAGCATAATTTGAGAGCCACATATGAAATTTACATTTTTTGATATCTTTTTCCATCTGGGGATATCCGTGATATATTCCTGCTGAAATGTGCCCTATCTTCTTTCATAAAAGAAACAGCCGGAGGAGCTAGTGGCCAGCGGAAAGCGCTGGGACTTTGGAATGGGTGGCGCTTCGTTGGTGGCAGCAGCGTCACCGCCGCTGCCGCCGGGCATCCTCGCTATCCGCAACTTGAAGCATCTCGGCGTCCGGCGGCTCTTCTCCTTTTCTTGCTCCAGCTCCTACCCGCCCAACTGCTCCGGTACTTCCTCCTCCCCATCCCCTTCCCTTGTATCCAACATTAAGCCTCGTTCATTTTTGGATGTTTGGATGTCCGAATAAGTTATCGATAATTTATTTTATTCTAAAAAATTGATCTAACAATCGAATACGATATTCCATTATAAAAATTTGATTACACTTCTTATGGTCCAAATATACAAATTTCTTGAGTAAGCTAAAAATGATATACTAAACAAGATATTCATGCATCCAAACAGGGCCTAAAGCATGGGCCCTTTGGAGAGAGGATGAGTTAGATTGCTACCTGTACATGCATTAGAAGCTAGTGCTTGTATTGTACATGAACCAGGCGAAAAGGGTCTTCTAAATAGTAGGATTTGAGATATCCGCAATTCCCATGATTTAGCTGGATACAATCATGCTACTTCGTTTCCTCTCTCACAGAGCGTAATAATAAGTGAAATGCAGAAGAAGGTGGTCATGAACTTGAGTTATTTCTGTATTGACTTCAGATATCATCCATCATGTTGTCGACTTGTTCGAGATAAGTAATTCATTTAATCTATAAATGGTATTGTTTTCCTATGAGCTCTTTTGCCACCAGAGACTCTCTCAGTTAGTCGAATTTGATATCTATCTTAGTACTGGTTCTCACAGCTTTATATTTTTTGTTTTCTAGTTTAAAAGTGCATGTGCAAGGAATCCAATCTGATTTAATTATCTGATCTTGCTAGTACTAACAGATTTTTGAATGGCAATTAGGTGCCTAGCTGCTACTTTCCTCCTAAAAGCTATGAGCTATCTTGTCTTTCTTTTATATATTTCGAGCTCGGTTATTTGTTTGAATTAGCTCCTTTACTCAGAGTAGCAAACACATGTTCTCGGAGGGTAGCGGTCTGTGTTTTTTTTTTCCGTTTTTTTTTTTTTTGCTTTGAACTTCGACATATTCTTCTTCTTGGCTAAAACTTGTCATGTTTCAACATTAACATTCCCTTTTTGGCTGCAAAATACTTGTTTCGTACACACCAAGTTAATAGTTAGTACAACTGATTTGGTTTTATGATCAAAACTGGTGGTGCCCAAGGTCATATATTTTTCTATCACTCTTCTGAACGAACATCAATAGAGAGCTCTTCTAGACATTTGGCTGTATGTCTGTATAGATGCTTTGCCAGAAGCATGAGGCAACAAGATATTCTGTTTGGGCCTTATACGGCTTATTTTGAATCTGTACTCTAAGCAACTTCTTAATTTTACATGGCACGCTTTTCTTTCCCCTTTTAGGTTCTTAAGCATACTCTTTTCTTCCCCTTTCAAATCCCTTAATACCCATCTAATCTTAATACCAACATTTCACCGACCATACCTAGTATAGTTGGGCTATGGGCTTAATGGCTGGTATTCTAGATCGCAAGTTCGAGGTCTATTTGCTTCACATTTTTTATTCAGTTTAGTTTTAAAAGAAAATAAACAAAGCAGGTAGCTTACTACGTACCTTTCTCTCTCAAAAAAATATCAACATTTGTTTTACAATAATTCAGATAGCATTAGATTTTTTTGGTATTATTGGATAAATTGTTTCACTGATTTTGTGGTTCCTTTGAGGTCAAAATACATACCACAGTTTGTTATTGGAAACACAGTACTCGTCTTCTCCACCAATGAATATTTGGTGCCTTCTTTTGTTACATTACAACAAGGTGACGTATGAGTAGTAATTCAAGCCGTGTACTAGAACAAATAA
The DNA here is from genome assembly GCA_025177825.1 of Aechmea fasciata. Lineage (NCBI taxonomy): Eukaryota > Viridiplantae > Streptophyta > Magnoliopsida > Poales > Bromeliaceae > Aechmea > Aechmea fasciata. The sequence continues at coordinate 4,323,734 of CM045933.1, forward strand.
ATAGTTCATTGCAATAAATATTGCATTTGCGCTGTTATGTTTTTCTTAGATGTCTTGGATGTGTTTGGCACTTAATCTCTGTACCTTTCTTCTTTCTTCTTTTTTACACTGATGCAGGCAAACAAAGAAATCTCATAACCCTAGTCCATTGTAGTATCAACAATGTATCCACGGAGAGCATCAACAATGTATCCACAGAGCGCCCCCAAGAAAGTGAAGTTTCGATGACTGGTGCTGCTTATGACTTCAAAGGAGCAACAACCTCACTTACAAATGAGCTCTTGTCTTCTGCGAAGAAGGTTACTCTTGTCAGACATGGATTGAGCTCCTGGAATGAGGAAAGTCGTGTTCAGGTTGGTATTTTTCACAAAGACTTTTATAATCTATAACAGTTAAACCAATATTCAGTTCTCTCATTTAAGTTGATTCCTAGCTTCTAATCTCATCTAGTGCATCTGATGATGCTTCCAACTGTAGTGCCTCTTTCAACTGTATTCAATTGTCATACCTTAAATAATATAACTTCCATCTATACAATGCCTGCAATGAAAATTCGACAGAAAATGTCCAACTGTCAAATATATGTCGTCATAGGAAGGATGAATTTCATATCAAATGGATCATATTTTTACTGTATGGTCATTTGCACTCATTCAAACCTAAGGATATCATTTTGTGCTTCTAAAAGTGATTTGATTATTAATAAAATCATAAAAATATAATGGCTTGCGTTTGTCGCCTTAGTTAATGAAGTTGTCCTGAAAATAATATTTTCCTCATATGTATATAGATAGTTACGAACTTACCAGTTAGTGTGTCTATTAGTCCAGTTGAATTAGATGTTCTTGGTCTTTTTCTTGCTGGAAGGCTTGAATGCCAATCACTTTGTCAGAGATTTTCTTGTTAAGTTGACATCTTCTGTCTTGCAGCTAGAATTTGGCTCTCAGAGGTAGTTATAGATGTTTACCTACATAAGAAGTTGGTAAGAGAATCAGGCTGACATGATTGCTGCCTAAAAATGTGATAATTATTCTGTGTGTGGACATTTCGGCATTATTTTCTTCTTTAACATCCCACATACTCTCTTACCATGTTTGGTACCTAGGGAACTCTAGAGTCCATTTGGACCATCGCATTGCTTCCTACAGAATCATGTCAATCATTTAGCAATTTCAACTTATTCAAAGAAGAAATATTTTCAACAGTAATTAATCACTGTATGGTGAACTTTGTATATTCTTGACTTGCAGAACTTGAATGTAATATTTGGACTTTTGGTGACTAGATTGCCATTGTTATCTAGGGAAGTTCAGATTTGTCCATATTAACAGAAACCGGAGCCATGCAAGCTGAGAGATGCCGTAATGCATTGATCAATATGAACCTTGACATCTGCTTCTCTAGTCCTATCTCAAGAGCAAAGGTTTGGTCTTTGAGCCTCAATTTTAAACCTGAGAATCTTCCATTGTTTTCTTTTCCATCCTACAGGGGCATATGATGAATTTGAGAATCCTCAAATTCATCGATCTCAACAATAGGTTTTTAATGCAGTCTACTGCTGAACTTATATGGCATGGACGCGAGCAACCACTGATTTTTCTTGATTCATTGAAAGAGGCACATCTATTTTTCTTGAAGGCATGACAAATGGTATGGATGCTAAATTATCTATTTAAACATATGCCCCTGCAAAATCTGAAATTTCATGTATGCCCTTCAAAACCTTTTTCTACGTACGTACTCTTGTTATTACAGAACTCATGTCTCTAAGGCCTCTCTAATTCAAGACCAACTTCCTCTTATGAATTCAATGACTTCCCAACTTAAGGGTATTTTGCGCGAATTTGCGCTAGGCATATATGTCAACAAATGATTTTGCAGGAATACGTATGCAGGGGTTCCTTTCTTTTCTTTCAATAACTCGTTGGGCGCAAATTACCGGCCCAAAATGCTTATGCCTAGTTATTATTACTACGGTCTATGATCTTTTATATATCCAATCATAATTTCGTTTCCATCCGATGTGGGCACATAAAGCTCAAGATCATTTGGCGATGTGAGGCCCATCTTACATTTCCGGTTGGTCAACCGGCTCTCATACCAATTGTAACAATCCGCTCTATTAGTAATAATAACTCATTCGGTGCAAACTATCGGCCGAAAATACTTAAGTTCAGTTATTATTACTATGGTCCATGGTCTCCCATATACCTAATCACAACACCGTTCCTATCCGATGTAGAACTATTGGGATGTTAAAGCATATATGTCAAGATGATTTTGTAGGAATACGTATGCAAGAGCTCCTTTCTTTTGTTTCAATAACTATCTATCATATGTAACCATGTTTGGTACTTGGAGGCAGCGGATGCTAAGAAGAAATACCCAGAATTGTATACCAAATGGAGAGAAGACCCTGCTAATTTTCATGTCGAAGGTGTTTATCCTATACGAAGGTTGTGGGGAACTGCAAGAGAAGCTTGGAAAGAAATTTTGTCCTCACCGGTATGTACTTGTGACCCTTCCAAATTCATTCTGAAGACTACTAATAGCCTCTAGATCTTATGAATTTTTCTTCGTTTATTTTTTTTGGAAAAAAAAATCAGGGAGAGAACTTTTTGGTAGTTACTCATAAGTCCATTTTGCGAGCCCTCATCTGTACAGCTCTCGGACTAGGTCCAGAGAGGTAAGTTCAAGTGCTCGTAATCTCCAATGTGTGTGATATATTGTTCTCTAACACCAGAGCCTCAAAGGCTACAAATATTTCGCAAATCTAAACAAGTCAATCCTTGCAGCATCTTCGTACTAAATTTCGGCCCTTGATAATAGGAAATATCTGAGGTTCTTGTGAAATATTTGTTGCTGTGAAGGGTGCAAATCTTTTATTAGAAAATATTGAAACTTTCGTTATGATGCAGGTTTCGATCCATCGATGTGAATAATGGCGGCATTTCCACTTTTACTATCAACAAACGGGGAGAAGCTATGCTTCAATCCCTGAATATGACAGCCCATATGTATAGCAATCATGTGTATCAATTCTAAGAGTGATTTTGTATTTTTGAAGTCTCTTTATATACCAACTTATTCTTTGTATGCCAGAAATTTTAATCATGGTAAATATCATTACACTGTACAAGAACAAGATGGCATTTCTCTAATGAACTCATTAATCATAATCTATAAATTTTTCACTCGGACTCCCTCGTGAAATTTTTGATGCAAGATAATTGTTCAGCTTTGGCCCTGTTTTGATGTCAGGATAAGAAATCCCTGTTCGGTATGAAGATTTTTTTTTTTTTTTTTTTTCCAATATTTGCTCGTAGAAAGATTTTGACATCTATGATTTGGCTGGATAGTATATTTTATCTACGAAGAACATGATATCTGTCTTGGACATTTGATCACACTTTTTATTTATCAAATGTTGCATGTTTCTTGAGTAAACAAAAGAGATATACTGAATAAGATGTTTATGCATCATAATATGTAATGCACAATTGATTGCTCATGTGGTAGAGAGACAAAGTATCTAAAAATTTTACAACAAATAAATGTCATGCCAGTAATGCACATCAGATTGAAAGGCAAGTTGGGGCATGTACTCTCTTTCAATTGCAAAGTAAGATTAAGCCTCTAAATTATCATATAAACAAAATATACTATCTAATCAAATTATGAATAAAAAAAATCTATGTTTTGATTATATTATTATCAGACAAGTTATTATGACCTCATGACGGGCCTTTCGAGGAGCAAAAAAAATAAACTCTTCGCTTTATATCATATAAGAAAATTTTTTTTAATTAGTTGTCAGAATATCTAATTCTTAATAAGCTTTGAATATGTACAACATTGAAATATATTATTCTTTACACAAACAAATAAAATATTTTTCTATTACACTTTTTTACTATGTGTAATAAATATTTTCCGTAATTCCAAATGAAGCTGAATGGTTGACGGTCGAATTACTTATCTCTGAGTTGTATGCTTGGGCTTGCTATCTCCTATTTTTCCTTGCTAATGTATCTGTGTACTTGGTATAGAAAGGAATAAGTTTTTTTCTGAAAAAACTTTCAAGTACCCTCTCATGTGGTTTACCACTTTGTTAAACTCTATAATTTAAAATGTATCACTTTAATATTATATGATTTTTAACTTCTCTTTCGTTAACCCTTCCATTAACCATTTTGTTAAACCGGCTATAAAATTAAAATTAAAAGGTACTACAGTAAAAGTTCGGTAAATCGCATAGGAGGTATATGAAGTTTTGTTTGTATGCTTTAATAGAAAAGTTACTGATGAAAGGAGCAAAATAAAATCATAGATATCTTAAATCAAAAGATAGTAAAGTGATTAAATGCTAAACCGTAGGGGGTATATTTAAAGTTTTTCTTTTATTATTTTGTGAAGTTGGAGATCTCTATATCTAATCATTGCTAAAATATTTCTCGGTATAAATTTTAATATTATTTTGGTCCATCTGTGAGCGACCTCACTCTTGTTGCAGTATGTGAGGAAAGAAAATTCAGTGGGGAGCTTCCCAATGAGGCTTCATTGAGTCGTTCCGATCCACTGTCACATGTTAGTTTCATCTATATTTTTGGTCCATCTGTGAGCGACCTCACTCTTGTTGCAGTATGTGAGGAAAGAAAATTCAGTGGGGAGCTTCCCAATGAGGCTTCATTGAGTCGTTCCGATCCACTGTCACATGTTAGTTTCATCTATATTTTTGGTCCATCTGAGCGACCTCACTCTTGTTGCAGTATGTGAGGAAAGAAAATTCAGTGGGGAGCTTCCCAATGAGGCTTCATTGAGTCGTTCCGATCCACTGTCACATGTTAGTTTCATCTATATTCAAATGTAAAAATTCATTTCCCCTAGTGTGTGTGTATATATATATATAGGCTAGGGCTACTATCCTATTAATAGGATATGAGCACTTGTCCTATCAAGTTTTTAACCCTTGGATGAGAAATTGTAGGATTATGATGATATTAGTCGGTTAGAGTTGAATGGTCCCCCTAGGGTTGAGTGGTCCCCACTGGGTTATAATATTTAATCCAATGGTTAGAAATGATGAAAAGAGTTGATCTAAAGGCTAAAAAATTGATAGGACAAGTGCTCCTATCCTATTAATAGGATAGTAGACGGACTCTATATATATATATATAGAGAGAGAGAGAGAGAGGGAGAGAGAGAGAGAGAGAGAGAGCTAGGCTTTTATACTTTCGAAAGTACGAAAGCCTCCGTGCTTGTAAGTTATTTTTGATGATAGGACATCTGATTCGGCGATCGGTTCCATTAAACTTGATTTACGCTATTGGAACTATCTAGAAATTGAATTTCATAATTTGTTTAGTTCATTTATCTAATGAACGAGTAGCCTAAAAATAAACGGCTGAAAATGAAAATTTTATAAAAAACAGTAATACAGGACTCAAATTTCAAATCGTAAGTATTGATCTTGCTATGGATGTTAAGTAAAATTTTTTATTAAATTTTTATGTAATTTGGATGCTTCTACACCGTTGAACTTAAAAACATGCCATATCGGCCGTTAAAATAGTCATTTTTGAGATCTTTTGATCGCTTGATAAATGATGTCAAAAAATTATAAAATTTGGTTTCTAAATAGTTCCAATAGGGTGGATTATACTTAACGGAGCCGATCGTCGAATCGAATGTCCTATCATCAAAAACAACTTATAAGTACGGAGGTCTCCGTACTTTCGAAAGTAAAGGAGATGTACTATATATATATATATATATATAGTTTTGCTAGAATACTATCGGTAGTAAACGAGCCGTTTTACTACCGATTTGTTTTCGATGATAGAGCTTCCAAATTGACGATCGGCTCCGTTGAACATGATCTATACCATTTAAAGTGTTTAGAAATCAAATTTCAAATCTTTTCGACATCATTTGCCTAATGATCAAAATGTTTTAAAATTTGTAATTTTAATGGTTGATAATAGGTGTTTTCTCGTTTAATGACGTAAAGATATCCAAATCAATTGAATTTTTGTTAGAAAATTTTTTAAACTATTTAAAACAAGATCTATACTCTTGATCTTGATTACAAGACTCCTATCATCATTTTTAAAAAAATATTCATTTTCACCATTCATTTTTCTATTCACTTGATGGATAAAAGAACAATATCGAAATTGCGTGAAATTTGATTTCTATGTAGTTTAAATGGTTTAGATCATATTTAACGGAGCCGATCGTCAATTTGGAAGCTCTATCATAGAAAACAAATCAATAGTAAAACAGCTCGTTTACTACCGATAGTATATATATATATGTATATATATATATATATATATATATATATATATATATATATATATATATATATATAGAACTAGGCTACTATGCTATTAATAGCACCAAGTCATTGGTGCTACCAAGTTTTTGGCCATTGGATTTAGAGATGTGTGGTTAGGATGATGTGGCCACACCAGGGTTAAGTGGGTGGTTGGTTGTATAGTATGATCTAACGGGTGAAAAGCATCAAAGGGGTGGATCTAACGGCGGAAAACTTGATAGCACCAAATGCATGGTGCTATCGATAGTATCCCTGGGACTCATATATATATATATATATATATATATATATATATATATATATATATATATATATATATATATATATATATATATATATATATATATATATATGAGTGGAGCTAGAATACTTTTAGAAGCACCAAGCCTTTAGTTCTTCTAAGTATTTAGCCCTTGGATCTACTCCTTGATTACTAATAGCCATTGAATCAAACACTATTCCACCTATACCACCACCTACCACCATCATCTCAACCCTACATCTCTCCATCCAAAGGCTAAAAATTTAAAAGCACAACTCCTATGATGCTTTTAGAAGTATTCTAGCACAACTCTCTCTCTCTCTCTCTCTCTCTCTCTCTCTCTCCCTCTCTCTCTCTCTCTCTCTCTCTCTCTCTATATATATATATATATATATTGAGTCCGACTATAGTGCTTGTAAAAGCACCAAGCACTTGGTGCTTGTGATTTTTTACCGTTAGATCTACGATTTTGATCATTTTCATCCGTTAGATTATACTATTCAACCAACCACCCACTTAACCCAATGGGGCCCACATCATCCTAACCTTACATCTATAAATTCAAGGGCCAAAAAATTACAAGCACCAATGACTTGGTACTTTTAAAAGCATATATAGGAGCAATTATATATATATATATATATATATATATATATATATATATATATATATATATATATATATATATATATATATATATATAGAGTCCTATTTGGTATGCTATTAATAGCATGACGAACTTGGTGCTAGTAAGTTTTCTACCCTTAGATTAACCCCTTTGATTAATTTTATCCGTTAGATTATACTATTCAACCAACCACCCACTCAACCCTAAGGGCCCACATCATCCTAGCCGCACATCTTTTAATCCAAGGGTAGAAAACTTACTAGCACCAAGTCATTGGTGCTATTAATAGTATTCCGGCCTAGTTCTATATATATATATATATATATATATATATATATATATATATATATATATATATATATATATATATATATATATATATATATATATATATATATATATATATATCTCAAGAGCACGGAGGCCTTTAGGAGCATGAAGGCCTCCGTGCTCTGAGCGTTTCGATGGTGGAATTTCCGATTCGACGATCGGCTCATTTAGACTTTGATCTAGCATATTTGAAATTTATAGAAAATATTTTTTGCGATTTTTTGACATCATTTACCTAGTGATCGAAAGGGTTAAAAATTATTGATTTTGAATCCTTTCGATTGCTAGGTAAATGATATCGAAAAGTCGCAAAAATTATTTTCTACAAACTTCAAATATGCTAGATCATGTCTAACGGAGCCGATCGTTGATTCGAAGCTCCATCAACGAAACGCTTAGAGCACGAAGAGCTCCATGCTCCTAATAGCACACAAGACCTACTATATATATATATATATATATATAGAGTCCGGGATACTATCGATAGCACCATGCATTTGGTGCTACCAAGTTTTCAGTTAGATCCACCCTTTGATGATTTTCACCGTTAGATCATACTATTCAACCAACCACCCACTTAACCCTAGGGGGCCCACATCATCCTAACCGCACATCTCTCTCAATCCAACGGCTAAAAACTTGGTAGCACCAATGACCTGGTGTTATTAATAGCATAGTCACTTAGTTCTATATATATATATATATATATATATATATATAGTAGGGCTACTATACTTATTATGAGTAGTAGAGCCCTACTACTCATAAGTTGTTTTCGATGATAGAGCTTCCGAATCGACGATCCACTCCGTTAAATATGATCTAGAGTATTTAAAACTTTTAGAAAATAAATTTCGTAATTTTTCAAAATCATAATAAAGTCCATCAAATGGGCATAAAATGAACGGCCGAAATCGAACGACGTCCTAAAAATAGATGATCGGATCCTTCAATTTAAGATCGGAGTTATTGATCTTTATCTAGGTAGTGAATAGAATTTTCTATCAAAAATTCAACCTATTTCAATTCTTTTACACCGTTAAACTAACAAGTATCCCATATCGGCCGTTAAAAATTGTCAATTTTGTGAGCTTTTGATCGTAAGGCGAAAACAACTTATGAGTAGTAGGGCTCTACTACTCATAATAGTATAGTAGCCCTACTCTATATATATATATATATATATATATATGAGTAATGCTTCGTACTTAAAAAAAAAAAAAAAAAAAAAAAGATCTTAAGGTACGCTTGATTAATTAAGGATAAAAATGTAATTTTAATACTTAGCGTAAAAGATTATTTTAAGATTATTTTATTCAAGGTTTGTTTGGTAATTAAACAATACAATATTTAAAAAATCTTTTAATTGAGTTCCTAAAATTATGCATTAATTATAGGAATTTTACAAATAGTTTTATTTTTAAGAATTGAGGTCCTAAAATTATACATTAATTATAGGAATTTTAAAAATAGTTTTATTTCTAGATGCGATGAATTTAAATTTTAAATATTAAATACTTAAATTTTAAAAGTGAAATTTAAGTTAGAGGCGCTTTGATACGGACGTGGATCTCGTCTTATAATTTTTTAAGATTATAAGATTACGATCGTATTTTTTAAGACGAGATCATATTAGAGGCGCTTTAATACATTAAATTTTAAATATTAAATACTTAAAAAAATTTAAGAAACTTTTAAATTCCTATAGTTTAGACATTAATTTTGTATCACTTATTTAAAAAATTTTGTATGTAGGTTAAAATATTTATAATTTAAATGTATTTAACAAGTTAAAAAAAATTAGATATAAAAAAATAGAATGATTAAATAGAGTTTAGCAAATGAAATTGAAATGTTAAATTTGGTTCATAATTTCACATAGGAATTAATATTTTAATTCAAAATTTGAAATTAATTAAAATTTTAATATTTGGATGTGTAAACAATATTTCAAATCGAAATTAATTAATTAACTTGAAAATATATCAAATTTTAATATTTGCATGTGTAAACAATATTTATATTTAAAATATTTCAAATTGAAAATAATTAATTTAACTTGAAAATATAAAAGATCATATTGTCAAATCATTTAAAATTTTTCTTATATGAAATACCAAATTATGAAATGAAATATAGAGAGAGAAAAATGAAACAAAGAGAAAAAAACTGAAAATATTATAAAGGTAAAATGACTAAATTATCTATGTATTAAAAGACAAAAATACTCTTTTTTGAGGTACCAGTAACGGTACCTCTCCCAAAGGGACCTGCTATTGCAGGTCATAATTTAAAAAAAAATTAAATCTGAGCCGTTGAATACGCGTGAATGAACGGTAACGAAAAAAAAAGAGTATAGGAGCATTACTCTATATATATATATATATATATATATATATATATATATATATATATATATATATATATATATAATGCAGGGATTGAATTGCAAGTTGCAACCTTATAGAAGACAACTGTATAACAACCACTATTGAAGAATATTCAGTTACTTCATTGTCACTAATTTGTTTTCAAAATAGATTTCCGTTGATATATGTAATATCGTTAGCTAGATTTAGGTTCTTTTAATTCTAGAACAAGTTAAGTAGCTAGCTATTTAGGTTCTCTTTTCGGAAAGCCTTTTCATAGGTTTTGACCATAATTCAAATTATTAGCCGAAATTATAGTCTTTCAGGTACAACAGTCCAATATGTACCGACCGTTTCTAGAGCAAGTGACAAAAGGCTTGGTGACGGTATCCGAGACCCAAGTTCGAATCCTAATTGATTCATATTTTCAGCTAAGCTTACTTCTAAATGAAATAAATGAAGCGGATAAAATGCTATCTATCTCTCAAATAAAAAAAAAAAGTCCAATATGTGACGAATGCATCTCTTTTAGGAGGTCAGAGTCTTAATGAAGAACCCAAATTGAGTTGCTTACGACTCCCTTTCATTATAGTTTTGCTTTCGGTGAATAATTAAGTTCAAACTTTTCTTTTTCAACAACTTAATTATTTGGCCGAACTAAGTATAATGTTGGAGTTAATTACGTAATTAATTAATATGCTAGAGGATAGGTGCCATTTGACAAAGTTAGCTTACCAAACCTAAATCTGTAGCCAATATTAAAAAGAAAATCGCTGTCGGTTATAATTAATCATGGTATCTACGACCTAAGTAGGTATTATAGTTTACCAAACATTAATGAGTTATGTGAATGACCATAATGTTGTGATCTAATAATCATTAAGATGCTTGGTTTCATAGAAAATTATTTCTAGCTAGTATTTTCCGTCCTGTTTGTTTCCGATAAAAGTATATTTTTTTCAAATCTTTTCTTCCTAGCTAGCTAGATTTCACAAAAAAAAATAGTAATTTTGTTTTTCAAATTTCTTTATCTGAAAGTCAAACTCTACGGGAAAAAATATAATTTTTTTGAAAAAAAAAATATAATTCTCCACACTTTTCGGGAAACCAAATACCCACTAACAAGGGAATGTACTCGACACTTTTGTGGGGAAGCAAATACCTACTAACAAGGGAATATATAAAGTAGATATATGTGGAATATGAGAAGAGATTCCGAGAAGCAATTACACACCACAAACCAAATTTGACTAAATTACACTTTTTTTAGAGAATGATGAAATATCACTTAGGTCACCAGATTTAAATTAGCTTACCAGTAAGGGAGCAAATGGATCTAGATTGGCGGAGCTTACACTCCGATCCGTTCTGAATGGAGCTGTAAAGGAAAACAAAACATACAGAAAAATATAATTGTCCAAAATCCACCCAGATCCGTATAGTGTCAATGGAGAGAGACTAAGGCCTCAAATCCACCGAGATTCGTTTCGATATCCATTAAAAATTTGTTCCAGCTTTGATCCGACTCCGAATGGAGCAATAAGTGGAGGTCAAAAATACGGTCAAAATTAATTCATCACAAAAGTGTTACAAAAAAAAATGGATATGTTCCCTTTGCATCCCTAGTTACATCAATCATTTCCATATCATGTCTTTTAGATTTTGATGGAATCAGTACTCTGTACATTATATTCTCCTTTATAAAAAAATTGCAAATATAAAAGTAGGCATCACAGTAATTAAAATAAACTGAAAATTAAATTCCGCAATATAAGTTTAAACTGAAACTTTTATAAGCTTGCATGCATGTACTTTATCACATATTTGGTAAAACATATATGCAACCACATAAGTACATATATTTGGAACTTGCCGTTACTAACAGGACGTTGAGACACGTACATCTTTCATAGTATATGGTAAAGAGACCGCGTGTTCAAAGGAAAAAAAAAGAAAAAAAAGGGGGATCGAAAAAAGGAAAACTCATGGGAAAAGAGGGTAGATCACAACGTAGAAAGTATGGAAAAGGATGAGGAGGTAGATGAGGAGACCGACGAAGGCACAAATGAGAGCTCCCATAACATGGTTGCAGAATTGGTGTATTTGCCCACAGATCGGCAGCCATCCCGCATGCTGATTTCCGTTCTTCCCCAGCTCCGACAGCGCTCCCGTCGCCGCAACCGCACTGGTGAGTAGCATTCCTATGATCTACATATTATAAGATGGGAAATGTTTTTGAGTAGATGTGTTTGCATTGTACGTAAATGCAGATTAGTTGTAACTCAAAGGAATAGAATACGTAACTATAGATTAACCAGTCTGATGGCCTACTGGTGGGTCATTGGAGATTCAAGGAATATGTTATTTTTAGAAATATTTATATATGCAGACTCTCTGACGATGGTAGTTAAGATCAAGACGTTGGCAATTCAGTGAAAGATTATTCTATCGTCTAAAAGCAAATTAACATTCTTAGTTTTTTTTTTTTTTTTTTTTTTTTTTGCTTCTACATTGATCCAACTGGCCCCTAGCTAGCAAGCTAGCTAGTGGGTAATATGTCAACATGATCAGGCACAATTAAGATTACTGTTAAACCATATTCCTCGATTCGTCACTGAGTCCAATTCCCCAGATCGAATGGTTAGTTAATTAATGTGTGTTTCCTGATGTGCGTGAACAGAAATGTTAAGATTATTTCTGATGTGAAGAGAAACTCTTCCCACATCAGTCGCGATAACCAATCTCGAGAAAGAGCTTGTGGAAGGAATCAAGAGGACCAACAAACTGTACCCACTTGCTATGGCATTAGCTATCACAAAGAACCTACATCATGTACAAATAATTAAGCCTCTTGATGTGACTTACAATACAACAGTAAAATCTATACATACATATATATATATATATATACTTACACAAATGAAGGTGTGTATTGGAACTTAGCCTCCATGGTGAAACCAAAGAAGGAGGTGGTCTCATGGCTAGTCGCCATGACAACGGCCGCGACGAGCGTCGCTGCCGCCGCGAAGAGCCTTAGCAAGAACACACAAGCCCTCAAAGCCTTAGCCATGGCACAATGTGTTGTGATCAATTTGGTGTAATTAATGGTAGGGGAATGGAGGTTAGAGGCCAGAGAGTGTACAAAGGACTGAAGGGCAATAAATAAGCAGGCACTTGCATGGGTTGATGGGGGTAGCTTGAGGGTGTTAAACAAAGATGTGGGAAGGTGGGAAAATGTGGATGGGTGGGGAGTGAGCTACTTTTACTTTTGTTAAGCTGTTTCCCTTGCTTCCTGGGACAATATCTCAACTGTCCCAATTCCCTTTTGACACTTCTCGACAAGGAAATTAATTATTAATGGATCATATCTATAATAATCTATTAGGTATCCATCTATTTAATATTATAAATTGATGGTTCGATGAACGATCCTCACTTGTACCAACAACCAACGAGAACTAATTGCCATATAGCTCATAGGTGTTTTCATTACAAAAAGTCTTGCATTTAAGAACACTTTAAATGATATTTAGCGACGCTGCTTTAAAGTGTTGGCAAAAATAATCCCGACGTTTGTAAAAGCGTCGTGTAAAGAGTCGTTAAATAAACATGTCGGGATAAATATACCGACGTTTTAATATAGCGTCGGAAAATTTATATAAATATTTGATAAAAATATGTTTATTGGCGACGCTTAATCATAGTGTCGGCAAATGCTAAATATTAAAGACGCTAGAAGAAACCGTCGTTTAAAAAGTGTCGTCTAAAATATATTTTGTTGTAGTGTTTGGATGCTCCGTGTGCATCGTAAATCGGCTATAAAAAATATATAAAATATAAATTTCTGTAACGTAGTACAATAAATTATTTAAATATTTTATATTATATTTACAATATCGTATTTTAATTTATATTTTATAATGCTAATTATCAGATATTTTATCAATCATTTAATATATTTTTGCGGTGTATAAAATATTACTATACATAAGGTGCAAACAAAGATTTCACCTCTCTTAAAATTATGAGTGCACTCTACGAAGCATTCTATACATGTGGTGTATATAAGTGTATTAAATTTTATGATTTAATTCAGTAAATATATTTAAATTATTATATTTATAGATAAAATATATTTAATCAAAATTTTATATTAAAAATTAATCATTTAATAAAAGTTGTGGTGTATGGTGTGTTAATATATACCAAGTGTACATATATAATAATTTCTTTTTTCTCTAATCAATTTTAAGTTTGATTAGAATTATTTATAGAATAGCTATCAAAATATTAAGTTTGATTAAATTTTTTAAGCGAGTTATTAGAAAACTTTGATTCTACAAATATTGAAACTTAAAAAATATTAATAAAGGAGATTAACTTTTATAATGTATAAAAAGCTATATGAGAATTCTTTTATATTTTTTATTATAATTTTTTAATTTTAAAAATTTCTTTATTATATATATTAATTATTTAAATTATTTAAAATATTATCAATGCGCCACGAAGCGTGAATGCTACACTATATATATATATATATAAATATATATAGGGTCCAAGAAATTTCAACAAACTATGTATATAATATAATAATCCCTTCTAGGAGGGGTAGGAGTGGCAATGTACTTCTATTTGACTTAGCTGCTGATTTTTTTTTGACTTAGACGCTCTGTGCTGTACCCTTTTTTTTCTTTTTTTATTTTTTATTTTTTATGCTGTACCTTTTTTCTTTTTTTCTTTTTTTCTTTTTTTAATTTTTAGCTTGCGCCATCAATCCTCTTAATTTATTTACATCTATCCTTAAATAGGACTTCTCTATTCACTTAAAAAAAAAAAAAAAGCGCATAAATAAAAAAAGGAAACTATTTGACCTAATAGGGTCCCTTTTGCATGGAGGACCGCCTAATATATTCTACGGAGCGAGAATCTGTTTGATTTAAACCGAATTATTGTCAAACCCGAACCAATTATCGGTTGGTTAGATCGGTTTGGTTTTATATGCAACTGATCATTTTAGTTTGTGTTGAGGCTAAAATTGAGACATGCCGCTTGAATCACGTATGAGCCAAAAAAAATAAGAACACGTGATACACCAGGAGTCGGCAATAAGGCACCTGAAGGGCAAGAAGGCGGGAACGGTTGAAGATTGGAACGTAACTTCTATGAGGAGTTAATGTAACTCCACGATCATGGTTACAACCACACCCCCCAACTATTTTCAACCAACCAATAATGTGGGCTATAAATAGTAACTTTGAAGCCTGCAATAGGGGTCTTTCTCCATCCTGAACGAGAAGACTATCCTTATTTCCTCTGCATTTTATTATTTTTCTAGGAGTAGTCTAAATGTAATATTTTTCTTTCCCGCATTTACTGCTTTCTTAGGAGTAGTCTGTAATTTAGATCTTTGGAGTCCGTCGCTCTTCGGCATCACTCCGTGAGTCCGTCCCGCCCCCGAGCATCACTCCGTTGTAGAATATATTTGCAGAGTCCGTCCGCCCATGGGCATTACTCGTTGTAATCTTTATTTGCAGTAGTCCGTATACCCTTCGGGCACACTCGTTTAATTAATATATATAAAGACAAATCGGTTCTTTCGCCGATCAATCATCGTATATTTTATCTATTCGGTTCATTCATTCACTGACCGCCATCGTGTACTTCTTCTATTCGGCTCTTCCGCGACATTGATCCCCTCGCACAAGCCAGACACTCGCTCTTCCAGAACCGCTTTATAGTGAAGGTTTTCGGACCCGGCTGATTCGATCTCTCATCAGCCGAATCGCTTGATACAGTTGAAAGGCGCAGACTTCGAGGGTCACTATCCGCAGCCGTTCCTCACCCCGACGCGCTTCCCGAGATGGATCTTTGACCGGGTCAAGGGTCGGGAAATTCAGCAGACCAACAGTTTGATTTTAAACACACAAACAAGAACGAAAATGACAAACACAAAATAATCAAACCACAAGTAGAAATAAAAAAGAACACACAGATTTACAATAAAAAATTTTTGCAAGAAAAAATCACGGGCGATGGAGGAGAGAACTTTACTATCGAACGAAAAAGGGAATACAATGCTTAAAGAGTACAACCAATTACGATCTATCGCCTCTAGGGCAAAAGCGAAAAGAAAACTCTTAACAAGTTTCAGATCCGATCCGTGCCGTAGGGGGCTTCGACCCCCGCAGCCTCCGTCGAATGTTAGTGGTGGACAACGGCCCGAGCCCTCCATTATCCACCACAGACATTCATTTTTCCTTCACAATTTTATTTTCCAATTTACGAGTCAAAAGTCCAAACATAAGTGGATTATCAATTTTGAGTCACATCTAAAAGCTAATGTATTAAATTTATAGTCTATAATAAAATTTTCCAGATAGCATAGCTCTTCTACAATTTTATTCACCACTTTGTCTCATTATATTTCTTTTCTCATTTTTCAATTTTTAACTCTTGGTAATTTGTGCGTGAGATATTGTCGTGTAATCTTTGATTTGGGATCTACAGCTTTCCACTAGACCAGTAGGTGTGTAGGATTTTCTTTAAAGGGGACTGGGTAAAAAATCCATATACTTCTACACTTTTTTTTTTCTGTTTTTTTCGAGAGAGAGATAGATAGTATATTACTCACTTTATTTATTTTATTTAGAAATAAACTTAGCTGAAAAAGTAAATCAACTATATATGATTCGAATTTGAAACCTCGAATATCAATCACCAAGTCCTTTACCACTTGTGCTAGGTACGGTATATACTTCTACACTCCTCCTTTTGATTGAGAAAGAAGGAGAGAAAAGAAAAAAACAGTAGATGAGAACGTAATTTTATCTGGTTAATTTGAAATGAAACAAATTAAAGAAAAGAAAGAAAGAAAAACGAAGAGAAATGGATGGAAAATGACCTCCGTAATTAATGGTAAAGTTTTTTAGCAAAAATATATATGAAACTTACCTCAACTATCACCTATTTTTTATCTGGCTAGCTAGTAAATCTTTAGAAACTTTGATTCTGTTATTTAATCTTTTACTCTATTTTAGATTTAAGCAAGTTAATAATTCTTTAACTTCAAAATTCGAATGCATCTTTTGTCTTTACGAATTTAACCGGTAGATTTGTGCAATTAGTGTAATTATAAATTTATTAATTAGAGTAAACAATCTGTTTAAATTTTATATCGGAAGAACACCCTATCTAGCTTCCCACCATTTCGGACATGTCTAACTCAATCTACCCTCCAACCACAAGATAAGATGCCGATCCATTTAAACCAACAACAAATCACGAGAAAAAAAAAAAAAAAGTGCTAAAAAGCGTGCTCGGACTTGGAGCCCTAAGAACGATTACTTGATCTGAAGTCGCAGAAAATAGCCCATATAACGAAATAATTTGGCCCAGATCTAAACTTTAAACACAAAAGCACGTTCAAAATGCACTTGAGAGAGAGATCCAAAAATAGTGTACCAACAATTTGTTAAATATAAAAAGAATCTCTAATTGTTTTTAAGCTTTTTTATTTTTTGCGTGTTTCACATAGTATCGAGATCCCGAGTTAGTCACGCAGCTCCTAGCATATTAATTTCCTCCCATTTAATTCAAGCCCATTAAACACCGTTCTCTAATAGCTTAAGCTTTTAGAGTACAGCGGCTGTTTCACACAATTAGCTAGTTAAATCAAAATTAAAATTGTGCAATAAAACTCACAAAAATTCAACAATAAAGAAAATGCAGTTAACTCATATTGTGCAATAAAACTCATAAGAAAAATCAACAATAAAGGCAAAGTATTCCGGAGAAGATATATACTTTTACTCCAAAGACCTTGATTGTAATCCGGAGAGAGGGAAATACTAATAAGAAAAATCGACTTTACGCTGTAGCTAGACGCTTATATACGACCACCTAAGGATCTAAATGGCACTCTAAGAAGGGACCGGGATGCCCTGTCTGCTTCCATCTTGCATGCTTAATTTATTTTGCTTAATGAATGAAGCAGGTGTTGGTATTTATTCTAAATTTGGTGATTTAAAACTTGTATTTTGGCCCTTGGGCTTTATGGGCAGCCCACTCTCTATATGGGCCTTGCCTGGGAGCCCAAGCCTTATTCTCTACATGTGGTAGTTTAGTCCCACATTGGAAACTCATCCCCTATTGCTTTGCTTTATATACTCTTTCATTCACATTGTTATTACTTGGGAAAACATGAGAGTAGAGCTCTCGACTAAACACACACTCGCGCGCACGGCACGAGCACGAGCCGGGCCGGGCGGCGCGCGTGTGTGTGTGTGTGTGTGTGTGTGTGTGTGTGTGTGTGTGTGTGTGTGTGTTCCTTTATTTTTGTTGGACTTTTCTTTTTGTATTTTGCTTAACCCGGACCCTATCTGGATTATCCCAGATTTGGTCCTTCTTGAGACCTTAACCGAATCTCATTGGTTTTGGTCCATCTCGGGAAGTCCAAGGGTCCAACCTTGGAATGCTGCACCAGCATTGGGACAAGGCTTAGCCTTGTATGTTACCGTTGGACCCTTCTCCTCTTTAAATGATGAGGTGAGGTTAGCTGTTGGAGCACTTAGCTCACAGCAAGCTAATCCCGAAATTATTCCATCTCCCTCTCTGTTCACTATTCTTCTTCTCCTTCTCTACTTTGATCTTCTGCTGCTTTGCTGGATCTCTGAAAGTTGTTGCGGTTCGTAATTGCGCCACCCTGAAGCCGTACCGACGGGGTGGACGGAGGTCGTTGTATCGCTAGGAGTGATTGCCGGAAGCCTCGTACGTGGAGGGGCAATCTTGCTTCTAGGACAGTGCATTCGCACGCCTCGACTGTCACAGGCTTCATCTTAATCCTTTAATCTCTATACTATTGTTTAGTTAATATTTGCTTGCGGTTTCTTAAACCGAAAATAGTTTTCTACCAAAACCGTTTACAAAATAGTTTACTAAGATTTTAGAAAGATAAACAAATTTGTCCAACAATCTAGAAGCAAGATTTTTGTTCTTTCTGTTTTCATTAGTATACTGCGTATATTCTGCTGTAGAATAATACATGTATGCATGCTGTCATTGTCGTACTGATATTTAAATCTGAAAATATATGCATGCTATCTTTTTTGTCCTGATATTTAAAACTGATAATTAAGATTGCTGCTATATATGTTTTATTTGCATAATCTTGAACATATATATGTGCTGTCAATTTCGTACTGATAATTAAAGTTGAAATATTGCTAATATATATCTCTCTGTACTTGCTTTATTATACTGTCACAGAACATAGGTTAGAAAACTTACTGTTATTTCTGTAAAACCTAGAACAGTATTGTGACACTATATTAGGATTATTTGTAAACAGATTTTTGATAATGGAGGATACGAATTCGGCGAAACCGTTTACTTTCGATGGTCGAAACTTTAAGAGGTGGCAGAACCAAATGAGGTTCTGGCTCACCACACTTGGGCTTGTGTCTGTTATCTCGGATCCTGTCGAGAATAGCACTGCACCTGAAGGTGCAATCCAGACTGCGGTCAATAGACCATTTACTAGAAGCCAAGCCCAAGCCGGATCCACTCCTCCCGCTCCTGAAAATGCAACTGCACCTACACCTGTGATTGTACCCCCTGTTGACCCTAACATGATAAACTATCACTGCGTGAACCGGATTCTTAGTACCCTATCTGATAAACTATATGACATCTACTGTAGCACCATAACAGCTAGGGAACTTTGGACATCATTAGAGAACAAGTATGGTCAGGTTGATCCTACTCAGAAGAGATACCAAGCCTCAGATTTGATTAAGTTTAAATTAGTGGACAGTAAATCGATGTCTGACCAGCTTCATGATTTTGAGTACATAGTTGAGCAACTTAGATCTAGTGGTGTAAACCTTGATGAGAGCTTTTTAGTAGCCACCCTTATAGATAAGTTGCCACCCTCCTGGTCTAAACATGCAAATGATCTGAACCATAATCAAAGAGAGCTTTCCCTGAATTATGTCCTAAGATCAATTAGGATAGAAGAGTCGAACCGAGCTAAGGATAAGAAACCTAGTGAACCCACAACCCAAGCCAACCTGATAGAGAATCCTAAAAATAAGGGTAGAAACTTTCAGCCTCATAGGAACTTTAAGAAGAAGCCTTTCCATCATAGAAAGTTTAACCCAAACTTTAAGAAGCCTAAACCTGATGGGAGTGGAGGCAACTCTGGTTGCTTTGTGTGCGGGAAGACCAACCACTTTGCGAAGGACTGCTATTTTCGCAAGACTCGGCCTTCTGCACCAAAGAAGAAGAGGAACGGTCCACCTGAGCGCCAGATGAACATGTTGACTGCTGGGCCTGACCCTTCTGACTCCACTTTAAGGTTAGGATCTAGTTCTGCTGAAGCTAACTTTACCTATAGTTCCTCTGATTGGTGGATAGATACTGGAGCAAATATTCATGCTTGTTCTGATCGCTCTTGGTTTGCCACTTATCAGGACTGTGGAGGATCGGTGAACATGGGGAATGCAGCATCTTCTCGCGTGCTTGGGACCGGTCGAGTGGATTTGAGACTGACTTCTGGGAAGACCCTGACCTTGCACGGAGTTCACCATGTTCCCGATATTAGGAAGAATCTGCTTAGTGGTTCTCTTTTGGTTAAGCAGGGTTTTAAGTTAGTTTTTGAATGTAATAGGGTAGTTATTACTAGAGGTGTGAATTTTGTTGGGAAGGGTTTTTTGAGTGACGGTTTATTTAAACTATCTGTATCTTCTCCCCCTATTAATGAAAGTGCAGTTGTTTTGAATGTTGTTTCAACTAATGTTTGGCATGGAAGATTGGGACATGTGAATTATAATACTGTTAAAAGATTGATGCATCTTGATTTGATTCCTAAATCTGATTTGTCTGATCATAGATGTGAAATTTGTGTGCAAGCTAAGGAGCCTAGGAAACCTTTTAAATCAGTAGATAGAGATTGTGATCTTTTAGAGCTTGTGCATAGTGATGTTTGTGATGGAAGTAGACTTACTAGAGGTGGAAATAAATATTTTGTGACTTTTATAGATGATCATTCGAAGTATTGTTATGTTTATTTGATCAAGACAAAAGATGAGGTTTTAAACAGATTTAAAATTTATAAAGCTGAGGTAGAAAATCAATTAGATAAGAAAATCAAGATTTTGAGATCTGATCGAGTAGGTGAATATACTTCAAATGAGATGACTGTTTTCTGTCAAGAATTTGGAATTGTACATCAAGTGACTGCACCTTATACACCTCAATCTAATGGAGTTGCTGAACGCAAAAATAGAACTTTGATGGATATGGTAAATTCGATGATTATTAGTTCCGGTGCACCCGAGAACTTGTGGGGGGAAGTTTTGATTTCTGCATGTGTGATTCTAAATAGGATTCCCCACAAGAGTTCTAATATGTCTCCTTATGAGCTTTGGAAAGGTAGGAAGCCTAACTTGAATTATTTTAAAGTGTGGGGGTGCCTAGCTAAAGTTAAGATACCTGAGAACAAGAGAAGAAAGATTGGTCCTAAGACTGTAGATGCAGTTTTTATAGGTTATGCTTTAGATAGTAACACCAACAGATTTCTAGTGGTGAACTCTGAGATTAGTGAGATTTCTAACAATACCATTATTGAAGTTAGAGATGCAGTGTACTTTGAGGATATCTTTCCGTTTAGGACTAGAGTAGATAGACCTACTCCGAGCATGTAGGAAGCTCTAGTGGACCTAGAGTCGATGAACCTACGGGAGAAGTTGAGCCTAGGAGAAGTAAGCGTCCTAGAGTAGAGAAAACTTTTGGAGATGATTTACGTGTCCTACTAGTTGAAGATACTCCATCTACCTTTGACCAAGCTATGAAGTCGTAGATGCATCATTTTGGAAAGAGGCTATTAATCTTGAGATGCGATCTATTCTACGAGAATCATACTTGGGAGTTATCCGATTTACCTATAGGATGTAAGCCGTAGGGCCGTAGATGGATCTTTAAGAAGAAGTTGAGACACGATGGTTACGTAGAAAAGTATAAGGCTAGACTAGTAGCACAAGGGTTTGCTGAAGCACTGGTGTAGATTATTTTGATGTGTATGCACCCGTAGCTAGAATTACCTCTATTAGAATCGCTAGCCCTAGCTTCTGTCCATAATTTGATTGTCCATCAAATGGATGTTAAGACAGCCTTTCTGAATGGTGATTTAGATGAAGAGATCTATATGAAGCAACCTGAAGGTTTTGTAGTTTCTGGACATGAAAGTAAAGTGTGCAAATTGATTAGATCTTTATATGGACTTAAACAAGCTCATAAGCAGTGGCACTTGAAATTTGATTCTTTAGTTGTATCAAATGGATTTCATGTGAATATGTCTGATGAATGTGTATATTCGAAGGAATATGATGGACAGATTGTGATCCTGTGTTTGTATGTTGATGATATTTTAATTTTTGGTCCCAATATAAATGTGATATATGATGTGAAGAAATTACTCAATGAGAACTTTGATATGAAAGATCTTGGGCAAGCAGATGTAATTCTCAATATGAAGATCATTAGAAAATCAAATGAAATTGTTATGAGTCAGTCACACTATAGTGAACAATTATTGAAGAAGTTTGGATACTTTGATGTTAAACCTGTAGTGACACCTTATGATCCTAGTGTACACCTTAAGAAGAATAGAGGTGATCCAATTGGTCAGAATAGATATGCACAGATTATAGGATCTTTGGGATATCTAGTAGATTATACTAGACCTGATTTGGCTTATGCTGTAAACAGATTGAGAAGATATACCCATAATCCAAATAGGGAGCATTGGAATGCTTTAAAAAGAGTTTTGAGATACCTGAAGGGAACTGTATCTTATGGATTACATTTCAGTGGTTTTCCTGCAGTATTAGAAGGATATAGTGATGCTAATTGGATTAGTGATACAGCTGATATAAAGTCAACTACTGGATTTGTTTTTCTCCTAGGAGGAGCAGCTGTTTCTTGGAAGTCAACCAAACAATCTTTGATTGCTAGAAGTACTATGGAATCTGAACTTATAGCATTAGATACCACTGTAAAAGAGGCTAAGTGGATTAGAGAGTTTCTTTATGATTTGCCACTGATGGAGCGACCTTTAGCACCAGTGTGTATTCATTGTGATTGTAGATCTGCAATTGATAAGTGTGCCCAAGAGAATGTGGAGACTAAGATGAATAGATTTATGAAAGTAAGACATAAGTTCATTAGACAGAATATGAAGGAGAATGTAATTGCTTTGGAATTTGTGAGATCTGCGAAGAACTTGGCTGATCAGCTCACCAAGGGATTATCTAGGTCTGTGATCTTAGAACCGTCGAGAGGGATGGGGCTTAGCCCACAATAGTAGTTATCGGCGACTGCAACCCAACCTGTTGCAGGTTCAATGGGTAGAAACAAGTCGAATAGGTAGCTGTGAGGAGCACTGTTTTTGTATCCTCATCCCTATGGCGACAGTGCTCATATGCAGCGGATAGGAAGGGCATTAGCCCTGAATGGTTCCGAGACCCATGAGGCAGGGTGTGACCTTGCAGACACCCTTCTGAGGACCTACTATATGTGTGGAGTTGTGAGGCCGCAACTGTGGGAAGAGGGCGGTTCCCTAAAACACACATGAAGCGATATTAGCGCATGGCCATTATAGCGCTCACCCGCTTAGAACCTAAACGACTGTACCATGTGTGCGGTTTGTGGAAATCCGATTCACCGTCCTTGGTTCAAGGCGAAGTCCACCATTGTGCCCTCGGATGTACATAGACAAGCACTAAGTGAAGGTTCAAACCCGAAAGGTACCTTCGCCGAATACGTGGTATAAGAGATCCAGCATTCTTTTGAGTTGTTTTTGAATTTCAGTTTTATTTACTTTCTTTATCTGAAGTTTTAAATCATGTGGGGGATTGTTGGTATTTATTCTAAATTTGGTGATTTAAAACTTGTATTTTGGCCCTTGGGCTTTATGGGCAGCCCACTCTCTATATGGGCCTTGCCTGGGAGCCCAAGCCTTGTTCTCTACATGTGGTAGTTTAGTCCCACATTGGAAACTCATCCCCTATTGCTTTGCTTTATATACTCTTTCATTCACATTGTTATTACTTGGGAAAACATGAGAGTAGAGCTCTCGACTAAACACACACACGCGCGCACGCACGAGCACGAGCCGGGCCGGCGGCAGCGCGCGTGTGACCGGTTCCTTTATTTTTGTTGGACTTTTCCTTCTTGAGACCTTAACCGAATCTCATTGGTTTTGGTCCATCTCGGGAAGTCCAAGGGTCCAACCTTGGAATGCTGCACCAGCATTGGGACAAGGCTTAGCCTTGTATGTTACCGTTGGACCCTTCTCCTCTTTAAATGATGAGGTGAGGTTAGCTGTTGGAGCACTTAGCTCACAGCAAGCTAATCCCGAAATTATTCCATCTCCCTCTCTGTTCACTATTCTTCTTCTCCTTCTCTACTTTGATCTTCTGCTGCTTTGCTGGATCTCTGCTGCTCTGCTATTTTATAGTTGCTCTTCTCTGCCGCCATTCGTGTAAATTTTTTTGCTCTCTTGCCTCTTTTGCTCCCCTTCTCTCTATCATCCTTACTCTATTTTCTCTTCGTTGGGTGGCCACGTTGTTTCATTTATGTAGTTAAATTTATTTTTTTTAATAAAAGAAGTAGATGGCTCTCCCTACTGTTTTCCGAAAAATAATAATAATAATAATAACAAAGCTAACACAATGTTCATGAGTTTGTTTGTGAAGCCATGTGGTATGTCCACATTGGCGGGTCTTAATTGAACCCGATCCATTTAAGTTGTGGATTGGGATTTATCCTAAAAAGTTTAGGATAAGAATAAATTATATGTTTCTTGTCCGTTAAGAAACATATCTCCTAGTAAATATCTATTATATGTTAATAGATATCCCGAACCTTATCCTAATCCTTGTAGGATTCAGGATATTTAGGGGTTCCGTTATTCTATAAATACGTCCCCTATTCTCTTGTGTAGAGACGATCGAATACGAAATCTCCTCTTTATCTCTCTTCTTCCTCTCTCGGATTTCCACTTACGTTTCGGGGTTTTCGAGTGTGGACATTGAAGAGGACTCTGGTAGCCCTCTTCGATTGGCATCCGATCCGCATCCGATCCGACGATCCGTGGCGTAAGGCGTACGCGTGGGAGAAGGCGAGAAACGTGGGAGATCAAGAAGCATCAAGACAGGACGATCCAAGAAGGCTAGTAAAACAAGCAGAGCGATCCGATTTGGGTTCCGGATACGTTGGCTATCCGGTTTGTAAGTTTCACGCTCTAATTTTTCCAACAATTGGTATCAGAGCCTGCATGCTTGTTTTCGCCTATGATCATGCTTGTGATGCATGTATTTTAAATCGCATGTTTCGTTGATCAATTTTTGTCGTAGAATAGTTCTACAATTTTTTCTTTTTCGTTTTTCTATGAGAAATCGATAAAGAAAATTCGGTACATTGATTCTATAATTTTTTTTTTCGTTTTTCTATGTGAAATCGATGAAAAAAAACATACTAGATTGGTTCTACAATTTCTTTCGTTTTCTATGTGAAATTGTTGAAAGAAATTAACTAAATTAGTTTTAGTTTTCTCCTAAATTGATCATGCGATTTATTTTTACATAAGTTGTTTTTTTGTGAAATTAAAATATTATTATTTTTCGCACTGCTGCCAGCGGAGCGGGAACCGAAGTCATTGCCGCGAGCCGGCCGGCCCGCGCGCGCGCGGAGGCACGCCCCACCGCGCGGGCCCGGCTGGTGCGGGGAGCGCTACGCGCCACCGCGGGCCCGGCCCGCCATGCGGTGGCGCGCCGCGCCACCGCGCGGGCCCGGCTGCTCGGTGCGGCGCGCCGCGCCCCGGCGCCGGCCCGCCGGCCCGGCCGGCGCCGCGGGTGGGCGCCCGCCGCTCGCGCGGCCCGGCCCGGCTTGCAGAGCGGGGCGCGCCCGGCTCACTCCGCGCACGCGGCTCCGTGCGGGCCTAGCTCACAAAAAAAAAAAAAAAAAAAAAAATCTTGCGTGGTTAATTTTTATTTTATGCCAATTTTAGCATATGCATGTTTTGTTTTATCCTATGTGGGTGTATTCTTTATAATGCTTATGTAGCATGTGATTGTATATTTTGGCATATATAAGTACTTATGTTATTTCGGTGTTTTTTTTTCAACAAAATTTAATTTTGAAAAACGGGTTCGACGTGTGCAGCATTCCTGTAGAATATTTTTTCTGATGTACATCTTGTAGTGATGTAATAGGTTTAATTATGCAAAAGTGATGTAATAATTAAGGCTTTGTAAAGGAATGTGTTTTGCGCAACGTCGACGTTTTTCGGATTAAATTTTGGCATAAGTACTTATTTTTTTTATCTGTGTGGTGATATTATGAGATTAGTTCTCCTCATATAAATGTTTTCCAAAAGATATGTTCTTTCAAAATGGATGGGTTCCAATTTTTTGGATGAGTTTCAAAATTAGTATAAAATTAATTAAAAAGATTGCGATATTTTTGAACCGGCACTGGGTGATGATTACGAGCATAGCGAAGTTTTCGATCCCGTTGTGTCGAGGATAATGTTTCAATCTTGTTAATTCTTTTTTGGGAATATGTGCCTAATGTCCAAACCTATTTTTGAATGTAGTGAAATGACTTCCAAAATCATCATAGCCGATCTCACCAGGGGTGATAAGCTAGATGGAAAGAACTATGATATTTGGCACAGGAAAATGCAATACCTGCTTAATGAACAAGGTGTTCTTGAAACTCTTACGTTCAAAAGAGTCCTACCTGCCGAAGGCACAGCTTCTGAGCATGAAAAAGAAATTTATAACAAATGGACCAAAGAGGATCGAACTGCTCGGTACACTCTGTTGTGTTCCGTGCAAGACGACCTCATTGGACAGTTTGAGAATTTTGAAACTGCCAAGGACATGTGGGACAATTTGAAGATTGCGTTCGGTCAAACTTCATCGACTAGGCTACGTGCCTTAAACCTCAAGTTTCTGCAGTATACTAAAGACCCGAAGAATTCAATGGCTGAGCACCTTCGTGTGATGAGCGCCATGATTCGGGACCTTAAGGAGTCTTGGAAACGAGCTCACGGAAGAGCAACAGGTTCTATCAGTGATTCGTTCACTGCCTGATCCTGAATGGTCCTAGATGAAGCTCCTGATGACGCACAGCGAGAACATTAAAACGTTTAATGACATCTCGCGTCATCTCGAGCTCGAGGCAGAGCGCTTGGAAGTGAACAGTTCTGTCGCTCTTGTTGCACGCTCAGAGAAGCGCAGTGGGAATGCACCCAAGCGCAAAAAGCATCACAACAATGGAGCGCAGAAGAAATGGAATCATGCTCCTCAGGGTGGAGTTGGAAAGCGCCGCAGAGGCAAGCGCGCTGGCAGTAGGGATGCTACAAAGCTAAAATGTTACAATTGCAAGAAGAAGGGTCATTTCGCTCGGAATTGTCCTGAGCCGAAAAAGGTAACCCTACCACTCAACTCACACTGTTTTGTTTGCTCTCATGCTTTAGTAGCTCATTCTATTCCCGATTGGATTGTGGATACAGGAGCAAACAAACACGTAGTTCGTGACCGAGTGGGGTTCGTAGATTATCATCGAGTACCGTCTGGCACACAATTTGTCACCTTTGGGAATGGCACGAAGGAAGAAGTCTTTGGAGTCGGTTCGTACCAACTCAAGTTGCGCGGTGGCCGCACTTTACTTCTTCAGGACGTGCTATATGCACCCGGAATTCGATGTAATCTATGTTCCGTTTTAGCTTTGTTGCATCTAGGATATTCATTTAAATTTGACAGAAACCGCCTTCATGGTACTTTATTTGGATATGGTACATTAATTAATGGTTTCTTTAAATTAGATTTGGAGGATGATTCGTTTGCATTTGCTTCTTCTTCTACTTCTTCTTCTAATCTCTGTGATGAATCCGTTAAATGGCATGCCAGATTAGGCCATATAGGTCAAGACAGAATGAATAGACTGGCTCGAGAAGGCTTTTTGGGGTCTCTCGCCAAAGTTGACCTATCTGTGTGCGAGCCTTGTCTGGCTGGGAAGGCATGTAGAAAGCCTTTTGGTAAGGCTACTCGTGCCTCTCATCCTTTAGAGCTAATCCACTCAGACATTTGTGGGCCAATGAATGTGAGGGCCCGGCATGGTGCGTGCTATTTTCTCACATTCATTGATGATTATTCCCGTTATGGATATGTGTATTTGCTTTCTCGCCGATCTGAAGCTTTAGATTGCTTCAAGCGCTTCGTTGCGGAGGCTGAGAATCAAATAGAAAGAAGTGTAAAGGTTTTTCGCACTGACCGAGGTCGTGAGTACTTGTCTAATCAGTTCAAGACTTATTGTGAGCAAAAGGGCATTAGTAGACAGCTCACTATTCCTGGTACTCCGCAACAAAATGGTGTTGCAGAGCGAAGAAACCGTACTCTATTAGACATGATTAGGTTGATGATGGCGCAAGCGCAACTTCCCATAAATTTTTTGGGAGATGCACTTTTGACTGCAGCCTACATCCTTAATCGAGTCCCTAGCAAATCAGTGCCTACTACGCCATATGAGTTGTGGAGTGGTAGAAAACCAAGTTTACACTACTTACGCCCTTGGGGTTCAGCTGGATATGTTCACAGCTCCTCACATAAATTCGGAGAGCTCGGCCCTAGAGCGAGCAAGCATGTGTTCATCAGATACCCTGAAAATTCGAAGGGCTATGTGATGTATGGTGAACACCCAGATGGTGGTATGACCGAGATCGAGTCTCGTGATGTGGAATTCCTAGAAGGGGAATTTCCAAGCATTGGTGAAATGCGAAAATACGTCGGATTGTATGAGTTACAGGACAACGCTACCCCATCTGCAATTGAGGGTGATCGATCACTTCCCGAAGTCGCTGAAGGAAGTGGTAGCGATCCTCCGGCTAGTGGGAGTGCTCCCTTAAATGAGAGCATACCTATGGAAGTCGGTAGTTCGGATCCTCAATTACGTAGAAGTGAACGTGGACATATTCCCCGTCGACATTTTGAGATCGAAGGGGATATTTTCATGTGCACTCCGCTCGATGATGATGAACCTACTTCTTATAAAGAAGCATTAGAGACATCAGCTTGCAGTGAGTGGATGGCGGCTATGAGAGATGAAATGGAGTCCATGAGCAAGAACCAAGTATGGGAATTGGTTGACCTTCCGCCTGGGCGCAAGTCTATTGGAAATAAATGGGTTTTAAAAATTAAGCGCAAGGCGGATGGATCAATCGATAAATACAAGGCTCGGCTCGTGCCCAACGGCTACACTCAGAGGCACGGGGTAGATTACAACGAGACGTTTGCTCCCGTTGTGCGATTTGCCTCTATTCGTTTGATTCTAGCCTTAGTGGCACACCTAGATTTGGAATTATTCCAAATGGATGTCAAGACAGCTTTTCTCAATGGAGAATTAGTGGAGGAGATCTATATGGATCAACCTGAGGGTTTTGTACTCAAAGGTCAAGAAGACAAAGTTTGTTGTCTTAAAAGATCCATCTATGGTCTCAAGCAATCGTCGAGACAGTGGTATTTTAGGTTTCATGAAGCCATTACCTCTATCGGTATGTCCATGATAGAGGAGGACCACTGTGTATATGTCAAGAAGACAGAGAATGGGATTTTGTTCCTCTCTCTATACGTCGACGATATATTATTGGCTGGAAATGACATGGAGTTAATCAATACCACTAAGGAGTGGTTGTCTCTCAACTTTGAAATGAAAGACATGGGTGAGGCGAGCTATGTGCTCGGTGTAAAGGTCATCCGTGATCGCTCTAGAAAACTTCTTGGTTTGTCTCAAGAAACTTATATTAAAAAGATTCTAGAGCGTTTTAGGATGCATCATTGTAAACCCGTTGATACTCCAGTGGAGAAGAATCAAACTCTGAGTCTTGATCAGTGCCCTAAAACGGATAAAGAAAAGGAGCAAATGAGTAGAGTTCCTTATGCGAGTGCAATTGGCAGCTTGATGTACGCTATGATGTGTACTCGACCTGACATTTGCTTCGCTGTTGGCTTGATAGAGATGAGCGCAGGTCCACTTCAGGCTATGTGTTTATGCTTGGAGGAGGGGCAATTTCCTGGTGCAGTAAGAAGCAGAGCTGCATTGCCTTGTCAACTATGGAGGCGGAGTACGTTGCTTGTTCAGCGGCCGTTCAGGAGGCTGTTTGGCTGAGGAGATTTCTCCAGCACCTCGACATTGTGGCTCGAGCTAATGAACCTGTTGAGATGTTCTCTGACAGCATGGCTGCCCTGGAGTATGTGAAAGATTCCAAGTACCATGGCAGGACCAAGCATATTGACATCCGATTTCACTACATTCGAGACATGATTAGGCTAGGCGAGGTCACTCTTAGACACATCTCCACCACTAGGATGGTGGCGGATCCGTTGACCAAGCCGATAGCTAGGGATTTGTTCCAGACCCACGTTAGGAGTTTGGGTCTCCGTAGGTTTTGATATATGGACATTATTTTGTATCTTACGCTTTATTAATGAAAATATGTTTTTCTTCTTTTAAATGTGATTGCGTAATTGATACTAGTAGGCACATATTCGAGAAGTCACCAGGCTCAGATCAGCCCACTCACACGGGTAATCGCCCTGGCACCTAGGTGGTGAGCAGGATGAGACTAGATCATATTAAACTTGAGTAGTTGTAATATGATTACTTTGTTTATATATGTTATGAATGAAGTGTTGATATAAATTAAAGTCGCCTTAATTAGTTTAAGATGAGACTCTAAAGAGTTGGATATGAAAGTTTTTATGTGAAATTTCATATCGAGCCTGTATAGCAGCCGAACCTAAGTGCTCAAGTTAGAGAGATGACTTGAGCTGTGGTGGTTAGATGCCTTAGTGGTACCTAGACCAAGGTTCGTATGGCGTATTTTCCAGAGCGTGACTTGACCAATTCAGTGGGCGCTCCGCCCTCGCATACATATTATCGTATGTGCTTGTCGACCAGTTAGTAGAGTGACATAAGTTCTTCTCTCCATGTCACTGTGTGAGCACTAACCCTTTTGTGCCCTCGACTTAGAACTACGTTATGAAGTGGAGGTTCAAAGTAACTAACTTAGCGTGTATCTCAGGGTCATGAGAAAATACGATCTCGCGGAGCACGTCTAGTAAAGTGCTTGGACCAATGTGGATTAACGTGAGGGGCTGAGGAAGATGTTTCGATAACACACCACGTAAGTCTTGTGACTCATTGCCCGGGCGGTTATCTCGGTTATGTTACTTGAGATAATCATGAGTACAAGAAATATCTGTGGGGTCAAGTCCTGTCATTACAGGGGAGGGACTTTGTGTTGCTTGATCCGGTGTGTGTTGAAACGTCTAGGGCATAGACGAATTAAGTCAGTGATGTGCTATGTTAGTTTGGTGGTGACTTAATATAGCACTCCTGCATGTGGTTCTTTCGTCAGGTCGCACGCTCCATTACCCGTATGAAGAGATGAACGAGTGAGAGAGAATTGGCCAATGTGGCCAAGTGGGAGATTGAAGCCATGTGGTATGTCCACATTGGCGGGTCTTAATTGAACCCGATCTATTTAAGTTGTGGATTGGGATTTATCCTAATAAGTTTAGGATAAGAATAAATTATATGTTTCTTGTCCGTTAAGAAACATATCTCCTAGTAAATATCTATTATATGTTAATAGATATCCCGAACCTTATCCTAATCCTTGTAGGATTCAGGATATTTAGGGGTTCCGTTATTCTATAAATACGTCCCCTATTCTCTTGTGTAGAGAGACGATCGAATACGAAATCTCCTCTTTATCTCTTTTCTTCCTCTCTCGGATTTCCACCTACGTTTCCGGGGTTTTGGAGTGTGGACATTGAAGAGGACTCTGGTAGCCCTCTTCGATTGGCATCCGATCCGCATCCGATCCGACGATCCGTGGCGTAAGGCGTACGCGTGGGAGAAGGCGAGAAACGTGGGAGATCAAGAAGCATCAAGACAGGACGATCCAAGAAGGCTAGTAAAATAAGCAGAGCGATCCGATTTGGGTTCCCGGATACGTTGGCTATCCGGTTTGTAAGTTTCCGCTGCCCTAATTTTTCCAACAGTTTGCATCAGTTGAGTTTCTTCTTGCCAATGCTAGAGAAGATGCAAATATAGAAATCACAGTAGTGGTAGATTCCCTGCTTTAAGTATTTTCCTGATATTTATTCTATTATTAATTAAATTAAACTAGGTTCGGTTGGTAGTAAAATTAAAAGAATTGGTTTCAAATTAATGTACAGGTTCTAATGGATCGGAATCTGCATGTTCTGATCCTCTCCTTACCCCCCTCTTATTTATTTATTTATCTACGTACTCTGATTAATTGTGCTCTCGCCAATCTGGTATTTTTGTTCATGCATTGGACTTTATAATTAAGGTTGTTAATTATTTGTTTCTTTCATTTTACCTTTCCAAAATGGGTCAGCATGGTGTATATATGACTATGTAGGGTCTATTTGGCCAAGCTGTGAGATGAAGTGTTATATATTGAAAAAGTCCAATAGAAAATAATATAGTGCAAACTGTTAAAAAAAACAATTATATTTTTTAGTTTTTTTTTTTTTTTTTTGAGAGAGAAAGGTATAGAGTTTTTAGTTGATTCTATCCAAAAGTACTAGATAACTACTATATAAAAAGGCCAATTTTATCTGATAGAGATCTTAAGTGCTGAATAACATACTATTCTATAAGGAGAAATGCTTCAATACACCGGCTCATTTAAATCTAATCGTTTATTTTTTGAGGATATGATTGAATTTTAAACATTAGTAACCTACTCAACAGGTTACCAATTAAAATCAATTGTAAGGACAATGTTGAAAAATAAATGCTAATCAAATACCAAATTAATAGTTTCCATACTGTCTCCTTATTTAATTTTGTTACTTACCAAATTAGATAGTAGCTAATTTTATAAGTAACTAACCCCGAAATTAAATTTTAACTTGAGTTTTAAATTTATATTTATTATAGTATAAATTAAATTTTAAATGAGTAACAAATTTAAAATTTAAATTGCTAATTCAATATTAAAGTAACATAAAAGTTCAAAAATATAAATATATTTTAAATTCGAGTTTAAATTACACTGTACTTATAAACCCAACTTTTATTTTTTATTTAAATAAAAAGATTCTATTTTTGAAAATAAAATTCAAATTATTAATTCAATATTGAAAAAGCATTAAAGTTCAAAAATATTAATCAAATTTAAATTTTAAATTTGGATCTAATTTGAATCTCGATGGCTCTATTAGCTCTATTAGTTTGATTTTTTAGATTTGAATTATTTTTGTTATATTAGTTAAAATTTTATTAAATTTAATAACTCCATTGATTTTCAATTGTTCTAATTCATTTTTCTTAAAATTATTAAATTTGATAAACAAAAAAATTACAAATTCAATAAAATCTCCTTTCTAACAAAACTACTTTGTTTTAAAAATTAAAAGTAAGGGCTCGTTCCAAAAGAATTTGAAAGTTGAGGGTGCTTTTTCTTAATTGCTTATAGTTGAAGGGGTTATTGAAAACTTTAATGTACAAGGCGTAGCCAAATAGTAATGCTAGACTTGATCTGATAAATGGCAAAAGTTCAAAATTACCCTCAGTATATCATGAAGTGGATTTTTTTTAATGACCAAAAGACCCTTAGTAGATGTAGCGATTAATCGGTACCGGGGAATAAATAGCAGGTGGGATGCTTTCTCTTACTAAATCATAGCCGTTTACTGCAATAAATTAATGGACAAGATTAAAGTGATGTATAGGAGAATCACTATTCTATAAGAACTGTTTCGAGGGTCTTTGCTTATGCATTCTTTATCTAATTTTTTTTTATAATTCATTGGTGATTCTTGTAAAGTATAAGAACTTTTTCTGGTAAATTCTAATGGAACTTAATAGACTGAGTATTTCATATGACTCTGCAAGCTGTGATCTTTTGAAGTTCCTAGAAATTAGCTTGACCTCGGAGATATCCATCCTTAAAAAGAGTTGAAGCAAAAGCACATAGAAAATATATTTCTCCACTTTGTAGTCAGTACGTCGCAATATATTTTATGAAGACAAAAAAAAAAAAAAATTTATAATATTTTTTTTTTGCGGAAATAATGCGTGCATCTATCTTGAAATCGCAAATACGACATTAGAAATGAATTAAACAACTCATGCAATGAGTCTCATTTTTCTCTTCCAACGGAATAACAGAATAAACCGTTTTTGATGATAAAACAATTAAAATGTCCCAATAAAAAAAGAAAGAAAAGGAAAAAGAAAATTGGCTAAAGGGGATCAAATTCAAAATGGCCTATAGCTAAGGAGGTCCTCAAACTTTTCTACAAAAAAAAAAAAAAAAAAAAAAAAAAGAAGGTGAAAAAAGTCAAGGAGCACCAACCAAGTCAAGGATACTTGAAATTAAGGCCCTAATCAAAACATATTTTCTTGTAACATGAAGCATATTTTGTCACCAAAAGACCACTGATCACATTGTAGTGAAGGACACAGGTCCAACATGGGAGTGGTACTATGTGTTGAAGATTTGTAGCCTCAAACACAGTTTTTCCACCCATTATAATGACATTTTTGCTTAAATCCAAGCCCATAAAATATATCATTATTATAATAAAAAAAAAGGGGTAGGTTAATGTCACCTCTTATTATTGGGCGATTGAATTCAACTGGTGTACAAATGGTCTTCTCCTTTTATCTTGATGTACAGAATTAAGCATGCAGCATGAGGGAACTATTTTTTTTTATGACCACTAAAGCATCATTTTAATTTATTTATTCTATTTTTTCTTGTACAAAATCTACATAGAAATATTGTAGAAGGGAATTACTATAATAAAATTACTTTGAAACAAAAAAAAAAAACTTTGCAATCTTATATATATATATATAGAGTCCGGTATGGTGCTTGTAAAAGCACCAAACATTTGGTCTTGTGAATTATTTAGTTAGATCTACATTTGATCATTTTCATCCGTTGGATTATCTTTTGTTCAACCAACCACCCACTTAACCAAGGGGCCCACATCATCCTAACCTCACATCTATAAATCCAAATTTAAAAACTTACAGTATTAATGACAAATCAAGAAAGCGTAGGAATATATATATTATATATATATATATATATATATATATATATATATATATATATATATATATATATATATATATATATATATATATATATATATATGGTGTTTATTTAGGAACAAAAAATAAAAATTTGGAATCAACCTTTTATTTTTATTTTCAACATATTTTTTATAAGTTTTATATCTATCAGTCGTCGACCGACCAGGATGTCTTGCAAGGTAGCCAATCATAACAATAAAAAAAAAAATCACCTTCCTCAGTATATCAAATTAATTGAACAAAATTAATATTAAAAGAAAAGGTAAAGGCACCAAACAAAGCCTAATACACTCCTTCAAATATAGGCCATTTTGGGGTAGTCCACAAAACTATATTTTTTCTATTTGAGATGCCCTAAACATTTAATTTATATTGGAATAAAGTAATTATTTTTAGCTGAATAAATTAGAAATTTTATCAAACTAATTGATAATTTTATTAGATTTAAAAGTTTAAATTGTTTTATAGCAAATAAATCTAGATAAATTAACTGCTAATAGCTAATTGAGAAATAAAATTTTGAGCAATTAATGCTAGACCTACCGCCACTACAAAAAGTTTAATATAAGGATACGTTTGACGACACTTAGGAGAAGCGTCTCGGCGTTTTCTGATATAGAAAATCGACGCTTTAAAAAGCGTCGTCATATGATATCAAACAATTTATTAAATGATAGTAAAATTTACTATTATTTTTAATTTTTCGATGCTTTAAAGCATTAGGATTTCAAAAATCCTGACACTTTAAAGCATCAGAATATATTTTACCGTCGTTTGGTATAAGCTTCAATATATGCGTGGCAACTCTTCATTTGCCGACGCATTTGCCGCTTTAAAAGTGACGTTGGAATATATTGGGACACTTTGAAGCATCGTAAAATATAAAAAGAGCGTCCTTAAAATATAACATTTTTTGTAGTGAGCCTTTTTTTTTTTTTTTTTTTTTTTTTATCTAAAACCCAAAAAGAGGTAGTAATTAAACACTATAGGCTTCGTTTTGTTCGGGTATAAGGAAGAACTAATTATACCGGGGATAGGTACAAGTATGAATTTTCGTAGGAACAAGTGTATTTTTTTGTTTGGATGAAAATGTGGGTATAAGCTGGAACTAGAAAAATTATGTTTGGATGGTTAGATTGGAACAAGAGGAATAAGAATTATAATTTGAAATTAAAATTATATTATCTAATTAATTAACATCAAATATTATTTTTGTATTCTAATTTCTATATATTATATTTATAATATTGAATTAAAATTTTTAATTTTAAAATTTTAAAATTTAAAATTTAAAATGTAAAACTTATAATTGTAAAAATTTAAATTTTAAAATTCTAAAATTTAAATTTAAGACCAGTTTTAAAATTTTAAAATATAAAATATTAAATTTAGAATTTAAAATTTTAAAATTTAAAGTTAAAATTTAGAATTTTAATTTATAAATTTTAATTCTTAAATTATAAATTAAATATTTTTAAAATTTAAATTCTAATTTAAAATTAATCTCTCTCTCTCTCTCTCTCTCTCTCTCTCTCTCTCTCTCTCTCCTCAAGTGGGCGGGAACAAGCTTGGAAACAAGCTTGTTCCAGCTGAGTGGGGAAACTCTTGTTCCGCAGCCAACGAGTTGTGCATAGCAGAGGCTGGAATGTTGTTTTTTTAAGTACTGACCGATTGGAAGCAGTGTTTCCACCTCCCAAAATTTTTGTTTGGGTATAAAGGGGGATATCCCCCTTATCCCCCCCTTTATACCCGAGCCAAACGGAGTGTAAAACCCCTTGGATGGGGGGTTGCAGGGATTACAACCCCTCAGGGTTGTAGACTTAGTACTTTTCTAAAAATTTTAAATTGCGCCCACAACCCCCGCCCCAAAACAGGTAGGTTAGCTCATTTTTATTTTGTCATTCCATGATTTAAGAAAAAAAAAAAAAAAAACTTTGCACTTCCGCGGTTTTATTTTTTTTTCCAATAAAAAGTTCATGTTAAGTAGGGTGATCATAAAGGGCTGTCGATCAAAAAACCTTTAAGAGTAATACTATCCATCCGCTCTAAATTACAGTGTAAGATATATAGTACTCTAGTACCCATAATTTGTCTTGTTAAGTTCATTTCTCCTTTTTTTAAAAAAAACTAAAATTAATTATTGAAATTTTGTGAATCTTAATTTAGATGGCGAAAGTGTAAGATGCACACTCTAATTAAACAGGAGTATATATTCAATTAAGTAGCATTAGCCAAAAAATTAAAGTGGAGGGGTCTATTCATAATGACTATTGTTGAGGGGTAACCATACATTTTCACCAAAATCAATTTAATCAAATATACAGGAGGGACCACCTAGCTAGCTAACTATACGTACGTGCATGTTCCCTGATCCCTTCCCTCACTCACACGCACACGTACAGTTTTTCTACGTAGCGATAATAACGTCCAACTGTACGTATTCCACGTAGTGATTGTAACGTTCAACCATAGGTCTCCATGCTACGGGTAATTAAGTACGTACGAGAACAATTTTTAAAGAAAATTATCATTTCAGTATACAATTATTATTATTATTATATTTTATTACCATTTTATACAGCATTTTGTGACTTACTCGGAGTGTGTATATATATATAGAGAGAGAGAGAGAGAGAGAGAGAGAGTTGGTAGAATACTCTTGGAAAGATCTGGCGTTTCTTTACTAAAGTTGTTTTCGATGATAGAGCTTCCAAATTGATGATCGGCTCAGTTGAGCATGATCTATACCACTTAAAGTGTTTAGAAATTAAATTTCAAATATTTTTGACATCATTTGCCTAATGATCAAAGGGTTTCAAAATTTGTAATTTTAATGGTGGATAAGAGCGTTTTCTCGTTTAACGGTTTAAAGATATGTAAATCAATTGAATTTTTGTTAGAAAATTCTTTAAACTATTTAAAACAAGATCTATACTCTTGATCTTGAGTACAAGACTCCTATCATCATTTTTTAAAGAATATTCATTTTCAACCGTTCATTTTCTGTTCACTAGATGGATACAAGAACAATATCGAAAGTGCGTGAAATTTGATTTCTAGGTAGTTTAAATGGTTTAGATCATATTTAACGGAGCCGATCGTCAATTTGAAAGCTCTATCATCGAAAACCACTCGAGAGTAAAATGGGCTCTACTCTTAAGAGTATTCTAGCTCATGAACTCTATATATATATATATATATATATATATATATATATATAGTAGCGAGACCAATATATATATATATATACTCATAATAGTATAGTAGCACCAATATATATATATATATATATATATATATTGGTTAGCTACTATACTATTATGAGTACGATCGCTCTCGTACCTCTCGTACTCATAAGTTGTTTTCGATGATAGAGCTTCCGAATCAACGATCCAAATCGTTAAACGTTATTTACAGCATTTAAAACTTCTAGAAATAAAATTTTATAATTTTTCGACATCATTTACCTTACGATCAAGAGGTCACAAATTTGACAATTTTTAACGGCCGGTATAGGTTGCTAGTTTAACGGTGTAAAATTATCGAAATTTGTTGAATTTTTGATAGAAAATTCTATTCAGTACATAGATAAAGATCAATAAGTCCGATCTTGAATTGAAGGATCCGAGCATCCTTTTTAGGACGTCGTTCGATTTTGACCGTTCATTTTATGCTCGCTTGATGGATTTTATTATGATTTCGAAAAGTTACGAAATTTATTTTCTAGAAGTTTCAAATACTCTAGATCATATTTAACGAAGTGGGTCATTGATTCGGAAGCTCTATCATCGAAAACAACTTATGACTGTTATAAAAAAAACACTCTTTTCTCAAATTATCATTCATTTTAAAATAGGCTCAAGTTTTTTTTTTTTTTTTTTTTTTTTTTTTTTTTTTTTTTTTTTTTTGGATTTTCGTTTATTTTATTTAGAAATAAACTTAGCTAGAAATGTGAATCGACTAGGATTCAAACTAGGCTATTAATTCTAATTCTATGACACTGTCGATTATTGTCAATTTGGATGAGTCGAAACATAGCCTTTAATTGGGGGCAATTAAATCAACGACCATTGCGATTGAAAGAGCTTTGTACTTACTCTGCTACCTTCAAAACTAACACACATATCTATCTATCATTTGTGTTTCTTAAAATTATTATTTCTTACCGACCGTCCCTAAAGCAAGTGACAAAAGATTTGATGGTTGGTACCGCCGAGACCTAAGTTTGATTAATACTAGTTTATTCATATTTCTATCTAAGTTTATTTAAATGAAATAAACGAAGCGTGTAACGTGCTATCTATCTCTCAAAAAAAATAAAAATAAAAATTATTATTCCTTCTCAGGAAAGAAAAGAAAAAGGGGGAAATTGTCAAATTTAGTAGCAAGTTGGACTATGTTCAGTGAAGTTGGCCAAGTTGGACTTTGCTATGACTATAGGTAGCGTTCACCTACGCATATTTCCATCTTTCTTAAGTATTGTATAGACACTACAAAAAATGTTATATTTAAGAACGCTCTTTTTTATATTTAACGATACTTAAAAACGTCCCAATATATTCCAACGTCACTTTTGAAAGCGTCGGTCAAAGCGTCGGCAAATGAAGAGTCGCTACGTATATATTGACGATTATACCAAGCGTCGGTAAAATACATTCTGACGCTTTAAAGCGTCAGGATATAGGCTGTAAAGCATCCGGATTTTTAAAATCCTGACGCTTTAAAGCGTCGAAAAATTAAAAATAATAGTAAAATTTTTCATCATTTAATAAATTATTTGATATTATATAACGACGCTTTTTGAAGTGTCGGTATTTTTTATATTGTAAAACGCTTGGAGATGCTTTCCTAAGCGTCGTCTAAAAACGTCCTTCTATTAACTTTTTTTTTTGTAGTGAGATAACATGCATCTACATGAGCCCACAACTTGATATATATATTCCTGGGTTACAGATAGAAAAGTCACAACAAGGCTAATAAAGGGTAAAGTAAATATATATATATATATAGAATTAGGCTGGAATACTATTAGTAGTAAAACGTCTTTTTTCTTTCTGAGTTTTTAACATCGGATGAGAATTTGTAGGGTCGGGATGATATCGAGGTAGTTAGCGTTGAGTGGTCACAGGGTTGAGTGGTCACGATGGTTTATAGTATTTAATCCAATAGTTATAAATAATGATAAGAGATGATCCAAAGGTTAAAAAATTGGTATGATGAGATTTCTTTCTTTAAGAGTGCGATCTCTCTCTCTCTCTCTCTATATATATATATATATATATATATATATATATATATATATATATATATATATAGCCTCTTTTCGTGTACATGTTCCAAATTAACTCACCAATTGCCTAGAACTTGTATGGCATTTTCTCCTACACCCTAGTATCAGTCTACATTAACAAAAGAACCAAATCTCCTAATACAGTATATATATATTATCTTCTTTGCCTAATTATTGGCCTTATCTCTAACATTACTCACTGTAAATAGGAGATGATAAGCTCATATATATGTCTCTTTGATTTCCAACTTTGACATATGAGATGATAATTACATTTTGTTGTGTTTCAACATCAGCATCACATGACACCAACTCAACTTTCTCCTGCTGCGTGTGCTTTATATAAGCCTTTGGGTCCTCCATATGTTAGCCTAGCAACTGCATTAATTGCACTTTTGAAATTAACTTGTGGCGTAGAGATTGAATACTTTTTTTCTTTTTTTTTTTTTATAAATCCCGGTTATGGATTCGGAGTTTGGGGCTCGCGCAAAGGTTGAGTTGCCGTGCGCTGCGTGCCGGACGCTCCACCGCAAGTGCAGCCCCGACTGCTTGTTGGCTCCATACTTCCCGGCCGACGAACCGGAGAAGTTCGCGAGTGTCCACAAGGTGTTTGGAGCAAGCAATGTGATCAAAATGCTTCAGGTGAGTGAGTGTGTTCCGTAGAAGTACATGCATAGCTAATGCAGTGCTTAGTGAATTGTTAGTTCCAGGAATTAATTAAGTTGCAAAATATTACCTCTAATTCTTTTCTGCAAACCAAAATCAAATGCTTTCGGTAACGTAGAATTTCGGCGTTCGAGTGAATCAGGCGGTGGAGGAAACGAGAAGAGAGGACGCGGTGAAAAGCATGGTGTACGAGGCCAACGCGAGGCTCCGAGATCCAGTTTACGGATGCACGAATGCGATTTCCTACTTGCAGAAGTGCGTGAAGGATCTTCAGAAGCAGCTTGAAGCTACCAGAGAACAGATCCTAGAGTCGCGAAAACAAAATGATCAGCTATTGCAAGTGTTGAGGGATGAGCCCTGCTACTACAGTTCAATCTATTTCCTCGCCGAAAACAATTACGTGTGCGGCACAAACAACTTCCTCTTGGACGACGTCGACCAGTTCGGGTTCTGCACAGATCGATGTCAGATGATTCTATGAACCTTCTGTTCTATGAACCTGCTGCTCTCAATCGATCTTAGCCCGTGCTGCACGTCAAGAGAAGGTCATATAGAAATTACAGAGAAATGAATGGTTCAGTATGTTTA
This sequence comes from Aechmea fasciata, assembly GCA_025177825.1. NCBI lineage: Eukaryota > Viridiplantae > Streptophyta > Magnoliopsida > Poales > Bromeliaceae > Aechmea > Aechmea fasciata. Next base: position 4,365,419 of record CM045933.1, read on the forward strand.
GTCCCAAATTTAATTACAGCATAGAAAAGTAGTAGATCATCTCTAGTATTGTGCTTATACTAGAAGCACTTTTTTTTGATTCGGAGCAAGATTTGTGTACTTGTCATTTCAAAAGAGGAAAATGCTAAGCATTTTTCACTTTCCTTTTCCGGTAAGAGGATCAGCCCATCATAGCATTTCTGTTAGTTGAAGTGTCCTGTTCTGGTACTATGATATGTTTCCAGGTATTGAATGATTAGCCCATATCGCGGCGCAAACCTAATTGAGCTAGCAATTGGCTGCACCAAGTAGTCTTTTTTATGTTGATCCACATTTTGTGAGACCCCAGATAGTTCTATATATAAGATATAATAGGGCTAAAGCTTCTTAAGCGTTTTGGGTGGTGTGGCCAAAGGTTAAGAGAGCTAAGCGTGCTAGGACGGGAGTAGTCCTAGGATGGATGATCCCTGGGAAGTTGGGGCGTCACACATTTTGATCAATCATACCGGAAACTAGACCAACTTATTCAAATTGCTGAATCATCTGTTGCAATCTTGATCCCTCAATTCGTCAGTTGATGCTATTTCTTCTATTGTTCCTTTTCGCAGATCACATCAGTTGCAATATTGCATTCTCGAATAGCTGTATATAAACTAATTTACCTTGATTGACAACGCCTTCCAAGTATTTACTCATCCATTTTAGTACGGCAACGACGAACCCGCATTATCAAGATGCTAATTAACTACACTAACTAACCAATGGTTTGCATTTAAATCACCCAGAACAAATTAAAAAATATGCAAGAAATTAGAGTACAGTGAAGTAAAAAGAAAAAAAAAACCCAAGAATAAATAATCACAACAGGTGAATTCATTTGATTCACTCACACTGGGCTTACATCCATGGGCATGGAGAAGATCAAATCGACTATCAAAATGAGGAGATTATAAGAATTGACTAAAAATTACCACTCTATGACAACGGGTATATATACAAACATCAAAAATTGCCACACATCCTTTGAATTAATTACCCTCTTCCGATCCCGCAAATTCAATGCTTTCGATCAACCTTAAAGGCCTTGAATCAAGCAAGAAAAATAAGAAAGCACCTTCTTTAGCCCCCTCTTCATATCTCTCATCTACACCAAGGGAAAGAAGCTCTAAAGAGAAAAATGAGAACGCGCTACTGCACAATAAGAAGCCTCCGCAAAAGAACTTAGCATAATTTGCTAATGGAACTAAAGCCCAAAACCAATTATCAGCTTAGCCCATTGCATAAGTTTATTAAACCAAAATAAAAAATTAACCAAATAGACTAATAGGCAAATTTAATATCATGACTAAGCCCAACATGATCATCTTTTGAGTATTAACCCTTGCTTTCTATTGAAATTTTTTCTATGAGCTAGTAACACTGCAACAAAAACGATATATAGCGACACTTTTAAATATAGGTACAAGTAAAAAATGTGCTGCTAGCTAAAATTACCGACAGCTTTAAGAAGTGTTGCTATATGTGGGGTCACTAGGTATATAGTGATAGTCAAAGAGTGCCGCCATAATCTAAAAGAGTGATGCTAATTTACCAACACTTATTTAAACATTTAGTAACCGCCGAAACTCTATCTTGTTGGCTGCGGTGGCGGAGGAGGACGACAGGAAAGACTCTTTGTCTAGAATTTTAGTGGATTGAGTAAAGAGAGAAGAGAAGATGGTAATTGATTTTTCTTTTCTTTTTTTCTTTTCTGTTTGTAATCGGATCAAATGGAGTGGGTGTAGTGGGATGAGTAGAGTAATCTTTTATTTTTTTATTGGATTGGGCTTTATATTTAGGCATTAGTAGATTTTTTTTTAAATTTTAGCATAAATGAGATACTTACTCAAAAGTGTTCCAAACATATGTTTCTATAATCTAATTCTGTTGCAGTGTAACAACAAAATAAGGTTGATGGAAACAAAACTAGGAGGACAACACTTAAAAAAGCTTGCACAAAAACAAGAGAAAATTTGGTACCTGAAAAGAGACCTCGTAGGTTGAAGCATTTCTCTACTTCATGATATAAGAGATTAATTAATGGCCACAGTGCAATTGGTACGTATACCAAAGAATCATAAAACAACTAACATACTTTATTTGCAAAAGTTGTGTAGTTTGTGAAGAATTTAACAAATTCTCCTACTTGACTAACTAGAATAAATCAAATGAAGATGATAAGAATTTTGCATATGTAGTTGGAATCAAGGATTTAAGTGCCATGACACAAATTCGTGCCAAAAACTTACCTGCATGGAATGATATGGTGCGTGTCGGTTATAAAAATAAATGTGTGCCGACACATAATGGTATGAAATATTTATTTTTTTTAACTACAAAATATTCTAACCGCTTATTATGTGTCTTTATCAAATCATTTAAACTTTATCGAAAAATAACTTACTTTTTTTAGAAAAGGAAGATGCACGCTTCATTCGCAGAGAGGGTTGAATTGGCAATGGTGGGAAGCAACTACGCCTTCCAAGAGCGAGCTGGCTAAAAAAAAAAAAAAAAAAAAAAAAAAAAAACTAAATGCAGTAGGATGCCCACAAGTTGTATTGAGATCGAACTTCCCCCAGCACCTGTCTCGTGGACCGCTTTCTGTTCTCAAAGATTCGGCTATTTCATTCTAGCCAAATAACCCACCAGATAGCGACTAAGGCTGAAAAATAACTTACTAATGTAAAAAAACAAAGGGTTAATTTTGAGCTAAGACCCAGCAGTTTCCACTTTCTGAGATTTCTAGAACAAATTCAAATAAAGATTCACTCTGAAAGATCATACACTAAAAGCGTTTGGAGCGAGATCGACTAGAGCGAACTATTTAGCGACAGACGTATCACAAATCCGGAACGATTAGCATTACCTTTACTTTGGAAGAGATCGGGAATGTTTTTTTTCCAATGAGGAGATCGACTGCTCGTACAACTCTGCCTTTTATGATCAAACAATTTTCGACCTATTAGTTTGTCGAATAGAGTACAGAAGATAATAAACAAGGTTCTGGCCAACCATACTTGAAAAACATATGCACAGAATGAATTATTTCCACTTTCCAATCGGCATTTCTAAATAAAAAAACTCTATCTCAGACTTTTTTGTAATAGAGCTGAAAGTTGATTTTGAGAAAGCTTACGACAAAGTGGATTGGAGCTTTCCTTTAAATTAAGACCGTGCATTGGTGAAGTTTTGATGAAATGTGAGACCCCAGTTAGTCCTATATATAAGATATAATAGGGCTAAACTCTTAATCCGACTTAAACATTTTGGGTGGTGGCTAGATCCAAGAGGTTAAGAGAGTTAAGCGTGCTAGGACGGGAGTAGGCCTAGGATGGGTGACCCCCTGGGAAGTTGGGGCGTCACAGATGGTATCAGAGCCAATTACCAGCCGGAAGTGTGAGATAAGTCTCGGTTGAGCGAGTGCGGATGACGGCTAGCGAGACGAGTCTCACATCGCCTGGTACTTGTGAGTCTGAGCCTGACGAGGACGTCAGTGTTTAAAGGATGGGAGATTGTGAGACCCCAATTAGTCCTATATATAAGATATAATAGGGCTAAACTCTTAACCCGGCTTAAGCATTTTGGATGGTGACTAGACCCAAGAGGTTAAGAGAGTTAAGCGTGCTAGGACGGGAGCAGTCCTAGGATGGTTGACCCCCTGGAAAGTTGGGGCGTCACATGAAAAGTAGCACAGATGGATTAAACAGTGTATTTGCAAAGCTAAGGTTGTAGTACTAGTCAATGGTGCGGCGACCAAGTGGATCAAGATGAAAAGATCGAGAGGTGCGTCGGGCGATTCCCAAGCTCCTTTCCTTTTTATGCTAGTGGCTGAGTGTTAGCAAGAATGTCGAACAGGGCAATTAATCCGAAGCACAATCCGATTAAATGGATTGGTCCCGCCGAAGAGAGTAATTAAGGCGTCGCTTATCAAGTTCGTAGATGGCATGTTCTTCTTTAATTTTGTGAGCCAAGAAGAAGTACATGTGGAATCTTAATTAGATTTATATGGAGTTTATTTAAATGAGACTCGGAGATGGGGATCATTAAGTTAAAATCAGAGTTTTTCTACTTGGAGTGTAAAGATGATATAGCAGAGAGGCTAGTGAATGGTTTTTTTTTTTTGAGAGAGATAGGTAGGCTATCTAATACGACTGATCGAATTAAAACAACATAAGTAGCACAAAATTATGGTTTAGTGATCAAAACAATGGAATTTAGAATTGTTAAAAATATTCAGCCACATTGTTCGTTCGAATATTGTCTCTGAATTTGGATTACACATTCGAACTTATAACTATTTTATTGGAGTTTCATCTAAATTGCGCCAAACAAGTCTTAGTTGACTTTTTTCAATTAGATTTGCTCGGTCCAACTATATGTTTTTTATACATTGGCGTGATCGCACATCATCCGCGTCAGGAGTAAATTTAAGTAACAAGCATAAATCACATTCAATAGTTGAAGTTAATATTCGACAAATTGCCAATAAAAGAAGTGGAAAAACAAAAAAAAAAAAGTAATCTTTATCATATTTCTACATAACAATAATAAGAATTCTTAGCTAAAACATATATGATCTTATTAATTTGGTACAGGATTTTGATATGTATCACATAAAGATACATTTTAAGTCGCATACGCATGCTTTCTATAGCTCGAGATTACTCTGTGCATAAGAAAATTTCTATGTACAGAAAAAGATTGTAGATAAACTACGTATCTTAAAAGTCAAGTGATGCGAGAAACTAATTAGATGGACGAAAAATATGAGCACACTAATAACTTTGATTCCAAAATATAAATATTATGACCGCTTAACTACTGTCTTCTATCCTCCAATATATGAGTGCTTTTGATCTATCAATAAATCTTGTGCATGGCGTAGTCCACCACATTTGTCGTGGATTATTCATTATAACATATTCTATTATATATATGCTTTCGATCTTCATAGCCTATCATCGATATTCTTTGATTATTTCTCTAGAAAAATGAAGGTGAGTGGTTGGATTAAGAATACGAAATTGGATTGGAAAAATCTGATAGGGCAGCTGCGATCAACGCGATAAACTAGGCTTTACCAATAAGTTACTTAGTTATGATGAGTGGAAGATTTTTTTTTTTTTTGAGAGAAAGGTGGCACGCTACCTGTTTTATTCATTGTTCATATGAATTAGGCTACAACGGTGGGGCAACGGTGACCCCAGATTGGACAGCAAAACAGGCACAAAAAAAATAATAAAAAATAAAAAAATAAAAATCAAGTAGGTAGCTGACGATTCCACTCTTCCACTAGCAGCTTAAAAAATTGAGCGCCTTGTCCGGGGTTCGGGTGGATCCTTCTGAAGATCGAATCGTTTCTTATCTTCCAAATAGTCCACCAACAGTCTATCAGTTCGGTTAACTTGCATGTTTCTTTTCGACTGTGCCCCCTTCTTGCTCCTCTACCAGTCCCAAGCTAGGGTCACGTCCACCCTCAGATCTTGAAGCTGAATCCTGTCCACGTCCGTTACTAAGAGAAACTTACAGAAGACGCATCGGGCGAATGAGTGGAAGATTATTGCTAGAAGCTTGTGACCTCGCTAGAGTAGTTTACAAATATAATGCGATAATTTAGTAGATTAGATTTTCCTGTAGAGATGACCTTTCAAATATTTTTCAATATAAAACTATATGCTTTGGTAGTGTTATATATGTGAATTCTCACTATTTATTTTAAAACATCCACTTGCCCTAATTTGCCTAGTCAAATCATATGGTCTTGAGATCCAATCCTAAGTTCATGCCACATTTAATTTCTTTTATATAAAAAAGCATAGTATATGCTTACTTTAATCACTTCAAAGTTCAAATGTACTACTCCCTAACTACATCCAACCTATCCCCATACACAATGACCTCCTCTTATATGAATCATCATCAACACTACCCCACTCTACTTTGAATCTCCCCATTTTCTCCCTAAAACCAAAAATATAAAATAAAAAAAAAAAAAAAAAAAAAGAAAAATTTAACCCCATAAAAAAAAAAAAAAAGGGAGAAAAGAGCCGTTATGATCCCCGATCTCAACCACCCCATCCTCTACGCCTGCGTCGCCCACGGCGCCACCGTCCTCGCCGAGCTCGTCCCCGGAGGCGGCGACGGAGGCGACGTCGCCGCCGTGGCGCGGCGGTGCTTGGCGGCGGCGCCGCCCTTCCACCGGGAGTACTCGCACACCGCCGGGGCCCGGATCTACGCCTTCGCCATGGCGGACCCCCTCGTCTTCTTCGCCATCGCCGACGCCTCCCTCGGCGCGCCCCGCGCCTTCCTCTTCCTCCGACGCCTCCGCCGCTCCACAGCCCGCTGCGGCGGCGCCGCCGCGCCCTCTCCCTCCAGTCCGAGCTCCGCCGCCTCGCGCTCGCCGCCCTCCCCGACGAGGTCGACGACCCTCCCCCTCCCTCCCCCTCTCCTCCTCCTCCTACACCCCCCTCGCCTCTCAACGAGACCAATAACGAGCCTCCGAAGCCGGGGACGGAGGAGGAGAAGAAGAGGAGGAAGAAGAAGAAGAAGCAGCAGCAGCAGCAGCAGCAGCAGCCCTTTGACGGGGGCGATGGCGCGATGGAGATATCGGTGGCCGCCGACGCCGCAGATCCCCTGCCGAAGTCGATCCGCATTGCGTGGCGGCGGCACCTCCGCGCGATCCTCCTCATCGATCTCGCCGTCTGCGGCCTCCTCTTCGGGATCTGGATTTCGGTTTGCAAGGGGTTTCACTGCATCCGCCGGTAACCGCATTCTTTCCTTTCTCTCTTTTGTTCATTCTTGTGCATTTTTTAATTAATACTACTGCTTTTGGTATGTGAAAATTGTGATATGCAATTTAGTGTAGGAGCTCAACTAGTTCCGCATTTTTCGCCATTTTCGCCCGTATCATGCGTTCGAATTGTATTGTGTAGTTGATATATGTAAAAGTAAAACAACGGAATAATGGTAATATTTGCGAAGATCAATTTTGTGAACTTCCTGGTTTTAGTTTTATTGCTGAATAGTTCTTGCTCGTACATTTTGATAGTTGGGTTGGTGATGCACGGTGAATAATTGATTATTCAGGTGGTAGATTTTGTGCAAAGCATTTTGGTTCCGGCAAATGTGTTTAGCTGTAAGTTTTTGGTAGTTTTGTGGAAGGAATTGCTACAAGCATTACTCAAGTTGACATTCTTGTCACGGATGTAATCTACGTCTGTTAATGCCGAATTACTAGCTAGCTAGCCTGGTGTTTTCTAATTTTACATTTAGTTTTCTGATTACTATTTGCTTAATAATATAATGAATTTTGAGATGTTTACATAAGTAAGGTAACTGTGGAAGAATATAAAGTTTCTATTCTACTGATTAGCTTTGAGTAACACTGAAGAAAAGGTGTGAGAAAATCAGATAAGATGATTCGGACATGTTTAATGAAATGATTGAGAATATGTCTGAAGTTCTGTTGAAAAGTAGAAATGGTAAGTGAAGTTATAAAACTTCTTGGTTTCGGTCAATGTCGATCAGAAAGGATAGGCCACTAGCTAGAATTGCTGATGTAGGTTAAAACTAGTCAAGGGTAATTTTAAAGCATTGGCTAGAGCCTAGAAGTGGCCGAAGCAACTTATTCAGCTATTCTTCATGTATTATCATTCGTGCTGTCGTTTTCACCTTATTTTGATGCTACAATTGATGACAAAATGATGGTAGCTATGGATTTCATTAAATCAGTCCAAAGTGTCATTTCAATGTACCAAATTTTTGTTATTCCTTTTTTATAAGATGCCTGGGATTTTTTTATTTTTTGTTCTTTTTGATTGATATCCAAACCAAAAATTCAAAAACACAAAAGTTATCAAAATTGCTATTTTACAAACATGTGAAAACCCGGACTCCGAACCTTGACAGAGACTGTACTGCTGATGATGAGAAAATCAATTTGGTTAGAAGACCCCACGAAGGGGAGAGGAAGATTAAAAAGCACATAGCTATGTGTAAACATATAAATGCCGCCTTATTTAGTTGCATTCCACTATACAGTGTGTAGTAGAAAGAGGGATGATATACAATGTATCCATTTTAAGGTGAACCTAGTTAGGATTATACAACTGTTGGAAGAGACTGGAAGCTTTTATTGATCTATGGCCGTTGATGTATACTTGTCTTTGATCTTTTGTTTATACTTTGCCAAAAATGAGTTGTAGCTTGAACAAAAACATCATGAACAGCAGGATCAGGTGATGCACTTTTCTTCTGCAGCCTCTTTAGAAGACAAAGCTCCTAACATTCCTGTCAAGGATCTGTGCTGTAATTTTCTTTTTGTCCACAGCAAGATCTTTGCTTTTTTAAGTCACTTGGGTAAATTAACTATAAATGAGATTGTAGGACTCAGAGCAAAGTTAAATTCTGAAATTTTGAATATAAGAAAGTGCTTGGACAATGAACCTCATACGATAAAGAAGCACTACAAGTGTGTAGAATACTATGTATAGTCTAGTATTATGGTGGGTAGGCAAACAGTACACACTATTATGTGATTTTTCACTTACAAATAGTCATGGTGACAATGTAGACTTCTCAATATCTCCTACTTAAATGTCTGTAGTTTTTTTTGCTTACTACGACTGGTATTTCATTTGGTTTTACTATATTAGGCAAACTAGACTTTCCAACTAAATAGTTCTCGTAGGAGCAAATCGGCTAGTAGCAATACTTGTTTGCTTATAGGAAACTAGATCATGCGCATTCCCTACATGTGTTTCCGAATGATTATGTGATTTTGTGGCGGATCAGAAACAAGTTGATCCATCATGCACTTCAGAACTTTGTGGGCTAGTTTACTTGAAATTACTAAGATAACTTTGATAATTCAAAATTTTATTAATTATATTCTCTCTAACCATTTCGATCTGGTTGTTAAAATACCAAAAAAAAAAAAAAACAAGTTGATCCATCATGCAGTTTTTTTTTTTTAAGTGTTTGGGTATTCGTATGATTTGCTTCGACCTTTATTTTTAGGGAACTCTTCTTTGACGGCATTTCTGATTTCTTTCTTCTGCACTTTAGCATTTGGTTATTACTGTTAGATAATCTTGGTTCCTCAAGTTTGATTCCCCTTTTTATCTCTCTTCAATAATCTTTTAATTGATATATATGTGTGTACTGATAATGTGTATTTAGTTGACATTTTTACTGGTGTTTCAACTTTGTTTTTTCCATCTCCTGATTCATATAAAATGATCTAAACGCCTAGGTTCATGCATCGTCTGTCTACAATCTCAATATTCGTATTAAGTTTCTGTTGACTATTAGAACTACCAACTTTGCTCTTTTCAATTTGTTGAATCTGCAAGTCTTACATTGCGGTGTGAAAGACTTGATATTTGGGAATAGCCAAAGCATCAGTTTCTCAGAACAGAGTTGCTGCTGTCTGAGTAGTGTCATCAGGAGCGCAACATTAAAATGTCCCCAGCTGTGTCTGTGATCCTCAGAATCTCATATCTGTTTTCTGTAACAGCAATAGCTCTAGATTTTTTTTTTTTTTTCCGGAACTCCTTACTAAAGACAACTCATACCTAAAACAGAAATAAAACCAAGGCTAAATAGGCTTTAACACTATATATATATATATATATATATATATATATATATATATATATATATATATATATATAGAGAGAGGGAGAGAGAGAGAGAGAGAGAGAGAGAGAGAGAGAGAATTGAGCTCCTATGTTTTTAAAAGTACTGTTATTGGTGCTTGTAAGTTTTTAACCCTTGGATTAATAGATGTGTGGTTAGGATGATGTGGGCCCCTTTGGGTTGAGTGGGTGGTTGGTTGAATAGTATAATCAAACGGGTGAAAATGATCAAAAGTGTAAATCTAATGGTAAAAAAATCACAAGCACAAAGCGCTTGGTGCTTTTACAAGCATCATAGCCGGACTCATATATATATATATATATATATATATATATATATATATATATATATATATATATATATATAAAATGTGCATACTATCATATTAATAAGAGATGAAAGATCATTCCACGTTTTTAACCCTTGGATGAGAAATTGTAGGGTTAGGATGATATTAGTCGGTTAGAGTTGAATGGTCCCCCAGGGTTGAGTAGTCCCACGGGTTATAGTATTTAATCCAATGGTTAGAAATGATGAAAAGAATTGATCCAAAGGCTAAAAAGCGATAGACAAGTGTTCCTATCCTATTAAAAGGATAGTAGCTGGACTTCTCTCTCTCTCTCTCTCTCTCTCTATATATATATATATATATATATATATATATAGAGAGAGAGAGAGAGAGAGAGAGAGAGAGAGAGTTTGGGTGGAATACTATCGATAGCACCAAGGATTTGGTGCTATTGAGTTTCTCTAGATTAGATTTAACCTTTTAATTATTTTTATTCGACAGATTTATACTATTCAACCAACCACCTCAGTCAACCCTAAAGGGCCCACATCATCCTAACCGCATATTTTTCAATCTAGGCTAAAAAACTAATAGAATCAATGGTTTGGTGCTAGCATTCCATTTTAGTTCGATATATATATATATATATATATATATATATATATATATATATATATATATATATATATATATATATAGGCTACTACTATCATATTAATAGGATAGGAGCACTTGTCCTATCAAGTTTCTAATCCTTGGATGAGAAATTGTAGGGTTAGGATAATATTAGTCTGTTAGAGTTGAATGGTCCTAGGGTTGAGTAGTCCACAGGTTATAGTATTTAATCCAATGGTTATAAATGATGAAAAGAATTGATCCAAAGGCTAAAAAATTGATAGGACAAGTGCTCCTATCCTATTAAAAGGATAGTAGCGGACTATATATATATATATATATATATATATATATATATATATATATATATATATATATATAGTTGAGCTAGAATACTTTCAATAGCACCATTGGGGGGGCGCTATTGAGTTTTTAGCAATTGGAAGGAGAGATGTGAGGTTGAGATGATGGTGGTAGGTGGAATAGTGTTTGATCCAAGGGCTATTAATAATCAAGGATTAAATCCAATGGCTAAAAATCTAATAGCACCATGGGGGGAATACTTCCAAAAGTATTCTAGCTCAATTCTATATATATATATACCAAACATAGAATTGGAAAATGCTGCTTGTACAATCCGAAAAGATCTATGATTTACACTCCTCCATCCAATGGTTCACAATTTTTTTTGAATTTTAGTATTTTTAATTAAAAAAGTTGATAAGACAATGATCAACTTTTGATCTGGATGTAAGATTTACACTCCTTTTTAGATGTACGCGTAACATTACTTAGTAGAATTAGAAGCAAAGCTAAACAAGCTTTTGCTTCTGGTTTCATGTCTAGTAGACTCTTGTTAAATTATGTGAAATAACTATTATTCTCTAGTAGCTTAAGGTAGTAGAGAACGTATTTTATATTTTTTTATATTTAATATTCCCCTTATGCCTCAGCTCAAAACTCTTTGATAGGTCCATAACGTTGACGTGAATTAAATAAAAAAAAAAATCAATTATACTAGGAGCTTGACATGACTCGAACATAGAATCTCTGCTCTAGTACTATATTAAATTGTGTGAAACTACCTTTATTCTCTAATAACTGATGCGGCCAAGAATGGTTTCTATATTTTTTATATTTAACACCTTTCACAAGATATTGATGAATAAAAACACAAAATCTAGAGCTACTACTGTAGCAGCAAGTTAAAAAAAAGGAGAAGAAAAAAGGGAGATTCCAAGCATCAAAGATAAAAGCTCAAATTTGGTGCATTTGATTTTTGACTCGGAAAGAAATTGCTGAGGATATTTTGATATTGCATTTCTAAAACAACACTACTCCAATAACACTGTACTCTACATTCGGAACAAATTTGCTTGCACCCATTGTTATTGTTATGCTTTCATTATAGCCCATAGGAAGACAGCACAGAGCCTGTTTGGCCCAACCCCATATTAGGGGTGTAAACGAGAGCGAGCTGGGGTTGGCTCGTGTTCGGCTCGTTTAATAACGAGCCTAACGAGCCGAAACATGCTCATTAAATATCGAGCGAAAAATTAGGCTCGTGTTCGCTCGTTTAATAAACGAGCCGAACACAGCCGCTCATGTAGCCAACAAACAATAAATTAAAAAAATTAGATTAAATATATTAAGAAAATAAATTTATAAAATCTTATTCATTAGACTTTGATCTAATAGTTAAAACTTTATATACAAATGAGTTTTTTTATAATTAAAATCGCATTTATATTTTTATTTTGCTAAAAATTAAATAATAAAAATATATATTACATATAATTATTTATTTATATATAAAAATATAAATTGAATAAATTATATAAATATAAAATATATGTATTCGAGTACATTATCGAGCCGAACACGTGTTCGGTGACCCCGGCTCGTGTTCGGCTCGTTTATTAAACGATTTGAAAAGTCGGCTCGTGTTCGGCTCGTTTACTAAACGAGTGAGCCGATCTCGAGCTCATTCGAGCGAAACATTTGGCTCGCGAACGCAATGACGGGATTGCCACCTACCCCTTATTGAACCGTCTTTCTAGAAGCTTGAAATCGCTTTCTTTTAAAATTCATAATTCTGATTTGAGTTGGATTTTTTGAACCATTGGATATAAATTTTCCTCTTTTTTTTTTTCTCTCAATTGAATAATCATGTAAATAGGCTACATTTTTGCTTTTACACCTCTTTTATGACTCTGTTTGGTTCAGGGATAAGTTGCTATTCTGGTACAAGCGACAGCGAAACTAAAATTCCATTTGATTGTAAATTCGTGTGTGTTTGATTGTTATTGTTCGGATATAGAAAATGATGAAAAGAGTAATATTTAAACTCAAAATGTTAATAAAATATATAGAACAATATTATTACACTATAATAAAATAATTTACGACAATATATTATTTAGTCATATCATATTATACAAAATTATACTATGTTGTACTATATTATATTGTAATACTGGTATAATACAATATAACATATAATGATATAGTAGATTGAATGTACGAGAAAACTGCATTCTTGGTTGTTCGCCTAGCGCACAAATAGTTGGAGTTTTGAGAGAAAGGATGTATCACTTTCATACCCTGTAGTTTTACTTTTTTCTTTTTATTATTCCCTCAACTAATTTTTTTTTGTTAAATTATTGATAAAGTTTAAATTAAGTTACTAAAGTGAATACTTTATAAATATATGTGGGATATTTGAAGTTTTTTTATATAATTTAACGAAATATTAGCGGACGAATTGACAAAAAGAAAAAAAAAAAAAAATCATATGGTACTAAATTGATACACTTTTAAACCATAGCAGTGGTGAAAACAGTGGCCTGATGTAAAGCAGGATAAAACCTTATTAAGCACTTTATGCTGAAGAGCACAAAACCAACAAGAGAATGTGGTTTGAGAAAGAATTGTACTTAATAATTAGCAAGTGGAGCAACTCAAAAGGCCTCAACCATTCTTTAGTAGTAAAAGATGCAAACCCTAACTAGTAATAGACCCTACTACAGCTTCTTATAAGAAGATCCCACTGGAGCTTAGTCACAGGTTAATGGTCCCCTCTCTCTTTGAAAACACTAGTGTGAGCTACAAGGCATTTAAAGTTAAGGGCAATTGCTTATATATCCGTGAAAATTTTTCGACTTTCTGATTTATCCCTCTTATAAGGATAACATTAAAAATATCTTTTAAACGTTCCAAATTATTTCACGTATACTTATAAAGTTAAATTATATTAGTGAACTATTAGCAGCGACCGTTATCTCTGTAAAAAATAACTATTTTGTCTTTTCAAATATACTCTACTATCGTCACCTACTTTTTCTTATTTGCACTTAGTATATATAGAGGTAAAAAAAGTATTTTAATATTTTGTCTTTTCAAATATGGGTACCGTCACGAGTTTTTTTTATTTGCCCTTAAGTTAAGGGCCAAAAAGTTATTTTGATTTTTTTTTCAATTCAGGTAGAAACTTATCTCGGGTCTAATCCGAGATAACTTAACTGGTAGTAACAGCGTGGGTATGTTTTAATAATGGATAATTATACGGGGTGTATATTTGAGAAAAAAAGTAGTGAGGATAAATTAAATATTTTAGAAGTTTTCAGGGGCACGTTAGATATTATCCTTTAAAGTTCGCTAGATGTATCTTCCCTTCATATATTTTGGTTGTAAAAATGTATAAAACTTATATGAACTATAGACCATTTTAAATTTACTATCTAATCTTAAAAAAAATTAATTTTAGCGTCCAATATTTTAATTTATTTAATTTAAGTCGAATGACACTTTGACTTTAAAATAAAAACTAATTTTATCCTTTTAATGAATTTATATTTACAAGAATTGTATGAAATATATTAATTAAACCTGTAGAGTACAAAGATGCATTAAAATTTTAAAATTAAAGTGCTATTGACCGACTCAAATCAATAAAATGAAAGATTGACAAGAAAATTAAAATTTTGAAAAATTGAATAGTCAATTCAAAATAATTTATACTTCACATAAATTTTATACTTTTTTACCTATTTTGTACTTTTGTACTTTTTCATATCAGGCCTCTAAATTTCTTGCCTTTCCCTGACGCATTCGTACATCTAATGTACTGATTTCCTTAAATATTAGAATAGAGATCTCAAAATTAGAATCTAATACAGAATTTAATTATTTAATCTTATATATATAGAGAGAGAGAGAGAGAGAGAGAGAGAGTATGGCTATTATATTCTTATGAGTATAAAACTCTTCGTCTTGTAAGTTGTTTTGCAATGATAGAGCTTCTTTTGACAATTCATACGATTAAATAATCTAGATCATTTGAAATTATTTAAAAATAAATTTCGTAATTTTTGAAATCATAATAGAATCCATCAAGCGGCAATAAAATGAATGGTTGAAATTGAAAGACGTCAAAAAAATGGATAATCGGATTCTTCAATTTAAGATCAGAGTTATTGATCTTTATCTAGATAGTGAATACAATTTTCAATAAAAATTCAACCAATTTTGATTTTTTTATAGCGTTAAAACTAGCAACTATCCTATATATACCAGCTGTTAAAAATTATCAATTTAATTTGAGATTTTTTGATCGTAAGGTAAATAATCTCGAAAAATTATAAATTTTGATTTCTAAAGTTTCAAATGTTCTAAATTATATTTAACGGTATAGGTTGTTGATTCGGAAATTCTATCAGTAAGCGACTTATGAGTACGAAATCAATCATACTCATGAGAATATAGTAGCCGGATTCTTTCTCTCTCTCTCTCTCTCTCTCTCTCTCTCTCTCTCTCTCTCTCTATATATATATATATATATATATATATATATATATATATATATATATATATATATATATATATATATATATATATATATGTATGTATGAATCAGGGATGTTCTTTGTTGTAACAGGTTTTCAAAACTGATGATCTTTTAGATGTAGATGCAAACTCTCTACAATTTAAATGTTATGATCACATGTATTAAATTATATTGATTTTGAAACAATAATCATCAAATATTTAGTGCAATACTCAAGAAAATAAAATAAATATTTTGTTACAAAAAAAAGGCCAATTTGCATAAAAAATCCACTAGTTTTGCTCTTTTGCAAATGTGGGCCATATTTTTCGTTTTTACAGATTCGAGCCGGATTTTCAGCAAACTGAACAAAATACCCTTATACATTTTTTTTCTCCTTTTTTTTTTTTTCTCCCGTTTTTTTTTTTTTTTTCTTTCTCATCCCGGAGAGAACGGTAGTGGCAGAGGCAGAGGCGGAGGAGGCCCATCGCGCACCTCGCCTTCCTCGCCTCCGACCTCGCCAAGACCGCGCCGCGATTGTTTTTCGCCCTTTCCGACTCCTCCGCCGCCGCCTCCGACGACAAAATAATGTGCATATAAAATGTGCTCACTGGCATTGGGGTTGACCGCCTACCGGTGTTATAGGATTTTGTAATGCCGGTGTAACCCCAGGTCCTTGTAGACCTGGTACAGTTGGTTCATTGCAAGTCAATAATTACCTTATTCGGACAATATTTTCGTTAAAGGCCGTGATTGCGGCTAGTACTGCATCTAAGTGTACAGTACTTTTATGACTATTTTGGTCTAATACTTGTAGGACCTGCGTCATTTGTCCAAGTGCTTGAGCCGAACTAGGCTCTTGCTGGTTAGATTGACCACTAGTTTCACTTTCAACTGGCAAAACTGCTTGGCGTTTGCCAGCATTATCTGAATTGTTAGGTTGCTCACTCACAGAATTTCTAGGAACAGCCCTATTGCACAGATTCATGGCATTATCATCAGCCATAAATTTAATAAAAATGTAGATTTACCTAAACTGAGGTCCTACCAGACGTGCCAAAATTGTTAGGTATAGAATTCCCTTATCTTTGACTTGGTCAAAGATCTTCCTTGGTAATGGTGTGGATGTGGAACGGCTATGATTAGTGACCCTCGAAGTGTGCGCCTTTCGACTGGATCAAGTAATTCGACTGATGAAAGATCGGAACAACCGAGTTTGGAAACTCCTACTGCAGAATCGATTCGGCTGAATGAGCCGAATGTACGTGAAACACAAGATTGTGGGTCGGCTGATGAGCCGAATGCATTTATATATTGGAATTAGCTTGTAAAAACAATACAAGGGCCGAGTGTGCCTGAGGGCATACAGACTCGGTCGCCTGAGGGCATACAGACTCGGTCGATCTAACTTAACTCTATTCCTAGGAAAAAACGGTAAATGCGAGAAATAAAAGATTACAAATAGACTACTCCTAGAAAATGCGAAGAAATTGCAGAGGAAATAAATGTGTTCTTCTGTTCTCGAAAAAAAGACCTCCTTTCCGAGGCATTATTTGTTTATTAATAAATCGCCCCTATTAATCAGTTATTTTCCACCAACGATCGGCCATTTCTCCTATTTTTCGGACACATCCGATTGAAACTGCTTGTAACTACTTGCAGCTATTGTAACCTCTTTCAGTTACACACAGTGGTTGCTCAAATCTCTTCCGATACTTCCGGTGCACATTAGAATTTTTATTCTTAAAAATTTAGGTTGAGTGGAATACTGACGTACCACCTGGTCGTGCCTTACTGGTCCAACAAAAGCAATAAGGTAATAAATTTTACAAACCATATGATAGCTAGATGTAAATTATAAGCTAATAAAATATTACAATTTGCTGTCTATGGTTTGTAAAATGGGTTAATTTCATACATGTTCTTACAAATATAGTGAATTGCAAATATTCCAATAAATTTCATCATTTATATGCTGTTCTTACAAAAGTTCTGATATTTTCAAATACGTTTCTGCCGTTATGATCTACTAGAAAAAATTAGTTAGCCATAGATAAAATACTTAATGTCACGCCCCGGGTTGCATATTCACCGGGCACGCCGACAGACCCGCCGTACACAAAAGAATTTCTTCTGTATACGAAGCGTAGGCTGCACGTAATAACATACAATGCCACAAACAAGAGTACGTAGCGAAATAAAATATAAACACCTGGGTAGGGAAAAACAAACTTTATATACATACAAGTAATCGGATACAACGCTACTCGCTCCGGCGAGTTCAACCGTATGTACAAAAGTGGAAAACCAAAACAAAACTATCACTACCCGGTGGAAGTCCTCTAGCACGTAACTCGGGCGGTAGGCTCTAGCTCGCCACGCCTTCCCGCGGTCCAGGCCGGGACGGACGGCGCGAAGGCCTGCAACAAGGGTGGAAGAAAGAGGGCGTGAGAACTACTATAAAACAAGTAGTCCTCAGTGGGTGCCGCCCTAAACAACATCGGTCCACCCACTAAGTCTACAGGGTAAGCAAGATAGAAGAAAAGAAAGCTGAAACTCTCTACAGCTACAAGTCACTAAGCTATCAAGCTCAAAACTACCCCTACAGACTCCAAACAACCAGACCCAATCTGCAAGGGGACTGTGAACCCACCCGTCCCTGGGACTGTGAACACACCCGTCCCGTGCCCGGTTGTGACTATACAGCTACCCCCACTCCAAGCCTCAGTGGAGAGCAAGTCCCACCTGCACTACCCGACACCAACGCGAAAGCACAAGCCCAAACTCCGGAGCGGCACTCGGGGGAGCTACCCAACCGAGTATGGTAGCTCGTCGAGCTCAATCAGCCCTCACCGGCCAAACCCAAGTAAACTGCACGTACTTTGGGCCCACCGTCTGGTCCGACGGCGCCCGACACCCCGTAACAGTATACACTACCCCAAGTATCCATCGCCCGAAACCCGCGACGATACCGCGAAAATACGGCTCCTAGAGCTAAATCCGGCAATGTATATAATGACGATCAATTCGGGGTTTTCTCCTAAGTCAAATCCAAGTCCAACAAGTATAAAATATTAATCGCTAAGCATGCTCCAAATTCAGATATTCAATATGCAATTCCATGAATTCGAGCTACGGCTATCATGAACATACTACTATACATGTCGACTATTGCACTTAGACTGAAATCCGATGTAAACCCACCTCTGAAGCGAATCCCAGGCAGCGAGGAAGGGTCAAAGGTCCTCCTCGGTCACCTCCGCTGATCCGATAAGTGCCGAGGTCCTCCGCTGCGAAGCAACCCAAAACGCTTAAGCTCGCGAATTCTGTCCGAAAAACTGCGGCTGAGAAAAGCTTAAAGTTAACTAAGCTAACCTTGTCCAAATTCAGCGATTTTGGTGTCGAAATCTTCGCCTCGCAGTCAGGAATCCAACGGCGCAAGTCTTGACGCGATCCGACCACTCTGCGCGGAGAATCAGCCAAAGTGCCGACGGTCGACGCCGAAAACAGCAATTCAAAGACTTCAGAATTTTCCGAAAAACAGCGCTCAAGTAATCATGGGTTCCGACAGGGCAAACCTGATCCAAATCCGGAAAGTAAGGTGTCGCTGGAATCGTCTGGAAGTCACGGATCCAACGCCACAGATTTCGCCGGATTCCGAGTCTCCTACACAGAGCACGAGTCAAAACACTAAACGTCGACGCTGCAGTCCACAGCAGCGGCAGCAACTCGAAAATCATGGAACTTCGAGGTAAACGGAGGGTTGTCGAGGGTCAACTCACCTCAGAAAACACCCCACGCCCGTCGCTGGGTCGAGGACAGAGATCTCGCACGCGCGCCTAGCACCCTCGCAGCGTCTCGTCGTCGAAAACCCGCGGAAACCACGTGTCGGCGCGTCGTCGACGAAGCTCGGGCTTCTCTCGAGCTTCCTCTCTCTCTCTCTCTCTCTCTGGTAGCAACGAAGAAGAAGAAGAAGAAGAACACAGCAGCAGTAGCAGCTCCTCTCTCTCTCTCCCTGCAGTATAAGAAGGCATGGGCTAAAGTGAGAGGGGACAAAGGGCTCAAAAAGTCAAAGCGAGCCATCTTTGGAGTCTGACAAATTCCATTTTGTACTGGGTATAGCCATCAACTGCACGGTATAGCAACCAATCTACCGGTACAACTCACGTAATCTGCAATTTCGCGGATCTCTCAAGTACATCTTTGCTCTCGTGTTCCCCAGGGGGCCCGTTAGGCGTCCATTCGCGCCCACGCAACCTAGACTTGTCCCGACACTCTCCAGAGCTGCCGAACAAGTCTCAGCTGAATTTTCAGGTCTCTACACTTAATTCTAGTTAATTAATAAGGTAAATTGGTCTTTTTACCCCTCTTCAATTAACAATTGGAATTTTTAGAGAAACATATTTGTGATGACCAAAAAAATCATTTCAGTTATAAAATAAATAAAACTTTAACGATAATAAACCAAAGAAACATATTTGAAAACATTATGACTCTTATAGAGACGACACATGAAAGTTAAACTTTGTGGAGATATATTTACAATTCACTATATTTATAGGGAGCGGTATGAAATTAACACACGTAAAATTTATTATTTTCTACCCATAGTTTGTAAATTGTAGTAATGTGTGAAAATTACTGGGTATCATAGTGAAATTTTTTGAAACTGTGGAGCGACAAACTAAAAATGCGCTAAAAAGGGGGTGGGGTTGGCCAAGTAGAGGCTTTTCCAAAAGTTTAGTGATTGTAAATATGAAAGAAAGCAAATAGAAATTATTGAGGGGCTTTTGCAATAAAATCTGGTTGTTAGCTGATCTACTACACACTTTTAGTGTTATATTTATTTTATTTTATTTTATTTTATTTTATTGGTAAATGCGTAATATATAAAGACTTTCTCTGCCTCTTGAAATAATTGTGGAGACAACACTGAGCTATGTTCCGGATTTCAATTAGGAAAAGAAATGAATCAACGTACAATGGATTAATCAATTATTTATTTCTGTTACTTGGGTTTTAGTGCACTATTTATGTGAAAGCAACATTTTTCACTTAGGGTGTGTTTGGTTCCACGTAAAACTGTGGAAAAAAAAATTTTCGGTGGAAAAAAAATTTTCAGTGGAAAAAAAGTTTTACGTCGTTTGTGTTTGGTTTATAGGAAAGGAAAAATAGTTTTCCGTGATGGTTGTGTGGTTGAAAGGAAAAAAAAGAAGTAATAAAAAATTTATTTAATATATTTTTTATTATATATATTATTAATATATAATAATTATTATTATGCTGTATATGAAAAATTATTATATATATATTTTCCTGTTATATATATATTATATATTATTAATATATAATAATTATCATAATATATTTAATTATTGTAAATCATATTTATAAACAAGATATATTTAAAATATATTATATAATAAATATATAATAATAATATATATTTAATATTATAAAATAAAAGTATATATATATATATATATATATATATATATATATATATATATATATATATACACACACACAGGTGAGTGGTCCAGTGTGGACCACTCACCTCGGTTCATGAGCTCGTGGACCCGATGCAATGATGCCCATGCGCCGTGATTTTTCATCGTGGACCCGTCGTGGAATGTTTCTCATGCGGTCCACGAGGTGAACTTCACCTCGTGGACCGCGTGTTAACATTCTTGGGCCGCGATTTTTCCATCTTCAGGTTTTGTTTTCCGCTTGATGGAAGCGGAAAACGAAAAGGCATTGTTTTCTGAAAATATGTAAAAAATATTTTCCCCAAAATTTTTTTACAGACAACCAAACAGAGGAAAATTTTTTTTCAACCGAAAACTTTTTTTCGGAGCACTTTTACGGAGAACCAAACACCCCCTTAGCAATTTTTTTTTTGGCCAATTTGCATAAACAAATTCACTAATTTTGCGCTTTTGCAAATGTGAAATTTCCTTTTTCGTTTTACAAATTCGATTTGGATTTTTGATCTAACCAAAAAAATTTATACTTTTTCTCTCTTCTCTTTTTTTTTCTCTTTCGGAGAGTGGCGGAGGTAGAGCGGAGGCGGAGACGGCTACTTCGATTTTGTCGGCGCATCCTTGCGCATCCTTACCCTCCCCCCCTCTTTCCTCACCTTCGATCCCGCCAAGACGCACTGCGATTTTTTGTCCCCTCTCCAACCCTCCTCCATCTCCATCGCCTCCGACGACAACGCCTATCTCACCCTTCTTGTCCTTTCCCTCTCCCTCCTCCTTCGCCTCCTCTGCCACCTCCGACGAAGCTTCTCCGCCACGGAGGTCAACTGACGTCATGACCTTAGAGCGGTAGTTTTTAGCGACGATAAATCGCAGTATTTGTGGCGGAGAGATGTGACAAAAAATAATTGTAGAAGAAGGAAGAAGGAAAAAATAAAAACAAAATTATATAAAAACGGAGAAAAAGATGAAATTGCACTTTTAAAATAAGATTATACTGTTTTAAAACAAATTTACACTATATTAATAAAAATTATACTATTTGATATAAAAACTATAATCTTTTGAAATAAATTTTACATTCTTTAGAATAACGTTGTACTATTTAGTAAAATTTTACACTATAATTTTTTGCTTTTGTTTTTCTCTCTTCTTCTTCTTCTTCTTCTTCTTCTTCTTCTTCCGCTGCTAGTCTCCCGTCCGCCCGGCCCGGTCTTTCCCTCCCGTCCGCCCGCTCTAGTCAATCTTAATATCATGGCCGATTCTCCAAACGTTTTTACCGAAATTTTATGTGGGATTAATGGTATGTCATGCTTCCATACTCATCGCTTGAAAGTGACGTCATTTGCATTCTAAATTTCAAATACTTAATTTAGACTAGGTGTCCGTTTTCGTTTGATATAATTATAAATAGAGTATTGTTAAAAATACACGCAATTAATAATACAATAATTATAATTACATAGTTTGTTTAGTTTTGTGTAGATATAACTGTTATAGTTATATTTCTTTTAGTAATGTGGTGATAGTTGTAATTGTGAATGTTGTGCTGTTTAGATAAAGTGGTGAGATTATTCTCACTATATATAAAATAATTGTATAATTTTATTAATCATTTAAATTTACTATCGATAAATAAATAAGTGGATATATGTAATATTTTATACTTTTTCAATAATTCTTCAATTTATCAAACGACATATTTAAAATTTTTAATTTATGTAATTTTAATATATAAATCAAACTTTAAAAATTTAAATGATTCTCTCTTTTTTTTTATCAAATTTAATAATTATAATTAATTAAAACTTATTATGTTAACATACACAATCACATTATATGAAAATTTGAAAAAACTATTTTTTATATTTTAAATAAAAAAAATTTTAAAAAATAATTCTTTGCACAAATCTTGTATTACCTAAAAAATTTACATATTAATTAATTATTTATTTATTTATTATTATTAATTATTAATTTGTGGGTAATTCTATTCCTCACAACCGCCGCAAACTATAGTCAATTTGAATATAATACCAACTACGATTTGAATCTTTTTGTACACTTACGGTTGCAACAGTTAGACTTAACAATATTAAACCAAACACAAAAATTAAAATTGTATGTCTTTATAACTACAGTCACTACAAGAAAAAGTGCTTGTAGAGGTGGTTGTCAAGAGGCCGTTATATGTTAGAGACAAATTAGAGGCGTTTTTAAAAAACCGCCTCTATATCTGAAAGAAAAAAAAAATCTAATTTTATCTTTTTCCTCCAACTCTCCCCACAACACCCTAATCCCCCGCCAAAAAAAAAAAAAAAAAAAAAAAAAAAAAAAAAAAATCTCCTTCCTTCCCCCAACCTCCTACTCCCAAGAAACACTCTTTGTGGTGCTCCTCCTCCCCGGCGATTTTTCTCCCTCAGTTGGTCGGTCGCGGCGCTCCTCCGCTCCGGTGCCCTTCCTTCTCGGGTGCGCGTCTTTCCCACCCCCTCCCCTTCTTCCTCTCCCTCCCCTCCACCGCCAGGCGCCGCCGCCCGAGCTCCCTCGGTCCGGCCCTTCCACGGCACCGGCGATAAAAACCCTCCGTCCCCCATGCCCAACCCATCCCACGCCCTCGCCGCGCCCCGCTTCGAAACCGCCCGCTCCCTGCCCCTCTCCTCTCCTCTGCCTAACCCTAGCCCCGCCCCTCCTCCCACCGCAGCCTCTCCTCCCGCCGTAGCCCCTGCTCCGAACCCACCCCCCTCCTCCCCAACCACCCCTCCATCATCTCCCCCGTTTTGCTCTGCGCTGTCCACCCGCCCCGCAGCCCCTGCTCCGCCTTGGGGCTCCTCCGCCGCCCCCCACCCCCCCATTTACAAGTCCATTTAACTTTTCTGTTTCTCTTCTACTTTATACTCTTTAACTTTTCTGCTCTGGAAATCTCATTCATTACAGAAATACAAGTAGTTGACATCTACAATTAGCACCAAAGATAGGCTTAAGACAGCTTGTTCGCAAATCCAATTACGCTCGTTTTGATGTTCAACTGACAAATATAAAAAATAATTGCTACTAAGTGTGGTAGGTATCTTACAATCTTTTTTTTATTTCCATCAAATAAATTCTTTGTGTGTTTTCTATAGTCACTTCATTCAGCTTTAGGATCGATTCAGTTTATATTTTACTTTGAGATCATTATTGAGAATCTTAATCTTCTTCTTGTAGGATTTTTGTGGATGTTACCTTTTGTATTTCCGACAACACCAAGCACCAGGTACGCTATAAGTCTTCTAATGTCTTATGTTTGAATAGATTTCTCAATTATCAACTATACTAATTACTAATTATATTGTTTGATATGTTTTTAGGTTGAGGTGGCAATATTTCAAATAATGTATTCTCTCTAAACTGTCCTCTAATTCAAGCCACGAGCCAACAGCTGAAGGATATCACAAAATTGCTTAAATTTGTACAAATTATTGAAAATTCGAATGTCGATTATGTTTGAAACTATTTAAATTTTATTTTATTCATTGTGTTGCTACTATAAATGTTGGATATTGAATGAAATGATGTGTTTTGATATTCGTTATGTTTTTTTATGATATCAAAGAATTGTTAAGTTATCACTATATAATTGGTTTGCTTATTATAGAAAAATATAATATTTGATTTGTATTAATATTTAATAATATTTGATTGTCAATGAATTTATAATTTTTTTGCTTATAAACGCGGGCTAAAATAATTATTTTAATTAAATTATTATGCTATATTTCACATAGAGGCGGTTTAAACCGCCTCTATGTAATAACATGTCATAGAGGCAATTCAAACCGCCTCTACAGAATACGAAAAACAAATTTTGTAGAGGCGGTTTAAACCGCCTCTATATTATAATAAGATGAATAAAAAAAATATTAAATAAAATAAAAAATTTTAGTTGAGACGGTTTAAACCGTCTCTATAAGACCGCCTCTAAACTCCCCCGGCGGTCGATCAAAGGCGGTGGCTACGCCGGC
The DNA here is from genome assembly GCA_025177825.1 of Aechmea fasciata. Lineage (NCBI taxonomy): Eukaryota > Viridiplantae > Streptophyta > Magnoliopsida > Poales > Bromeliaceae > Aechmea > Aechmea fasciata. The sequence continues at coordinate 4,390,286 of CM045933.1, forward strand.
GGTTTAGAGGCGGTCGTTGGAACCGCCTCTACGATTCGCAGAGGCCGTAGAGTAACAAAAAACCGCATCTACGACCGCTTTTTCTTGTAGTCAGTGTAGTTGCAAATACGTACAATCAAACATCCCTTTGGTCTCAAAGTGCTCATAAAGGTAAAAAGTTAATGTAGTAGAAATACAAAGTTATAAATAGAGCCAGGCATGCATTGATGCAATTTTCTTTGTATAGTATAGTAGCGCTTTGGATTTTATTTTTGCTCTTTGCTCTTTGTATAGTATAGTATTAATCACCAAATTAATATTTCATCAATATATAATATTTTATACGGTATATGAAAAATTAGTATGCATTAGGTGCCAATAAATATTTCTCTTCTTTTTTTGAAGTGACAAAGCCACCTTATCAATTAAGTCCTTGGCCAATGGGAGATTGCCACATGACTGTTGAAAATTTAGATGTGTCCATTATACCGTAAACCTATTTTAAGATATATATATACATCAAAAATAAAATTTTGATAATATAATAAATTATTTAAATATTTTATATTATATTAAATTTTATTTTACAGTATTAATCATAAATACTTCTTCAATTTTAAAATATTCTGTACGATATATGAAAAAGTATTACACAACAAATGCAAGTAAATATATCTTCTTCTTTTTTTTGGGTTTTGGGGAAGTGGGAGCATTGCACCATCAATCTACTCTAAAATGTGTATCAAAAATAAAATTTTAATAGGAGTAAATTGCATTGTTACTTTTTGAATTTTTGGCGAAATTTCACTTTATCCCTCGAATTCTTAAAAAGGACATCTAACCTCCTAAACTTTAATATTTCATTCATGTTATCCCTTCCGTCAGTTTTCCGTCAAGCTCCGTTAACCGAAAACTGACGAAAGAAAAAAAACGAATGAAATATTAAAGTTTAGGGTGTTAAATGTCTATTTTAGGAGTTTGGAAGGTTAATCAAACTAGCCAAAAGTTTAGGAAGGTTGCAGTGCAATTTACCTTCTAGGACTCTTGATTATAAATTATTTTATTATAATATATTACTTATGGATTGACTACTAACTCTCAAGTTAGTGATCATACATGATTTTGAATTTATATATATTTTTTATCCTAAAATAAATCATACCATAATTTATCCTATATTTTATTGTAATAAAATAAAATGCGAAAGGAATGAATTAGAGTGGTTTAAAGAAAAGAAAAGTGCGATACTAACTACCTACGATGCTCGAACACACTCGTACTACCGTACTCGCTAATATGGTTGATTTACAATAGGTGTCCATACTAGGATAAGAGTGACTCGTTTGTCACTCTTATCTTTAGAAGCATTGTTACAGAAAATGCACTTATTTTCTATGGACTATGCAATGTAATTTTATTGGAGCTTAAAATAAAATCTTTGTACTTTATTTTAGCGAATTAAAAATTTTTAATATAAAAATATAAAATAATATTTTATTAGAAAATGCATTTATTTCTGATGAAACTATATAATGTAATTTTATTGTAGCCTAAAATAAAATTTTTGTACTTTATTTCAGCCAATTAAAAATTTTTAATTTAAAAATATAAAATAATATTTTATAATATTTTAGAATAATAATTCTAAGGATAAAAGGAAAAAACGAGTACTACAGAAAATTAACTGAGAATTAAAATCTCTATATCCGAGTGAGGACGCCTATTGTAAATCAACCATATTAGCGAGTACACTAGAACGATAGAGTGTTCGAACAGTGTAGGTAGTTAGTATCGCTCTTTTTTTTTATTTTTAAGCCACTCTAATTTATTTTTTTCGCTTTATTTTATTACAATAAAATGTAGAATAAATTATTGTATAATTTATTTTAGGATAAAAAATATATATAAATTCAAAATCAAGTATGATCACTAACTTGAGAGTTAGTAGCTAATGCATAAGTAACATATTATAATAAAATAATTTACGATCAAGAGTCCTAGGGATAAATTGTATTGCTTCCATCTGAACTTTAGGCGAGTTTCATTTAACCCCTAAACTCTTAAAATAGACATTTAACACCCTAAACTCTAATATTTCATTCGTTTTACCCCTTAGTCGGTTTCAGTTAACGAAACTTGACGGAAAATTAACGGAAGGGTAACTTGAATGAAATATAAGAATTTAGGGGGTTAGAAGTCCATTTTAAAAGTTCGAGGGGTAAAGTGAAACTTCGTCAAAAATTCAGGAGTTAACAATATAATTTACCCTTTTAATAGTATAATAAATTATTTAAATATTTTAATATATTACATTTTATTTGATAGTATTAATCACCAAATATTCTATCAATCATATAATATTATGTACGGCGTATGAAAAATTAGTATGCATTAGATACAAGCAAAAATTTCTCATCTCTTTTGAAATTATATGTATACTGCGTCAAACATTCACTGCACTGAATGTATTTATGTACATATGTCACGTGCTCAACATTTTTTAATAGTGATTTTGAAATTAATACATTCAATAAAATTTAAATGATTTGACTTTATAAATTATTTATATTTAAATAATTTCTAATATTGGAATATTAATCATTAAATATAAGTTGTAGTGTATGGAGTAATAATATGCACTAGGTGCATGCAATAGTTTCTTCTACTTCAATTAATTTTAATAAGTTAAAAGCACCGGCCTCACCTATTCTTCAATTTAAAATAACTCCTCTAACATTAACATTTATTTATAGAATAACTATCAAAACAATAAAATTTGATTGAAATTTTAACTCAAATTGTTAAAATACTTCAACTCTATAAATATTTATGGTTAAGAAAAAATTTATAGTGTACATAACATTATTCAATACATTTTTTAATATTTTTATAATGTAATTTTTTATTTTTAAAATTTTGATAATTACATATTTTAAATGGTTGAAATATTATCTATCCACCATGAAGCGCGGGCCCCTATATTAGTATATTGCTGGCCAAAATATCCGATATACCATATCCGATCCGGATCCTACCCAGACTCTATCCGGACCCGATAAAAATGGATAGTTTACGGGAAAAAAGAATTACCCATTAAACTTTCGGATATGGGTCCGGATATTTTATATCCAAATCCGATTTGGTCCCGATCCGAACCTAACTTTTAAATAGGTAAGGTCCGGATCAATAGTTTTCAAATCCGATCCGGACCCGAATCCGATTAAATATCGATAGTGAATAAAAAAGATTTAAACTTTTGAAATTTAGGAATCAATTTTAATAGCACTTATAGATAAGGGGTCTCTAATAGGGATGTCAATGGGTATGGATACCCGAAATTTTATCTGAACCCGAACCCGAATGAAACGGATATATTCGATGCTAAATGGATATTAATTCGGATATGGGTGTCAAAAATAAAAATCCGACGGATATAGATTTGAATATAGATTTTGACTATACCCGACCCGATCGAACCCGAACCCGAATTTATTTTGTATTATATATATATATATATATATATATATATATATATATATATATATATATATATATATATATATATATATATATATATATATATATATATGTGCTTTTGAGTTTTTAGCCATTGGTTGGAGAGATGTAGGGTTGAGATGATGGTGGTAGGTGGTAATAAATGGTGGTAGGTGGTGGTAGGTGGAATAGTATTTGATCCAATGGGTATTAGTAAACAAAAAGTAGATCCAAGGGCTAGAAACTTAAAAGTACCAAAGGGTTGGTGCTTTTGAGTATATATAGGGATGTCAATGGGTATGGATACCCGAAAAATTACCCGAACCCGAACCCGAACGGGGCGGGTATACCCGAAACTAAATGGATATGGATTTGGTTATGGATATAAAAAATAAAAACCCGACGGATATGGGTACGGATATGAATTTTGTGTATACCGACAGAACCCGAACTCCGAACAGAAAAAATTATATATATATTATTTATTTATTTATGTAAAATATAAAATATATAAAATATTATAGTAAAATATTTAATTATGTTTATTTATATAACATGAATGTATTTTGATTGTATTTTATTGTGTTTTAAAATTTTGATTTTACTATAATATATTTTAAAATATGATAAAAAAATTCATTATTTTGGGTTTCGGTTTTTGGGTTCGGGTTTTCGGGTTCGGGTTCGGGTTTCGGGTTTTTGGTCGGGTCCGGATATGGGTATGGATTTTTAAAACCCGTCGGGTTCGGGTTCGGGTTCGGGTATTAACCCGGGTTTGGGTTTGGGTTCGGGTTTTGAAAACCCGACCCAAACCCGACCCGTTGACATCCCTAATATATATATATATATATATATATATATATATATATATATATATATATATATATATATATATATATATATATATATATATATATATATATATATATATATATATATATATATATATATATATATTTGATGTTATATTTCAATTTGTAATTTAAAAATTTAGATTTAATATAATATATTTTGAAATATTGATAAAAAAATAATTGTTTCGGGTTCAAATTTCGATTTCGGTTCGCGTTTCGGATATTTTGTCGGGTTCGGGTTTGGATATAGATTTTTAAAATCTGTCGGGTTCGGGTCTCGGGTTTTGTAATAACCGACATTTTCATCATAATAAATAAACCCTTTTGGAGACGGTGAATGTGTGCGTAATTGTATTATAAGAGCACACGTCAAATTTCAAGCGAAACCGAGGTAAAACGAAAAAGTTACGCGACCGGAAGATTGACTTAAGTGAATAGTAACTTCGATTTTTCGGATGAGCGGAAATAGAAGTTGGGTTCGAGTGCGTCGAATTCCAAACACAGGCTTCCAATAGCTCGTTTCGAATGGCTCGACTATTCGGAACCAATGCCACCGACGGAATTGGATTACGAATCACGGTTGTCGAGAACAAGGGGTTCTAACTATTTTACTTAAAGAGTTAGCAAATTGGAGGTTTATGGGAAAGAAGAGGAGAATGGATACTTCGCGAATCGGTGACCAATTCGAATGAAGTAAAGGGCTAGATTCAATGTCCTCGACGCGCTGAACGCGCTGGCGCGCGATCCGATCGTGAATCCGTCACGGATCTCAGGAATCGCGAAAAGAATGCGAAGAGGTTAAAATCGCAAAATGGCAAAACGCGAAAAGTCTTTATATTTTATGCGTCGATTTGCGAGACTTTGGACGTAGAGGTCCTTGGTTCAAGATTCATCATTGGCGGGGACTAGAGGTGAAATAGAGTGTGGTGGAGGGCTAAAATGCAAAAGTGCCCATGTGTATATAATGGTGTTTTAGGGTTTCCTTGACCTAACCCTAACCCTAGTGACCCTACACCTCCCACAGCGACCCAAACTGCCCTAGCCGCCCTCTACCCATCTCCGCCACCCCGTGCGCGCGCCCCGCCTCCGGCGAGCAACTCCGGCCGCCGGAACCGCCGCCGGACCACCTCCTCCATCTTCTTCTTCCTCCCTCGGCCGCAACACCCACAAAGCTGGTTGGCCGAGAGTGTGAGGAAGTCCGAAACCTCTGGATCTACTCCTCGGCAAGGAGAAGGCACGGGCTTGCATCTCCGGCCGTCCCCGCCGTCACCGTGCATCGCCGGAGCAAGAAAAGTCGCCGCGACCATTGTTGGTGCAGTCTGGCCGAGCTCGGGGAAGAAGGAGATCCAAGCGCCTTCTTCGGCTAAGGAGGGTTGCATCCTTCTTCCCCGGTCACGTGTAGTCTCCGGCGCGCTTCCGGCACCCCGTACACCGCCGGCCGCCGGGAGCCCCCGCCGCCGCTCGGGAGGAGGTGCGGACCGAGCTCGGGTCATCTCCACTCTGGCGGCGCCGCCGCCTAACGACGTGAGCATGACCTCCCCTTGACCTCCTCCACCGGATCCACGCCGGCCCGAGGTCCCCCGCCGCCGCGTCGTCGCCGGAGGACCCCCAACCCGAGAGCAAGTGGAAGGCTCAGATCGCCGCCGCCGCCGGGAATCACCCTCCTCAGACCTCCCGGACCCGAGGCTCCCTCCTCCGACCGGAGCGCCGCCGTCCTATCGCCGGCCGGCCATCCCTAGCTCCTCTCACTCCGTAAGCTTTATTTGGTTTCGACCTAAGTCTAGGGTTCGGATCACCTATCCGGTGATCCGGTGGGTCAAATGAACCTCGGGAGGTGAGCACGGTCAAGGATTTTCCGTGCTGAACGCGATGCTCACCTCCGTTCCGAGTTTCGATCCTCCGTTTAGCGGGACGATCGCAATTTACGCGCTGTGCGCGCTATTTACTGAATTTAGTGTCGCTTGTGCGCGCACTACGATGTCCGATTGTGCTCCGAAAGGCGAGCACGGTCTTCAGTATGTCGAAGACTTACAGTGTGTGCAATTTCAGAATTTGCGATGCATCGGTTTGCGTGCACGGCCCATCATAACCCTATTTGTACATGAAATAATGCGATTTAGGATTCTTCAGGGACTTTTTATGCAATTGTAACCTCCTCGGCTATCTTGGGCAGTGTGTATGTACTGCGGGTAACCTCTGGACTAACTGTCCAAGGTCCCGAGCTTTTCGGAAAACAGTAAGTGTAATTCCGGTGCGTTCGTCGGCGAAATTCGACGACGGAACGCGACTTCGGTTCGGATTTCTTCCGACAACTCTTAGTGGTTATTTACGGTGTCGCTGAGCCTTGTTGGCTGATCACCCGCGTCATTTCGAGGGTTTAGAAACGACGGGTGAGCGACGGTTGGTTCCGGTGTCGAAATAGACACTTTCGGGAACCCGTATTCGTACAATTATCCGACGATAATTATATTGTAGTGTTATCTTGTATTTGCTGCCAAAACATCCAATTAGGACTGTTTTATGGCGTGGGTGACTCGTGACACGAGTCGGTGCTTTTCGGGACGGTTCGTGGGTCCCGACGGAGTCCCGGTGTGGTTTACGGGACTTCCGGCGAGTTGTGGTAATTGGTTTCGGAAAACCAATCTCCGTGGGATTAGTTTGTGGGATGTGGAGTCAGTACTTGTGTTGGTGGGTTAGACGCTAACTCAGTGGACCTTTTCGTAGGTTCAGTTTCTTCGTTTTCACGGGCAACGGATATCCGATCTTCTACGATCGTACGGTGGGTATCCGGTTTGACATCCGTACGGTGGTGCACGCTTGGTGACACTCTTTCACTCTACTCTACTCTACTTTACTTTTCTTACTTGCACCTTCGCCATTTCTATTCTCTACTCGATTATATGCATACTTAGTATACTTGATAGGAGTAGAGTGGTTTGAGTTTCTGATTCTTCGACGACCTACTTGGTCGATCCTTTCTGATTTCTCGGTGACCTATTCGGTCGGCTTGTCTACAGCTTCTCACTGCCCTATTCGGTCGGTTTGCTTCAGCTTCAGTGACCTATTCGGTCGGCTTGTTTACAGTTTCTCAGTGACCTATTCGGTCTGTTTGCTTCAGTTTCAGTGACCTATTCGGTCGGCTTGTTTACAGTTTTTCAGTGACCTATTCGGTCGGCTTGTTTCAGTTTCTCAGTGACCTATTCGGTCAGTTTGCTTCAGTTACAGTGACCTGTTCGGTCGGTCTGTTTCAGTGCTTCCGTGACCTACGTGGTCGGCGAGTTTACTTAATGACCCAAAGGGTCGATGTCCCTTTAGGGACGGGATTGTCGACCGATTCGACGTATGGTTTTTGAGCATAACGGCATCGATCGCCCGGGACTCGAGCGCATATCACGAACACGGGCGGTCGATCCACCGCCGGTGTTCTTTTAGGAAAAGTGGTTTGGGGACTCGTCTACGGGACTTTGCCCAACCCGTGAGCCCATAGGCTATCTTGGGTTGAATGCGAGTTTAAAAACGGGGGCATTGCACGAGGTGCGCGGACCAATATTGGCGGTTATGGATTGGGTATTTACTTTCTCGGCTTTTCGATGCATACATACGGTAGCGGTTTGTTTATACTACATATATCTCTCTCCCGCTTACTTTGGCTACTCGTATCTACTTACCGATCTTTCCTTTGTTTTACTCCGTTACTAGTGGATACCCAGCGGGAGGGAGACATGTTTACATGTTCTCACCCTCGCCTTCTTCTTTTTCAGTGACGTTACGGGTCATAGTGGGACAAAGAAAGTGAGGAGCGAGTCTAGTGCGCGTGTAGCTCCTACCAGTATCGGTTACTTCCTTACCTTTCTCGTTTTATTACTTAGAGTACATCATGGTTCAGTTCTAGCTTCACTTTAGTGTGACGCCCCCACTTCCTAGGGGGTCACCCATCCTAGGACTACTCCTGTCCTAGCACGCTTAACTCTCTTAACCTCTTGGGCCTTGCCACCACCCAAAATGCTTAACCCGGGTTAAGCATTTTGGGTGGTGGCAAGGCCCAAGAGGTTAAGAGAGTTAAGCGTGCTAGACGGAGTAGTCCTAGGATGGGTGACCCCTGAAGTGGGCGTCACGAATGGTATTAGAGCCAATTACCGGCGGAAGTGTGAGATGAGTCTCACGAGCCGGGAGTCCGGATGACGGGCTAGCGAGACGAGTCTCACATCGCCCGGTACTTGTGAGTCGAGCGACGAGGACGTCAGGGCTTAAAAGAGGGGAGATTGTGAGACCCCACATAGTCCTATATATGAGATATAATAGGGCTAAACTCTTAACCCGGCTTAAGCATTTTGGGTGGTGGCAAGGCCCAAGAGGTTAAGAGAGTTAAGCGTGCTAGGACAGGAGTAGTCCTAGGATGGGTGACCCCCTGGAAAGTTGGGGCGTCACATTTAGTGGTGGATTGAGACTTATAATGATTTTTGGAAGTTTATGAAAGAACTCATGTTTTGTGAATTAAACTGTCTCCTACCCTTCGTGGTAGCATTTCAAAGGAAAAGGATTTCTACCCCTCGTGGTAGTGTTTTCAAAGAAAGGGTTTACGTGTGGAAACAGTTTGTAAAAGGTTTTCAAAAGAGATTTTATAACTTAGAGTTTCAAAACCCGTTCCCGAGTAGGAAACATTTCAAAAGATAGATGTTGTTTATATACAAAGGTGAATGTGAATGAACCTGTGGTGAATGGTGTGAATATGTGTATGTTGATTGAAATTAATATCTGTACATTTTGTTGTGGTTGTATGATTGTAAAAGACTCCTTGTACTTGTGCGATGCCGTTCAAATACAGGGGAGACTCTGTCCGTGTGTACAGTGGTCTCTCTTTATTTGTGGCAGGTCTGTCATGTCCTTGGGGGTCAAGATTTGTAAAAAAAAAGAAAAAAAAAATTTCCGCTGTTTCTATACTCTAAAATGACCCGGGGCGTGACAGGTTTGGAGTCGGGTTCAGGTTAGGGTTTTTGAAAATCCGCTTCGAATCCGACACGTTGACATCTCTAGTCTCTAAGTATTTTCATTATAGTGGAACACTGAGACCCTAGCCACTTTTTGACCCCCTTTTTTTTCTAATTTTTTTACTCTTTAATTTTTTTTGTTTATTTTCGGTTAGAGTTTATTTGACGGATTCAACATTTTTGTTGTTGGAAATCTCGCAAAAAGAATTAACCGACAAAAAAAAAATTTTGATATCTATTTTATTAGTTATTCTAACTATTATGTTATTGTTCACTCTAGAAAATTAAAAACTTGAAACTTATTTTTTCACTGTAATGCTTCATATATGCATTTTAACTATATAAAATAGTAGGAGCATGTGTTTTAGTCCCATATATATTGTGGTATTATATTGTTCATGTTACTTTATGATAGGTACATATATTTTAGACTTATGTATTGTGATATTTTATTTTTTATTTTGAATGAATTTTATTGGACTGGGTACAACTTATTAGAATGCTAGTTTTTTACAGAGAGAGATTTATAATTTGTCTATAGACTATTAATAAAGTATATAAAAAAAAATATGTATACGGATATCCGTATCTGATTTAGACCCGATCCGTACCTAGCTTGCACGGATAGTATATGGGTAGTCATTACTCAGACCCGCTCAAATAGACCTGATGAATATATTAGTAACTTAAGAATCCAGATCCGAACCCGCCCTGAAGTTAAATGGGTTGGATATAGAGTCGAGCTACTATCCTTTTAATAGGATAGGAGCACTTGTCCTATCAATTTTTTAGCCTTTGGATCAATTCTTTTCATTGTTTCTAACCATTGGATTAAATACTATTACCCAGTGGAGACCACTCAATCCTAGGGGGACTATTCAACTCTAACCGACTAATATCATCCTAACCCTACAATTTCTCATCTAAGGGTTAAAAACTTGATAGGACAAGTGCTCCTATCCTATTAATATGATAGTAGCCCTAGCATATATATATATATATGGGGTACAAATACAGTATTTAACTGTCCAGATCCGACCCGGTCCACGAACACATTTACCAAAAAGATCAAATAAATTTGTTTGGAAACAACATTTTCCTAACAAAGATTCTTCAACCAAAATACAAGTCATACAAAATACAAGTTCATAAAGCATGCATGATAACCCTATATATAGATGATGTAGCCCCCCAAATTAAATTTTTATTTATAAATGTTAATAAATTGCCCTCCTCATTTAGGCTCTTGTACCTCCTCTTTGTGCCCTAATAATAGTGGTCCCTCATTAAAAAGCAAGAAGCAAAAAAAGGGTACCACATTAGGAGGGCATTATTGCAGTGGCTGTCCCATCAGATTAGGTTTAGATCCTAATAATTGAATAATACTCAGATTCTTAAACAGTGATTGACTTGCTCTCATTAACCACTTTTGACATTTTGTGTTTTCACTTGTACCAACATGACCCTTTCAGCACGACAAATAAAAATGTCAACGCCTAAATCCATTTTGGATTGATTAGATATGTCTCCAAATTTAGTTATTCAGAATAAATTTTGTTTCTCTCATTTATCAATAATTTTACAGCTCGATAAATTTTAAAAAATAATTAATACAAAAAAAATAAGATGTCTGTGGTGGAAACGGAAGGCTCGCGTCTGACGGTACGATTCGGATCCATTTTGAATTTATCATTATTTTTTCTTCCAAAAAATTTTTCATGTACAATTTTGTGTTTATTTTTTATTTTTTTACTATTTTGTGGTTCGTCTACTTTGTGATCACCGTTTGTTGTTTTTGTTTGTGTGTTCGTCGTAACATAATTCTATTTTTGGATCTCTATTTTTTTATCTTTTTTATTTACTTCTGATTTTGTAAGTTACAATAACTCAGTCTCTTTAAGTTTCTCTGTATGCTGTTCATCCCTTACTCTAATTAATACTTAATTAAGTAGAGATGGAATCTCTTTTATTCTATAAAAAAAGGCAATCCAAATTATGCCATATGTTTAAAATTTAAAAAGAAAGATAGCAGTGAGAATGTTACTTAGATGCCAAATCAATCTCTATAATATATACTAAATACTTTATTTTAATTCCTGTAAAAGTCCAATAATATTCATACTTGTCTCTCCGGTTTGTTATCTTTAGAGAACGATTTATTTTTTAAGCGAGAAATGTCGATTTTGTCATCACAAATATATTTCAATAAAAGTCCCAATTATTATAATCGTGTAGAAATATTCTCTTAAAAAATTTTCAGTACCCATCTTTCTTTTTAAAAGTCAACTCAATCTATCATCGATGTAATATTTTCTCTCATTCCTTTTCTTGCAAACTTTTGTTTTGAACAAAATAAAAAAAATCAAAAAAGTAAAAATTTTCAATAAAATGTATAAAAAATAAAATAAATAAACAACCCATCAATCTAAAATACATCAAATTGATCCAAAATTTCTAATTAATTACTACTATCGAGTTTTGGATTTATAGTGTGCAGCATACCTCAAGGGCTGATTCGCCGGCGTTCGAAATGGACGAAGCGACATGCATTGTGAGTAAGTGGGATGGAAAAATTCTAGCTACGGGTTCGAAACAAGCATGAAAGAGAGAAAAGAAAAGGAAAATGAAGAAGAAGAAAATTTTTCATTACTAGAAATTTGATTGAGAGAAGAATGTATAATATCATAGGGTAAAAAAAAGAAAGTCAATTTACCTCGTAATTATCAATGATTAACTATATTTTTAATGGATCCTATGAGATAGAGATATATTTAACACTCACCCCCAATTAGGGGTGGCAATCATTCGTTGTTCGCGAGTAAACTCGTGTTCGGCTCGAAATGAGCTCGAGATCGGCTCGTTTAGTAAAGCAGGCGAACATTGAATTTTTTATTTCGTTTAATAAACGAGCGAACACTGAAAGCTCGGTCGAACAAATTCGAATAGTATTTTATATTTATATAATTTATTTAATTTATATGTTTATATATAAATAAATAATTCTATATAATATAAATTTTTATTATTTAAATTTTAGCAAAATAAAAATATAAATGCGAGCTTAATTATAAAAAGACTCATTTGTATATAAAGTTTTAACTATTAGATCAAAATTTAATGGATAAAAATTTATAAATTTATTTTTTTAATATATTTAATCTAATTTTTTTAATTTATTGTTGGTTAATGAATTCGCGTTCGGTCATAGTAGGCTTAACAGTAGAATTTTTTGGCTAAAATCTTTAATAATGAAAGCTCGTATTCGGCTCGTTTAATAAGCAGGCTCTGGCTGAGCCAGCTCACGTGATGTACATGCTAGATGCTGATAGGTACGCTGAAAGGTTCAATACAATTACACGACAACAGATTAAATCATTACTGGTTAATATACATGTGGCGCAATGATAATCCATCTACCAGACTCCACTAATATATATGCTACAGACAACTAACAAACTAGCGCAATATCGCCATTAGGCTGGCTAAAAACTATGCATTTTGGAGCAAAACTTTAAATATAATGACAAAAGACTTAGAATCAATTCAAAAGCTTACGTTGATAAAGGTAATGTTGAGAGCGATGGCATGGATATGGAAGACGATTGGCTTTGGTTGACACCTATTTTGGACACCATGCATGACAAGGATGAATTCAGAGAATTGAAGATGTGCGCAGAGATCGCAAAGAAGAGATTTCAGCGAAAGACTTCAGCTTTGGTAAAGCATGCTGAGGCCAAGGCTTGGACGAGGTTCGTAAAGGCAAAGTCCTTGTTTGAAACTCAAATTTCGAACATTGGACACAAAGGGACCTAGAAGCAAATGTAATTTCTGAGAGCGGTTCAAGAAAATAATGCATGCGTTACCTTACAAAAATATCACCTTGATTACATCTGTACAAAATTTGAATCGAAGGATATAAAAAGAGAACTGAGGCAACAGAGAAGAGGATGATCATCATCAAGTCCAATATTTTATTCTCTATTGTTCTTGCATTAGGAGTAGTTGTAACTTAATTTAGGAGTACGTACCCATAATGTAGATACCCCTTCAAAACATCACCCTCTCCAACACCAACCACCCACTGTAACGACCCCATCGCTAGCAATAATAATTTATTGAGAAATGATTCGGTACTTTATTATTAAAAAAATAAAATAGATCCTAATCGTTGATTAATAGAGGATAAAGATGTAATTTTAACCTTTAGCAGGTAAATGGGTTATATTATTCAAGGTTATTTCGGTAATTAAACTATATAACATTTAAAGAAACTTTTAATTGATATCCGAAATTTATTCATTAATTAGCACTAGTTTAGAAAATTGATTGATTACCTAATTTATGCATTAATTTACGAATTTAGTTTAGAAATTTTAGTGTTTCTAAAATTTAGGCATTAATTTAAATTATAGAAATTTTAGAAAATTGATTTTTTAAATTTGTGTTTGTTACCTTTTGGTTTATAATTAGCTTCTTAACTTTTATTATTCCTTTTAATTAAATTAATATTAATAATTTAAAAATCAGATTGAACCGATTGATTCGACTAATCAAATTTTAAACTATATATTCTATCAAATATCTGATTTTAACCTACTAGAATAAGATTAAGAACAATATGTAATTGTTAATGATAATAAATATTTTAAACAGAATGATATTTTAAATATTAGAGCTAATAAATATTTTAAACATAATTTTAAACACAAAAATTAAAAAGATTAAGATTACTATTCGAAAAAAATGATTAGAAATTTGAATTCGGACCCGACTAACAATCGCAAAATCTATTTCCAAACTCGATGGATTTTGAAAAATCTATATCTAAATTCGAAACTAACCAATTTTTTGAAACCCAAAACAAAATCCAAATTGAAAGACTGGAACCCGAAACAATTGTTTTTTTTTATCGTATTTCAAAATATTTTATATTAAATTTAAAATTTTACAATATAAATTTGAATATAATATTAAACTTTATATATGATTCAAGTTGGATTCAAGATGGATATAGAAAACATCTATAGTTGGGTCACAAAATAATCTCACGTTCTTGTTATCAAATAATTTGAAAAGTTTCTTATATGAAATGCCAAATATGTAGACATGTCAACGGGTTGGATTCGGGGCGGATTTTTAAAAACCTGAACATGAACCCGACTCCAAACTCGAGACCCGAACCCGAACCCGAACCTGACGGATTTTAAAAACCCATATCCAAACCCGAACCCGACCAAAAATCAGAAACCCGAACCTGAACCCGAACCTGAAAATTTGAATCCGAAACAATTATTTCTTTTTTCAATATTTCAAAATATATTATATTAAATCTATATTTTTAAAATACAAATTCAAATATAACATCAAATTTTTATATATATTATATATAATACAAAATAAATTCGGGTTTGGGTCGGGTTCGCTTAGTACAATCAAAATTCATATCCAAATCCATATCCGTCGAGTTTTTATTTTCGATATTTATATTCGAATCCATATCCATATCCATCGGATATATCCTTTTCATTCGGATTCGGGTTCGGATAAAATTTTGGGTATTCATACCCATTGACATCCGTACAAATATGAAAGGAAAGATAGAGAGAGAAAATAGAAATAAAAAGAGAATAAAAATTTTGATAATATAATAGAGTTAAAATGACCAAATTGTTCATATATTAAAAGACAAAAATATTCTTTTTTGAGGTACACAGTGACCGTACTCTCCTAAAGTTACCTACTATTGCAGGTCATAATTTTAAGAAAATTAAATCTGAACCGTTGAATGAGAGTGAATGAACGGTAAAGAAAAAATAAAAGTATAGAAGCATTACTCTAACTTGTTTGGTCAAAATCATCAGCCTAAAATGTTTAATCTCAGTTATTATTATTAAGGTGGAGTTCTCTTATATATTCAATGACAATCCCATTCCTATCCTATATGGGATTATTAGGATGTCACAGATTCCCCCGTTTAGGCCCTAACTTGCTCATCAGCCCAAACACACACACAGTTTAAGATCATCAGGCGATGTGAGATTTGTCTCGCTAGCATTTGCCATTCCAATCCTGTTTTAGCTTGTCAATCACCAATCCTAGCTTAGTCAAGACTAATCTCACACTTCCAGCTGGTGAATTGGCTCTGATATCAAATATAACGACTGACTTGCTGTCAATAATAACTCGTTGGATCAAAATTGTTGGCTCAAAATGCTTAAGCTCAGTTATTATTATTAGGGTGAAGTTTTCTTAATTATATACCCAATGACAACCTCATTCTCATCCGATGTGGGTCTATTGCGGTTCACACCCGCACCACCTAAATTATCGCCAGACCACCATATTCCTCACCAGTGAAAGTCTTATCATATAATATGCCTTCATTCATACAAGTCTTTATCTCAAGAATCGTTATTGTCACGCCCCGCTACTCGCCTCTTTAGTCGGGTTCAGACTACGTCAACAGGCGCCGAACGGACAGGGCCTCCCCTGTCCGCCCAAGGCTCTAGTAATAAGTATAATTTAACAAACAATTAAAGAGAGTTGCAATTATATAAGGCTTGCGCGAGGGCAAGCTAAAACGAAAGCGAAAGCTCTAAACTAAACATACAACCATATATGATATTTGATTACATGTTAACCAAATACAAGTAAACTAGAACTATTATATTCTTTTCCATTCTTTTAAGTATCTTCTTACATGTTTCTCATTCACCCAAAAATACATGATTGTGTGAGAACTATATATATATATATATATATATATATATATATATATATATATATATATATATATATATATATATATATATATATATATATATATAGAGTAGGGCTACTATACTTTTAAAAGTACCAAGCCATTGGTGCTTGTAAGTTTTTAGCCCTTGGATTAATAGATGTGCGGTTAGAATGATGTGGGCCCTCTTGGGTTAAGTGAGTGGTTGGTTGAATAGTATGATCTAACGGATGAAAATGATACAAGTCCTAGATCTAACGGTAAAAAATTCACAAGCACCAAGTGCTTGGTGCTTTTACAAGCACCATAGGACTCTATATATATATATATATATATATTAGTTGGTTAGAGTTGAGTGGTCACAGGGTTGAGTGGTCTCCAGGTTATAATATTTAATCTAATGGTTAGAAATGAAGAAAATAGTTGATCCAAAGCCTAAAAAACTGGTAGCAACAATAAAATTTTGCTACTAATAGTAGTCGATCCAACTATATATATATATATATATATATAGTTGAGCTAGAATACTCTTGATAGTAAACGGGGCATTTTACTATCAAGTTGTTTTTGATGATAGAGCTTCCAAATTGACGATCGGCTCCGTTGAACATTAGTTATTCTACTTAAAGTGTTTAGAAATCAAATTTCAAATATTTTCGACATCAGTTGTTTAATGATCAAAGGGTTTCAAAATTTGTAATTTTAATGGTGGATAAGAGACGTTTTCTTTTTTAACGGTGTAAAGATATCCAAATCAATTGAATTTTTGTTAGAAAATTCTTTAAACTATTTAAAACAAGATTTATACTCTTGATCTTGATTACATGACTCCTATCATCATTTTTTAAAGAATATTCATTTTCAACCATTCATTTTCTGTTCACTAGATGGATAAAAGAACAATATCGAAAATGCGTGAAATTTGATTTCTAGGTAGTTTAAATAGTTTAGATCATATTTAACGGAGCCGATCGTCAATTTTCAAGCTCTATCATCGAAAACAACTCGATAGTAAAATGCTTCGTGTATATATATATATATATATATATATATATATATATATATATATATATATATATATATATATATATATATATATATATATATATATATATATATATATATCGGAGCTTAATTCTAGTGAGCCGAATAATACTCAAGCTCGACTTGGAAATTATTTTAGAGCCTAAATTTAGACTCTAGCTTGCTTGAAATTAATTGAAATTTCGAGCCGAACACAAGCTGGCTAGCTCATTTGCCAGCTCTACCTACAATATCCAGGGTGATCATGAAATCCTACTTAATTGCAGAAAAGGAGAAGAATAAAATTAAGTGGACTCAGTCCACCGGTTCTTTCATGGACCAGAGCCAACAAGTAGACAAAAAAACTAAAGGGTCCTCCCACTTTTTCTTTATTTTTATTTTTCTTATAAGAAATATATAAGGGCTCTCCCACCTTTTCATTTTCTTTACTCAACTTCTACAGCAAGCGTGTGTCGCACATTGATTAGCTCTTTAATAGTCTAATCAGCTAGCGCCATCTACGCCATCATTTTCCCTACGCAAGTTGTATGCCTATTTTAAATTTTTCTTTTTTTTATTTACCTTTTAACTCCTAGACTAGATAACTTCGTTTTAACTGACAATGTAGCCCAATTTATAAATTCGTATCAGGCAAAAACAAAACAACTTAGAAACCCTCTCTCTCTCTCTCTCTCTCTCTCTCTCTCTCTCAAGTGTAGGTCATGTGTGCAATTAGGAGTACGGAGGCCAGCCTCCGTCCTCTTAAATCATTTTCGATAATAGAGTTTCTGAGTCGACATTACAATAAATTTAAATTATAGAAACACATGTTTAGAACACTTTTGTGTAAGTGTTCCAATTATGTCAAAACTTAAAAAATATATACGAATGGCTAAATATAAAGCCCAATCCAAATAAAAATAAAAAGTTACTCTACTCAACCTATCCCACCCAGCCCATTCGGCACGATTACAAACAAAAAAGAAAAAAAGAAAAAAAAAAAATTGATTACCATCTCTCTTTCTCCCGTCACTCAATCCAGTAAAATTCTAAACGAAGAGCCCTTCTCTCTCGTCCTCCTCTGCCACCGCAGCCAACGAGGTAGAGTTTCGACAGTTGCTAAATGTTTAAATAAGTGTTGATAAATTAGCAGCACTATTTTTTGTTATAGCGACATTCTTTAACTATCACTATATACTTAGCGACCCTACATATAACAACACTTCTTAAAATTATTGGTAATTTAGCTAGCAACACTTTTTTTTATCTGTACCGACATTTAATAGTGTCACTATAGACCGTTTTTATTGTAGTGCAATGATCTGCTCCGTTAGACTTGATCCAGCATATTTGAAATATTTACAAAATAAATTTTTACGATTTTTCGATATTATTTATCTAGCGATCGAAAAGGTTCAAAATCAAAGGCTGAAAATAAAAATCTGACAAAAAGTAGTAATATAACACTAAAATTTTTTATTAGAGATATTGATTTTGCAATAAATAGTATAAAAAATTTTCTATCAAAATTTCATCTGATTTGATTGCTTCTACACTGTTAAACTTACAAACGATATACATCAATCAGTAAAAATTATTGATTTTAAATTATTTCTATCGCTAAGTAAATGATATCAAAAAATCACAAAATTTATTTTCTCAAAAGCACTAGATCAAGCCTAACGTAACCGATCATCGATTAGAAAGCTCCATTGCTGAAAATAGCTTGAGCATAAGACATCCGTACTCCTAATTACACACAATACCTACTCACACTCTCTCTCTCTCTCTCTCTCTCTCTCTCTCTCTCTCTATATATATATATATATATATATATATAGTGTAGAGCTACTATACTATCTGAAGCATAAAGGATTTGATTCTTTTCCATATTTTGACTCTTGGATTAAGAATTGTATGGCCGGAATGATTCCGGTCCCTCCTAGGATTGAGGTATTCTACAATATCCCACTTACACCACATCATCAATAGCAAGCCAATCACATTCCTTCTTTTCAAACAAAAGTACAATAAAAATAGTTTTTTACAATTATGATGTAACATATATTTTTAAAAATAATATTTTGATTGGCTTGTTACGCCACGTCAGATATATACCCATTGCATTCTAAAATTTTTCCCTAGGATTGAGTAGTACCTCTAGGATTGAGTGATTTCCACAGGATAATAGCATTAATCCAAAAGTTAGAAATGATTAAAGGAGCTAATATAAGGGCCAAAAGGTCGAAAGCATCAGATACTCTATACTTTCGATAGTATACTTGCTCTACTATATATATATATATATACGGCTAGGATACTATTGATAGCACCAAGAATTGTTGGTGCTATCGAGTTTTCTACCATTAGATCTATCTT
Organism: Aechmea fasciata; assembly: GCA_025177825.1. NCBI lineage: Eukaryota > Viridiplantae > Streptophyta > Magnoliopsida > Poales > Bromeliaceae > Aechmea > Aechmea fasciata. The sequence goes on from CM045933.1 coordinate 4,409,743, forward strand.
TCAATCATTTTCACCGTTAAATTATACTATTCAACCGACAACTTACTCAACCCTAAGGGGCCCACATTATCCTAACCACTCATTTCTCAATCCAAGAGCTAAAAAATAAATAGCACCAATAGTTTTGTATTTGAAGCGGCTGTTATAAGATTGCTTAATTGTAACACGGATGTTATGGATGTAATTAAATTAAGAAAATTAGTATGAGCTGGATGAATGTTGCACAAACAAACTATTATGTAGAGAGTCCATCATTGCTATAGGTACCTCACTTTATGTTAAATTTTTTAGCTAGGTGAATCGTAAAATTAGGTTAGTTGCAAAGATATATATAGAACGAAAAAGTGAATCGCGAAGGTAACAATATCAGAATAGAAAATATTAAGTTTGAATCTTGCCAGAGTCCTAATGTTATTTAATTTTCTTGCATATTGTTCAAGCTCATATATATATATATATATATATATATAGAGTTGAGCTAGAATACTCTTAAGAATCTGGCCATTTTACTCTCGAGTTGTTTCGATGATAGAGCTTCCAAATTGATGATCGGCTCCGTTGAACATGATTTATACCACTTAAAGTGTTTAGAAATCAAACTTCAAATATTTTCGACATCATTTGCCTAATGATCAAAGGGTTTTAAAATTTGTAATTTTAATGGTGGATAAAAGACGTTTTCTTGTTTAACGGTGTAAAGATATCCAAATCAATTGAATTTTTGTTAGAAAATTCTTTAAACTATTTAAAACAAGATCTATACTCTTGATCTTGATTACAAGACTCCTATCATCATTTTTTAAAGAATATTCATTTTCAACCATTTATTTTCTGTTCACTAGATGGATACAAGAACAATATCGAAAGTGCGTGAAATTTGATTTCTAGATAGTTTAAATGGTTTAGATCATATTTAACAGAACCGATCGTCAATTTGAAAGCTCTATCATCGAAAACAACTCGAGAATAAAATGGGCTTTCTTAAGAGTATTCTAAACTCATATATATATATATATATATATATATATATATATATATATATATATATATATATATATATATATATATATATATATATATATATATATATATCTAGGGTTTATTTTAAATAATTTAGCAATCACACATTCACAAAGCTCGTAAAAACGCACGTAATTTGCCTAAACTAATTAAGCTCCAACAAAATAACAAACTTTTTAGCCTTTACATGCTGGGCTACTTAATTACAATTGACATTTTTAAGACAAAACTCCAAAAGTATAAAAGCCCAACAAAAAGAGACTACCTAGCCACACTCACAATATTGCATCATCAAAAGGGATCCACCCCCAATGAACAAAAAAAACTTTAATTACATGGTAATCCATGATTGCCTATTCATGCATGCATGGATGTGCACTTCACATATACCCCACATTTTAAAAGGAGACTAGGGCTTTGGTACGTGTGACAAAAGAGGTGGTGGGAAAAGGTGGGATACATGAGAGGACAAATAAATAAACAGAGGGGTGGGTATAGTGTATGTGTATATCTATATATATATATATAGGACTATAGGGTTAGGCTTGTGTGTTTTTGCCTCACCTATTTAAGTTCCATGAGCAATCAAATGGGGAGCAACAAACCCCATCTCTGCTTATGGTTTCCACATGGTGGCGTGCTCACAAAAATATTGAGCATCTCTCATTCCACCAATCAGGTCATGGTTTTTTGTACCACAAAAAAGAGCTGGGTGTAAAGGAAGGTGTAAAGGACCCTCTCACACATACACTACCCATCACTTTGTTATATGTATAGATTAATTATTATTAGCTATACTAATCTCCTAACTATGATACTCATGAACAACAATGCTTGGAGACCACTCAGCTATAGGCTATTTTAAAATGGCTTCCCCTGGTTTTATTTATTGGTAAATGCTTTTTGTACACTCCAAAAGTAGTGTACATCTTACATCCTAAAGCGGGATGGTCTCTATTAATCATATTTATGTGGCTAGTAGGAAAGTACTACTTATCTTAGAATGAATAGGTTGTACATCATACAGGCTTTTTTCAGGATATATATGTCGCTTTGCTCTTATTTAGTAGAAATAATATGTAAAGGATCTCGTGAACTTTATCACTTTTAAAGCAGACCTCTGGCGTTTAAATTTTTAGAAATTAGAATTTTTAAGTTCCATCAAATATTGGCTCAATAGACTTATCTCCTCCATCGCAGTTGCTAATTCTTACACAGCTGTTTCTTGATCATATATCTTACAAAATTGGGACCTAGTTGAAGTTACAACTATATTGCAGTTGTAATTAATTATATGCAGATTCAAATTTGGTGTTTGCTTTGATACATTTGAATCAAACTACTGGAAGTGCATGAAGAGGCCCGACAATAATAGTGCAAATTAATTACATTTAAATTGGTCACAGTGGTAACTGCAATACCTGGTTTGTAACTTTTGCATTTCTAACTCCAATGCATCGATCTCCAACCACACAATTAATATTTTTAATTACATCCAACCAAATTTCTCTATAATCTTGTAAAATTTCAAAATATAAAAAAAATAATTTCTTTTCTAGCTTCCAACTTTGATAATTAAGAGTAATTCTTCAATACACCATAAGTATTAAAATTAAATTCTATGTAAATCTTGACCATTTATTTTTTTACATAGATGGTTGAGATGTAATACGATTCTAGAAGCGACTTACCATTTAGGCATAGGTACCATTTACCAGGTACCTATTTAAAGGTTTTGGTCATAGAAAAATATTTTGGTCTACAAAACCAGTTTTATCCAACTAAAAAATCCTATAACCTTCTCAAATACCTACAACAATAGTTGGAATTCAAATTACAACTAAATTATAAATTTAAATTCAAAACAACATAACAAACTTAATTATAAAACAAATTCAATTTTTAAATATAAGACACAAATTTAAATAAAACTTTCAGTTCAAATTCAAAATATTAATTTAAATCAAAAATTAAAATTTGGTTTTCAGATTAAAAGTACAATATAGATTCAAAATTTTAAAATTTAATATAAATTTTGAAATTAAAATTTTATATTATAATACCAACTTCAAAACTTAAATTTAAATTCAATATTTTTCTCGCTTTGATACCTAACAAATTAGGTATTATCTAATTTGATAAGTAACAAACCTAAATAAAAGATGCTGACAAATTTAATATATACTATTAATTTTTTTTCCAATATTATCATATTAACTAATTCAAATTGGTAACCTATTTAATAGGTTACTTTATGTAAAATCCAATTATAACCTTTACTAATTAAGAGTTTAATTTTAATACTTATGGTGTATTGAAGCATTGCTCGATAATTAAATATGAGGATTAAAGAATATGTGAACCCATCATTGATTTTTAATTTTTTCATAAGTTAGAATAAAGAAATATCTTTTGTGTTTTAAAGTTTCATGAGATTATATACAAGACATCTATATACTTCTATATACTTGTATTTATTTATTTGGGATAATTTCATAGATACCCTTCTAGGGACTATGAATTTCATCAATACCCTTCTAAAAGTGATAATATCATGAATGTTCTCTGATATATCAAAAATTATTATAAATGCCCTTCAATAGTTAATTACTGTTACTATCTCTGTGAAATGGAGTTATATTTTTAAAATGTCATTTTTACCCTTCATCTCTTATCAACCGTAGAAATACTAATAGATATTAATTTCAAGATAATTTTTCTAAACCTAAATTTGAATTATTAAATTAAATTATTAATATATATTAATTATTAAAAAATATATATAATTGTATTTTATATATAGTGTGTTTTTATATGATTTTGATTTTGTTTTCGACTTTGGGTTTTCGTTCAGGTTTGGTTTGGATATAGACAAAATCATAGTTGAGTTTGAATATAATGGAATTTTCTTCTTTTTTCTTTTTTGTAATTCTAACTAAAATTATTTGGTATCGATTAAGTTCACCTTATTCAAAATCGAGTTCAGATAAAATTGCATACCTATATCAATGCACATTCCTACTCGGTAATAGTAATTTTGAAATAAATGATAGATTTAATTTTTTTCCTATTTAATCAAAAATATATCAAATAACTATATGCATGCATTTTTTTGTCGATGGAAAAAAGAGAGTTTTGTTCATAGGCTAAAATATATTATATTTTAGTTTTTTAATGTATTTAATACAGATAAAATTATTAAGAATAATTATGGTTAAAAAAAATTTTAAGCTTACAATATTAAATAAAGATAAGGAAAATTGCTCAACTTTTATTTTTATTTTAATTTTTATACATAGTTATTTATTAGATAAAATTTAAATAGATCTAATATATTCGGTATAATCATCAAAAAAAAAAAAAAACTTGATAAAATTCTCATTTTTCATATACTAAAATTAGTTAATTTTTTAGAAAACTAAAAGTTAATGAGTTGTCAACTAAAAGAATAAAAATTGAGGGAGTAGTTTCAAAAGGTTATATAGTTGAGGCGTCTCCATACATTTTTTACTTAAGAGATAGTTAAGCGCAAATAGGTTATTTTAAAAATTAACCCATCTTTAAACCTTTAATAACTATAGTAAAACTAACACAACATATATGATATTTTAAATTTTATAAGAGCATATATGTTATTTAAGATTTTGGGAGGGGTATTTATGAAATTTTCCCTATTTATTTACCACAACACTAAAAAGGAGAGTTGAATCACATCAGTGGACAATTGCGCGCAACGTATAGCCTCTCAACCGTTTACTCAATAAAAATGAAAAATTGCTTGCACCTAATTTATATATATATACACCAAACCTTTTGTTTAAACAATTAATATTATAAAACTAAAAGTTAATTTAATAAATAAGATCTATACTATATAAAAAGTATATGTATAAAAAATTATCACAATTTATATTTCTACAGTCAGGTTCAAGGATTTAAGTGCCGTGGCACGGAGTCGTGCCGAAAACTTGTCAACACGATACGGTACGGTGTGTGTCGAGCCGTGCCGATGTGTGCTGATCAAAAAAATTCTTGTGTGCCGACACATAATAACATAAAATATTTATTTTTTTTCCAACAAAATATTCTAACTATATATTATGTCTTTTCATCACATCTTTTGAACTTTATTTAGAAAATTACTTACTCATTTAAAAAATAGATGATTTTGAACTGTATTATTGGCACGAGATCTGTATCGTGTCGGTATCTTGTTAGCACGGTACGGCGCGCACGGTGGATACAATCGTCGTGAGGTTTGCAAATAAAATGTATAAGATTTACATACACACACAGTGTATGAAACACTCCCATTTGTATATTATAAAAAAAAAAAAAAACTCATTGCTCTTTAGATTTATTATGTACATCAAATTTAATTCTTAATGATTAATATTATAAAATAAAAATCTGATTTGATAAATGTGATTTATACTATATAAAAAAAATTATGTAAAAAAACTATGAGGATTTAAAGTTTTAGAATAAGATTTTAAAAATAAATTGTATAAAATTTACTTATGCACTGATGCACAAAACACCTTCCCATCTTTTCCCTCCTCAACTATAAAAAAAAATTATTGCCTACACTTGATCTACTAATAAATTACATACATCGAATCTATTTTTTAATAATTAATATTGAAAAATTAAAAATTAATCTAATATATATGATTTAAACTATATAAAGATTATGTATATAAAAATTACAAAATTTAAGTTTTAAATATGACGTCGATGAACATGGCATATAAGATTTCCTTATACACGTAATGGGCGCAGGAAATTAAACAATCCTTTTTTAATTGTTTTATTGATTTATTTAAATAGTTTTAATATTTTTTTCCCTAATCTTTGTCACATATGCCATGCCTTTATAAAGTAACTTAGTTACTAATAAACAATGATAAAAATTTTATATAGTGTGTATAACAATTTACATTATTTTATTCAGGCCAATTTGCATAAAAAAATTATAAGCTTTGAGCTTTTGTAAAACTAGGCGCGGGGACCTGCGAAGCCGTGCGAGGCAGTGCGGCGAAGGCCGAGAGCGCGAGGCCGGTCGTGCGCACGCGCCGGACGCGCGCGGCCGCTGCCGAGACGCAACGACAACACCGACGCCGGAGATGACGAGCAGAGGAGGAGGAGGGGTCGAGAGAGAGGCCGAGGCGGGGGAGGCGGGCTCGTCGCCGGAGCGGGCAAGAGCGACGTCACCGGGGTAGGAGAGGGTGGCCTTTCTTTCTCCGCTGCTTTCTGGGAAGAGATAGAAGAAAAAAGAACGAGAGAAAAATGTATAATGGTATTTTGGTCAGCTTGCTGAAAAAGCGTACCAATTCTACAAAAACGAAAAAGATGACCCGATTTTGCAAAAGCTCAAAATAAGTGAATTTTTTATGCAAAAAGACCTTGATTAAATTTAGAGAGTCAAATTGCTAGAATTGAACGATTAGGAATCTATTTATAAAAAGTACTAAAGCTTAGAGGGCAGCTCTATATTCTTGTCTTGTTTATTTTTTATTTTTTAAAAACAATTAACTTCAATGAAAGAAACTAAGAATTTTATCAAATTTAATAGTTTTAATCATCATTTGGTAAATAATTCACCTAAACCACTTGGGATAACTCAGCCTAACAAGATTAGAAGTTAAAGAGGAGCTAATTAAAAATGAAAAAAAAAAAAGAAAATAAAAGATGAGGAGTCTCTTTTTATTTGAATAATTGTTGAGGGGGGGGGCCATACATTTTTACCTAACATTTTTCCAACATAAAATACACAAAGAATGAGGAAGTGTCCTTGAAGATTCCATGCATGGGAACAAAACAAGCCACAAACCAATGAGAGAAGAGACTTGTGAGAGAGGGGTACCAATGATAGGATAGACCTTGTACTTAATTGATTTAGACTCAAAAGTCCTATCAACATTGTCATAGTATTTATACATTGTGTCATCTTTCATGTCATTAATAACTAAAACAAAGAATCATAAAAAAGATTAGAGTGGACCCAATTGAGGTCTCACAACATTGTCTAAACTAACAAAAACCCTTTATACCAATTAGGTGGGAGTCTCACTAAGCAAAGCTTGTGAATCTAAAGCAAGTTAATCTATTATTGTGTTGATTAATTATTTAGAGACGATCACCGCGCGCATTATTCACCGTGTTTCAGTAATAACCTTTCCATTTTAACTGTATTGAATCTAATACCGAAAAGATGTCAATTAGAACTTACATGAATTTTAAAGGGTCAGCATGCATGTCTTTTTGAGAAAAAAAGGAAGTTGCAATTTATAATTTAATTTGAATTCAATTCCTCTTAGCTCATAAACATGGATTTATATATCATATTAGATATTTTAATGGTAAAAATATATCAATATATAAATTTTAGAGGGTCAGAAAGTCTTTTTGAGAAAAAAAGAAGCTGCAATTTATAATTTAATTTGAATTCATTTCCTCTTAGCTCATAAACATGGATTTATATATCATATTAGATATTTTAATGGTATAGAGAGAGAGAGAGAGAGAGAGAGAGAGAGAGTTGAGCTAGAATACTATCGATAACAAACGGGCTCTATTGTCACCCATTTGTTTTCGATGATAGAGCCTCCAAATCGACGATTGACACCGTTGAACATGATCTATACCACTTGAAGTGTTTAGAAATCAAATTTCAAATCTTTTCGACATCATTTGCCTAATGATCAAAGGGTTTCAAATTTTGTAATTTTAATGGTCGATATGAGGCGTTTTCTCGTTTAACGGCGTAAAGATATCCGAATCAATTAAATTTTTGTTCGAAAATTTTTTAAACTATTTAAAACAAGATCTATACTCTTGATCTTGATGACAAAACTCCTATCATCATTTTTTTAAGAATATATACTTTCAGCCGTTCATTTTTGTGACCACTAGATGAATAAGAGAATAATATTGAAAATATATGAAATTTGATTTCTAAACACTTCAAGTGGTATAAATTAATCATGTTCAACGGTGCCGATCGTCAATTTGGAGGCTCCATCATCGAAACAAATGGGTGGCAACATAGCCCATTTGCTATCGATAGTATTCTATCGATATATATATATATATATATATATATATATATATATATATATATATATATATATATATATATATATATATATATATATATATACGCAAGTATTATTTCTAGTAAGCACGGACTCCATGTACAGGTCGATGTAATGTGCTATCCAATCGCCGATCGTTCGTTAAACTTGATGGCTGGATTTGGTCGACGCAACACAAAACTTGATCTAGAGTATTTGAAGTACCTAGAAAATAAATTTTGCGATTTTTCGATATTATTTGCCTAGCGAACGAAGGCTAAAAATCAACGGCTGAAAATAAAAATCTTACAAAACGTGATAATATAGCATTAAAAATTTAGATCAAAGATATTGATCTTATTTTATATAGTATAAAGAATTTTCTATCAAAATTTCATGTAATTTGGATATTTCTACACCGTTAAACTTTCAAACGGCTCACTATGACCATTAAAATTATTTGATTTTGTGCCCTTCGATCACTAGGCAAATGATATCGAAAAATTATAAAATTTATTTTCTAGATACTTCAAATACTCTAGATCAAGTTTAATGGAGCCGATCGACGATTCGAAAGCCGTCATCGAACGACGTGGAAGCTCAAGCTCGATAGCATAGTAGCCTCGCACTATATATATATATATATATATATATATAGAACTAGGCTACTATGCTATTAATAGCACCAAGTCATTGGTGCTACCAAGTTTTTAGCCATTGGATTGAGAGATGTGTGGTTAGAATGATGTGGGCCCCATAGGGTTAAGTGGGTGGTTGGTTGAATAATATGATCTAACGGGTGAAAATGATCAAAGGGGTGGATCTAACGGTGGAAAACTTGGTAGCGAATGCTTCGTCTTATTGATAGCATGATAATAGAAATATATATATATATATATATATATATATATATATATATATATATATATATAGAAAACTATACTGGAAGAGTTGAATATTGATTAGTTTGTTAATCCTTTTGGTGCTTTTACCGCGTTAATATTATTTTCTGAAATATTAATTTCGTACACATACAAAAGCACTACGATATTATTAGCAGGCAAACCCATATATCTTATGTACTATTGTATGCAAATTAAATAGCAAATAAAAATTTATGTCTGTCAAATTAATTTTCTCTCATAATATTAATTTCCCCATTTTCAAAATAAACTTTAAATCATATTATACACTTAAAACATCTTATAAGATTCCGTCCAATGCTTCGTCCAATTATTTTTCGAACCGTCATCTCATAAGATCTTTAACTTTCTTAATCTATTTAACTTTCACCATCTCAGATTCGATCTCATGTACCAAAATTCTGTATTGTCGATGCATCATAATCCCCCAAATACTAATAAGAGGATTACGTGAACCAAATGGCTCCTAAATATGCTTCTTAATTTCTTCATTTAGGAAGCTTCTTCAACATCATGATGGATCCAGTTGATAACTTGAAGTTTAATGAGGAGTTGATTCATAGATTCACTAGAATAAAGTTACATGACAGAATCAAACAAGGAGATATATAAAAGATAGATCCAAACGAGAATATCACAAGATATGAATCCTAGCATCGACAAATATATATTATCTCAAAAGATTGCATGAATAAAATGACAAGGTGAGGCATGTTATGATTATTATTAGGGTTAATTTCAATATAGTGAATTATAAATATATATATTCCTATAAAATTTAATTTTCATATATTGTCCTTATAAAAATCTTAATGTTTTTAAATGTGTCGACCATCTGATTTATTATTGTTAAAGCACTGTTTATTTTACAAGTGAAATGACATTTTTACCATCACAAATATGTCCTTCCAAAAGTCGTAACTGTTAATTAAAAAGATATAAAAAGATCAATTCATCTCAGCTAGCTAACTACGGTTAAGTATTTAACATATGGTTAACTAAAATTTTCTAATAGATTCTAGCTATAGGGATATATTTGAAAACATCAAAATTTTTACAGGGTCATATGGACAACACATAAAAGTTAACTTTATAGAAATATATTTGTAATTTGTAGGAATCTGTATGAAATTAACCCTTATTATTATTATTATTATTATTATTATTATTATCATTAATAATTTCTCAAGGACAAGTCATCCAAGTATGCCTATTTCAAAATTCTAGTAGAGGCAAAAAGCAAAGCCAAAATGCCAAATAAGCCAACACAATTACTACTAATGGGAATGGCTTCGTACGTGGTGTCTATTTTTGATAAAATAAACTTATTAATTTTAGGGTTGTAATGCTGTAGATCGATGAGATTCCTTATATGGGCACCTGTCACTCTTTGCCCGTACATAAGAGTTTATAAGAATATATTTTTCACCTAAACCTAAAAGAGTTGACTTGGATAAAACTTTAATAGAAAGCTTTCCAACGTCGTTTTATTAGGGAGATCCCTATCCGCTAGTATGCCTTAGTTTTATTTCTATCTAAGAATTTATTGGGTATGTTTCATTGTTAACTACCACTTTTTTATTTTAAATCCTGTGAGACCCCAGATAGTTCTATATATAAGATATAATAGGGTTAAATTTTTAACCCGGCTTAAGCATTTTGGGTGGTGGTAAGGACCAGGAAGTTAAGAGAGTTAAGCGTGTTAGGACGAGAGTAGTCTTAGGATGGGTGACCTCCTGAAAAGTTGGGATGTCACAGATGGTATCAGAACCAATTACCAGCCGGAAGTGTGAGATGAGTCTCGGCTGAGCCAGGACGAGTCTCACATCGCCTGATACTTGTGAGTCTGAACCTGACGAGGACGTCAGGGTTTAAAGGAGGAGAGATTGTGAGGACGTCAGGGCTTAAAGGAGGGAAGATTCTGACACTCCAGATAGTTCTAGGGTTAAACTCTTAACCCGGCTTAAACATTTTGGGTGGTGTGTAAGGCCCAAGAGATTAAGAGAACTAAGCGTGTTAGAACGAGAGTAGTCTCTAGAATGGGTGACCCACGAAAAGTTGGGACGTCACAAATCCTATGAAAAATGATTACAATTCTTGAATGATCGAACTAATTGTCCATACATCAAGTAGCAAAAGGCTTAGTGGTTGGTACCCAAGATCCCAAGTTCTAATCCTAGTTAATTCACATTTCCAGCTAAGTTTATTTCTAAATAAAATAAACGAGACTTGGTGGTTGGTACCCAAGGTCCCAAGTTCGAATCCTAGTTGATTCACATTTTCAGCTAAATTTATTTCAAAATAAAATAAACGAAGCAGAGAGCGTGCTACCTATTTCTAAAAAAAAAAAATTATTAAATGATAGAAACTGACACATGACAGCGAATTAATTAGGGCCTCCTCAACGAGGCACTATGTAACGACTCAGACCACTAGCAATAATAACTTGTTGGGCCCAACACCGGCCCAAAATGCTTAAGCCCAATTATTATTACTAGTGTCTAAGTGTATTATAAACCCAATGACAATTCCTTTCCCATCCGATGTTGGACTATTGGGGTGTCAGCGTACTTCGTTAAGGCCCCGACGTCCTCGTCACCCAATCACACACACACAGCCCCAAGATCACCGTGCTATGTGAGACTCGTCTCGCTAGCCCGTCATCCGACCGATCTCGCCAAGACTCGCACACATGTCCAAACCGGTGGTGAACCGCTCCGATACCATTTTAATCACGCCCGGTCCCCGAGCGCCGCTTCTTCCTCAAAGACTCGAAGGGACCCCGGGGCGTACCCTATTGCCCCCGCTCGGGTCACAAACTCTCGCTACTGAGCTCGGCTAGAAAGATATCTGGGAAGTCCCGAACAACTGGAATCTCCTCCAGTGGTGGCGCAACTCGACGGGTGACGTCCACCGGCCGATAGGCCACACACTGCGTTCATATGTCGCCTAGCCCTAGCGAGAAGAGATAGACATGGCGAAGTAAGAGCTCTTACACGCTCGGTAGACATAGACTTCCTCGCCGGGCCGGAAAGTCACCGTCCTTCGCTCGTTGATCGATAGTAGCGCGGTGCCTGGAGAGCCAGTCCATCCCTAGCACCACGTCGAACTTGTCGTCCGGAAACACCAACAGATTCGCCAAGAAGCATCGGCCATCAAGAACAACCGGAGGTACGACTGGTGGTGGAACCGGGGGTACGACTGGTGGTGGAACTGGAGGTGGAATCGGGGGTGCAACTGGTGGGGTCGGACGTTTCATGGTGTTGTTGGGTCTGGGCTGCAACGTGCGCGGTTTATACACCCATTTTAAATGTAACGACCCAGCCCACTAGCAATAATAACTCGTTGGGCCCAACCACCGGCCCAAAATGCTTAAGCCCAGTTATTATTACTAGTGTCTAAGTGTATTATAAACCCAATGACAATCCCTTTCCCATCCGATGTGGGACTATTGGGGTGTCACGCGTACTCCCGTTAAGGCCGACGTCTCGTCGGTCACCCAATCACACACACACGCCCAAGATCACCACAGGCTATGTGAGACTCGTCTCGCTTCGTCATCCGCACTCGACTCACCAAGACTCGCCACACATGTCCACTAGTGAACCGACTCGATACCAAATGTAACGACCACCACTAGCAATAATAACTCGTTGGGCCCGACCACCGCCCAAAATGCTTAAGCCCAGTTATTATTACTAGTGTCTAAGTGTATTATAAACCCAATGACAATCCCTTTCCCATCCGATGTGGGACTATTGGGGTGTCACACACTAGCTCTCCACTGAAGTTCTTTTCATTTGACTTCTCATGCATTCTTGTTTTCGATAATAGCGCATTTGAATAGATGGTTAGCATCCTTAAACATAATTTTGAACATTTGAACTTTTTAATAATAACATTTATAGTTTTTATAAAAGAAAAAAATTTGTTGTTTTGCCCTGCACACAAGTACTCAAAATTAAACAATCTTTCAAACATAAGAGATAGTATTCCTAAATTCAAGTCAGGTAATATATATATCTCGATTTATTTAAGCTAATTAAAAAACATTTTAAAAAATCAAAAAAATTCAACTGTTCTACACAATGAATTAAAATAAATACACCTTACATACATATTCCGTAAAATTGTCACTTTTAACCTGTACAGCTCGATCATAAAGTAAATAAAGTTGAAAATTTATTAAATTTGATTTCTAACTGGTTCAAATATCGAAGATTTTTTTTTAACTGCGTCAAAACGTCAAATTAAATAGCAAATCATTAATAACACCTAAGGATAAAATTTCAATAGGGAGATTCCCAACAACGCTTCGTTGGCGAGACTTTAATCTGCTATATAAGTTCAACTTTCATATATTGTTTCAATAAAAGATCTGATGTTTTCAAATATGTTCCTGTCGTTAGAATCCGTTAGAAAAAATTAGTTAACTATAGATTAAATAATTAACCGTAATTAGCTAATAAGATGAATTAACTTTTTTACCTCTTTTCAATTAGCAGTTGGGACTTTTGAAAGAACATATTAATTTGCGGAGTTGAGCTAGAATGCTATCGATAGCAAAGCGGCATTTTGCCCACCCATTTGTTTTCGATGATGGAGCCTCCAAATCGACGATCGCACGTTAAACATGATCCATACTATTTGAAGTATTTAGAAATTAAATTTCAAATCTTTTCGATATCATTTGCCTAATGATCAAAGGGTTTCAAATTTTGTAATTTTATTGGTCGATATAAGGCGTTTTCGTTTAACGACGTAAAGATATCCAAATCAATTGAATTTTTGTTAGAAATTTTTTTAAACTATTTAAAACAAGATCTATACTCTTGATTTTGATTACAAGACTCCTATCATCATTTTTTTAAGAATATTCATTTTCAGCCGTTCATTTTTATGTCCAATCGATGGAGAAGAAAACAATATCGAAAATGTATGAAATTTGATTTCTAAATACTTCAAATGGTATAGATCATATCAAACGGTGCCAATCATCAATTTGGAGGCCCCATCATCGAAAAAAAATGGGTGGCAAAAGTGCCGGTTTGCTATCGATAGTATTCTTGCTCAACTCTTAATTTGTGATAATAAAAAGGTCATTTCACTTATAAAATAGACAGTATTTTAACAGTAATAAACTAAAAAAAAATATTTGAAAATATTAGGACTTTTATAAAGTCAATATATTGATCAAGCTGAACTTTATAAGGATATATTTGCAGAGATTTGTATGAAATCAATCTTTTTTAATAATAATAATAAATTTAAATTCAAAAAAAAAAACGAATTATAACTCTTGGATAGAGATAAAAGTGATACGTGGTAACAGACTGAGATCCCTTAATGAGGCGTCGTTGGAGAGTTCTCTACTGAAGTTTTTTTTAAAAAAAAAAAAAAAAAATCTCGAGCCTAGTTACCATGTTCTCAAATATTGATACATATCTAAGTAGATAGAGGTGTGGATTTTATTAATGCTCTAATAATTCAATAACAAGTTGTGGTCGAAGGCAAAGAGATATGGCGAGTTGCTGCTGTGGATAGAATGTTAGAGGAACCCCGGACATGTCACTGGAAAAGTCCAGAGACATCTCACGTGAGGTAGGAGAGGATTTGACTCTGTTTTTTATTCATACTACTGTTTGCAAACTTTTTTTAAAAAAAAACACTTTAAATATTAGTTATATGATTTCCTACTTTTTTTTTTTTTTTTTTTTTTTTTTATTTTAGTATTCTATAATTTAAAGTGTATTATGTTCTATTCTGTGGTTTTTTTTTTTCTCTTTTTATTATATCTCTTTCACTAATTTCTTTTTGTTAAATCAGTAATAAAGTTAAAACTGAAGGGTACTAATTAAAGTGAATTTTTGATAAACTATAAATGAGGTATTTAAAGTTTTTTGTATATAATTTAATGAAAAGTTAATAAGGGACTGACGAAAAGAAAAAAATAAAATCATATGGTACTAAATTTATACACTTTAAACCAAATGATACTAAAATAAAAAAGTGTGAAACCACAGAAATGATATTTGAAGTTTATTCTTTTTTTTTTTGTTCCTTTTCCGTGGGATAACAATAATTTGATATGAGGCACATAGATTTGATATTTCAGTAGTAAAATATTTGTATTATTCGTGATGGATCGAAGTAAGAAGCATTATGAATACTAGTCCCGGCCTATCAGGTGGAAAGACTCCAAATATGAATATAGAAACTAAACTTGCGACTACGATTTTTTTTTTTTTTTTTTTTTTTTTTTTTTTTTTTGAGAGATAGGTAGCGCATTTACTCTGCTTCGTTAATTCATTTAGAAATAAAACATTTAGAAATGTGAATCGTAGGATTGACTTGGATTCGAATCATAGAGCCAAGTACTTTGCCCCGGCTTTGCTCCCGGGAAACGGTGGATGCCGACTATGAAATTTTTTAAAAATTATTTGATAGGATGGAGTAAATTGTCAAAAAGTTCAAACCAATTCACTAATTTTAGTTACAGGTGAAGATGATCGTGCATATAAATATGGATTAATATTTTGTTTTCTATCCAATATGAGGGTATTATATCTAATACAATCAGCAAAGATAGAGCTTCCAAATCGACGATCTATACCGTTAAACTTTATTTACAGTATTTACAACTTCTAGAAATCAAATTTTATAATTTTTCGACATCATTTACCTTACGATCAAGCGGTCACAAATTTGACAATTTTTAATTACCGGTCCGGGATACTTGCTAGTTTAACGGTGTAAAAGAATCGAAATTTATTAAATTTTTGATAGAAAATTCTATTCACTACCTAGAAAAAGATCAATAACTCCGATCTTGAATTGAAGGATCCGATCATTCTTGTTTAGGACGTCGTTCGATTTTCACCGTTTATTTTATGCCCGCTTAATCGACTTTATTATTATTTCAAAAATTTACGAAATTTATTTTTTAGAAATTTCATCATCGAAAATAAACTTTGTTTGGTTAGGAGATAGGGATAGGAATAGGCCCTTATCCTCCCTTTTATACCCAAACGCTAATTTTTTACGCGAGAATAGTAGTTCTCGGTTATCCCCACCAACACCTCCATTTTTTATATAAAACTATCTAATATTTTTCTTATCCTCGAGAACAACGTGATTTTTTTATCCTCATATTTGTACTTATTTTTGTAATAGTTAATTCTTACTTATACTCGAACCAAACGGCACTTTTTAATAGTATAGTAGCCATGTTAAGTAAACACCATCTGCATTAAATACAAAACAGACGAAGGGGGAGGGCGGGCAGCAGCAGGGCGGGGACTATCGATGCGCCCGACAGCACGCCACTTCCCATGAACGTGGAGCCCACCGCCGCCTCGGCCACATCCGGCCGTCCGTTCCCGCAGTCCCACCAGGCGTCGCAACGGACGGCTCCTGATTCGACTAGCGGCAAATCGAGAAAAAGGCAGAGATGGATTGGGGGGCCGCGAAGTGGCCAAAAAGATCTCGTTGAGATTCGTGCCGGTCGCTTTGCGGGCAATGATGACTGATCTTGGGCCCCCCTCGGGAAGCGGGAAATTATTGCCCGGACCTCGCTTCACGAGATTCAGGTTTTCTCTTTTTTTTTTTTTTTTTTTTTTTTTTTTTTGTAAATTGTACCGTTGGCTCATAAACTATTTTAAGGCTCCGTTTGGTCACTACTATAAATTCGTGATTTAGCGACATTTACTTAGCAGCATTTATTTAATTAGTGCTAATTAATATATTTAACGATTACTTGCTAAGTCACTAAATTTAATAATTTAGCAAATAATTTACTATTAATCTTAAAATAGAATAAATTAGCGGATAAATTAGTGAATGTAAAGTTTCAAAGATATTATAAAAAATGACACTAAATGTAATAAAGTAGCACTTATTGCTAAATGCAATATTTGCTCCAAAATATTTATTTAAATCATGTCAATTAATATATTTAGCAAAGATTACTTGATAATTGTCTAGATTTAATTATTTAGCACAATTTACTATTAATGTTGCAAAATAGGATAAATTAGCGATAAATTAGTGAATGCCGCTAAATATAATAAACTAGCAAGACTTGTACTAAATATCATTACTAATTAATATATAATTAATAATTATTAATATATTTCTTTTTATACTTAGAATTAAAAATTTTAAAATTAAAGTTTAAAATTCGAAACATATAATTTTAAAAATTAAACTTATAATTTAAAATTTAAAATTCTAAAATTTATATTTTAAATTTTAAATTCTAAAATTATTAATTTTTAGTTTTTAATTTTTTAAATTTATTTTAAATTTTAAATTTAAAATTTAAAACTATTAATTTTGAAACTTAAAAGTTCATATTTCAAAATTAAAATTTTAAATTTAGTATCTAAATTTAAAAATTTCAAATTTAAAATTTTAAAATTTTAAAATTTTAAAATAGAAGACTTAAAATACAAAAAATTAAAATATACATAACTAATAGTTGGTAGCGCAAGTGGTAAAAGGCTTAGTTGTTGATACTAGTCTCAAGTTGAATCCTAGTTAATTGATTTCTATAAAAGTTTAAGACGAAAAAAGATAAATGAGGCGAGTAGCATCTCAAAAAAAATAAATATAAAATTTAAATTTTAAAATTTTAACTTCTAAAATTAGATATTTGTATTAAATGTTGCTAATACTTTTAGCAACATTGACATAGGCAGCATTTGATGTCATATGCTGCTAAAACTATTAGCAGCATTTGTTGATCATTTAGCAGCATATATAAATGCCGCTAATGACTACTTTTCTACTAGTGGGTACTGCGGGAAGATTGCGTTACGTGGGTGAGAAAGTACGTTGAGAAAATATATCGTTTGTTTCGTACGTAATATTGCGTTCGCGTATCGCGATAGTCGATTACGATATATTTTTTGCGTTTCCACCAGAGAACGCATATCCCTATATGCTTTTTCTACAACTCCATTTTATCTAATAGCGTTAGATAGTCTTCGATGCCAAACTAAGCCTAAGCCATATGATATAATTATGTTAGTTCTTAATTTTTTTTTTATTATAATTTTTAGTTAACATTTTAAAAATTATTATAATTAAGTTTTACAATCTTATTTAGTGAACTAAATATTAGTACGTTCTAAATATAAGGCCGTTTGGTTGCATGTAGTTGTAACTGCAATGCAGTTGTAACTGCATGTAAATATAAATGTCGTGTGCGGTTTGATGTAGTTAACTCCAATTGCTGCAGTAGGAATCGCTAGAGGAGGCCTAATCTATGACGATTCGAACTACGCCCAAATTGGCCGTAGTTCCAACTACAGCAGTTGGAGAGAGTAACTTTAAATAAAAGGTATACTTACATCCTTAATATTTTTTAAACAAAAATTATTTTTATTTTTTAAATTGGAGGTAATCTCACCATCATATATATAAAATAATAAAATTTTAAAAATTATTTCTCAACTGCATGCAAACAAACAAATTATTTATACTTGCAGCGCTTTCTACTACATCCAACCAAACAAGATTCATATAGTTGTAACTGGTGTATTTTCAAGTACACGCATTCCTAACTACACTGTATTTATAATTACATCAAACCAAACGGCCCCTAAGTAATGTAACAAAATTGTTGATATAATATCAATCACAACGCTACTATATTATTTATATGTTAGCCGAATATTAATATTTAGAAAACTCAATTTGGTTGTAAAATTGATAGTAAAAACTTTGAAAGTTCGATTAAAAATTATAATTCATTCGCTAACATTAATTATTTTATTTTCTTAACAATATTATTAATCTATCATTGTCTCGTCAATTTCTATACCATTGTTAAAAAGCTAATTATTATTTTAGATAGAATTTAACAACTCCCTTTGAAGATATTGGCTAGTATGAGAAAGGCATGCAAAATGAGCCTATAAGATAGATTGATTAAAATCTTCTATCAAATTTTTTAAACTATTTTTTCTACTATTTTTAGGTGGTTTTAATTTCTTTCTTATCAAAACTGGTTTCGACTATCTCCAATACTGCTTATTTGTTTTCTTTTTAGTGTATTGCTACTATTATAATAATAGCTATTGAATGAGATTGTGTATATTGGATTACATGTTATGTTGAATTATATAATTTTTGATGATGTAAAGAAAAATAATTTTTGGTTTGCATTAATATTTGAGATAATTTGATATCAATGGATTTGTAATTTTTTGCACATACTTGCAGACTAATATGATTTTTTTTTTTACAGTTCTTTTTTACGTAGAGACGGTTCAAACCGCCTCTAGTTCGACCGCTCTAAAGAACCGTCTCTAAGTATCTCCGACGGTCGATCAAACTGTCTCTATATTGTAGAGGTGGTGTCTACGCTAGCGTTTTAGATATACAATTCGTAGAGGCGGTCTCTAGAATAGTTAAAAACTGTTTCTATAAGTTACCTGATTCGTTTTATTTCATTTAGAAATAAACTTAGCAATAAATGTGAATCAACAAGGATTCGAACTTGAGTCTCGGATACCAACCACCAAGCCTTTTGCCACTTGCTCTAGGAACGATGGGTAAAATTATAGATTTATTAATGTAGAGATTGCCAGGCTAAAATAGTTTCGTAGTATATTTGGAAAAAGAAAATTATAATAAAACAAATAATATATATATATATAGAGTAGAAGATCTTGTCTTATTAATAGCACAACCCTAACCATCCATCAATTTTGATGAGTGGTTAAGATAAGAGAGAGAAGAGAAATTGATGAGATATTAAAAATGATGAGAAATTGAAAACTTTAATTTCTCTCCAAATTTTCTTCTCTCTCATCTTAACCATCCATCAAAATTGATGGATGGTTAGAAACTTACGAGCACATCTTGTCTTATTAATAAGACACTAGCCCTACTCTATATATATATATATATATATGAGAAGATTATAGAGATATTAAAACAAAAACTACGAAAACTAAAGTATAAAATCTTAATAGTAAATCTATATATATCATTAATAAATTGACGCAAATTATAGGTGGATGAATCTCACCATACAGAAAAAAAAAAAAAAAAAAAAGTCCTTACTTATACATATGTTAACGCAAAATTTAATGATTATAAAAGAAAATTCGAACCCTCACATCAAGCTCAGCATCCTTATCCTAAGCACTAGACTTAATAGTTTAGTGTGATAATGCAATAGTTGAGAATAATATCATTTAACTGTAGACATTGATCTACAAGTTTTGCACTTTGGTCCCTCTCATTTACCTTCCCTGTGTTTCAGGTCAAGTTTAGAACTACGTACGTTGGTATATATATAGGTGCTGGGTTTTATACTTTGAAACCATCTAAAATATTTAAAAATCTTTAAAACTATTAAGAATTTTTAAAAACAATTTTAATTTTTCTTTCTTTAATCCAGTTACGTATTGTTTTTTTCTTTTTTTCTTTTTTGATGGTACTACTATAAATTGTAATCTTTGCTACATGGTTTACTCTTTAATTTTTAATTTGTCAGATTTTTATTTAAAATTTTAAATTATTATAAGCTAAGTTCCACAATTTAACATAATTGATCGAATAATAATATATGCATATAATGTGACAATGACTTTACATTTTAGCCATTATTTTGTCATTCACTGTACATTTTATATTGGCGACACATCATTAGTCAATCAAATAAATTATAATATAGATCTTTATTACAATAATTTAGAAAATTTTTAGTTAGAAATTTAAACAAAATTACAATTATTGTCACGCCCCGGGTTGCATATTCACCGGGCACGCCGACAAATCCGCCGTATACAAAAGAATTTCTTCTGTATACGAAGCGTAGCTGTACCTGTATAAACATACAATGCTACAAACAATAGCATAGAGCTGAAATAAACTATAAACGAACAGGTAGGAAAAACAACCACTTTATATACATACAATCACAGATACAAAAGTAACACTACTCGCTCCAGCGAGTTCAACTGTATGTACACAAGTGTCGAACCAAAACTATCACTACCTGTAGGAGAATCCTCTAACTCAGCACAGAACTCGAAGGGTAGGCCCTAGCTCGCCACGCCCTTCCCGCGGTCCGACTCAGACGGAGCAGCAGCCGCAACAGAAGGCCCTGCAACAACAGTGGAAGAAAGAGGGCGTGAGAACTACTATAAAAACAAGTAGCCCTCAGTGGGTACCGCCCCAAACACATCGGTCCACCCACTAAGTCTACAGGATAAGCAAGAAAGTAAAAGAAGCTGGAAACACTCGACAGCTAACAATCCCTATACTATCCTGCTCTAAACCACTCTCTGTAGAACAAGAAAAAGCTGACCCAATCTTACGAGGGACTGTGAAAGCACCCGTCCTGCCTAGCGAGGACACCGTGGCTCAAGAGTATCTGGCGGAGAATACTCTCTCGAGACTGGAACTACTCTCCGTCTCGCCTAATAAGGTTACACCATATCTCAAGAGCAACCGGCGGAGCAAGCTCTCTAGACTGTGAACACACCCGTCTCGCTTAACTAGGCTCTACTCAAGTCACAACCTCACTGAAGGTAGAACGAAGGGTCACTGACTGTCTCACTCGGGCTGCCCAAACGGACCCACCCCGCCTGTATCTAGCCACGCCGTACACCGCCTTTAAGGTGTCGGCTCAAGAACTGTCTCAAACTGGGCTGAATCAACATCGCATCGCGAATCAACATCGCACTGAAACCTCATTCCGGAATGGCATTCGCGGGGCGCGACCCACGCGAGTATACAAGTATCTCTGTCACTGTCATTGTAGCTCTCACAGGCAAAAGCCGAGTACACAGGGTCCAAATACTAATACACCACGTGCCCCTTGGCACAAACTGTAACCACACAGTACACTGGGTCCACCGTCAAACCCCCGACGGTGCCCGACAACCAGCACGACTAGACTCAGCTGAAAGGTAAGCTCGCATCCCCGCGAGCGTAAAAGCAAACTACACTACCCTAGGTATCCATCGCACTCCCACGGCGATGATACGGCACAAAACGGCTCCTAGAGCTAAATCTGATAGTGTAGGCTAATGACGATCCAAAACGAGGTTTTCTCCTAAGTCAAATCCAAGTCCAACATGTATGAAAATAAATACTTGCTAAGCATGCTTCGAATTCAGATATTCGTATAATAATCCATGCATTCTCGCTATCGCATACTAGTCGAAATCAAAGTTATACATGTCGACTGTTTATACTTAGGAGCATTCCGATGTAAACCCACCTCGATAGCAATCTCCTGGTAGCGAAGGAAGTGGCCCGCGCCCAAGTGTTCCCTCGCTGGTCCGCCGAGGTCCAAAGTCTCCCGCTGCGATGAAGTAAACCAAAAACTCAGTTCCTCCGAAATCTGTCCGGAAACTGCGGCTGAGAAAAGCTTAAAGTTACCCAAGCTAACCTTATCCAATTTCAGCGATCCACGGCTCAAAATCTTCGTCTCGCAGTCAGGAATCCAACGCCCCAAATTTCGCTGGATTCCGCCTCTCCTACGCAGAGATCAAGGCGAAACACCGACAGTCGACGCTGGAATCCTGCAGTTCGGCACCTCAGATTCGAATCGGCAAACAGCGGTTCAGTAATTAAGGGTTCCGACAGGGCAAACCTTGTCCAAATTCAGCAAGTAAGATGTCGTTGGAATCGTCTGGAACTCACGGATCCAACGCCCCAAGTTTCGCCGCGTTTCGACTCTCCTACACAGAGATACAGTGAAAACTCCGCGGGTCGATGCTGCTGCCAGCAGTAGCTCGAAAAATCATGGAAATAGATGCAACGGAGGGAAACTCGATGGGCTACTCACCTCTGGAAAAGCCCTAGGCTCGTCGCTGAGTCGAGGGCGGCGGTCCCGCGCGCACGGCTGGCTCCCTCGCAGCGTCACGTCGCCGGAAATCCGCTCGATCCGCTCCGCGGTGCGTCGTCGGCAAGCTCGGTTCCACCCTTGAGCTTAGGGGAGCGAGCAAAGAAGAAGGAGAGGAGGAAGATGATCTCCTCTCTCTCTTCTCTGCTGCAGATAAACGGGGGGTGGTGAGGGGTGATGTGACAAGTGGCGCAAAAGTCAACCTGCACCATGCTTTCACTTTGTACCGGTACAAATCCCACCTTGTACCGGTACAAACAGGCAACCCGAGAGCATCTGCGCAGGGCTATACCGGTATAGCCCTGGTTGCTATACCGGTATAGCAACCGTCGCTGTACCGGTATAGAAACCAACTTGTACCGGTACAGCTCACAGAAAAACCTGCTATTTGCAGATTTTTGTGACACACGCCGCTCTTGTGTTCCCACGGGGCCCGTTTAGCGTCGTTTGGCGCTAACGCGACCCAGCTCGCCCGACACTCTCGAGTTGTCGACAAGCCTCAGGTGCAAATTTTTCAGGTCTCTACAATTATAGTACCAAAGTGTAATACGCACCTTGTTATTGTTTTAGGATCATTTTAGTAAAAGGCTTAATTACACTATGCTGTATTATACTTAATTTACAAACTTTTTTTCACTTTCTATATTAGGTTTTCTTTTTCATCTTTTTCTTTTTTCAAGAAGGTACCGCTTACTTATTATTATTATTTTTTCAATCCCAGCAATAAATCTATAATCTTTTATGAAAATTGGTAAAATATATTAATTAAAAGTGATAGAGTACATAATAAGCTCATTTTGATCTCAAAATTAAAAAAAAACATAAATAACCCAAAAAAAAATTAAAAATAACTCCGTAAAAATTTTCAATAAGTCTACCATAGAGCTTCATTTTAAATTTTTTCTACTATTTAATCAGTATCGATCTCTTAAAAGAGCTAGCTATTAATTTTTTCTAAAATAATATATTTGTTAACAATAATGTGTCAACGATTGATGACGAGAAAAAATAACTTAATATTATTTCTTAGAAAATAATAGTATAATATAGAAAAATAAAACTAAATCTAAAATACAGAGATTGATAATATATAACAATACTATAGTGTCTTTAGAAAATATTATAATATATAGCAAATAAAATTAGGGTTACTTTCATACAAGTCTCTACAAATATAATGAATTGTAAATATATCACTATAAAGTTAAGTTTTTATATGTTGTTAAATGCAAAAGTCACGATATTTTCAAATATGTTAATGTCATTAGGATTCGTCAGAAAAAATTAGTTAATCATAGATAAAATACTTAATCCTAGTTACCTAATGAGGTGAATTGAACTTTTTATCCCTTTTTAATTAATAGTTGGGACTTTTGGGGGGACATATTTGTAATGGCAAAAAATACCATTTCAATTATTAAATAAACAGTTTTTAACAGGTAAAAAACTAGAAAGACATATTTAAAAATACTAAGACATTTTAGGAACAACATATAAAATTTGAACTTCATAGAAATATATTTGTAACTTACTATATTTATAAAAACATGTATGAAATTAATTCATAATACTAAAATACACTACAGTATAGTAGTGTAATTTGGCCAATGGAGGTGAAAAAAAAAACTGGTTTCTGGCTGATATTGTGCACCCGGTACAGCCAATAATTTCCCTGTAGAAGAAGACCAGGGGACACCACGTGGGAGTGGAGGGCCCCGCCCCGGCTCCGACCACGTGGCGTCCGGCAAGGGTTTCCCGCTCTGCTGACGTGTGCTGGGGGTATTGGACCCCAGTTTCCCCCACCCCAATCCACCCGTCCCATCCCAAACGTAGGGCCCAACCGTTTTCCTTCTCATCATCATCACGCGGAAAAAAAAAAAATTTTGTATGACACTCGTACTATCATAAAATAATAAATTAATTATTTTTTATTTTAAAAACTATACTAAATTAAATTTTTATTAATTATGATGAAACACATTAATTGAAAAAAATAATTTTATTTAATTAAAAATATCACTTCAGTAAATATATTCGGTGTATTTTATTTTTTTTTTTCTGATGAGGATCCCACCTACCCGAACACCTCCCACCCCCATCTCCACGAGGAATTCTATACTATTCCACTTACACCATATCATCAGTAACAAATTAATCATATTTTTTTTAAAAATAAAAATATAATAAAAATATATTTTTTTAAATTATGATGAAATATATATTTCTAAAAAATAATATTTGATTGATTTATTACGCCACGTCACCGATATATCTGTTACATTCCTCCACCTCCACCTCCACCTCCCGTCATACAACCGGGATATCGTGCGGCCCACCCGTGCGACCGGCCCGATTCCGCACCCCCCGTGTGCCGCGGGCCCCACAACCTGCACTGGTGGCACGACCGTAATTAGCCGGCAAATGCGAAGGGCAAAATGGGAAAAGCAAACAGGTGCCGGGGGTCGATGGGGCGAGGCAGTGGGGTTGCCTGCCCACGGGCGGACACGGGCAGCTGTGGGCCCCCCCCCCTCACGCCGTCACTTAACGGCGACGTTTACCCGCGTTACCTGGGGGGCCGTCCACGACCAGATTAGATGGACGGTGGGAAGCAGCCCCACGGTGCGGGCACCCCACCCCCCCCCCTTCCCCTTCACTCACCCGGTGAATTTAAGGCGAATTAAAAATACACTCGTGGCGCAAATAAAAAGATCCGTTGATGCCGTTTTCTCCTCTCGTGCCTCCTTCCCGCATGGACCGCGGTCTATAGACCGGAGCTCCCGTAAACTTATAATCTTATAATAACAGTTCTCAATACACACATAAAAATATCTGCTCGATTAATAGGATTTTATATTTTTGTTTGTTCGGTTTCGCCAAATTTTTGTATTAGAATTTCTGTACGAAGTGACAAATTTAAGCGTCTTTTTAAATAGACCGCGGTGGACGCAACAATTTCTTCCACTATCAGGAGCTGATTATTATTCTTTTCGGCGTGAGGGGCATTTTCGTAGTTCCGGAGCGAAGAAGAGGAGCTGCGGTTTCCTTTCTGAAAGAGCAGTTTCCGGAGTTAAGGAGAGAGAGAGAGAGTGAGTGTGTCGATTCCGTATTGGTGTGGGGTTCGAGCGACATTAGAAACTAGAGATAGAGAGAGAGAGAGAGAGAGAGAGAAACTGGAGAGAAAAGAGGATTGTGTTTAGAGAGAGTTAATAGGAGGGCGCTTTTTAGTAACGCCGCCGTTCTCTTTTCCCTCCTCGCCCCCCCTCTCTCTCTCTCTCACTCCGTCCTCTCGCTTGCGCTCTCGGCCACTGCTTTAATGGGGGGTTTAATTCAATAGATAACTCCCCACCCCCTCCTCCTCACCTTTTAAGGTGGATTAATTGGTGCGTTTTTGCGATCCCAATAAGCTCTTCCTCTTCTTCTTCTTCTTCTTCTCCATCATCACTACCACCACCATCTCTTCCACCCAGTAGAGTTTGAGCTTGAGCTTGAGCTTGAGCTTGAGGTTCTGGTTCTGCACAGCGACGCGGGCGGCTATGGGTTCAGGTGAGGAAATTAAAGGAAACGTGGGTACGTAGTATGAGCTTTTCTTAGAAGCGCTTCTTCTTCTTCTTACGGGGTGTTCGTTTCGCTCATGGAGGCGGAGGAGAGGAGCTGTTCGAGGAGCTGTGGCGCTCGTGCGCGGGGCCGCTCGTGGAGGTCCCGCGCGTGGGCGAGAGGGTCTTCTACTTCCCCCAGGGCCACATGGAGCAGGTCATTCTTCCCGACTTCCGATTCCCAGTATTCCTTCCTTTACTTCTTCCTCTGCGAATTCCTTCCTCAATTTTCTTTTTTCCTTCCATTCTGAACCTCTTATTCCTCAGTTGGAGGCGTCGACGAACCAGGGGCTGGACCAGCAGATCCCGCTCTTCAATCTCCCTTACAAAATCCTCTGCCGTGTCATGAACATTCAGCTAAGAGTGAGCTCTCTCTCTCTCTCTCTCTCTCTCTCTCTCTCTCTCTCTCTCTCGTTTCTTAAATTTCTTGGAAAAAAGGAAAAAAAAAGAAAAAAGAGTTGTATTCAGTGAACGATTAGTGTGAAATTTTTGGCTCTCATTACAGGCTGAACCTGAAACGGATGAGGTTTACGCTCAGATCACTCTACAACCAGAAGCAGATGTAAGAAGCATTTCAATTTTAAAGAAAAAATTGCTATATATATACTAGGAATTGGTGAAATTTACATATATATACATTCAATAATTATGTTTTTGTTGAATTCGGCAGAAAAATGAGCCGGCAAGCCCGGACCCGTGCCCGCCGGAGCAGGCGCGGCCGGCGGTGCACTCATTCTGCAAGATCCTGACTGCCTCCGATACGAGCACGCACGGCGGATTCTCTGTCCTGCGCCGGCATGCCACCGAATGCCTCCCTCTTCTGGCGAGTTCTCCTCCTTCACTCCCCCTCTTTTGTTCCCCCTGTTTTCAATTCCTTCCTTACTATTACTACTGGGATGTTCTTTTGCCATCCTAATTTTCACTTTTATATTTTCAGGACATGTCGCAGCCGACTCCGACTCAAGAGCTGGTTGCTAAGGATCTCCACGGATTTGAGTGGAGATTCAAACACATATTCAGAGGTTTCACTTCAAAAAATTTCTTCTTTTCTAATATCTCTGTTATAGGGAATTAATGGTAAAGAAATACACTTCTTCGTGCAACAAATTTGAGTGAGAATTAACATATATTCGCGTACCGCTCAGGAAGAAGATAGTGTTCTTCCTCTTTTGGAAGAGAGAATTAGAAAAGGAGAGACTGGGGGATTCTAATTCTTCATTTTCTCCTTTACCGACGGTGCAGGTCAACCGCGTCGGCATCTCCTCACTACGGGTTGGAGTACCTTTGTCACTTCCAAAAGGCTGGTCGCTGGCGACGCATTCATATTCCTAAGGTTTGAGTTTATGTATTGCTTTATAATGGGACCAATCTTTTAACTTAGTTGCTTATTTCGCGTTGGAGGAGATCTCGTGTTCGAATCCGATCGCTCCTTTTACCGCCTTGTTCTAAGAAAACACAGCTGTATTTTGTTTCGAACTTCATTAGAAGCCGTGAACTGAGAAATTGCTGGATGGAAATAAATAACACGCTGATCTCTGAGAAAGCTCGAGCTTTAGACAGATCATATATTTCACCAATTCTAAGAGGCTTATTTTGCTACAGAGGTGAGAATGGAGAGCTGCGCGTTGGAATAAGGCGTCTTGCGCGCCAACAAAGCACTATCCCGACATCGGTGATATCGAGCCAGACCATGCATCTTGGAGTTCTTGCGACTGCATCGCATGCTGTTGCGACGCACACGCGCTTCACGGTCTTCTACAAGCCGAGGTTGGGAAAATGATGAAATGAACTCGGTTATTGTCAATTATATATCATAGTAAAAGATGAGGAAATTAAATGTTTCCTTTACCCTTCAATTGTTGCATGTTATTATTTCTGTGTAATTTCTTTTTTTCTCTAAAATTCTATTTGCTATGTTTTTAAATCAGGACGAGTCAATTCATCATCAGTTTGAACAAGTATTTGGAAGCTGCCAAAAGTGGATTCGCGGTGGGCGTGCGTTTCAAGATGAGATTCGAAGGAGACGACATCCCTGAGAAGAAGTATGCTGATTATGCGCTAATTTAGTTTTGCCGACAAGTTCTTTCGTCTGTTGATTTATGGTCATGAATTCACGTTATTGACTGGTTTGGTCGATTAATCTTGTAGTTTTTCCGGAACTATAGTTGGGGTTGGGGATCTCTCTTCTCAATGGAAAGATTCTGAATGGAGATCGCTGAAGGTTCATGAAATGCCCTTCGCTTTTAAAGCTTTTTCATACTCTTCATGTTTGTCCTTCTCCCTCATATCCTTATACTTCAGGTCCAATGGGATGAACCTGCTAATATTCACCGTCCGGAGAAGGTTTCTCCATGGGAGCTCGAGCCTTTCAATGCCACAACTGCGCCTGTTTTAAGCGCTTCTCAGCCTGTGCTGTCGAAGAACAAAAGGCCTCGGCAACCCACGGACATTTCAGAATTGCAAATGATCGGTGCACATAATTAATCCCTATTCCTAGCTTCTGACCTTCTGTGCTGTAGCTATAGAATAATCAAACTAATATCATCGTTTTTTCTTCTGTTTTTTTCAAGGTGTGGAGCAAAATCAACCCTTCTGGTACTCGGGATATGCCCAGTCGCATGACCTTACCGCATTAAGTAGTACGGAAAACAAGGCAAATACCGCCACGAAGAATGGTGCGAGTTCTCTTGATCCAGTAGTAAGGGATAATTGGTTGAAGGACTTCCATTCTCCTATGAAGAGCCCGGCATCTTCACTGACAGATGTTTCTCTAAAGCTTTTCCATGACCGTAATGAAGAAACTGTGGTTGCTTCGACGGATTATATGACGGAAGAGCCCATGCTGAAGTTGTGCACTGGCGTAGAAGAACAGAAGAAGCCCGAGAGTGTTAGCGGAGGTTGTCGACTCTTTGGGATTGACTTGGTGAGTCCCGTGAAAAGTATTTCCGAGAAGCCAAATTTACCACCAGTATGCACATCAGTTGCGGTGTTCAAGGATCCTTCTAGCAAGGAAACTGGTTCAATTGAAGACTTAGATCGGCAGTCGGCGCTTTCCAAAGTTTCGAAAGAATTGAAGCAAGGGATTCAAGAAATTCCTAAGGAGATCCAGAGTAGGCAAAACTGTTCAATCCGAAGTCGCACTAAGGTAGATATTACATATTTATACCCCAGCAAAATTATTCACTTATATGTATCCCCTCAAAATGTGAATTTTGATATATATTTTTTTTGTTACGCATATATACCATTGTATTTATTTGTTACATAAATATACACACTTGTACTAAGAAAATACTCCCAAAAACGATGAAACCAAGTGTATTAGGGAACTTGCGAATTAACTTCCTAACAAAAGCATATTGGTGTAAAAAAACTACACTTTTGAGGGTATATATGAATATTCAATGCATGTAAATTGTGTGGAAAGTATATGATTTAATATGGAGATGTATGTGGGAGAGCCCAAAAAAGCATAACAGTTGAATAATTCCGGCATTTGATATTTGGGATGATCGATAGGTTCAAATGCAAGGCATTGCGGTCGGTAGAGCGGTTGATCTGACCGTCCTGGATGGCTATGATGAATTAATATCAGAACTCGAGCTGATGTTTGAGATCCAAGGAGAGCTTCAACGCCGCGACAAATGGCAAGTGGTCTTTACGGATGATGAGGGTGATATGATGCTGGTGGGAGACGACCATTGGCAGTAAGCTTCTATCAAACTTCCTACATTTTTCCTTTTTCAGTTATCTCTTTTGTTGATATCGATGAAGGTTCTGGTATAAGTTAGTTTTGTTATTTGAGTTGGGAACTTCATTAAATTTACCACTCGTTACTAAAACCAACATTTT
Source organism: Aechmea fasciata (assembly GCA_025177825.1). Lineage (NCBI taxonomy): Eukaryota > Viridiplantae > Streptophyta > Magnoliopsida > Poales > Bromeliaceae > Aechmea > Aechmea fasciata. The sequence goes on from CM045933.1 coordinate 4,440,077, forward strand.
GATCAGCTGAAATGCATTTTTTTTTTTTTTTAAAACTATAGTTAAATTTTAGAAAAGTTTCCAGTTCATCTGGTGGGACCAACTAAAATCACAACTAACAAGAGGGGTTGCCAATTAAAACAATGAAAGTTTGGTTGCTACTTACAAAATGGCCTGTAGTTGAGGCATAAGGGGGTCTCCATAAATTTTAACCTTAGCTTTATACAGATGACTAACGTAAAGAATTAAATGGCCAATATTGTAGGGAATTTTGCAAGATGGCCAAGAAGATCTTCATCTACACGAGCGAAGAGGTGAAGAAGATGATGCCTAGAAGGAAATTTCCCAGTCTTCCCACAAATGAAGGGGAAGAAGCGAGAACCCGAACCCGAACCGCTGCCCCCCTCCATCAAAAGGAGCATCAAGATGAAGCATAAATCAGAACATTTGAGCTGAAAGGTGGCTAATTTTATTTCATCCTTTCGCTCATAACCTGTCAGTTTTTTCGTCCTTCTATTGCCGTTATTCTAACTCAATATAGGTTGCTTGAGGCAGGCTCAAAGCAACCAACTATTAGTAGCTTAAATTCAATAATATATTTCCTTGGTAGAATTTGAAAGGAAATTTGGTTGCTGGGTCTCATAGAACTAAGTAATTATGGGTAGCTAGTTTTGCTCCAGTAGAGCATAAGGTTGGAGAGAGGAATATTTGAACTTTGTGTGAATACTGTATGTTTTAGGTCTATGCTTTGAGTTGGTTATTCTCTTTTAAAGTTTGTGTTGTACCTTTTGGTCTTTATTCCTAACCCTAATGTTGGGTTGCATGCTTGAATTGTTCTTGTAATATATATATATATATATATATATCATTAAATAGTGCATATGTAATGTATGCTTTGTGTTAGTTATTTCCCCTTTACAGGGTGTACCATGTGTTTGGTTTATGGTTAATCCTAATTTATCTATTGAAACATTGATTCTTTTACTTATCCTTGGAGTGTTGAGCTTTTTGTTTCTTATTAGTCATTGTTAGAGGGATATCTCCTTTTAGATTCTTTCTTTATTAAGTTTGTCTATATCAGATTTAGTAGTAAATTAGTGACATGTTTGCGTTGGCAAGGAAAATTAGTTGGTAGTTGGTAGTGATTGTGATGATCAATTTTTGAATTCAATTTGATTCGTATTCACTTTAATCTGTAACATGGAGCAAACTTTAAAGCTGTGTCCGGATGTATGAATATTTGTGGGTATAATATCTTAATTTGTATATAAAGTTTGTATTTTTTTGGTTGGTATGAATATTTGTTGGTATAGTATCTTAATTTGTATATAAAGTTTGTTTTGTTTTGATAGATGAGGAGAGTGATCAAATATTTAGAATGATAGCGTAGATAACTCATCTCATACATGAAATATGCTGCCCATTCAAACTTACATATGCCAATAGGGCTGGCAAATGAGTGAGCCCGCGTTGGGCTCGCTCGAGCTCGATTTGAAATTAAATGAGCTGCTCGATCTCGGCCTTGAAATTAAATGAACTGAACTTTGAGCAGAAAAAAAAAATTTCAAGCTGAGCTTGGGTATTAATTATTGGGCTCTCTCTCTCTCTCTCTCTCTCTCTCTCTCTCTCTCTCTCTCTCTCTCTATATATATATATATATATATATATAGTCCATTACTATATCTTATTATGAGTGCATGCGCCTCGTACTCATAAGTTGTTTTGATGATAGAGCTTCCGAATCGACGATCCACACTGCTAAACGTTATCTAGAGCATTTAAAACTTCTAGAAATAAAATTTTATAATTTTTCGATATCATTTGCCCTACGATCAAAAGCTCACAAAATTGACAATTTTTAATGGGGTATGGAATACTTCCTAGTTCAACGGTGTAAAAGAATCAGAATTTGTTGAATTTTTGATAGAAAATTCTATTCACTACATAGATAAAGATCAATAACTCCGATCTTGAATTGAAGGATCCGATCATCTTTTTTAGGATGTCGTTCGATTTTGACCGTTCATTTTATACATGCTTGATGGACCTTATAATGATTTCGAAAAATTACGAAATTTATTTTCTAGAAGTTTCAAATACTCTAGATCATGTTTAACGGTGTGGATCGCCGATTCGAAAATCCCAACATCGAAAACAACTAGTATAGTAGCCCTACTCTATATATATATATATATATATATATATATATATATATATATAGGGATGCAACCGCCGCGGATCTAGGGGCGGGAACACGCCCGCTCGAATCCGTGACGGGTTAAAAAATACATTCCATAACCCGTCCCGTCTTGTAATCCGTCTCTCGCCGCGCTCGAATTCGTCCCGCCAACTAATATTCTTTATAAATTATAATATTATTAATATTTTATAAAATATAAAATTATAATTTTTAATAATATTATATATATAATTTGATAATATCAATTATAAAAATAAAAAATATCAATCACAATTCAAAATAAAATTAAAAAATTTTAAATACATTAGAAATGAGAGTATTAACTTATTTGTATTTTGAACTTTTTTTGTAAATACATTACTTTTTAAGAATATTTTTTTAAAATAAAAATAATTTCGGGCGGATTCGGGCGGGTCAAAATTTCTTAGTTTTACTTAGAATCGTCTCGGATCATAAAATTTGTCCCGTTTTCCGTCCCAAATTTGTTTATTTTCTCCCATTTATTGCCCGTCATGGCGGATCGGGGCGGGAGCTCCACCAACCCGAATCCGTTTGCACTCCTATATATATATATGAGTGCTGGGATGCTTCTGAAAGCACGGAGCGCTCGATGCTTCCAAGTTGTTCTCGATTTTTGGACTTTTGAATCTACAATCGGCTTCGTTAGAATTGATCTAGAGTATTTGAAGTATCTAGAAAATAAATTTCGCGACTTTTCGATATCATTTGCCTAGTGATCGAAGGGGTTCAAAATCAACGGTTGAAAATAAAAATTTTACAAAATATGATGATATGGCATTAAAATTTTAGATTGAAGTTATTGATCTTGTTTTATATGGTATAAAAAAATTTCTATCAAAATTTTATGTAATTTGGATATTTCTATACCGTTAAACTTGCAAACAGCTCACCACGGCCATTAAAATTATTGATTTTGAGCCCCTTCGATCACTAGGCAAATTATATTGAAAAATCACAAAATTTACTTTCTAGGTACTTCAAATACTCTAAATCAGCTCTAACGGAGCCGATCGTCAATTCGAAAGTCCGAACATTGAAAACAATTTGAAAGCACGGAGGGCTCCGTACTTCTAGAAGCAACCCACTCATATATATATATATATAGAGAGAGAGAGAGAGAGAGAGAGAGAGAGAGAGAGAGAGAGAGAGAGAATTGAGCTCCTATACTTTTAAAAATACCAAGTCATTGGTACTTGCAAATTTTCGGCCCTTGGATTAAGGGACGTGCGGTTAGGATGATGTGGACTCTTTAGGGTTGAGTGAGTGGTTGGTTGAATAGTATAATCTAACGAGTAAAGATGATTAAAGATGTAGATCTAATGGTAAAAATTTACAAACACCAAATGCTTGGTACTTTTACAAGCACCATAGCCGAACTCTCTCTCTCTCTCTCTCTCTCTCTTGTTGAGCTAGAATTCTAGCGGTACCAAACAAGTTTCGTTGTCATCTATTTGTTTTCGATGATGGAGTCTTCAAATTGACGATCTGCATCGTTGAATATATTTTATACCACTTGAAGTATCTAAAAATTAAATTTTAACTTTTTTCGACATCATTCAAAGGGTTTCAAAGTTTGTAATTTTAATGATTGATAGGAGGCGCTTTCTCGTTTAATGATATAAAGATATCCAAATCAATTGAATTTTAGTTAAAAAATATTTTAAACTATTTAAAACAAGATCTATATTTCTGATTTTGATTACAAGATTTCTATCATCACATTTTAAAAACTATTTATTTTCAGCAGTTTATTTTGTGTTCACTTGATGGACAACGAACAATAGGAAAAGTATGAAATTTTATTTCTATATGCTTCAAGTGGTATTGATCATTATTCAATGATGTCGATGGCGCTTTGGAGGTTCCATGAACGAAAACAAATGAGTGGCAACGGGCAGTTTACTAGATAGCATTCCGGCGAGAGATAGAGAGAGAGAGAGAGAGAGAGAGAGAGAGATGGAGTAAAAAGTATAAAGAAATTTCTATTAAAATTTTATATGATTTGAATATTTTTATACTGATTGAACTTGCAAACTATATATATCAATCATTAAGAATTGTTGATTTTAAATCATTTCGATTGCTGGGTAAATGATATCGAAAAATCGTAAACTTTATTTTCTAGATACTTCAAATATGTTAGATCTAAGTCTAACGGAGCCGATCGTCGATTCGAAAGCTCTATCATCGAAAGCGGCTTAGGAGCACGAAGACCTCCGTGCTCTTAATAGCACACAAGACTTACTATATATATATATAGAGAGAGAGAGAGAGAGAGAGAGAGAGAGAGAGAGAGAGAGAGTGTGTGTGTGTGTGTTGAGCTAGGATACTTTTAGAAGCACCACCAAGTTGGTGCTTTTAAGTTTCTAACCCTTAGATCCATTCCTTGATTACTAATATCTCTTGGATCAAACACTATACCACCTACCACCACCTATCACCATCATCTCAACCTCACATCTCTCCACCTGATGGCTAAAAACTCGAAAGCACCACCCATTTGGTGCTTTTAGAAGTATTCTAGCCCCACTATATATATATATATATATATATATATATATATATATATATATATATATATATATATATATATAGGGATAATTGCCTATATACTCTTCATGCGTTTGGAAATATCCGATTTACCCCTATTTTTTTTTCTTTCTAAAATGACCCTCATATGTTCCATCGTTATTCCATAATACCCCGCAGCTATCCTCTGTTAGCTTAACTCGGGTTAAATATAGGTTAAATATATACTAGAGTTAAAACCTATATAAAATACCTATTTTACTCCTACCTTATTATTCTAATCCCTTAAGTTATCCTTTTCTCTCCCAACTTGATCGCCGACTCCTCCGCCTCCACCTCGCAGCTCCTTCGCCCCACCTCGCCTCATCTCCTCCTAGACCACCACCACTTCCCACACCTCCACCTCCAACACCACCCCTCTCGTCATCCTCTTCCTGCCCGCTCTCGTCGTCGTCTTGCTCCGCCGTCCTCGACTCCTTCCTATCCCTCCGCGATGCCGTCCTCTCCGGCGCTTTGGGGCGACCTCTTCCGCCCACGGTCCCTCCCCACGCGCGTCCGCCGCCGACCCTCTATCCTCTCGAAGCGCAAGCTCGTCGCGCCCTCCTCTCCTTCCCCCAGGCCCTTCCCTTCCAAGACCGCTTTTCAAGAGCTCCTCCTCCGCCGCTCTCGTCGTCGTCGTCATCCTCCTCCACCGCCTTGGCCGTGCGCAGGAACAAGAGGGCCGCAAAGATGATCCGTCTCGCCCGAGGCCGTCCACGTGCCGTCCACCCAAGGCCATCCGCGTGCCGGGAGCAAGAGGCGTGGTGTTGCGCGCGGAGGAGCAACGGATGTGCGCGGTCCACGAGGCTTTGTTTGGCCTCGTGGATCGGATGACGAGAGGTCCACGGTGGACCTCCCTCTCATTATATATATATATATATATATATATATATATATATATATATATATATATATATATATATATATATATATATATATATATATATATATATATATATATATATATATATATATATATAGTTTTGCTAGAATACTATCGGTAGTAAACGAGCCATTTTACTACCGATTTGTTTTCGATGATAGAGCTTCAAATTGACGATCGAACCGTTGAACATGATCTATACCTATTTGAAGTGTTTAGAAATTAAATTTCAAATCTTTTCGACATCATTTGCCTAATGATCAAAGGATTTCAAAATTTGTAATTTTAATGGTCGAGAAGAGGCATTTTCTCGTTTAATGGCGTAAAGATATTCAAATCAATTAAATTTTTGTTAGAAAATTCTTTAAACTATTTAAAACAAGATCTATACTCTTGATCTTGATTACAAGACTCCTACCATCATTTTTTAAGAATATTTATTTTCAATTCATTTTTGTGTTCGCTTGATGGATAAGAGAACAATATCGAAAATTAATGAAATTTGATTTCTAAGCACTTCAAGTGGTATAGATCATGTTCAACGGTGCCGATCATCAATTTGGAGACTCCATCATCGAAAACAAATCGGTAGTAAAACGGTCGTTTACTACCGATAGTATTCTAGTTCAACTATATATATATATATATATATATATATATATATATATATATATATAGAGAGAGAGAGAGAGAGAGAGAGAGAGAGAGAGAGAGAGAGAGTGTCTTTGTCTTTGGTATGCTTAGTGCTTAGTCGTTTCGATCGATGTAGACTTGATGATCTAGATGTATTTGAAGTACGTAGAAAATAAATTTTGTGAATTTTCGATATCATTTGTCTAGTGATCGAAGGGGCTCAAAATCAATAATTTTAATGGTAGTGGTGAGCAGTTGCAAGCTTAACGGTATAGAAATATCCAAATCACATAAAATTTTGATAGAAAATTCTTTATACCATATAAAACAAGATCAATAACTTTGATCTAAAATTTTAATGTCATATCATCATATTTTGTAAGATTTTTATTTCAGTTGATTTTGAGTCACTTTGATCACTAGGCAAATGATATCGAAAAATTGCAAAATTTATTCTCTAGATACTTCAAATACTATAGATCAAGTCTAACGGAGCCGATTGTCGATTCAAAAGCCCGAATATCAAAAACAAAGTGGAAGTACGAAACCCTATGTGCTTCCATAAGCATCATAGTCGCACTATATATATATATATATATATATATATATATATATATATATATATATATATATATATATATATATATATGATATATATATTTATAAATATTTATTCATATAGTATTTTATTTTTATATAGAAATATTATTATATAATATTTTTATTTATAAATTTATAATTATTTATTAATATTTTTAAATATATAACTCTTATATATTATTAATAATTGTTTATTATAATTTTATTTTTTATTTAATCTATATATAAATATTATAATAATAATATATAGTATAACACCGAATTTTTAAAAATTATATATAAAAACTATATTAGATCTCGAATTTTTAATTAGTGAACATATAATATCCGTATAAATCACGTATCCGAATAACTGTCGAATCCGTTTATTTTTAGCCGTATTTTTCAACAAATTTTAAAAATAAAAGACAATTTTTATCCGAATTATATCCGTACCGAATTTTTTCCGAATCCAAATTAACTAACTATGCCTCCAGCCACCAAGGTTAGTTTAGCTGCAATCGATCTCATCCGTTCATCTGCTCACTTCCGACGCTTAATTAATTAATTGATATTTGAAAGGCAAATAAGAAAAGTATTTGTTATATGAAGGGTATATAAGAAAAGTTAGTTATGATACAAAGATATATTGGAATGAGCAAAATGGTAATTTTTCAGAGACAACGACAGCTCACTAACGGAACTTAACTCCTGAGATATATTAAAAGGACTTGGAACATAAGAAGGGTATTTTCAATATTAGCTTTCTAAGAGGGGTAAATAAGAAAATCGAAAACTTTTCAAGAATATATAGGCAATTGCCCCTAATTTTTTAATTGATGTTATTAAATATCAAGAGGAAAACACTTAGCTTTTGATTTTGCTGAATATGGGCAAGACTAAAATTACGATATATATGTGTTTTGTTGTACTATAATTTATCAAAATAAAAATATTAAGTGCTCATTTGACATTATTTACATTTTTTAAAAATTATTTTTCCCTTAGCTACATAATTGTCTTTTAATTTTATTTTTTTGTTTTGTGTTTTGGTGGCGTGACTCTTGCCTTGATTGAAGGAATCAAGTGGGGACTCAAAATGGTGGTTGAACCTATAAAAATAGGAAAATGATGGTTGAACCTATTGAAAGGGGAAAAGGCTTTTATTATAAGATTCGTATTGTAACGATCATGCAGCTAATACTAATAATTTGTTGGGCTCAAATTAATGCTAAAGTAAAATAATTAGTTATAGTATAATGGTCACACATAAGATTCTCATACTCTTTCATATTATTCGACGCAGGACTATTGAAGTATCGTATATTTCCTCCATTTTAGGTCTCGACACTATCGTCGATCCAGTCACACACATTAGACCATAATCATCCGGCAATGTGAGACCTATCTCACACTTTCGGACTATATGAGGCCAGCCTCACACTTTAGACTGATGAATAAGCTCTAATACCAATAGTCACGATCCGATCTAATAATGCTAATAACTAGTTGAACATAAACCACCGACTCAAAAATACTTAAATCCAGTAATTAGTTACGGTGTGCCCACGTAAGTCCTTAACTCACGTACTCTTACATTATCCGATACGGTATTGTGGTGTAACCCATGCTACGTAGAAATATTTCGAATCAAGATTATCATGCCATATAAGCTAGCAAAAAATTCAATTCATACGAAAATCCTGATCCAATATCCTTATTTGTATATAAAATAATTACAACAAATTAAATTTTTTTTAAAAAAAATTCCGAAAGAGAGCTAATTATAAGGGTGTGTTCCCCAAAGGGAGAGCTATGCACATCAATTTCTTATGTTTTGTTGTACCTAATCATGATGGCACATCAATTACAATCCCATGCTTCTTACTCTCTCTTTTTTTTTCTGCATGCTTCCGAAACGTACGGGGGTAGTTGCTACAAGAACGAAGTTACTCAATTAGTTTGTCATTATCATGAAGGGTCAAGTGACTTGGAAATTAATTAAATTCCTTAAAATTAAATTAAATTTGTACCATTTGGTAGATACACACACATGCATATATATATATATATATATATATATATATATATATATATATATATATATATATATATATATATATATATATATATAGGGCGTGTTTGGTTAGACTAAACTGGCACCGTGATGGGGTGGTGACCTTCGACCGAACGCAGATTTTGACATCAGATAGTTGGGAGACGAAGTTGCGAGCGCTGATCGTAACGTTGAACCTCTTGCTGTCCGTACAAAATGGCAGTAGTAGTTTGCTGGAGTCTGGTTGTTATATTATTGATAACACGAAGCTTCAAAAGTGCTAAATAAGCTATTTTTACGGTGTATTTTTCAAATTGACGATTGGGCTTTATTAGACTCGATTTATACTATTGAAAATATTAGAAAAATTAAATTTTATAATTTTTCAATATCGTCTATCTATTGATTAAGTAATTTAGCTAAAAATGAATGGCCGAAATAAAAATCTCATAAAAACTTATGAGTACGAGGGCAATCGTACTCATAATATAGTGTATATATATATATATATATATATATATATATATATATATATATATATATAGAGAGAGAGAGAGAGAGAGAGAGAGAGAGAGAGAGAGAGATAGAGTGTGTAACGACTCAGCTCACTAGCAACAATAACTCGTTGGGCCAAACCATCGACACAAAATGCTTAAACCCAGTTATTATTACTAGTGTCTAAGTCTCTTATAAACCCAACAACAATTTCATTCCCATCCGATGTGGGACTATTGGGGTGTCACGGAGAGAGAGAGAGAGTTAGGGTGATATACTATCGGTAGCACAGAGCTCTCCGTATTATCAAATTGTTTTCAATGATGCGGCATTCAAATCGACGATCGGCTCCGTTAAACTTGATCTACACAATTAAAAGTATTGGGTACTAAATTTCATTATTTTTCGATATTATTTGACTAGTGATCAAAGGTGTCAAAATTGATAATTTTAATGATTAATGTGATGCGTTTGTAAATTTAATGGAAGATCAATTCAAATCTGATGAAATTTTTGTAGAAATTTTTTTCCACTCTCTAGAGTAAGATCAAGACCTCGATTTTAAATTCAAGTCTTTTATCATCATTTTTTATTATATTTTTATTTTCAGTTAATTTTTAGATTACTCGTTTGATAAATAAATAATGTCGAAAAATTATAAAATGTAGTTTCCAACTACTTTCAATAGTGTAAATCAAGTTTAACGGAGCATAGTCTCAATTTGAAAACCACATCATTAGAAACAACTCCGGTAGCACGGAGGTCTCCGTACTACCTATCGTATACCAGCCTAGCTAGCTCTATATATATATATATATATATATATATATATATATATATATAGTTGAGCTAGAATAGTACTCTCAAAAGCACCAACTCCTTGGTGCTTTTGAGTTTCTAGCCCTTGGATCTACTTTTTGTTTACTAATACCCCTTGGATCAAACACTATTCCACCTACCACCACCTACCACCATCATCTCAACCCTACATCTCTCCATCCAATGGTTAAAAACTCACAAGCACCATCTCTTTAATACTTTTGAGAGTATTCTAGCTCAACTCTATATATATATATATATATATATAGAGAGAGAGAGAGAGAGAGTTGAGCTAGAATACTCCCAAGATGGTGCTTTTGACTTTTTAACCATTGGATGAAGAGATGTAGAGTTGAGATGATGATGGTAGGTGGTGATAGGTGGAATAGTGTTTGATTCAAAGTGTATTAGTAATTAAGGAGTAGATCCAAGAGTTAGAAACTTAGAAGCACCAAGGGATTGGAGTTTTTTAAAATATTTTAGCTCAATTATATATATATATATATATATATATATATATATAGAGAGAGAGAGAGAGAGAGAGAGAGAGAGAGAGAGAGAGAGAGACACTACTATCGGTATACATCTACACTATGAAGAGTATTTGAAAATTAAATTTCATAAATTTTCGACGTCATTTACCTATCAAACGAGTAGTCTAAAATTAAACGACTGAAAATAAAAATCTTCTAAAAAATGATGATAAAAAACTTGAATTTAAGATCAGAGGTACCGATCTTATTAAAAATAGTGAAAAGAATTTTTCTATAAAAATTTTATCAAATTTGGATTGTTTTACACCGTTAAATTCACAAACGCATCACATCCACCATTAAAATTATCAATTTTGAGACCTTTTGATCACTAGTCAAATGATGTCGAAAAATTATGAAATTTAGTTTCGAAGTACTTTTAATAGTGTAGATCAAGTCTAATGGAGTCGATCGTCGTTTTGAAACCTGCATCATTGAAAACAACTTGATAGCACGGAGATCTCCGTGCTACCGATAGTATACCAGCCCAGCTATAGATATATGGGTCCAGCTACTATACTATTATGAGTACGATTGCCCTCGTACTCATAAGTTGTTTTCGATAATAGAGCTTCCAAATTGACAAACCACATCGTTAAACGTTATTTATAGCATTTAAAACTTCTAGAAATCAAATTTTATAATTTTTCCGACATCATTTACCTTACGTTCAAGAGATTACAAATTTGACAATTTTTAACGGCCGATATGGGATACTTGCTAATTTAACGGTGTAAAAGAATCGAAATTTGTTGAAGTTTTTATAGAAAATTTTATTCACTATCTAGATAAAGATCAATAACTCTTCTTGAATTGAAGAATCCGATCATCCTTTTTTAGGACGTCGTTCGATTTTGACCGTTCATTTTATGCCTGCTTGATGAAACTTTATTATGATTTCGAAAATTTACGAAATTTATTTTCTAGAAGTTTCAAATACTCTAAATTATATTTAACGGAGTGGATCGTCAATTCGGAAGCTCCATCATCGAAAACAACTTATAAGTACGAGACTCCAATACTCATAATAGTATAGTAGCCGTGGCCTATATATATATATATAGAATTAGGTGGAATACTATTAGTAAAACGCCCTTTTTACTACCAAGTTTTTAACCCTCGGATGAAAATTTGTAGGATCAGGATGATATTAGGTAGTTAGCGTTGAGTGGTCCCCCTAGGGTTGAGTGGTCCCCAATGGATTATAGTATTTAATCCAATGATTAGAAATAATGATAAGAGCTGATCCAAAGGTTAAAAAACTGGTAGCAACAATGGGATTTTATTACTAATAGTAGCCAGTCAACTCTATATATATATATATATATATATATATATATATATATATATATTCTACTATACTATTATGAGTACGATCGCTCTCGTACTCATAAGTCGTTTTCAATGATAGAGCTTCCGAATCGACGATCCATATCATTAAACGTTATTTACAGCATTTAAAATATTTAGAAATCAAATTTTATAATTTTTCGACATCATTTACCTTACAGTCTAGAGGTCCCAAATTTGATAATTTTTAATGGCCGGTATGAGATACTTGCTAGTTTAATGATGTAAAAGAATCAAAATTTGTTGAATTTTTGATAGAAAATTATATTCACTACCTAGGTAAAGATAAAAAACTCCGATCTTGAATTGAAGGATCTGATCATTCCTTTTTAGGACATCGTTCAATTTTGACCGTTCATTTTATGCCCGCTTGATGGACTTTATTATGATTTCAAAAATTTACGAAATTTATTTTATAGAAGTTTCAAATACTCTAAATCATATTTAACGGAGTGGACGTCGATTCGAAAGCTCTATCAACGAAAACAACTTACGAGTACGAGAGCTCTAATATTCATAATATATAGTATATATATATCATTGTCATCTTTAAGGGCCCGAGTGGCCCACTTTTAGGCAAGAATAAGTACTTGTGTTTGCATTACTATTGCCTTTCGTTGACTACTTGTAGAGACCTGAAAATTCCATACTAATCATTTCTTAACTAAGTGTCGGGACAAGTCTAGGTTGCGTGGGCGCGAATGGACGCCTAACGGGCCCCCGGGGAACACGAGAGCGATGTACTTGAGAGATCGAGGCTGCAGTTTTGAGTTAGCCGTAGTAATTGGTTGCTATCTGGCTGGATTGATGGCTATCTTGTACAAAATGGGATTTGTTTGATAGAGCACACGTTTCTTTTCGCTTGACTTTTTGAGCCACTTTGTCCCCCTCTCACTTTAGCCCATGCCTTCTTATACCGGAGAGAGAGAGAGGAGGCTTCTTCTTCTTCTTCTTCTTCGTTCTTTGGAGGAGTGAGAGAGAGAGGAAGCTCGAGAAAGCTTGAGCTTCGTCGGACGCGCCGACGCGTGGTTTCCGCGGGTTTCCGACGACGAGACGCTGCGAGGGTGCTAGGCGCGCATGCGAGATCACTGTCCTCGACACAGCGACGGGCGTGGGGTGTTTTCTGAGGTGAGTTGACCCTCGACAACCCTCCGTTTACCTCGAAGTTCCATGATTTTCGAGTTGCTGCCGCTGCTGTGGACTGCAGCGTCGACGTTTAGTGTTTTGACTCGTGCTCTGTGTAGGAGACTCGGAATCCGGCGAAATCTGCGGCGTTGGATCCGTGACTTCCAGACGATTCCAGCGACACCTTACTTGCCGGATTTGGATCAGGTTTGCCCTGTCGGAACCCATGATTACTGAGCCGCTGTTTTTCGGAAAATTCTGAAGTGCTGAATTGCTGTTTTCCAGCGTCGACCGTCGGCACTTTGGCTGATTCTCCGCGCAGAGTGGTCGGATCGCGTCAAGACTTGCGCCGTTGGATTCCTGACTGCGAGGCGAAGATTTCGACACCAAAATCGCTGAATTTGGACAAGGTTAGCTTAGTTAACTTTAAGCTTTCCTCAGCCGCAGTTTTTCGGACAGAATTCGCGAACTTAAGCGTTTCGGGTTGCTTCTTCGCAGCGGAGGACCTCGGCACTTATCGGATCAGCGGAGGTGACCGAGGAGGACCTTTGACCCTTCCTCGCTGCCTGGGATTCGCTTCAGAGGTGGGTTTACATCGGATTTCAGCCTAAGTGCAATAGTCGACATGTATAGTAGTATGTTCATGATAGCCGTAGCTCGAATTCATGGAATTGCATATTGAATATCTGAATTTGGAGCATGCTTAGCGATTAATATTTTATACTTGTTGGACTTGGATTTGACTTAGGAGAAAATCCCGAATTGATCGTCATTATATACATTGCCGGATTTAGCTCTAGGAGCCGTATTTTCGCGGTATCGTCGCGGGTTTCGGGCGATGGATACTTGGGGTAGTGTATACTGTTACGGGGTGTCGGGCGCCGTCGGACCAGACGGTGGGCCGAAAGTCTGCATTACAGTTACTTGGGTTTGGCCGGTGAGGGCTGATTGAGCTCGACGAGCTACGGCATACTCGGTTGGGTAGCTCCCCGAGTGCGCTCGGAGTTTGGGCTTGTGCTTTCGCGTTGGTGTCGGGTAGTGCGGGTGGGACTTGCTCTCCACCGAGGCTTGGAGTGGGGGTAGCTGTATAGTCACAACCGGGCACGGGACGGGTGTGTTCACAGTCCCAGGGACGGGTGGGTTCACAGTCCCCTTGCAGATTGGGTCTGGTTGTTTGGAGTCTGTAGGGGTAGTTTTGAGCTTGATAGCTTAGTGACTTGTAGCTGTAGAGAGTTCCAGCTTTCTTTTCTTCTATCTTGCTTACCCTGTAGACTTAGTGGGTGGACCGATGTTGTTTAGGGCGGCACCCACTGAGGACTACTTGTTTCATAGTAGTTCTCACGCCCTCTTTCTTCCACCGTTGTTGCAGGGCCTTCTGTCGCGGCTGCTGCTCCGTCTGAGTCGGACCGCGGGAAGGGCGTGGCGAGCTAGAGCCTACCCTTCGAGTGCAGTGCTAGAGGACTTCCGCTGCAGGTAGTGACAGTTTTTGGTTTTCCACTTTTGTACATACGTCGAACTCGCCGAGCGAGTAGCGTTGTATCTGATTACTTGTATGTATATAAAGTTTGTTTTTCCCTACCTGGGTGTTTATATTTTATTTCAGCTCTATGCTACTGGTTGTGGCATTGTATGTTATTACAGGTACAGCTACGCTTCGTATACAAAAGAAATTCTTTTGTATACGGCGGGTTTGTCGGCGTGCCCGGTGAATATACAACCCGGGGCGTGACACTACTAGCTAGTATGAAATGCTATTCCATACTAATCATTTCTTAACTAACCTTTTTGGAATGTTAGGTACCAAACAAAATTATACCCTAATAAAGTAAATTTAAATCGAGGCTGCTTTTAGCCGTAGTAATTGTTTTGTCTGGCTGGAGCTTCAGTAAAAAATTCTTGTGGAAATTAAGTTGTTTGATAGAGCACGAAAAAAAAAATTACGTTTCTTTTCGTTTCTACTGTTCAAGAGTTCATTTCAAATTACTTTATTAACATCAATTAGTACTTGTATCAATCAAAACTTATAAGTTTTAAGCCCTAATTAAAACCTAACTCTTGATGCAACATCACTTACTTCTGGACCATAGGATCGATAGGATTTAAGAACAAATATTTTTAAGTATTTACAAACTAATATTTTCCAAATTAAGTACAAAGTACAAAGACCACAGGAACTATATATCCGTATACTCAAACCATGCATATATAATAGAGAGAAAGCACTTACTGAGTTCATACTCCTCCCTCATTCTTTCTCTTCTTGATGCTCATCTGGAAGAAGTGCTTTGGCTAAAAGCATTATATAAACAAGGTTATATAATTTAGCTTCACCTTTCATGTGCCCTCTTCTTGTTTCCTTGCTTTCCATTTATATATATATATATATATATATATAGACACATATATATACATATGTAGGTTATTACTTGTATCTTGGGCAGGTAATATAATTAAAGAGGAGATTGTAATAAGCTTTGGAATATTTGTCCATCCATGGACACAGTGCTTCCACCAACTTCTCTCTGCAACCATCATGATCAGGATGCATTAACATCTGATGAACTCTCCATGCAACAAAGCCTGCTATTTTCAGATAGTCTCGAGGTACATATATATGCTCCTAATTTGCTTTCAATAACTATATGATGATTCATTTCATGGGGTTTGGGAGAGCTGAATATATATACATGCCTTTGCCTTTTCCTTTTGATCTTTTCTGAAGCATTTCAGTTACTGCAGAACACTATGAAAATGGCAGTTTTGTTTTTATTTTTGTTTTTGTTTTTGTTTTTTGGGGCAATTGCTTATATACTCCTGAAAAGTTCCCGACTTTCCGATTTACCCCTCTTAAAAGGCTATTATTGAAAATACTCTTACTACGTTCCAACCTATTTCTAATATACCCCTAGAGTTAAAATCTGTTAATTAACTTTGTTATCTTTGTAAAATTACTATTTTGCCCTTTCAAATATACCCTTCCACTATCACTGTCTTTCTTATTTGCCCTTAAAGTTAGGGGCACAAAATATATTTTGACTTTTGGTCTTTTCTAATATACTCCTCTACCGTCGTCAACATTTCTTATTTGCCATAGGCTAAGGGCAAAATTGGCATTTTAATTTTTTTTAACTGTGGTAGATATTTAAATCACGTTTAACTCAAGTCAACTTAACAGGAGATAACTGTAGGGGTATTTTGCAATAACGGTGGAACATATAGAGGGTATTTTAGAAAGAAAAAAAAGATAGGAATAAATCGGATATTTTTAAACGTACGAGAAGTATATAGATAATTATCCCTTGTTTTTTTGTTGACATGCCTGTATGCAACTGGTCACTATGGCAGGCAAATGAGCGAGCCGGCTCGTGTTCGACTCGCGTTCGGCTCGATATTCGGCTCGCTCGAGCTCGGCTCGAATTAATTTCAAACCAAGCTTGAGCCTAAATTTAGGTTCGAAATTAATTTCAAGCCAAACTTGAGTATTACCGGGCTCGCTCGAATTAGGCTCGAAAAGCTCGAAAGCTCGATATATATATAACCAATCACTTACTATTAGGTATTCGGTTCTTGGATGAAGAGATATGCAATTAGAATGATAGATATCTCCTAGGATCGGGTAATAGAAATGATCAAAGGTGTAAATCTAACGGCACAAAATTCGATAGCACTAAGCATTTGGTACTATCGATAATATAGTAGCCGGACTTTATCTCTCTCTATATATAGTCTGGCTATTATACTATCTATAGTACCAATCATTTCATACTATAGAGTTTTCCGCCTTAAATCTACATATTTATAGAGCGTCCGGCTATTTATACTATCGATAGTACCAAGTGTTTGGTGTTATCGAGTTTTCTGCCGTTAAATCTATCCTTTTGGCTATTATCATCCGTTAGATCGTACTATTCAACTTGCCACCTCCTCAACCCTAGGGGGCTACTATCATCCTGCCCGCATATTCCTTCATTCAAGGACCGAAACCTAATAGTAAGCAGTTGATACTATTAATAGTATAGTAGCCTAATTCTATATATATAGGTTAGGGCTATTATACTCTTATAAGTATCGACTCCTTTATACTCATAAATTTTCGATCGTTGGATGCGCAATTAGGATGATAGTGATTCCCTAGAATTGAATGGATGGTTAGTTGAATAGTATGATTTACGGATGGAAATGGTCAAAAGTATAGATCTAACGATCGAAAACTTATGAGTATAAAGAGATCTATACTAATAATAGTATAGTAACTGAACTCTCTCTCTATATAATTATATGTAATACATATTTTAATTATATAAAATAATATATATTATGTATTTTAATTATATGTATATAGAATTTAGATAGATGGGCGGATAAAACTAAACCAACAAAATTCTACTCTAATTGCTCTCTCTATTTCTTTTTCACTCGCTCCTAAAGTCACTTTTCCTAATTTTTTTAATATTATAATATTGTATTTCATGCATTTATTTTGTATATTGGACTATTAGGTTTTTTTTATATCAAATTTTAGATAATATTTTATGAAAATTAAACTGTAAATTGCATGATGTCAAGAATTTTAGGCGGCTCGTTTAGGGCTCGAGCTCGCTCGGCCAGCTCGCTCGGCTCGAAGTTAGGCTCGCTCGAGCTCAGCTCGAATTAATTTCAAGCCGAGCTTGAGCCTAACTTTAGGCTCGAAATTAATTTCAAGCCAAGCTTGAGCTGAGGTAAGCTCGCTCGAGCTCGTTTCCACCCCTACTGGTCACACATTTGTTCACGATTTAAGTCGGATTTGACCCTGTGATTAGTAGCCCTTGGATAGCTGTACTAATCAACTATATATTATGGCAATGTTGATGTGGGTTTGAGATCTATGAAAGAATCTCTTTATATGGATTCAGTAATATTTGGCTAAACACTGACCGTCCCTAACGCAAGTGACAAGGGCTTGTTAATTGGTATCTAAGATTTAAAGTTCGAAATCTAATTATTTCATATTTTTAATTAAATTTATTTCTTAAAAAAAATAAAACGGGTAGCATTCTTTCTTCGTAATTTTACCGGAAAAAAAAAAAAACATTGGTCAAACTCATGATCAGAGCAATACTTTGTAGTACATAAACATGCTTGTGTTATTTTTAATAATGGGACATCCGATTCGGTGATTGATTTTGTTAAACATGATTCACGCTATTAGAACTATATATGCAAACCAAAATTTATAATTTTTTGACTTCATTTGCCTAGTAAATGAATAGTCTTAAAATGAACGTCTAAAAATAAAAATTCTACAAAAAATAGTAATAAAAAATTCAAATTTCAAATCAAAAGTATTGTTCTTGTTATTGATGTTAAATAGAATTTTCTATTAAAGTTTCATATAATTTGGATTGTTCTATACTGTTGGACTTGAAGCCTTGCATATTGATCGTTAAAATAGCCATTTTTTAGATCTTTTGATCACTTAGTAAATGATGTTGAAAAATTATAAAATTTGATTTCTAAATAGCTTCAATAGCTTAAATTATGTCTAATGAAGCCGATCGTCGAATCAGATGTCGTAACATCAAAAATAACTTATAAGTATGGAGACCTCCGTATTTTCGAAACCATAGGAGATGTACTATATATATAGTCCGGTTACTATACTCTTATGAGTACGATCTCCCTCGTACTTATAAGTTATTTTTTATGATAGAGCTTATGAATCGACGATCCATACCGTTGAACGTTATCTAGAGCATTTAAAACTTCTAAAAATCAAAATTTATAATTTTTCAATATCATTTACCTTACGATCAAAAACTTACAAAATTAACAATTTTTAACGGTCGGTATGAAATACATGTTAGTTTAACGGTGTAAAAGAATCGGAATAGATTGAATTTTTGATAGAAAATTCTATTCACTACCTAGATAAAGTTCAATAACTCCAATCTTACATTGAAGGATCCGATTATCCATTTTTAGAATGTCGTTCAATTTTGACCGTTCATTTTATACCCGCTTGATGGACATTATAATGATTTCGAAAAATTATGAAATTTATTTTTTGGAACTTTCAAATACTCTAGATCATGTTTAACGGTGTGGATCGTCGATTCGAAAGCCCAACATCAAAAATAATTTATGAGTATGAAGGGCTCTATACTCGTAAGAGTATAGTAGCCCTACTCTCTCTCTCTCTCTCTCTCTCTCTCTCTATATATATATATATATATATATATATATATATATATATATATATATATATATATATATATATATATATGTTTTCGACTCTTGGATTAAGGAATGTGCGATTGGGATGATACGAGTTTCCTAGGGTTAAGTGGGTGGTTGGTTGAATAGTATGATCTAACGTATGAACATGATCAAAGGGATAGATCTAATTGTGGAAAACTTATAAATACCAAGTGTTTTGTAATTTTAAAAGCATCATAGCCGGATTATATATATATATACGTATCGCAGCTATACTCAGATATATATAGAGGATAGATACTTTAGTTAGATCATACTAGATCGATCCCTGTAATTATGGATGGGGAGATGTAAGGCTAACCTTTGTATTAATATTATTATCCTGTGGGGACCACTCAATCTTAGGGGTACTACTCAACCTAGGGGAGACCGCAATCATCCTAATCGTACAATTCTTAATATATATATATATATATATATATATATATATATATATATATATATATATTCCTTTGTCACTGTTAAGTAAATAAAATTGGACAAATATTTTTTCTTTTATGTGGAGAGAAGTCATGTTTGAGCAGAGTCTTCATTTATGAGTGAATCACACCAATCCTTATTAACCTAAAAGCTATGTTTTTTACCATTAGATTTATCCCTTTGATCATTTATACCCGTTAGATCATACTATTCAACCAACTACCCATTCCACAAGGGACGTCCCACATTATCTTAACCGCACATCCCTTAATCTAATAGCCGAAAATATACAAGCACCAATAACTTTTTACGTTTAAAAACATAGGAGCTCAATTCTATGTGTGTGTGTGTGTGTGTGTGTGTATATAGAGAGAGAGAGAGAGAGAGAGAGAGAGAGAGAGAGAGTATAGCTATTATATTTTTATGAGTATGATTGCTTTCGTATTCATTAGTTATTTTCGATAATAGAGCTTCCGAATTGACGATCAATGCGGTTAAGCATTTTTTTAGAGCATTTAAAACTTTTAAAAATCAAATTTTATAATTTTTTAACATCATTTATTTTACAATCAAAAAATCTCAAAATTGACAAATTTTTATGGCCGGTATAAGATATTTGCTAGTTAAACAATGTAACAGAATCAAAATCGGTTAAACTTTTGATAGAAAATTATATTCACTATTTAGATAAAGATCAATAACTCCGATCTTAAATTGAAGGATCCGATCATCCATTTTTAAGACATCATTCAATTTTGACAGTGCATTTATACCCGCATAATGGACTTTATTATGATTTTGAAAAATTATAAAATTTATTTTCTAAAAGTTTTAAATATTTTAGATTATATTAACCGGTGTGGGTCGTAGATTCGAAATCTCAATCATTAAAAATAATTTATGCGTACAAAGGGTCTATACTTATAAGAGTATAGTAGCCCTACTTCTCTCTCTCTCTCGCTCTCTCTCTCTCTCTCTATATATATATATATATATATATATATATATATATATATATATATATATATATATATATATTCCTTTTTGTCACTGTTAAGTAAATAAAATTGGACAAAATATTTTTCTTTTTTACGTGGAGAGAAGTGTTTACGACGAGTCTTCATTTAAACCTAAAAGCTATGTTTTTTGATTGCAGGAGTTGAAGAACCTGCGGTCGCAGCTATACTCAGCAGCAGAGTATTTCGAATTATCTTACTGTGAAAACAGAGAGAAATCAATGCATGTGTTTATTTTAAATTACTACATTTTATTTCTACCAAAAGAAATAGAATTAAGGTAAAAATGTATGAAGAACCCCTCACTTTAGGCCACATTGAAATAGGACCCTGAACCCTTTATTAGTTTTCACAATTTGTTTTGATCCAAATTGCCTTGAGCTGAATAGCTTCATTAGCTGTCGATCGATAATAATTTGCAAAATTCACTGATAAATTTAACAAAATCTCCAATTAAATTGATTGCAACAAGTTAAATCAATTAGGCATCAATCAGAAAGATCAAGGTTCAATTAGTGTGCCTATTTAGAAATGGCATATGGTTAAAGGGGTCTCACATGTTTACCTAGAAACTTGGTTATTTTTTCCCTCTTGTATTGAACTTCTTATGGTTTGTCTCATGTAGAATGCTCAAAAATTTGAAAGATTACACAATTACTGCACTTCTTAGCACTGTAGACCACCTGGGCTCAATATCACACAAGATAGATGATCTTCTCGACGAAAAAATCGACGATGTTTCGCGACTGGATTTTCAAGTATCTTGCATTGAACAGGTAATTTCAGTTTCAGAAAATATGTATCTAGGTCACTGACTTTTAAGACAACTCTAAAAAAGTTCTCATCTTTAAGAAGAATCTAAGAATAGTCCATCAGTTTCAAGTGATGAAAAAGGATGTGTAATATGCAACAACTGTCATTAAACATTCTTTAACTTCTGATGGAAAACTGAAAACTCATGGATTTAATACAAAAAGGATGCGAACTTAAAAAGTTTTTGAAAAATTATCTGAAATGTCAGAGACATGGAGAATCTAATTTTCGACTTGTTTGCGTAACTGAAACCATAATCCTAAATGGTGCCAACAACAGAGAATGCAAATTTGCCGAGAACTAGTCGGTCGCGAAGGTCGTTTGCAGTAATCTCTTGCCATCGAAGCTCCAAAGTACAACAAGCATTACATCTTACCAGGTAACTTCTATATCTCTCAAACTGCTCAACCACAAAAAAAGAAAAAAGAAAAGAAAAGAAGGCATATTTAGTTGTAATTAACATTTCATCTACATTCATTAGGTAGTAATGCGCTTGAATCCGAAAAACATACGGTAGCAAAGTGCCTACCACAAGAGTCTTGGACTGGTATTGTCTCATCATATCCTTCAATCTCATACATGAAGTGCATAAAAACTTGTAAAGCTGTAACTAGTGCTTACTAATTTGCTCAATGTACCAGCAAGATTTCAACCAATTAGTAGGCAACATTCATTCAGGTACACATTTTTCATTATTTTCGATTTCACAAGGCTGAATATGTAGCAAATATGTCTCGATCCGTCGAGGCATTTCGTGTTTTACTCGTGCATTCACGCAGGAAGATGTGTTTTCCGTCTCCTTCGCCTCCGATTCAGCGGTCACGCTCCCTGTCGCCTTCTCGGAGACCGCATTTTCCGTCATCGTCGCAGCGAATCGGCGACTCCTTTAGACGCACCGGTTTAGGTAGTTATTTCAACTTAGCAAAACGTCAATAAGCCATCATTCTCATTATCTTTTTATGAAACGCAGATAAAGGAGCGATGTCTCCGTTACCAACTACTTCGAATCCAATCACATATACTGCTTCGCTACCGTGTATGCCGACGGTTCTCAACCCATCGAGCATTACTAGATGGGTATGTCAATTTAAGTTAATGGTTTCACATAATACTACATTTTTCCAGCAAGGATATATGCTTGCCATAGTTTCCAAGCAAAAAACAATCGAAAAGAGTTCGAAATTCTTTGTTTTTGTACACAAATGCATGCAGTATTCGATGGACACGCAAAATTCAGCGGCAATGCGCCTTCGAGGAGAAAGGAATAATCAAAAGGAGATGGATAGAAGTGCAAACAAGGGCAGAAGCTTCCTCAAGTTGTTGCTTACACGGCGGAGATCAAGAGAGAATGAATCATTGTACAGTTACTTGAATGAGTACTAAGAAAGAGGAACCCGTGAAGCTGATCTGCGGAAGTTCAATGGAATGTTTGTGCCTGGCCTTGTCACAGTATGTTTCGAACTTCTGACTCGCAAGAAGATATTCTGTAAAATAAGTAACAATTTGATCTTTCAACAAAATGTGGGCCTTATTGTATCACTGTGATGGCCAGAATGCATATAACAGTGCTTCCGCAAACCTCGGACATAAAATCTACTCCTTCAATAATACACTGTAATGGCCAGAATGCATATAACAGTGATTAAGAAAATCAAACTGATACTGACCGTCCCTAGCGCAAGTGGCAAAGGACTTGATGGTTGGTATTCGAGATCCGAGTTCGAATCCTAGTTGATTCACATTTTCAGCTAAGCTTATTTCTAAATGAAATAAACGAAGCGGGTAGCGTGCTACCTATCTCTCAAAAAAAAGAAAATCAAACTGATACTGACCGTCCCTAGAGCAAGTGGCAAAAGGCTTGGTGGTTGGTACCAGTGACCCAAGTTCGAATCCTAATTTTTTTTTTGAGAGATACATAACACGCTACCCGCTTCGTTTATTTTATTTAGAAATAAACTTAGCTAAAAATATGAATCAACTAGGATTCGAACTCGGGTCTCGGATACCAACTACCAAGCCTTTTGCCACTTGCTCTAGAGACGGTCGGTAAGTTCGAATCCTAGTTGATTCACATTTCTAGCTAAGTTTATTTCTAAATAAAAAAAAAAAAACAAAAAAAAAAAAAAAAAAAAAAAAAATCAAACTGATCGATGTTGTTATTTAAGGCCCCTGGTCTGAGACGATGCACGTTGTTTGGCATAAATCCCCAACAAAAGAATCCGAGTCACGTTAGTACTTCGAGACCTCAGATTTAGTATTCGGACCAGTCAGCATTCCCAATTGATCAAAAAGAATGAGAAGTGGAATTTGCTCAAGAAGTTAATTCAGAAATAAAAATAAAAATCTCATTAAAAAATGATGACAAAATACTTAAATTTAAGATCAGGGAGATAATGATGATCAAACTCTAAATAGTGAAAAAAAATTTCTATAAGAAATTTCATCAGATTTGAATTGTTTTATATCATTAAATTAACAAACGCATCACATATACCCTTAAAATTGTAAATTTTGAGACTTTTTTATCGCTATCCAAATGATATCGAAAAATTATGAAATTTAGTTTTAAATACTTTTAATAGTGTAGATTAAGTTTAACGGAGCCGATCATCAATTTGAAAGCCGTATTATTAAAAACAATTTGGTAGCATCCATGCTACCGATAGTATACCAATAACCTAGTTCTATAATTTATTATTCTTATGGTTTGCCCTTATTCCTTTCTTATCTTTCTTATATTTTTACTGTATCAGTTACTGCTTCTTTTTTAGTTTTTTTATTTTATTTTTATTCTTTTTTGTTTTTTCACTTTTTATTTATTTATTTATTTTTTTTCATAGCTGTTGTTACTTGTTACTTGTTTTAGTATTCGCTCGGGTGCTTTCACTAGTAACCCATTAAATCCGATTTTTCATCACAGGTGGAAGTAAAGAGAACAAGGCATCGACGCCCCTTCACTTTCCCATTCTACCCTTTCAAACCCTCTTTGAATCGAACGATTAAAATAAAAAAAGGGAAAAAAAAAAAAGAAAAAAAAAAAAAACTGTTGTGCATAGATGTTGCTATTTTTAGGGCGTGTTTAGTTCGCTGCTTTCACTCGAAATCGGAATTGATGAATTTGTTTATAATTGTTTGGTACATAGAAGTTCCATTTCGATTCCGATTCTTGAGTATAATGGAAATTTTTCAATCATCTCTTTTTTCAATCCGGTCTAAAATATCGGATTGAAAGTTGAATCCGGACAGAATTGATATTTATTCGAATTAAATTTACTTTTTCAATTTTTATAATTAAAATATGAGTTTAAATTTAAAAATTAAATTTTTTATTTTAAATTTTAATTTGAAATTGAATTAAAAATTAAATTTTTAATTTATATGAAGTTTTATTAAAATTTTATTTATAACTTAAATTAAATTTATGGATTCAAATTAAAATTTAAATTGTAACTTTAAGTTTGAATTTGAATAAATCGAAATTTAGTTTTATATTTCAAATTACCAACTCAACTTTAAAGTTTAATTTTTTAAAAAAAAAAATAGATTTAAAATTTTGACATTATTTCAAAATTTTGATGTAAATTTTTAATATTTAATTTTTAATTTGAATTTAAATTAATATATTATAAAGATAAAATTAGTATATTATTCTAATTATGTTTTTTTTATTACCTGAAGCAAACACTGACAATGAAAATAATTTATTCCGATTTTGATTCAGGTAATGAACTAAACAGAATTAGGTAATGAGTCATTCTGATTCTGTTTCCACCTTATTTCGATTCTTATTCTGATTCCAATTCCTACTTCAAACCAAACACATCTTTATATTATCATAGAGTTCACACTAAGTTGATTTATTTGTCAAGTTTTCCTTAGCTTCTTTCATATCTTAAAATATTTCATGTAAAATATTTGGTCTAATCGACTGTTTCTAATGCACGTGATAAAGGACTTGATAGTTGGTATTCGAGGTTTTAAGTTCGAATCCTAATTGATTCACATCACATTTTCAGCTAAGTTTATTTTTAATTAAAATAAACGAAGTGGGTAGCATACTACTTTCATGTAATTGTGAAGTTTGAAAGCTTTAAAATGGGAAGGATCTGAAAAAGTGTTCCTCGGAGTGGATTCGATTTGTCTGAGCTTAAAATAAAATATGCCATTAACAAACTTCTGTTTTGCATTGTTCGAGCTTATGACTTATTTTATTTACATCTGGTTTCAGAATATGTTATAGAAAAGCAGATGTTTTGGAAATCGAACAAAATTGCGGTGTTCTTTTGATTGCTTCTTCTGTTGAGTATTCTTAATTACGGCTATTATGTCATATTGGCGGAGCAAAACTTTACAAGTGGCACAGTGTTCAGGGCCTCCAATTCGAATCATTGATTCACATCTCTAGCTAAATTTATTTTTAAAGAAATAAACGAAACGGGTAGCATACTACATATCTCTCTAAAAAAAAAATAAATAAATAAAAAATAAAAAAAAAATAAAATGAAACACTTTTATAATTCTTTTAAAGCTGTAGACTGTCAGGATTCAATAGAAGTAACATGAAAATTTTTGGAGGACTAAACCAAGCAGACTTCTATATATCTGGAGCTCTAAACCATCAGTTGGGAACTGTTACTTTTATTAAAGATGCCAAGAAGTCGGCACTATTTCATCCTAAATGCATTTTCTGTTGAAAAATCTTTGTGATTTTTTATTACAATATTCTTTAAAAATAATTCGAAAGTTTAATTTCAGATGTAGAAAAATTTCGAGAAAAAAAAATAAACAGTACAAGACGAACCTAACAAGCTTCAGATCCAGCAAAAAAAGCTTAGCGAAAATCGGCGGAAAAAATTAATGGCGAGAAAGTAGGAAAAACTTGATAGAAAATAGGGTTTTGCTGTTAGGTATGTGTGGGTTCGTAATGAACTCATCCAACCTCCAATATATATAATCAAGGTGAGAATCTTACTTCAACGTGTCAAATCCGTATAGAATAAGATAAGTCTAAGATTATACGAATTATGATTAGAATTAGAATAAAGATAAAACCGAAAAAATAAAAATAAAATACACGCTGGGCTTGTGCCGTCCGTTTAAATCAGAACATGACTGTCATTTTCTCCCAAGCAACTAGCTTGAAAATAAATGAATATATATATATACCAACAACACTCTATTAGTTTCCAATATAAGACTAAACCTTACATATGAAAATTTTAGTTGAGCTTCCAAGCAAGACTCATTAATAATTATTGGGTTCCCCAAAAGGCCTAACAAATTTTAAATCACTAAAAATCCAATAAAATCCAACATTTTCTAGTTTGCAATCATATATTCATATCCAGTGTGAACATAGGGTTTGATAAATAGAAATGCAGAGGCTTGAACAAACACATATGTAAAAACTGATAGCATTTCAATAGAAACTCCAACAGGATGAAGGTTAAGATTTTATTAGCTGATTCACATATGAATGAATGCTTGTAGTTTCGGCCGTTAATTTTTTTTTTTTTTTTTTGAGAGATAGATAGCACGCTATTCGCTTCGTTTATTTCGTTAAGAAATAAACTTAGCTAGAAATGTGAATCAACTAGGATTTGAACTCGGGTCTCAGATACTAACCACCAAGCCCTTTGCCACTTGCTCTAGGGACGGTCTGTTCGGCCGTTAATTTTTGTTCGTATGTATGGGGTGGGAAGGATCTAGTGCCGACCTAAGGATATTGAGATGGTGTCTTGAAAGTGGGGGTTTCTACAGTTCCTCATGGTTAGTTATTCAAATTTGATATACTTATTGAAATTATTAATTCTACGCAACAATTAATATTATATTTATTTTTGGCTATTGTTAAGAAAATACTACTTAGTTGGTTCGGGATATGCAAATACTAATAAGTATCTCATACCTTACAGAGGAAAGCGTTATCGGTAGAGCAATTCGATGGTAATGCAGATGCTTGTAGACATCGAAGTCCTCAAGATCTATATAACTATCGACACGGACAAATAAGGAATGTTGCCGAGAAAGCATTTGGTTTCTTAAAAAAAAAAAAGAATCAAAATCCTTCGGCAAGCTTCTCCATGTCCGTACTGTTACGGATTTTATGTTGGCATATTTCGTGAAGTGAGTCCGGAGTCTTGAAGGTTTAAAGAAGAAAAGACGAAGATCAAAGACTCGCAGACTCGAAACGTAAATCCACAATGCTCGGTAAGTTCAAATACTATTGGTGATGATTTATAAACATTTGAAAGTGTTTGGATGACTTAGAACGGTTTTAAATGAGATAACTGGACAAATCTGAAACTTTCAAGGTTCAGGGACGGGTCCCTAGCTGTGAGGACGGGTCCCTGGCTGTGAGGACCGGTCCCCGATATGAGAGACGGGTTCCCCTACCTTGTATTTTCTGTCGCGCAGAAAAGGACCGGTCCCTGACTCTGAGGACCGGTCCTCAATGACGGAATTTGTTCCAAAATTATATTTTTCGAATCCTAGTCTATTTCTAAGTCTTCTAAACCTATAAATAAGATGTAGGGGTGTTTCTAAAATATAACTAAGCATAGAATATCTTCTTGAAATCCTAGAAACTTGTTGGGTGATTTCTTTCTTTCTTCAACAACAAGTTTCTATCGGATCAATTCTCGAAACCCTAATTTCTCGTTCTTAATAGAGAATTGATTCGGCTATTGCTTAGAAACATCATCTACGGTTCTTTAATGATTGTCTAAACTATAAATCATCACCGATCGTATTGTTCTTGCTCCGGACGGAGTGCGCTCGTGGATTCGAGTGGGCGTCATGAATTCGACGTGATCAAGGCTTCGTGGATTCGAAGTGGAGGCGTTTCGTGGATTCGGGACGTGGTGTTCGTGGACTCGGACGTGGACAACGTGGCGGCGTGCGCGGAGATTCATAGGAGGTTAAGAGAGGTTAAGTCCGTGAAGTCGGTAATCACATTGTAATCTTTTCTTTTAGTGGATTGTTATTCGCGTGTTGGTCCCGTGGATTTTTTACTTCGAGTTGGAGTTTTCCCACGTTAAATCTCGGTGTGTTTTTATTTTCCGCATTTACTTTTTATTGCATCGAGATTTGTGGTTTTTGGTCGATACACCTATTCACCCCATCTAGGTGTTGGATAAGGTGCTAGATACAATCTAGATAGATCCTTGGGGCATCCCCGTAACTCACACGTACAAAGTGCAATTTTGCATTGCTATGATATTTTGTATAATATATATAATTTTATTAGGAGAAATCAAGAGACTGATAAGTGTTTTAACATGGAAATGGATCCATTTCCAATTGATGATGATGGAATTTAGTAGGTCCAGGTGAATCTTGACGAGGCGAGGCCCATATATATATATATATATAAAGGGTTCTACTTACTATACTATTATGAAGATACAATCGCTCTCGTATTCATAAATCGTTTCGATGATAGAGCTTCCAAATCGACGATCCATATCGTTGAACGTTATTTACAACAAAGAAAATTTCTAGAAATCAAATTTTATAATTTTTTGACATTAATTACCTTACGATCAAAAGGTCACAAATTTGACAATTTTTAACGGCCGGTATGGAATACTTGCTAGTTTAACGGTGTAAAAGAATCAAAATTTATTGAATTTTTGATAGAAAATTCTATTCACTACATAGATAAAGATCAATAACTCCGATCTTGAATTGAAGGATCCGATCATCCTTTTTTAGAACGTCATTCGATTTTGACCATTCATTTTATGCCCGCTTGATGGACTTTATTATGATTTCGAAAATTTACGAAATTTATTTTCTAGAAGTTTCAAATACTCTAGAAAATATTTAACGGTATGGATCGTCGATTCGGAAGCTCTATCATCGAAAACAACTTAAAATGGGTACGAGGACTTCAATACTCATAATAGTATATATAGCCTATATATATATATATATATATATATATATATATATATATATATATATAGAGTTGAGTTGAGCTAGAATACTTTTGGAAGTATTCCCCAATGGTGCTATTAGGTTTTTAGCCATTGGATCTACTCCTCGATTATTAATAGCTCTTGGATCAAACACTATTCCACCCACCACCACCTACCACCATCATTTCAAACACTATTCCACCTACCACCATCATCTCAACCTCACATCTTTCTATCCAATGGCTAAAACTCAATAGACCACCCCAATGATGCTATTGAAAGTATTCTAGCTCAACTATATATATATATATATATATATATATATATATATATATATATATATATATAGGCTATAGATACTCTTCTCTTAGAAGTATACACCCATTTATACTTATAAATTTTTGGTCTTGGATGTGCGATTAGGATGATAGTTGTCCCCTAGGATTGAGTGGTCCCTTGGAAAGGAAATGATCAAAATAACATATCTAACATTCGAAAACTTATGAGTATAAATGGGCCGATACTCATAACAATATAGTAGTCGAACTCTCTATATATATAATTATATATAATATATACTTTAATTATATAAAATAATATATATTATGAAATAATATATATTATGTATTTTAATTATATGTATATAGAATTTAGATTATTAGACCCATAAAATCAAACCAGCAAAATTCTACTCTAATTGCTCTCTCTCTATTTTATTTACTCGATAAGTAGCTTTCCCTAATTTTTTTAATATTATAATATCGTATTTCATACATTCATTTTGTATGTTGAACTATTAGACATTTTTTATATCAAATTTTAGATAATGTTTTATAAAAATTAAATTATAGATTACACGATGTCAATAATTTCAAGCAGCTCGTTTAGGGCTCGAGCTCGTCCGACTCAAAGTTAGGCTCGCTCGAGCTCGGCTTGAAATGCTCGGCTCGAATTAATTTCAAGCCGAGCTTGAGCCTAAATTTAGGCTCGAAATTAATTTCAAGCCAAGCTTGAGCTAAGGTAAGCTCGCTCGAGCTCGGCTCGTTTCCACCCCTATCCTTAGATAGTGATGCCCCAATTTGTAAATTCAAATCGAATGCTGGTACAGCACATTGCTCTTATATTTCTGAATTAATCTTTATTTTTGTAAATTATATCAACCATCCAATTAAAATTAATCTGATATATTAGTATAGGAGTAAAATATTACGAAAGGAGTAATGCTGTATTAGTATAGTAGTAAAATATTATTGTTAATTTGTGGATGATTCTATTTCTCACCAACTGTTGTAATTGAAACTGTAGCCAATTTGAATATGGTTCCAACTATAATATTTGGACCTTCTTGTGTAGTTGCAACTGTAGCAGTTGGACTTAACTGTACTAAACCAAACACAAAAATTGAGATTGCACGCATTTGCAACTACACTACAGTTACAAATACATGCAACCAAGCAGTCCCTTACTTCAACAGATGGAGTTAAATATATCAAACAAAACATCGAATTTGTATTTGCATGTAGTTACAACTACTGTGCAGTTGCAACTATATGCAACCAAACGATCCCTAAATCACTAATGTCAAGATATTTTTAAATGTTAAAAACCTATACTATCAATCATACCAAAAAAAAAAAAAAAAAATCCGTGCGGGATAAGTTATTTGTGAGTAACTTTATTTTGACTTTTAAACAAGACCTAAATGCATTTGCAATGCTTAAGGCCTGCTGCATCAAGTTTTTTTTTATGATTTATAGATACTTCTTTTTTTTTTGTATAATTTATGAGTTCTATTTCGGTCCAATGCTAGATTTGTCAGAGTTATATATTAGTGAAAGGGCATTCAATCTGAGAGATAATTTGTTGCACGATAATTTGTCGCAAAAATAAATAAATAAAAATTGCAAGCATGCATAACCTGCGTTTGTAAACATCTTTTCGTTAAAGTGATTGAATTAAGATTTAGCGTGAAAAAACACCTAATCAAGCTGAACCGAATCAAAACGGAATCGAAAATTTAGATTTTTTTTTAACAAATCAGTTTAACTCCGACTCACAGTATTTCAAAAATCAAAATTTAAAAAAAAAATAATTTCCCATTTATTTTTTTTTTTCAAAATCTGATTAACTGAACTAGACCAATTTGATTCATGTATATACAATTTTTTCAATCGAAAACGAAGCCCCTTCCAATCTAGGATTACATAATGGCTTCCCTCTCCTCTCGCATCTGCCCCACTCCCAGCCCTGCAACTAGACCCGGAAATCTCGACCTATATCCGCAGTGTTGGCGGGTTATCCGTAAATTTACGAATATGAATACCAACTTTCAACCTAAAAAATTACTAATAATAAAACAGGATGGATATTCATTAAGCTGTGGGAATTTAGAATAACTTTTATATATATATTGTATGTTATATAAGAGCAAAAAAACTTATATATATATTTTAATATTTTATATAATGAGTTATGTTACGCTTTTAAAATTTATATATATGTTTTGTATTTAAAAAATATAAGAGAAAAAAAAAATTGCGCATAACTTGTATACCCGCCCATTGGACCTACTCGCTGACAAGTATGGATAAAGATATTAGCTACCCAAATTTTACTGATGCCCAAATAACCTTCGGACACAATAACATGCCCGCGAATTACCTAATCCGCCAATTTGCCAAGTCTACCTGTAGCTTTGAACCCGCTTGTAGCAGTAAGCGGCTCAAGGTAGAGCTGATTTTTGAGACCAGTTCAAATTTTGAACAAATCAATTTTAACTGGTTAAAATCGGTTCCGAACAAAAAATTTGAAATCGATCAGATAACCAATTCTACGATTGGATAAAAATTTTTTTGAGAGAGATAGGTAGCACGCTAATCGATTCGTTCATTTCATTTAGAAATAAACTTAGCTACAAATGTGAATCAACGGGATTCGAACTTGGATCTCGGATACCAACCAATGCCCTTTGCCAGCATTGGGGACGGTCGGTACGGTTGGATAAAGTTGCAACCCAACAACAACAAAGAAAAAAACAACAAAATCCCAACAACAACCAAAGGAAAAAAAAAAAAAAAAATCCATCTACTTCGTGCAGCTCTAAATTTATGTTGTATATACAGAATTTCAAACGATTTTATATTAAAACCGCATCACCACCCTTGTAGAAAACCTCTTTAAAAAATTAAATTTATTTTATCAATCCAACGTCAAATCTATAAGATAGAAATATAAATAATATAAATGTGTTATTTAAGTTAGACTTAAATCTATAGGGTAGATACATCTTATTATTTCATTTCAATTACATTGGATATGAAGAGAATATAATTTGATATTTATTTTAATTCTAAACAAAATGAAACACCAATGAGCAGCAACAAAAGGTGCTCAATCCATACAAAACAACGGCCAAAATGGCTTTTGAGACTACATTGACATTGCAACTGCAACCATCTTTAAAGAGAAAATAAAAGTAAAAAAAATAATAGTAGTAGTAGTTTAAAAAAAAAAAGAAGCAAAAAACATGACAACAATGGGCTAACTCTTGTTGACCGTATATTTTTTCATTTTCATTGTCATAGTACTTTTGTGACATGTCATGTTTAACCTGATGTATTAAAAGGTCCTAGAGTGAATCCAAAGCCTACTTATTTTTCCCTCTAAACAGCATATAGGCAAGAGAAATTTTATATAGACAAGATCGAAATGATGAGTAAAAGAACGAGAGAGAGGCCGGAAAAAGAGATGTTGATCGCGCCGTGACAAAAATACTTATCTAACATAAGGAGGGTCTGCGAAGGCCCACTTGATTATCTGCTCGTACTGAGCCGCAGCACTGTCCCATGTGAAATCTCTCGACATCGCTCGTTTCATTAATCCCTCCCATGATGACTTGTGCTCCTTAAATGTGAGAATCGCCAACCTCAGTGCCTGCAAAATGCAGAATAATCATTAAAGAAACAATCACTAATTCGCTACTACAAACAATCACAAAGTGATGAAGGAGCCAAACAAAAAATCAAAAATCAAAAATCAATTAGTTTGACGCTGAGGGGAATATAACTTAATTTGAGGAACTTCATAGAAATTGATCTTAAAAATGCAAAATTAATAATGTAAAGCATGGTAGGCGACGAACCCTTGTTGGTAAGGAACTACAGAAGCGAAAAAGCATTGTAACAAAGATATTATATGGACCGCATAAAAGTAAATATGGACTAAAAAAGGCTGTCTTAAAAACGGATGCTGAGAAATGTTGGATGTTTCGAGTGATATAATAGACTCCAACAAACAAAAGAGGTGATGATCGCCATGCTCGTTACTACCAGCCAGAGCTATGGCACTTCATACACACGTTTATATGCAGTATCCAATGTTTGCAGCTTCAGAGTCAGTGTGATGTTGCATGCAAATGAACCATGCGCCACCAAGGAAAACCAAACGAATGACATAGCAATCAAATTGCATTTTTCGTACCTCTTACCTGCATATCAACTTGATACCCAATTTAGAAAACAAAAAAACCAACCTCCCATGAAAAAAGTAAATATGTAACACCCCAATTGTCCTACATCGAATAAAAAATGAATTTTGATTGGAAATATATAAGGCCTTGTACCCTAATAATAATAATAATTATTGGACTTAAGTATTTTGGACCGGTGGTTTGAACCCAACGAGTTATTATTGCTTTAGCAGTCGAATCATTACAAAATATTCACAAGAATAAAATCAACATGCCTAATGCATATAATAAACTACATGACAGAAAATCTCTGGATATTTTTGCATTTATCAATTGGCTCCTCTTACGCAAAAGTTTACGATTAACCCCCTCAATATGTATATAATTTGTCATTTAACCCCTTTCTTGCATGTTTCGTTTGTCTTCCCTACAAAGGCAGACTATAACAATTACTAAATGTGACCGACCGTCCCTAGAGCAAGTGGCAAAGGGCTTGGTGGTTGGTATCCGTGACCCTAGTTCGAATCCCAGTTGATTCACATTTCTGGCTAAGTTTATTTCTAAATGAAATAAACGAAGCGGGTAGCGTGCTACCTATCTCTCAAAAAAATAAAAAATAAAAAACAATTACTAAATGTGAAAATTGCACTAGTACCCACTTTGGTCCTTATTCTAACTTTATCGACAAAGAGATTATGAACAATAAGTCAACATTTTCTGACAAGAAACTAGGGATCAAAAAGTTCCCTTCCACCCGAAGAAAATATCTATAGTTAAAATGAGCTATACTCCTAAAAAGTTTAGACCTTATTTGGTATCATTGCCGTTTTTGTTTTTCTAAACACTAATTCTATGTAACTTGATATAGCAGTTGAAAACCTTCTTCGGATTTTTCATTAGCTTGAAACGTAATCTGGCCAAGTGATTGATGACAACTTTTAAAAAAAATTTGGAAGCACAAAAAAAGTTGTTTTCAAATTTTTGTTTTTGTTGTCAAACAAACACCTTGGATGCCAGAATTGCAAGCAATCCACCATCCCCTCATGCACTATTTCATGTAGAAATTTTATTTAAAAAATTAAAAAAGAGGCAACGATGCTAAACAAGACTTTACCATCTGTTTATTTACATAGTAACCTCTAATTTGTGCCTTTAGTGCACGTGGGTACAAAAATCGCTTACCGGCATTTAGATCATTTTCTTTCATCAGTAAAATCAGAATTAGATGGCAAAATAAGCCAATTTGACATATCTATAGAAGTGTAGGGGGCATTAAGTTCACTTTAGAAAAACAGGGTGCAAAGTGAAACTTTGGATAAAAGTTCTATGGCTATAATGCAACAAACCCAACTCTAAATACCTATTATAAAAGTTCTATGGCTATAATGCAACTAACCCAACTCTAAATACCTATTATACCCTTTTGGAGGGATGAAACTATTGCTTCCCTCATCCCTCTAACTTCGATCTCTTTTTTGTTGGAGGCTAAGCATTTTGGCCAATGTACATACGTCTTTATCTTATAAGGAAAGACTTCAAAGCTCTACGCTGGGATAATATTCCCTTTTTTTTAGCAAAAGCTAGCACGTTACTTGCTTCATTTATTGGGTAAATAAACTTAGCTACAGAGGTGAGGCAACACGGCCCCAGGAGCAGAAATAAGAAAAAAGGAAAAAATGAAAAGTAGCTAAGAGAATGTAAATAAAAACATCAAAAACACAAAGAGGCAAAATAAGAAAGACTAAACTAAGGTCCAAGAGTGCGTCAAGTACGAGATCGAAGCTTTTTTCACTGTCTCACCAAGCACTTGATTTTCACCAATGCACAAGTAGGTTCCAGGTTAAGTTCCTATAGATCACATAGTTTCTCCTTAACCTGATTACTAACCAATTTGTTGCTATCAAGTACATGTTCTTTGAATTTTCTTCAAAGGGTCCTAATGTCTCCGACTGGCTCCTGCTTGCCTATTCCTCTTGGATCATCACCTAAATATATCTTCTAAAGACACTTCTCGTGAAAAGGTGATTGACCATCTCGCAAACCTCCCATAAAACACAAAATGGGTCCCCTACCCATCCTCTCTTGAGAAGGTTGTCCACTGTGGGTACTCTATTCTTAAACACAAGACAGAAGAAAATCTTTACTTTAATAAGTACCCTGAGTCTCCAAATTCTCTTTGAGGAGGTGTCTCTTAAACCCTCATCAATGAGCACCAAATAAACAAACCTGACCAAAAGCTACCACTTGCATTCCAACACCAGAGAATCCTATCAGACCTATTTTCTACTCTGAAAGTAGAAAGTCAATCTTTAAATTCACGAATTCTAGTGGCATTGCCTTGATCAGACGCAGCGAACCCCATCAAAATTTCCTCCACCTCCATCCTCTATTAGCGAAGCACTCATTGACGTTAATCTCTTTCAACACCACCATTATGTGAATTTCCAAAAAGTCAAACCGCAGTGCAGTTTCACCATACCACCTATCTGCCCAGGTCAACAATCTTTATTTGCTAAAGAGTAGCTCACACCACATTTAAATACTTCCCTCTGTTTAAAAACATTTTTCCACCATTATGAGCAAGGCCTAAACGATTTTCCCTCCTTGATATGCTTCCTTTTGTTATAGTACAATGTTTTTAGGAGATTATTCTATTGTAGATCTGGAACTGTAAAGAGCCTCCGCCATTATTTCATTAAAAGAGCATCATTCATCGTGGCCGTTTCACCCTCCTTCCTTACTTCTACAGACACTTTTTCAGGCTACCAAGTATTCCCCACCTTTTGTGTCCGAGCCGCATTCCCAAAAGTAACCCCTCCTTATTGACTCAATGCGTCTAATTACCCATATCGACGCCTTAAAGGTTGAGAAGAAGTGAAAGGGAGGTTGTAAAGGATGAATTGACCAACATCGGCTGTCCTCCCCACAAGAGAAGTTTCGTCTACCAACCGCTTATTCTCCTTTGTACTTTGTCGATAATTCCTAAGCAGTTCTCCTTCTTAGGTGCTTTATTTGTCAGCGGTAGGCTCAACTGCTCAAGTATCTAGTTGGAAACTTTCCCGCCCTACACTCCAGAATGTTAGCTAGCCTTCTCACTCTGCCACTTCTATATCCAACATAGAAAATGCTTGATTGTCTTTCCTAACGTAAGCCCCAAAGCCCATTCAAATAAACTCTACAGAAATTTTAGATTTGGAACGAACTTCTTTTTTTCCTTGCATAAGAAAATGGTATCATTTGCATACTGGATAAGTATCACTCGGCTATTTCATTTGGCCCAAACCCCTCAAAAAAATTATTTCTAGTCATTGTTTCCGTCATCCTGGCCAAACACTTCGCACGTCCAATCCCTCCGCCTCCCTTTCCGAAAACGATAAGAGATGGGGAGTCCTCACATGCACCAAAAGTTCGCCCATCAAGTATACAAAGTCCTTCAACCTAAAGTCCTCGGCCTCAACGTCATCTCTTAATGAAAATAGTAACCCAGGCGCCTCTTTATCACTTTCTCGGACTATGACCACCCCAAAACACATCAAAAAAGTAAACTTAGGTTTTGGCCCTCCCTTGCGCCTTTTTTTTCCACCCGCAGTTGCCAGACCCTTTAGCCGACTCACCCTGGCTCAACCCAGATGGTTGGATGCAGGCAGCTTCTCCTTGGGATACACACTCAAACTAACTGATCGGACCATGGCCTGTTCGGTGTTGGCCTTGTCCTTTCTAACCGCTGCCACCCCCTCTGGCAATACTCCTCTCCTTCTTTGCTTTACCGAACTCTCCGATCGGTTGTCCCGCTTTTTATTATCCGCCCCACCTTCATTCCCTCCATCTCTATCGCCCCCACTTTGAATGAACTTTCGTTTATCTCACAAGTGCATGACCCTCTGATTGGGGTGTCCTTCTAATTGGGTCCACCTGGCAATAGTTGTGGTGATGCGTTCTGCACAGGTTGAACTCCCACCAATCCTATACAATTCAAACTGCTTTCATCTTTTTCGTTTCAACGTAAGGTATTATCATCTCTATCTCCTCTCTGTATTGGCTCTTTCCTAAATCCAAAGTAAGTTGCTTTCTCTCTACTTGAGTGTTCCCAACAAACAGTTAATGCCCAGCCAACCTCACCCACCCATGCCACTCTCTTAATGACTTTTTTCAACTTCTTGCTCTTCTTACCGACTACTCTAGGCAGAGCAAAGTTCACCACTTTTCTTTTAACGGCAACAAGTTACGTGACCCCTTCGTCACCTAAGTAGAGTTTAAGCTTTTGGAAGCACTCATCAATATCCGGTTCTAGGGAAGCGTTGCAGCTCTCTATGCTGCTAAACTGCCTCATTCTTCAAAGCTTCACACAGTTGGGTTCGCTCGCTTCTCCTCACATTCATCCTTCATCTCAATTTCAATTTGGTGTGGCTCAATTCATTATTATAGCTTAGTTTAGTTTTGCCATGCATACCTACACTTTGCTATGCATACCTACACTTCTCCAAAAAAGGGTGTACTGGAAAACCATCTTTAAAAGAGAAAGATAGGTGAGAATGGGAATTAAGAAAAAGAATATAAACCCCTCCAGTAGATCCTAGAAATTCTAGCAACAAACCCAACACCACCAGCTTTACTCTTTGGAAGCTTTATAACAACCCAAACTACTCACTCTACCTCAATGATTTCCCCCAACATCATTCCCATCCTTTTGTAGCATTTTGTCGAACATTTCACAAGCGATAGACGGGGTCTACTCAGAGCATAGGTTCTCTAACCACGAACTCCTCCAGGACCTTATTTGGAGTGGCGACATGGCGTTCAAAGGGGGCACTGCCACCACAGGGCGCCTCTTTCCCGTCTGCAAGCCCTACAACGTGCCTTTCCTTCTCAGCCTCCCACACTCTAGTAACCGCATTGCGGTGGAGCTCTACGCCGAGTCACCACGCAGCCTCGTGTCACTTGACGAGCCCGTCCTCGACAGCTTGGCCAACTCTAGAGAACTAGCAATGTCCGGTGTTCTTTCTTCTCCCAAACGATTACACTTTGAAGTCTGCGACAGTGACAGAGGCACGAGCGTCGTGCGACGTGGCTGAGGCAGCGGCGATGGCTATGGCAATGGCAAAGGTGGTGCTCACCAATGAGGGGGTGCACGAAGCCGGTAAGGGCAGTGCACGTGCTGCAGAGAGAGCGCACGTGCTGCAGAGAGAGCGCACGTGCCTCTTCGTGTGTGACGCAAACGCAATTCCGCTAGGATAATACTCTAATTCCAACTAATTGCATAGTGTACACTATACAATCGGTCTAGAGAGGCACTGATGCACCATGTTTTGAAAGAAGAATTAAAGAAGCGCGATAAGTGAAAAACTATTGAAAGAGTAGCAATCAAAAAAATTATAAGCGGGTTTCTAGCATTTAGCCTTGTATATGTGATAATCTCTAAGAAAAAAAGCCAGGTAAATAAATAATATATAGCAGTTTTCTACTCTAAGGCAAATAACTCTATGTTAAATGTCTCAGTGATGTTTTCCTTCAACTGTATAATAAGAAATGAGCTTACCCATAACATGCTCTCCTTTGTCAGTGGTGAGAAGGCCCACCTATATATAACCAATTAATATTATTAGTAAAGCTATCTGGTCACAAATTTTCATCTTGAGTGAAAACATGCACGAGAAAGGGGCGGGAAGAGAGAGAGAGAGAGAGATATGCAGAACAGACTTGAACCTATGTTGATTGGATTAAACTGATTTAGTTCATCATTTTTTAAAACTTAGATTAGATTACTTGAGCATATCTTTTAGTTAGTTAAATGAGGATTTTGTAGTTATCCTCTAATTTAGTTTTATATGTATTTATTTTTAGATTTTATTGTTAGGATTTTATCTAAAAGTTGTTAGGAAAGTTGTTAATTTGGTAGAGATTTTATTGTTAGGATTTTGGTAAAGGTTGATAAATTTTTCCACTCCTAAGGATCATACATTAACGTAGGGCTCTGATACCAAATCGATGTAGGACAGATATAGGGTCCTACGTTTTTAGAGGGCTCTAAAATATAATTTATGATTTTGAAAGAGTTTTGAAAATTTGAAAGTTTTTGAAATACCTTTTTAGAAATTTTCATAATAAAAAAAAAAAAAAATAAAAGAAATAGAAAATTTAAAAAAAAAAAAAAAGAAGATAAAATAGAAAAGATAATCAGGACTCACTCCTGAACCGAACTCACTTCGGGACTGGACTCACTCCAGGGCGACGCATTTGCGAAGGAAAAAAGACACCATTGCCTAAGCATTTGTCTTCATTATAAATTCATAAATTCATCTTCATTGATTCTTTATCGTCCAATGTATAGAATATTTAAAGAGTTTTTCCTAACAGTGATAAGCTCAAAACAAAATCCTAACAATAAAATTTCTACCAAATTAACAACTTTCCTAACCACTTTTAGATAAAATCCTGACAATAAAATCTAAAAATAAATACATATAAAACTAAATTAGAGGATAACAACAAAATCCTCATTTAACTAACTAAAAGGTATGATCAACTAATCTAATCTAAGTTTTAAAAAATGATGAACTAAATCAGTTTAATCCAATCAACATAGGTTCACGTCTGCTCGCATCGAGAGACCACGCCAAAAACTTAGAATCAAATAAATCTAAATTATTAGTTCATCTTTAACCCGTAAACAGTTCTTTGACAATATAAATATAGAAGAAAGGACATACCCTGTACCACTCCCTCTACCGTTATCAGCGAAAGGATCAAAATTTACCACCGTATCCTGAAAGAAATATATAAAACATGCAAAAAATGAAGACAAAAATCTCGCAACGTTACAGGTAAGTGAATTTTGTTTTTTGCTATATCCATCATACTCTAAGGCCTCCAGTGCCATGAACAACAGGAATAGTCGCATATTGCATCGCATACAACTGATTCAGACCACAAGGCTCAAATCTAGAGGGCATCAGCAATATGTCGCACCTGCACATTGTAGGGATTAGTAGGCTTGAGAAAATCATCTCATTATTACTATTTCAGTGTAGTATCTCGTACCCAGCTGTTATACGATGAGATATCGGAACATTGAATCCAACCCATCCACGAAACTTCTCCCTGTACATAGACTCTGCTGATCTCATCCATTCTTCAGTTCCTCGGTCCCCTGATCCAAGCATGACCTGCAAAATGAAAATTAGAATAACCATATTGTAAATGTTTGTCATATGCTAGTAATATTAATTACCACTAATTACAAGACATGGATGACGATCATAATTATAGACTGCCCAATTTTATATTTATTTATCTTCTGTTGACAGTATGGAAAAAAGAAAAAAAAAAAGACGAAACACTAGTAGAATTACTTCATTCAATAGCACACAAGTTACATAAA
The DNA here is from genome assembly GCA_025177825.1 of Aechmea fasciata. Classification (NCBI taxonomy): domain Eukaryota; kingdom Viridiplantae; phylum Streptophyta; class Magnoliopsida; order Poales; family Bromeliaceae; genus Aechmea; species Aechmea fasciata. The sequence goes on from CM045933.1 coordinate 4,481,590, forward strand.
GAAATATGAATAAGAGTCTACCAGGGACATCAATAACAACAACAGCCACATGCATAATAGATATTATATTTCCAGTTATCAATTGAAAGCAAAGAATAGCAACCCCATTTTTCAAAGGTGTAGTGCTCTGAACTCGTGTAATCTAAGAATAACTTGCATAGCTAGAGAACTGGTACTTTTGGACATAAGGTAAACGGGGTGTTCATGGAAGTTCATGCATGCATAAAGTTGAAAAACTCACTAATTGTACATCCTCCTGCATAAGCTCCGGTACGACCATAGTAATTAGATCAACACCTTTCTGATAGTCCAACCTTCCAATGAATCCAATCTATGAATCCCAACCAATAAATTAACATGGAGAAAAATAAAAGTAATACAAGTCTAATTTTATTAGTTAGAGACTAAACTAACCAAAGGACATTCAGGCCTGATTGCGAGACCTAATTCCTTTTGCAATGCAGCTTTGCATTGAGCCTAAAACAGGAAAAACCAACATGTGAAGATTACTCTATAAACAATTGAAGCAGTGGAGCCAAAAAAAAAAGGTCTTTTTAAGACAAACAAGAAATACATGCTGAGCCTTTACTACACCTTTCCAGAGAAGTCATCAACCGTATAATGAAAAGGAATGTACTTGTCGGTAGCGGGATTCCAGTCATTAACATCAATACCATTAGTAATTCCTACACACAAAGAAGATAATAAATAGAGTTTCTCATCATTTTTTTAAGCCCGTGGAAGAAATCAACCAATAGAAGTTACCATTTAATACAGCCTTTCTGCTACTTAAAAGCTCATTGAGGCCATGCCCACCTTCAGCAGTCGTTACCTCCCAAGAATAACCCTGAAGAAGGGAAGTTATTTTTTACAACTTAAAAGAAGCTGAATCAACGGATGGAAATATAGCATTATCTACAATATTACCTGACTAACTGTTGCTATCCTATCAGCTGTGACAATTGCACCCTTGAGGATATTTACAGCCTCGCCCTTGTCAAGGGCATGAGTCCTTGCCCATGTGGGAAACACCCATTCAAGAGCGCCGTACCATTCAAGTGGCAATCCCAAGTTTTGATACGTAGTTGCTGGTTCCACCCCCTTTGTGCAGAAAGTGTAAATATATAATAAACCAAAGCCAACAATCCAAAATCATCATCAGTACAAATTAAGGAGTCAGTGTACCTGATGAGCTAGGTTATGTATGACAAGAATGCACCGGGCATCTCTGTAAACACCATGTGGGCGGTATTTTGCACCCAATAGACTAAACCAAAAGACATGCAGTTAACAGCAGGAAAATCACTAGATATCACCATGGGTCCCTAGAAGGAACAAAAATTTTGTGCGGACTTTTCCCAACGTGAGAACTCCCCATCCGCGACCATCACGTAGATGGCATTAATATTAAAATTGAAGGAACGGTGGATGGGGCAGCACGTTGGGGACTGCCCTTGCCATTTTTTTTCCCCCTCTGGAAGACCTAAATTTGTGCAGGTAGAAAATTTGAAGCTCTGACTAGTAACTGAAAAATGATATTATTTTAGATTTCTTTTTTCAGTTGGTCTTGTAGATGCTATGGAAAGTCAAAATTGTTATGAAAAGTCAAAATTGTATATATTATATTCCTATTTAGCTAGCATAGTTTTAGGCATCTTTCCTTAAGAGATCTTTCCATATTAAATATCTTATTATAGAAACATTAATGTATATATATATCTTTGTAATTTATTATTGAATGAATAAAAAAAATTCGTATTCTCTTTGTATTTTCTTCTTCATGGTATCAAAGCCAAACCCAAATTCTAGGGTATAGCGATCCAGTGCTGTCCCTCACCGGATCTCATCGGCGTTGCTCGTTTTATTTCTTTTCTCTACGACTACATACTGCTACAGTCATCGCTACAGTATGGCACTACAGTGTTGCTACAGTACGACTCTACAGTATGGCTACAGTGATGCTACAGTTCATCTCTACGGTGCTGCTACAGTATGGCTACAGTGCTGCTACATGATCGATGCTACTGCTGCAATCTAAGGTTCGTGCATTTAGTTCTTGTTTTGATCCTTAGGTGACATACCTAGGATTGTTTTATTTGCCTCGCAGCGAGGTGTAAAGTGCAACCCTACGAGCTGCTTTGTGACTTGGTCTCGTTGTCCAAGACGTCATGTCTAAAACTGTGTCTGCTAAGAGTGAGCCAAAATCTGTGATTGCCGATGTGATCCCGATAATGACCAAAATCACAGAACACAAACTCAATGGCTCTAACTATCTAGAATGGGGCAAGACAATTCGTGTTTATCTACGAATCATTGATAAGGAAGATCACCTAACTAGCGATCCACCGAACGATGACACAAAGCAAGCTTGGTTGAGAGAAGATGCTCGATTGTTCTTACAACTCAGGAACTCCATTCAAAGTGAGGCAATTAGTCTAATTAATCATTGTGAGTTTGTGAAAGAATTGATGGATTATTTAGATTTTTTATACTCTAGCAAAGGGAACCTCTCCCGCATATATGATGTTTGTAAGGCATTTTACCGATCTGAGAAGCAGGATAGGTCTCTCACAGCCTATTTTATGGACTTCAAACGTGTTTATGAAGAGCTTAATGTTTTGTTACCCTTTAGTACTGATGTAAAAATGCAGCAGGTTCAACGCGAGCAAATTGCGGTTATGAGTTTTCTTCTTTGGTTTACCCCTAGAATTTGAGACAGCTAAATCTCAATTCTTTCTAGCTCTGAGATTTCCTCCTTGCATGATACTTTCACCCGAGTACTTCGTACGGAGACTCCTCAATTTTCTCAATCTACTAATAGCGCGCTTGTGAGTCGCAATAATAATGGACGACATAATAGTAGAGGGGACAATAGAGGAATTACTACCAATAGAGGTAATCACCGTCATGGAGAGACTGCCTCTAATAGAGACTTTGGAGTTGTTTGCTATTACTGTCATGAACCCGGTCATACAAAGCGTACATGTTTGAAACTTCAAAATAAGAACCAACGATCTCATATGGCTAACATGGTAGCCGGGGAGTATACAACCCCATCCCCAGAGAAAACTGTTTTGGTGTCTACTGAAGAATTTGCACAGTTCTCCCAATATCAGGCATCCTCAGAGAAAATTGTTTTGGTGTCTGCTGAAGAATTTGCATAGTTCTCCCAAATCAGGCATCCTTAAAGTCCACCAGTTCCCCTGTCACTGCACTCGCCGAGTCAGGTAAATCCACATCATGTCTTGTGTCTTCCGATTCCAAATGGGTCATTGATTCGGGTGCTACAGACCATATGACAGATAACTCTAGTCTTTTATCTGCCTTTCAGTCTCATATAACATCTTCTCCTGTTACTTTAGCTGATGGATCTACCTCTTGTGTCATAGGTTCTGGCATTGCAAACCCAACGTCATCAATTTCTTTGTCATCTGTTTTATGTTTACCCCAATTTTCTTTCAATTTACTACCTGTTAGTAAACTCACCCGAGCTTTAAATTGTTGTCTCATTTTTTTCCTGATCATTGTTTGTTTCAGGATCTTACGACGAAGCAGATTATTGGTAAAGGACATGAGTCTGGAGATCTCTATATCCTTGACAACCAGGTGTCGAGGTCTCTTGCTTGCTCCAGTAATTTAACTCCTTTTGAGGTCCATTGTCGGTTGGGACATCCTTCGTTATCCACCTTGAAGAAATTGTTTCCCCAGTTTCAGTCTTTGTCCAGCCTAGAGTGTGAGTCATGTCAGTTTGCTAAGGATCATCATTTACCTTCTGTGTCTAAAGTCAATAAACGGGCATCGTCCCCTTTTGAGTTAGTTCATTTTGATATTTGGGGTCCGTGTCCTATTGTTTCCAAATCAGGATTTAAGTACTTCGTTACCTTTGTGGATGATTATTCTCGTGTTACTTGGTTATATTTAATGAAAAATCGTTCAAAACTATTCTCAATTTTTTCTGCCTTTTATACTAAAATCAAAACACAATTTAATGTTTCTGTGTGTGTATTGCGAAGTGACAATACGAAAGAATATTTTTCAAAAAATTTCACAGGTATATGATACAGAATGGCATCCTTCATCAATCATCATGTGTTGACACTCCATCCCAAAATAGAGTTGCTAAAAGAAAAAATCGACATCTCCTTGAGGTAGCTCATGCCCTTTTTTTATAATGAAAGTTCCTAAATATTTTTGGGTTGATGCAGTTTCCACAGCTTGTTTTCTGATTAATCGCACGCCTTCATTTGTCTTGGATGGTGCTATTCCTTATACTGTTTTGTTTCCATCTAAATCTTTATTTCCTATTGAACCTCGTCTTTTTGGTAGTACGTGTTTTGTACGAGATGTTCGTCCACAGGTAACTAAATTGGATCCAAAGTCCCTTAAGTGCGTCTTCATCTCAAAAAAAGATGTATCGGTGCTTCTCTCCTACTCTCGATCGATATTATTGTGTTTGCAGATGTTACATTTTTTTAATCTACTCTATTCTTTCCTCTTTCATCTATTTATGAAAGTCAGGGGTAGGAAGATGATCTCCTTGTTTACACTATCAGACAAGTGTCCAGTCCTGCAACACCTATTCCTGCTCCATCGGCACTTGTTCGACCCCCTATTGTTCATGTCTATTCTCGGAGATTGGCGATTCCTGACTCAGATCCTCCACAAACTTCTTTGTCGGAAGATCCAGTCACTACTATCACCGACCTTGCTTCTGACTCTGATCTTCCCATTGCTCTTTGCAAAGGCAAACGTACGTGTACTTACCCTATTTCATCGTTTGTTTCTTATGACTGCTTGTCATCTTCTTCTCGTTGCTTTATTACCTCTCTGGAGTCAGTTTTTGTTCCTAATCTGTTGTGGAAACTGTCTCATCTTGGCTGGCGTGCTGCAATGGAAGAGGAAATGATGGCTTTAGACGCTAATAGTACTTGGGAACTAGTACCCTTACCTGCCGATAAGCGAGCTATTGGTTGCAAATGGGTATTTACTATGAAAATGAATCCAGATGGTTCTGTAGCTCGCCTAAAAGCCCGCCTTGTTGCCAAAGGCTATGCTCAGACTTATGGGGTTGATTATTCCGACATTTTTTCTCCTGTGGCTAAACTTGCCTCTATTCGCTTATTTATTTCGTTGGCGGCCACCTCTCATTGGGTTTTACACCAGCTGGACATTAAAAATGCTTTTCTCTATGGTGATCTTCAAGAAGAGGTATATATGGAGCAACCACGTGGTTTTGTTGCTCAGGGAGAGTTAGGTTGAGTTTGTAGACTTCGAAAATCTTTATATGGCTTGAAGCAAAGTCCTCGAGCTTGGTTTGGCAGATTCAGTGAAGTAGTTCAGGAGTTTGGCATGAAGAAAAGTAAGTGTGATCATTCTGTGTTTTATAGACATACTGAGACTGGTATAATTCTATTGGTAGTGTATGTGGATGATATTGTCATCACTGGGAATGATCTCAGAATCTCATCTCTCAAGCTTTTTCTTCAAACCCGGTTTCAGACAAAAGACTTGGGGATGTTGAAGTATTTTTTGGGTATTGAAGTTACAAGATGCAAAAGAGGTATCTTTATATCTCAAAGAAAGTATGTACTTGACTTACTAGCAAACAGGAAAATTAGGAGCTAAACCTTGCAGTGCACCAATGGCTCCTAATCTCCAACTTACAGCTAATGATGATGAATTGTTTGAAGACCCAGAGAGGTATAAGAGATTAGTTGGCAAATTGAACTATCTTACATTGACTCGGCCAGATATTGCATACTCCGTCAGTGTGTTAAGTCAGTTTATGTCTTCTCCGACTGTTACTAATTGGGAAGCTTTGGGACAAATTTTGTGTTATCTAAAGGGAGCTCCCGTGGTATCTTGTACAAGAACCATGGACATTCAAATATTGAATGCTTTTCGGATGCGATTGGGCGGGTTCAAAATTGGGTTCAAAGGTTGATAGGAGATCGACTACGATATTGTGTTTTTGTTGGAGGTAACTTGGTGTCGTGGAGAAGTAAGAAGAGTGTTGTCTCCCGTTCTAGTCTTTGAATCGGATTACGGGGCTATGGCACAATACGTGCGCGAAGTAATGTGGATACAACAATTATTAGATGAGGTTGGTCTTAAGAATCCACAACCCATTAAATTATGGTGTGATAATCAAGCTGCTCTCCATATTGCCTCTAATCCTGTATTTCATGAACGAACTAAACATATTGAGATTGATTGTCACTTTATTCGTAAAAAGATACAACAAAAGATTATTTCAACAGGGTATATCAAGACTGGAGACCAGTTGGGGGATATCTTCACAAAAGCTTTGAATGGAGCTCGGGTTGACTACATTTGTAACAAGTTGGACATGATTAATATCTATGCTCCAACTCGAGGGGGAGTGTTATGGAAAGTCAAAATTGTATATATTATGTTCCTGTTTAGCTAGCATAGTTTTATGCATCTTTCCTTAAGAGATCTTTCCTTATTAAATATCTTATTATAGAAACATTCATGTATATATATATATATATATATATATATATATATATATATATATATATATATATATATATAGAGTAGAATTACTATATTATTATGAGTAGTAGAGCCCTACTACTCATAAGTTGTTTTCGATGATAAAGCTTCCGAATCGACGATCCACTCCGTTAAATATGATCTACGTATTTAAAACTTCTAGAAAATAAATTTCATAATTTTTCAAAATCATAATAAAGTCCATCAAATGGGCATAAAATGAACGGCCGAAATCGAACGATGTCCTAAAAATAGATGATCGGATCCTTCAATTTAAGATCGGAGTTATTGATCTTTATCTAGGTAGTGAATAGAATTTTCTATCAAAAATTCAACCTATTTCAATTCTTTTACACCGTTAAACTACCAAGTATCCCATATCGGCCGTTAAAAATTGTCAATTTTGTGAGCTTTTGATCGTAAGGTAAATGATTTCGAAAAATTACGAAATTTATTTTCTAGAAGTTTTAAATACTCTAGATCATATTTAACGGAATGGATCGTCGATTCGGAAGCCCCATCATCGAAAACAACTTATGAGTAGTAGGGCTCTACTACTCATAATAGTATAGTAGCCCTACTCTATATATATATATATATATATATATATATATATATATATATATATATATATATATATATATATATATATATATATATATATATATATATATCTTTGTAATTCATTATTGAATGAATAAGAAGAATTCGTATTCTCTTTGTATTTTCTTCGAGAAAACGCAGGAAATCTTACGCACCATACATACCCCAGTTATTTAGTTCCTCAATTATCAATGTACCATCTGAACCCTATTTCTTATTTTTCACAACTGATTTCTCAAGCTATGATTGGAGGTATACATCTAAAATCTGACAAGTCTAGTAGAATGCACTGAATACTGGTGTTAGCTGGAATTATGAGACTTATTAACAGAATAACCTAAAATATAGAAAATCAGTGATAGGCAGCATGCTTTTAACCTACAGATCCTAGAATAAATAGAACTTGATCGAGTCTAGAATTGAGTCAAACATACGGGGTTATTCATTTGAAAGTGTCATAAAATGCTATGATTTTTGTTTTCTAATTATAATCTTCACTAATCTTTGTATTCCATCTCGAGCCTAATGCCTCGAAGAAAATTCAACTTGGCTACATATAGCATAAACTCAGTGCACCAAGATATCAGATACTTGTAAACCTTTATTCGATGATTTTCTGAACATACTTGTGACATTATTCTAATAAAGTAATTTTTCATCATTGAAGTCCACCACTGGCTTTAGAGAAATGAAAAATTAAAAATTAAAAAAAAAAGAAAAAGAGAAATTGTAAGAGGTTGAAGTTTGAGAACATACACAGACACAAGACCAGCATGCCAATCATTGACAAGAAATAAACACTTCTGGCCATAAGTGTAACCTCCTAATTCAAGTATTAATGGAGCCTCACATGCTGCATAGCAAAGAATTGTGAACCTAAACTGCAAAGAATTTATATATTGACAAAGTGGTAAGTGCAAGCAGAATTATTTGAGCTCCTGTAGTAAAATAAATTATTGCTTGAATCTATTGCACCATGTCAGCTCATGCAGTGTTCATTGATATGCCCTCCATTTAGTCATATACATTCAATCCTACCATCCGAACAAAAATGACCTTTAAAACAAAATAAGACCGCAACCCACTACACAACAGGATTGAAGTATGAGAGGGGATAAAGAGTTGATAACTAGTAGTGCATGATTGACATGGTGAATCAGATGCAGGTACAGCAACTTCACAATACCTGATTATCGCGAAAAGCTCCATATTTATCACCATAAGGGTTTCCTGGTCTATGATAGGAGATATGATCAACAAAAACCTACAATCACAGAAATTGGTGAAAAATGCAACACTGCATGACCAAGCAACATTTAGCACAAATTAAATGTCCACCATGATAATAGTTAACATCACATTAAAAAAAAAATTAAAAAAATCATACTGCTTTTGTTCAGTTTCAACTGTCCAACAACTGAACGGCCATAGTGATGCACTAACACATATTAATTACTTTCAAATATTCATGGTTTGAAATGCCCCATCATCATATCTTAAAAGGGATAATATCATTAGATTTTGAAATAAAAATCATCTTCCAATGAGTTGACACTTAGATTTCTTATTAAAGAACATTTATTTGCCATGATCGAGGTACTTAGATACTCCGCAAATTTCAAAGCAAGTGATTCCACTAAATAAAATATTTATGAATAATAATTCCTCAAGATAAAGTAAATACCCAATCAACACCTGCCCTAAATTCATGGAAAAAACCAACTTCGTGCTCTCCTCCGAAACATGGAACTTTGATGCGCTTCCCAGTGTCAAATGCATAAGCAAAATTTTCATCTGAGACTCCATTCAAGTATCTCGGAGATATTACCATCACACGATGACCATGAGCTGCGAGAGCAATAGGCAAAGAACCACAGACGTCACCCAATCCGCCAGTCTTGGAATATGGAGCAGCTTCCGCAGTTACAACCACAATATTATATATTTCCCTAGTTTGATTTTTCTCAGATGTTTCAGGACTTTCAGCTTCTTCCTTACTTCCATTAATAACAATAGTCCCGCAAACTGCCTTTTCTGTGTCTCCTACATGAAAGAGAAAACTCTTTAAATCAGATAATTTATTAATTAAAAAATATATATATAAGAAGAAAAAAGGTCAAACTACAAAGATAATTTTGATTATTGAATCCTAATGAAATAGAATACTTGCAATATAAGAAGATATTCTTGAGATCGTCCATGGAAGATTATAGCAATGAAAGAGAGCATGCAGGAAGGCTTAGCATGACTCTCATCTGACTAAATATATCTTACCAAATAGACCATATCACATGTTGCTAAAGTTGTTAAGTGAATGACGTATTCACTTATTATAATAGATACCAAGTAAGCAACTTTTTCTTATAGGCAGGGCTATTCTCCGAGATGATGAGCCAGATGCATTCAGTCTACTATCAACAAACTACTACTCGTTCACAGTCAACTGTCATGGATGGCCATGAATCACTATAGGATAGTTCCAAACCCACTAGCACTAATAACTCATTAGATCCAAACTACCAGTCCAAAATGTTTAAGCCTGGTTACTTTTACTAGGGTCCCTAATCCTTATATTCCTATTCACAAACTCTTTTCCATTCCCCCACAAAATCTTTTCCGTCCGAATTATTAGCTCGAATTCAAGAGATGACTCCCACCTAACTCATTAGTATAGCACTTTATGCCATACAGTACTTAGCTCTCACACTTCCGGCTGGTACCATCGGCCTAAAATGCTTAAGCTTAGTTATTATTATTAGGTTTCCTGATTTCTTACATTCCCAATCAAATTCCTTTTTCCATCCGATGTGGGAATATTAGGGCATTACAATATCCCTATCTTGTGTTGGCCCTCAAATCACAATTAAGGACAATTTCAGCCCTCAAACCACAATTAAGGACATTTTCTGCCCTCAAATCACCATTAAACACATTTTCTTACATTCTTTATAGTCAATCTCCTCAAAACTTGTTAGAAGAGTAAAAGCTAAACGAGGCAATTGAACTTTTCTTTAGTACCCGCCCAGTAATGCATCAATAAATAAGTCCAAGAATGAATAAAGATTACTACTTAACTTAATAGCATATAGCCACAATTACAAGTGAATTTGCCTACGCCTACTATTGCATGATGGTGAAACGCAGCCACTACCAAACAATCATTGCCTCAATTATAGTTATTGCCACCGATGAACCAACACGATGCCACGACCACTACAATTATAATAGTAAAGTTTATGCTATTCCAAAAATATCCTTACTCACATATTTAAATATGTGAAATCTGAACGTCAACAATTTAAATTTAAATTCAGATTTTAAATTTAAATCTAAATATTGGTTCAAATTTTAAATTCAAATTCTTATTGAACAATGTAAATTAAATTGTACGAGCAAATCTCATCTCCACGAGCAAACTGGATTTGCCAGAACCCAAACCGATTTCGTTCCATATCAGGTGATTTCAACTTAAAGTCCGATTAAATGAAAATACCTGAAGCATAAAGTAATTCAATTCCATCTAATTCTTAGATTAAAAACAAGATTTTCAAACAAAAACAAAAAAAAAAAAAAAAAACACCCTGAACTAGAATCCCGATCAAATCATACTACGAGTAATAATCACAACAACGAAACAATTATCAAATCAAAATTCCTCACAATGCCCATTTCCTGCTCCAAGCAAAGGCAATCGAGAAAAGGTCGCAGAGATTAGTACCATCAGGTTGGGAAACATCACCCTCCTCGAGTACCACACGATCCACATGATCAAGATGATCTAGATGATCTCTCTCTCCCACGCAACGGAGGGCCCCGTAGCCCCGCCGCGCGCGGGAACCGCTCGGCGCGGCGGCGACGCGCGGCGCGAGGCGGCGCACAAGCGGCGCCGCCGCATCCGACGCTGCGCGGCGGCGGAGGCGGCGGGGGATAAGAACGCGCGCAGTGCCCCCATGCGGATACCCGGGCACGCTCCGCTTCGAAAAACAAAGGAAACAGAGGCGTAGATAGATGTGTATGAGGTGAAAATACACGGATATACCCCCCAAACTATGGGCGATTCTGAAATGGGTACCATAATTGTAAGTTTTTTTTAATGGCTTTTTGTACACCTGGATTATCTGTGTAAATTTTACACTCTAACCCCGCCATAACTAAAATTTTTTCGCTTATTTTCGATTGTAGATCCTCAATTCTTCTGTTGTTTGGTTCCATAATATAAAAACTCTCCGGTCTATTAATTAATCGAGAAAAAAACTCATAAATTATTTTTAATGATGGAGTTTCCGAATCGATGATCCGCTTTGTTAAATATGATACAAGAATACCTATATATTCATGAAATCTGCTAGAGTTTAATAATGTCTATCGAGTTCAATAATTTTTTTTCAGACGCTTCATTTTTTTCTAGTACGCTAGTTCAATAATGCCTTAATTTTTGTTTTGATCAAATTTATAATATATTTGTATTAAAATTCATTAAATTCATATATAATTTTATAATATATAAATTATATATAGATATAAAATTCTTAATCAATAATTAAAAGATCTCATGATTCAACTACGTACTACCAAATAAGAAATGTAATGAAGAGCATAATAAAGATAAAACCAGTATAAAATCAACCAAATTATGAGTAATTATGACTGCAATATTTGCAGCTATATGTATTTTCAACTACACTATTTTTATAACTGCATATCCAACCAAACGATCGCTTAAAGAAAAGCTAATAAACGCTATCGAAAGCCATTGAAAGGTATAGTTAAATTATTTAAAGAAAGCTTTAATCAAGTTATTTTTAATTATTTTACCTGTTATTATTTGTAACTATTTTCTTTATTTTCGGATCGAGATGAGCTAAGTATACTCTATGCTATTTCCAAACAGTATTTGTAAGAAAACTGCTAGCTAGCTTTTATCTAAATTATTATATGCTTATTGTAATGTAGTGTGTGGTTTGACAAAAAAATGATAATTTGGTGGTACTTAATAGAAATATAATTAGTATAATGAAGGAGATAAAATAAAAAAAATACTTGAAAAATAAAGTGTATTGTAATTAGGGAAAACTTTAAAAACCTCCCTTGTAGTTTTAATTTTTTTCACTTTAAGATTGTGGTTTAAAATGTATCAAGTTCGTATCATGTGGTTTCTCATTTTATCACTTTAGTACTATGTGATTTAAAGTGTATCAAATTAGTACCATGTGGTTTTGCACTTTATCACTTTAGTACTCTGTAGTTTTAATTTTGTATCAAGTTAGTATCATGTAGTATTTTAAACTATAGGGTATTAAAGTGATAAAGTGTGAAACCACAGGGTACTAAAGTGATAAAGTTCAAAATCACATGATACTAACTTGATACACTTTAAACCACATAGTACTAAAGTGATAAAGTGAGAAACCACACAGTACTAACTCGATACACTTTAAACCACATGTACTAAAATAAAAAAGTGTGAAATCATAGGAAGGGTTTTTGAAGTTTCCTCTTGTAATTATAATGAAGTCCTTTTTAATCAGCATTTCTTTAACTTTTTTATTTTATTTATTTTAATGTTTATAGTTAGTTAAAGTTGAAGTTTTTTAGTAACATTTATGGCTCAATTATCTACTAGCAGTTACATTTCTATTAAATACTTTAACTATTTAATTTGATATAATTTTAATAAAATTTTTAATTTATTGAATACAAAATATATATTTTTTATTAATTAAAAATTATGTGAGCCTCAATCAAAAAACTATAATCAGCGGAGGTTCTATTAGAATCGGCTAATGCTGGGGTTCTCGGAGTAATTTCACCTAATTTAAAGTAGGGCCGCAATCCAACTCACTATTTAGCTCGTGTTCGGTTCGGAATGTACCTAAGATCCATTGCTTGCTTAAAAAAAAAACCAAACACGAATTAAATTTTTCATCTTGAAATCTTAACGAGCTGAATGCGAGTTGCAATCAACTCACTTGTGTTTGGTTTGATATAGCTCGAGAGTTGGCAATCCAACTCATTGTTCAGCTCGTGTTTGGCTCAAAATGCACCCATAATTGATTGCTCGTTTAAATAAACGCGAACACTAGCTAAAATTTTCAAATTTCAAAATCTTAGCGAGCCTAATACTAGCACACTCAGATTCGGCTTGTCCGGCTACTATACTCTTATTAGTATAGGCCTCTTTGTAGTCATAAATTTGCGATTTTTAAATCTACAACTTTAATCATTTTCATCTGTTGATCATATTTTTCAATCAACCATCCACTCAATTTTAAAAAACCATTATTTTTTTTAATAAAAAACTATTTTCATTCTAAGCATACATTTCTTTTCTAGCTCAGGCAACCCTGTTTAATTTCTTTTCGGGCTCAAACAGCCCTATTTTAAAGTACGTCCCGTCACTTCCTCAACTCAATTGTCCATTTGATTTGATTGACATCCTACCATAACTTCTTATACTTTGTGTTCATTAAGTTAGTTCAAATAAATATTTTATTTAATGATATATTATTATTATTATTGTTATTATTTAAGAAATAGATAGCACACTATTCGTTGCGTTTATTTTATTTACAAATAAACTTAGCCAGAAATGTGAATCAACCTGATTCGAACTAAGGTCACGACCAACCATCAAATCCTTCGTGCCTGCTAACTTTGCATAATGATATATTATTATTTTGCTAAGAACTAATAAAATAATTTTACTGATGAATTTGATGTAATTAATTTGATAAAAATCAGCGAGTTAGTAAAAAAACAAAACAAAAAGAGAAGTTGAGGGAGCTTTCACTTAGGCACCGTTTGGTTCGGATATAAACAAAGAAATAGTTATTACATAAATAGATACAAGTACCGGGATAACAAAAATAATATTTGGATGAAAATTGAGTTGTTTTTAAAATAAAAAAAAATAGATAATATAAAATAAGAAAAATAATGAGTTATTTTATATAAAAAATAAAGATGTTGGTTGGAATAATTATACTTATTTATTTCAAATATCAAAAAGTTATGTATTTTATAGAAAATTAACGTTTGGATATAAATAGAGTGATAAGAAATTATTCCACCTCTTATTTTCATTCCAAACGGTGCCTATAATACCCTGTTATTGGAGGGGTGTGCTCACATTTTTCACCAGCGCAAGAAACAGTTGGCCGGAAATTTGACACGAAATGCGCTGTCTCGGTGCGCGGTGACGGTGATCGTATCGTTTTTGTTTGACCGCGGATTCGCGGTGGGAATTGGGCGCCGCGTTGCGTCGCTGTTTGGGTTTCATGGGAAGCCGTGATATGTAAAGAGAAAAGTTGGGTTTCGGTGGCGTGCGTGAATCGATGGGAGCACGTCACGTGAATGACAAACCAAGCCCATCACCGGTCACCCCCTCCCCATCTTTTTTTTTTTTTTTTTTTTTTTTTTATGTATATCATTTGTCTCTAAACTATATATTTAAAAAAAAAATTAATTTCATACATATCCCTGTAATTATAGCGAATAACAAACGTATTTTTGTATAGTTCAATTTTTATATATTATTCTTATAAAAATTATGATATTTTTAAATATGTTTATCTTGTTAGAATTCAGTTAGAAAATTTTAATTAATCATAGATTAAATACTTAACCTAATTAATTTTTCATCATTTTTATTCCTTTTATATTGTAATTTTATGGCTTTTAGACGGACAAATTTGTGATGGAAAAATTGAAAAAATAAACAGTTCTCTAATGATTCTTTAACAGTAATAAATCAGAAAGAAATATTTAAAAATATTAGAATTTTTTCGAGTACAATATATGAAAGTTGAACTTCATTATAGAAATATATTTATCGTTTACTATATTTACTGGGATCTGTATGAAATTAACCATTTTAAAAAATAGCTACTTGTTTCTTCAATCGATCGGGACATACAAATTACATTTTATTCATCTATAATAGATGGACTCAATCATTAATCATATCAAATGACTAGTAAAAATATACTATTTATTGAATGGGTGGAATATATAATATATATTCTGTTTGGAAAAATGAACATAAACATCCCTCTTTGCCTTTCATTAAAAAACATCATTATATGTATGTTAAAAACCAATTCTATCTTTTTTGCCGCGCGCTATCTCTCTAATTTTTTGTAATGGCCTCTTCAGAACTACCGCATACCGTAGAAATATAACATGAAATAATAAAAATATATTTTGTATAGCCATGCATCTTTGTAATAGACTTGATCCGAATTGGCTTAAACCAAATTGTTGTCTTCTTCGTAACAGGCTTGATTTGAATTCGGCTAAACTAAAAGCGCCATCTTGTGGTTAGGGGTGGAAACTAGCCGAGCTCGATTGAGCTTACTAGCTCAATCCAAATTCAGCTTGAAATTAATTTCGAGCCTAAATTTGGGCTCAAGCTCGGCTTAAAATTAATTCGAGTCGAGCTCAAACGAGCCTTATTTCGAGTCGAGCGAGCTCGAGCCCTAAGTAAACCGTTTGAAGTTCTCAACATCCCACAATCAATTTGATACAAAAATATACCTAATAGTTCAAAATACAAAATAATTATAGGAAATACGGTACTACAATATGAAGAAAAATAACTTATGAGTTGTATATCTAATCTTTTCAGTCTCGCATGTTTTCTCTTTTGCCTTCAATCTCCATATTATTCTTTTTCATCTATGCGGACAAAATTCTTCTGCCTTCAATCTCCATATTATTCTTTTTCATCTATGCGGACAAAAAATAAATAAATTATATTACCAAATATTTGATTAAACTATTCAATCATATTTAACTAAAATTAAAATTTTGTATAAACAATAATTTTTTACTTTAAAAACTTTTGTATATATATTTTCTCAAGCACATTGCTTATGGTAAGTTAGGGGCGTGTACTATTACTTAGTAACTTTGGAGGCTTCACCATGGGCCACTTTGGATGAGACAAAAAAAAAGAGAGAGAAAGATATTAGGGATGTAGTGCTCTCTGAAAAAAAAAAAAAAAAAAAAGGAAAAAAAAAGAAAAAAAAGAGGAAGACTAGAAGAAAAAATAGTCGTAGAGATGGATTTTAGTTATCATTGGCTTTTCTAATCCTTATTTTTACAATATTTTTTGTTTAATTTTGTTTCGAAATTTTTCTGTAACTAAAATTAAACTTTCAAGTTATTTTTAAAAAATATTATAATAAAAGATCAGAAAAAAAAAAATTTCAATAGAACGGAACACAAAGTGGTGAACCGAAAGAATTGAACCCAAGATGGTGAATCAAACCCAAGGAACTGAACAAAAGATGGACTGAATCGAAGCTAAGAAGGTGAACAAAATTAGCATGTGACGTAGTTGAGCCGAATCATAAACCCTCAACCTATATCAACTTCAATGTGTCTTAAACTAAGTCATAAGGGCTCAACTCAAAGTCAAAGTCGATCTAAGGGTTCAAAACCAAATGCACCTCAAACTGATTGAAACTAAACCTAACCTAAACAAGGTTCAGACTTAATAATAGGAATGATCCAAATCAAGCAATCTGGCTCTGCGTGAAGTGAAGCAAATTAAAGGTTCAAACTGAGCTTAATTCCAACTAATCGGCTGAGTCAATTTAGTTGACTCATAAATTAGAATCAAACGAACGCAAAATCGTTAAACTAAATAACTCAACTTCAAATGACCGTAAACAAGGTTCAGACCTAACAATAGGAATGATCCAAATCAAGCAATCTGGCTCTGCGCGAAGTGAAGTAAATTAAAGGTTCAAACTGAGCTTAATTCCAAATAATCGATTGAGTCAATTTAGTTGACTCATAAACTAGAATCAAACGAACGCAAAATCGTTAAACTAAATAACCCAAATTCAAATTACCGTAAAATTGTTAAACTAGAAAACTCAAATTCAAACAGCCGCAAATTTATCAAACTAAACAACTCAAATTCAAACGACCGTAAAGTCATTAAATTAAACATTTCAAATTAAAATGACCTCTAAGTCATTAAACTGAGTCCGACTGACCGAAATGTCACTAAACTAACCAACTCAATCACAAACCTACTATTAAGTCATAAGACATATATAGTAACCCAAATTCAAATGACGATAAAGTCATTAAACTAGATAACCTGAGCTCGACCGACTGAAATATCGTTAAACTAGTCAACTCAATTTTGACCTATTTACATGTCATAAAACGGAGTGACTCAATCTAAAGTGGCTGCCATATCACTAAAATGAGTATCAAATGGTTGCCATATCACTAAAATGAGTAACTCAATCTCAAGTGATCTAAGTTTAGCCGACCGGAATGTCATTAAATTACCCGGCTTAGTTCCTACCTAGTCATTGAGGATCAAAATGGCAACCTAAGAGGAGGGGGTGAATTAAGTTTCTAAAATAAAAAGTCAAAAATCAAGTAAATTAAAAATCCGAAACAATCAACAAAGAGAGAAATATAGAGAAATGCAAACACAAAAATGCACACGGTCGATTTGTTTCGAGGTTCGGCACTTTGCCTACGTCCCCGCCAACTTCTCAACGCAAGAGAATGTTGGACCTCCACTAGATGATGCTTTTGCGGGCAAGTACCAAGCCTTCACACAAACACCTTCTTCTTATCAAGCTTCAAGGTTTTTCTTTTCTCTCTTATTACAAGAATAAATCTCACCACTAATTTCACTCAAGTTGAGAGAGAGAATAGAGAGCTAAGTGTATTGAAATGCTGAAGGTTTAAGCTTAAAATGCAAGTGCTGGAAGAAACTTTGAGATACCAAAGAGGCATCTATTTATAGCCTCGGCCAGTTAATGAACGTTGCACTTTCGGGCGCCCTAAAGTCACTTCTGGGCGGCCAGAACTTTTACACGCGCACTGCACTTCCAGCTGCCTGTCAGCCGCGTGCGCCACTTTTCAGGAACCGTACACTTGGGCCGTCAGGATTTGTGGGTGCCCTGTACCTGCGTGCTGACTTTGCCGGATTTGTACACTGTAGCCTTCTGACATTTGCGGGCGTCCTGAACATGTGTGCTGACTTTTCTGACAAGATTGGACTCGTGCGCCGCTTTCTCTGACAGCAATGATTTGGCGTCCAGACCGTTGCAGGCGCCCAGAAATTTGAACTCGCGCCGTCGGCGCGCCACTTATCTGCGTCGCTCAGACCGTGTCGAAACTTTCGGGCCGTACAATCCGGAACACGCAACTTTGTCAAGTCAAAATTCTCGGTCGACACGACAGTTGCGGTCGCCGAATGTAAAAAGGAACTCGGGTCGTCGAACGAAGGTGGCAGATCCAAAAAAACTTTATATTTTGGATCCACTGTGGGTCGTCCAGAACAGGGTCCAGAAACCAAAACTGAACAAAACTTAGATTTGAATAATTTTTAAAGTGATAGTGGAAAAGATTAAACTTACCTCAAACTACCTCACTCCAATTAAGATTTCAATTCAAGTAAAAGTAGAGAGAGTGAGTTTGTCAATTTTGACAAAAGAAGCAAATGTAGCTTCACTAGGTAAAGCTTGATACTTAGAGAATTGCCCATCTTGAGTCTTTTAGAAAATAGAGAGATCTAGAAAATAAAGCTCAAGATAAAGAGATTAGTTCAATAAAAATGATTATTTGTTATTATCAAAATTCAATACAAGATTAGGACAACTAGGCCAACAATTAATTGCTGCTCCAGCTTCTTCGGTTTTTTTATTATATTTTTTAAAATTTTTAACTTTTTTTTCTCATTTCTTTTTTTACTTTTATTTCTTATTTATTTCTATGAAATCGATCCACCGCAACGCCAGGGTATCTTCACTAGTATTTTATTTAAGCAATAGATTACGTAAAAGTATATGGAGACCACACATTTTTACACGCTCACGGTTGGCTCCAGATTTTGTTTATTTATTTATCTTTTATGTTATTATTTGTGGCCAAACTAATTCTTTTTTATAATAATTTAGATAATCACTTATCACGATCATTATCTATATCTATGGGGACTATGGTCATCTAGTGGCGGCTTAGTTTTGGCCATAAATATTTTTTAGGGTCCGTTTCATTTACGAGATTTAAATTTTTCTCTAAAAATATTATATTTTCAAAAACTTTATTTTTATAATAACATTTCCGACTAGTGAAAATATTTTTATTTAATAAACGTCTTAAAATATATAAAAATACATTATTCTGATATTTGGTTCAACACAAATTTTATCCAACTATACAAATATCTTCTTTTATAGACATTAGTATTAGGGATAATTACCTATACAATCTACACTAACACAATTCGTTATCTGTAAATTGTGCTTTGTGTTCGTTTTTGAATTAAATTTGATTTGTTTGATCGCCTTGTTCTTAATGTTTTTTCTTTGTTTCCCTTTGTTGTTTTTTTAACTCTGCATCTTTCATAATGTTTAGGAATGTTTGAGTCTCCTACACTGCTTGTTTGATTTAATCTGGATAATTTTTTTTTGCTGGTCTCTGTATCGACTGCTTGTTTCTTTGCCCTTCGCTGGGCTCTTTTTATAGCTAAATCATTGCCATTACAGGTTATTCTGGTTGAGGATTTCTACTTCTACGTTTCCGTCAGAAAAAAAAAAAAGAAAAAAAAGTAGGAGAATTGTCATCGCCGTTCCGTTCTAGGAGAGTGGAAGGCTCTACATAGAATGAACAGCTCTAATATGTATGCAGAAATCAATACAACGATAGCTTAACAGGGTTATAATTAACTTACAAAACATAGTCAAAGTAAATATAAGCTAAATGAGTAGTGCCTTCAAGTGCATCAGTTATCTAGATTTGATATATTTTTCCTTTTAGCAATTCCACAGTCCACACGCCATGAGTTGAGATCGGAGTTCTCGTAGAATATGTAGATTTGAGATCGGAGTTCTCGTATACTTGATCTAGAGTATTTGAAGTACCTAGAAAGTAAATTTTGTGAATTTTCGATATCATTTGCCTAGTGATCGAAGAGGCTCAAAATCAACAATTTTAATGGCCGTGGTGAGCCGGTTGCAAGTTTAAATCACATGAAATTATTAGATTTGAGATCGGAGTTCTCGTATGTAGAATATGTTGCATAGAATAGCTGTAACGACCCAGCCTACAGTTATTATTACTAGTGTCTAAGTCTCCTTATAAACCCAATGACAATCCCATTCCCATCCGATGTGGGACTATTGGGTTGTCACAAACTCCCCCTGTTAAGGCCCTGACGTGCTCGTCAGTCCAATCACACACAGCCCAAGATCACCAGGCTATGTGAGCTTCATCTCGCTAGCCCGTCATCCAGACCCTGGTTCTGGCCAAGACTCGCCACACATGTCCAGCTAGTGAACCGGCTCTGATACCAAATGTAACGACCCAGCCCACTAGCAATAATAACTCGTTGGGCCCAACCACTGGCCCAAAATGCTTAAGCCCAGTTATTATTACTAGTGTCTAAGTCTCCTTATAAACTCAATGACAACCCCATTCCCATCCGATGTGGGACTATTGGGGTGTCACAATAGCCGAGGCCAGAAATTGCGACAGGAGTACTAGGTAGATTTGCCACTCTACGGTGAAAAGAAAGGGGATAGATTAAGTGCAAATTAAGTGAATTTAGTTTGAAGGAAACCTAGTAATTGTTCTCAAGCAATGCTAACTAGCACAACAATCCTCGGATGGAAGTAAAACGCATGGTGCATATAATTGCAGGATAGAACAGTTTCTCTGATCAAACAGGATACAACAAAGTTTATTCTGAGATGCTACAAGGCAGAATAAATTTGAGTGGTAGCTTCTCGAAAGAATGTACTTACATGGCTGAACATCAGAGTGATTACAAAGCAAATGACTCGAACAAAATACAAAATGGCGTTAACAAGAATACAAGTTATCAAACTACATAAATACGGTGTACACACGAAAAGCTAATAATTAGGAATCAATCTATATAAATATGTGCTGAATATTTATATAAAATTCGACACTCTGTTTAAGTTTAACTCTATAATGTGTAACATGTACTGTATTTTACCAATTGTACCTGCTTGAGAAACAATCAATATACTTCCGATATTGAATTATCGAATCAGAATAACTAGGGCAAAAATTTACAAAAAAAAAAAATCATGCCTATAGAAAAAAATTTCTCCGTCATTGAATCACTTGTAAGCACAGCTAATGATTCAACTTCCGAGTTATATTATCTTACTAACTAAACTTTCGAGTTATAAACATAATCAAAGAAGATAAACTCAGATACCTGCCAATTCCCATTCTCATAAGTTGTTAGCATGTCACACATCACATCACTACTATTTCTAACATTTTCCCTAAACTATTTGATGTAATAGGTTAAATGTATCACACAAAAACAGATGTTTCCTTCTCACATTTCAGAATCAGAAAAGAATGCGTAAAAAGTGATTTGATTAACAGTAGTAGTACTTACGAAGATTTATCAACTTCCATGGCGGAAACGGATTCATTCAAGATATTCCTTAGCCGCTGCGTCCTGCGTTTAGCGAGAGCGATGCACTCCTGAAACCGAATCAAAGTCATTAACCTTCAAGTATGTTAGAACTAAGCATAAACTGGGGTTGCCATTAACAGTTAAGCCACATGCGTACGCATAATTTACTTGGTGAAAATTCGAAATGCTAATGTATCTTGCGACAGTTATAAAGAGCAATGAGAGGATAGGAATTCTGAGCACTATGAACTCGCACTATCTTATTGTACTAAATGACCTTCGATAGATTCAACTTAACTACATGCTCGACGCGGCTTCCACAATAGCTTCTCTCATACAAAAAGTATAAGCATATAGAAACTAGGCATTCGGCTAACAAATAATCTAGAGCTTTAGCTGGAGTAGTAAGCTAAAGCAAAGTTTTTAGGCTCCAAAAGTAGAATCTTCAATTTGAAGATAATTTAACAAAGACAATTATAAGTGCTTTTTCGAATAAAATCTACTTAAATGACACTTCTTCAGCCAAATAGGCCTCAAGTTACTATTCTAAGAAGAAAATGGTGGAATTATCGTAAGAATCGATGTGTAGGCAAGAACAGAACCTCCTGGTTTGTACACTGAAACCACACGACCCAAAGTATCTGACCCGTTATGTTTTTTCTTTTCGTTTTTTGCCCTAAAAGGCGAGAGATCGTGGTCGGTTGTAATCTGAAGAACTGTGTATTCCCTTTTCGTTCGATAGTGAAGTTCTCTCCTCCCTCGCCCGTGGTTTTTCCCTGCAAAGGATTTTTCACGTAAATCTGTGTGTCTTTTCATTTCTGTTTGTGGTTTGATTGTGTGGTTTGATTGTGTTTGTGTTTGCCATTTTGTTTCCGTTTCTGCATTTGTCGTAACAGCAATAGAAATACAAGTATCACAATTTAAATGAGGTAGAAACTACATGAATACATGGCTACGATATCAATCAAACAAGCAATGTAGTATTTAATCAGCTATCATAAAAAAGCACCAGTAACTAATAAGATTGATTGAGCATCTTAATTTATCCATCTTATGCTAAAGCAGAGTTTTTTTTTGATTAAACAGGGGATAAAGCAGAGTTAGTACTACAAAAAGATAGGACTGAGTGGTGAACTATATAGCTGATCCCTTAATTCAGAAATATTTTGATCTCCCAGACATGCAATTTGCTTTCATTATCAGTTGTAGTTTCTAGGTGGGAGTTAATAGGCATAAATATATCTTATTTAATTATTCAATTCACTTAGTTGTCTATGATACTTACAGAATCCTAATATCCTACCCTGCAATTGTCCTTGTATCCTAGGAATAAGCCCATAAGCTTTGTCAATTATATATACCTCAATAAATTATCTCATTGCACCTTTTGTTCTAGAACAAATCATTTTTCTTACATTAATTAAAGTCCTAGAAATATCTAGAGTTCCATTTTTTATCAACTTATTTCTGACCTTCAGTAGACAGAGCACAAACAACTATACTAGATAAGTTGAGGTGTTGGCCTGTGAGGGAAACAGCAGAGCTTCCACCTCTCCTAACAAAGAAAATTAATCCGTTTAGAAACTTACTTTCTTCTTTTTTACTATAGAGACAATACTATACTATAATATTAATTTGAGCAATTAATGTTCAATGATATAAATTTATCAAAATAAGAATCTTTCTATCAACAGTCATAAGTTCTCCTAGAAACAGCGAAGAGCTTATTTAAGTTTTAAAGTCCCTTTTATTACTTGTGTTAAGCTCATATTTATAAGGGATAATTGCCTATATAACCCTCATGCGTCTGAAAATATTCGATCTACCCCTACTTTTTTTTCTTTCTAAAATGCCCCTCATACGTTCCACCGTTATTGCAAAATACCCCCGCAGTTATCTCATGTTAAGTTAATCTGGGTTAAACGTGAATTAAATATCTACCAGTTAAAACTAATTAAAATACCAATTTTGCCCTTAACTTAAGAGCGAATAAGAAAGGTTGGTGACGGTAGAGGTATATTGGAAAAAACCAAAAGTCGAAATACTTTTGTGTCCTCGACTTTAAGGCGAAATAAGAAAGACATTGATGGTAGAAGGGTATATTTAAAAAGGGCAAAATAGTAATTTTACAGAGATAACAGAGTTACTTAACAGATTTTAACTCTAAGGGTATATTAGAAATAGGTTGGAACGTAGGAGGGGTATTTTTAATATTAGCCTTCTAAGAGGGGTAAATCGAAAAATCGAAAACTTTTCAGGAATATATAAGCGATTGCCCCTATTTATAATTATAGTGTTTGCTATGTAGTGCAGGGGGGAGAATCGTTGAAATTTTTGGGAAAGAGGCATCTCTGGGAAGACAACACTAGCTCTTCGTATTGTCAAGAAAGCTCAAAAAGTTGGAGGTTTCTATTTCTTTGAGCTAATTCTCTTTCTACTACTGCTACTGTAGTTCTCCTACTCATCAATTTATAAAAAAGATTAGAATGGTGGAACAGTGCTTTTCTTATTTGGTCTTTTCTTCTCTAGTCTTGTAGAACGCAGCGAAAGTATTCGTTCGTACCTTTTTACAATATAAAAAAAAATAAAAAATATTTAAGCAGGCCGACAATACCAAAACAATATAAAATAATTAAAAAAAGGGGAAAAAATTAGGGAACAAACAAATTTCCTTTCTCTTTACCACCCTTTTACTGCTTCCCTCTCTTTGTGTTTTTTTTTTCTTTAGTTTCTTTGTGTGTGTGTGTGTTCAGTTACAAAAAACATGTAGGAAGAAAGAGAGGGAAGAGAGAGAGGGGAGAAAGAGAGTTTTAATTGGAAAGAAAGAGAGAGGTGTAAAAGAGAAAGAGAGAGGTGTAAAAGAGGCAAATACATCCTCTCTGGACATAGAGCCCATGTGAGCCCGGCCATGTGAATGTAAAAGGAAGAGAGAGATGTGAGAAAGAGAGAGAGAGAGAGAGAGAGATAGAGTGAATTAATGCTCTCATAGGAATTCATATGAAAAAAAGGCGGCATGACTAGACGAAGGAACGCCGTTTGGTTTCTCTTTTAGTATAGGGTTTAATAGAGAAATTTGAAATCATCGATATGAGTATTCACACCCATTTGTTTTCAATGATGGAGTCTTCAAATCGAGGATTAGCACGGTTGAATACAATCTATACCACTTGAAACATCTAGAAAATCAAATTTCATACTTTTTCGATATTATTCTCTTGTCCATCAAGTGAGCATAAAAATGAACGACTGAAAATGAATATTTTTTAAAAAGTGATAATAGGAATCTTGTTCTAAATAGTTTCAAGAATTTCTAAGTAAAATTCAATTAATTTGGATATCTTTACGTACACCGTTAAACGAAAAACGT
Organism: Aechmea fasciata; assembly: GCA_025177825.1. Lineage (NCBI taxonomy): Eukaryota > Viridiplantae > Streptophyta > Magnoliopsida > Poales > Bromeliaceae > Aechmea > Aechmea fasciata. Next base: position 4,506,519 of record CM045933.1, read on the forward strand.
CTCTTATCGACCATTAAAATTATATAATTTGAAACCCTTTGATTATTAGGTCAATGATGTTGAAAATATTTGAAATTTAATTCTAAATACTTCATGTAGTATAGATCATATTCAACGGTGCCGATCGCCGATTTAGAGGCTCTATCATTGAATACAAATATGTGGCAACGGAGCTCGTTTGCTACCGATAGTATTCCAGCTAAACTCTCCCCTTCTTTCTCTCTCTCTCTCTCTCTCTCTCTCTATAGTGCTTTTAAGACGCATGAATTAATTAGGACAACTAATTTTATGCATACCCTCTTTTGGTAATGCAAATAAATGTAAGTCTAATTACAGATGTGCTAAATGTGTTTACATTAATGATAAACACAGGTTGCATAAGAATAGATGTTGCAGTTCACTTGTAAGTGGTAGCATACTTAAAGTTATTATTATTATTATTATTATTATTTTGCTAGAATAGACACATGAACTGTGACAAAAATGGAATGAAGGGTAGGTTAATTTGTTAAACCGGGAGATTGCGGTTACAAAAAGAGCTTAATTAGGTTTGTTTAGAGACCAAAACAAAAAAACTACTAAAAATCTATACCTATATATTCTATAGGGGCAATTGCTTATATACCTCGAAAAGTTCCCGATTTTCCGATTTACCCTCTTAGAAGGCTAATATTGAAAATACCTCCTACGTTCCAATCTATTTCTAATATACTCTTAGAGTTAAAATCATAAGTAACTCGGTTATCTCTCGTAAAATTACTATTTTGCCATTTTCAAATATACCCTTCTACCATTACTGTCTTTTTTATTTGCCCTTAAAGTCAAGAGCACAAAAGTATTTCGACTTTTGGTTTTTTTCAATATACCCCTCTATCGTCACCAACCTTTCTTATTTGCCCTTAAGTTAAGGGCAAAATTGGTATTTTAATTTTTTTTTAACTGTGGTAGATATTTAACTCATGTTTAACCCAGATTAACTTAACAGGAGATAACTGCGGGGGTATTTTGCAATAACGGTGGAACGTATGAGGGGCATTTTAGAAAGAAAAAAAAAGTAGAGGTAGATCGAATATTTTCATACGCATGAGGGGTATATAGGCAATTATCCCTATTCTATATCTATCTATCTATACCTTCTATACCTATATATTATTCCTCATAAACTTTGCCACGTGGCAATACCTTTTTCACCCTCGTCTTCCCCAATCTTCCTAATAATTGAATTTATTATCTTTTATTAGATGTTTCGTCTTTCATTTGCGCACTTCCTAATTAATATGTACGTTCATTATCATCTAAACAAATTAATTTCACAAAAGAAACAATTTTTTTCCCCTTTTGTAGAGGGGACAAAAAAAAGAATTCATATTTTGTAATTTTATAATTTTTTCCTTTTTTTAAAAATATTGAGTGGGGATGAAATAAGGGTTATGAGGATTGTGGTGCGACACAGTAGCTAGGAGGAAGACCTATACATTATTCTTCATAAATTTTGTCACAGCAATACTTTCTTCACCGTCGCCTTCTCCTCTCTTCCTAATGATTGAATTTATTATACATCTTTCGTCACGGCGCGATGTTTCGACTTCTCACCTGCCCACTTCCTAATTAATATGTTCATATGGTTCATTATCACTTAAACAAATTAATTTTACAAAAGAAACAAGTTTTTTTTTTTCTTTTTAAGAGGGGACACAAAAAGGATTCATATTTTATAATTTTCTTAATTTATTTTTTAAAAAATATTGAGTGGGAATGTTGGCGGGCCGCCGTCTCTTCGCGTGACGAGAGCGTGTGGCGAATCATGTCGAAATGGCGTGAGTGAGTTGGGCCGAGTCATATTCGAAGTGGCGTGAGGTCGTGCGCGAGTCACAATCAAGACCGTGGCGCCGTTTCTATACGCTTTAAGTGAATTGGTTGCGTATTTCTAATTTGAGCTTTTGGGATTAATGGTTAGCGCCAACGATCCGACAAGTGGTATTAGAGCCGAGGTCACGGGTTCGATTCCCACACGCAAAATGTGTCCAAGTCTTTGGAGGGGGGATTGTGGGCTTAAATGGGCGCCAGCATTTAGCGCCAACGATCCGACAGGGAAAAAATTAGGGTTATGAGGATAGTGGCGCGACACAGTAGGAGAAAGTAGCGATGAATTTGGACTCGTGAAGGGGAAGAAGATGTGGCCGTGACGAAGAAGAAGCTCGACGCTGACAACGGCGGCGAATGCGACATGATGATCAGGATTCGCCTCTCCGATATCGGCATTGGGATTAAGGTACGTACACTATACAGTAGTGTTCTATTGTCATTTTTTTTATTGTTATGTATATAGTTTATTTGCTGAATTTATAAATTTTAATATATATCTGTTTTATATCTTATATTTGCATTTACTAGTTTCTCATGACAAGTCAAATATTTTTAAAATTTTTTATTTTGTCAATTTTTTATTTTTTATAATATCAACCTGCCGCAATATGCGAATAACTTTACTAGTGACACATTAATGATCTTTTGGCAAATACAAACATTTTTATTGAAATTTGAAATCATAGGTAACACCAAAAATTCATGTAATACAAGACATCTCAATAAGGCGACAGTTCATCATGTGCTATTTTGTTCCAATTACAAGTTAGCGTGAAAATCACACTAACGAACTAAAATTTATAAACTCAATCAGAGCATAATGCCAACACATATATATAGACCTCTTAACTATATATTTATATTACATTATAATTAATAATTTAACTATTTTTTCTCCTGATGAGCTAAACAATATTCCCTTCAACAATACAACAATTACACCAAGCCTAGCTTCTTAAAACAAGTATATATATACTATATGTAAACATCTTCTTAAAACAAGTATATATATACTATATGTAAACATCATCAATTTTTCTTAAAACAAGTATATATATACTATATGTAAACATCATCAATTTTTCTGAACGCCGTAAATAGTAGCTAAGTAATACAACAGAATAGAATGGTACGATGCCACGAGGGAATAGAATGGTACGATGCCACGAGGGATGATGATATGATGCAATATATGGACGGACGATATTTTTCTTTTTTTTTTTTAAAAAATAAAGAAGACGCTTATCCGCTTCGCTTATTTCATTTAAAAATAAACTTTAGCTATAAATGTGAATCAAGCCAGGATTGACACGGTCGCGGTGCAATGGCAAAACCCAGCCTTTCTTAAAGCTTTGGCTACCAGGACGGTCGGTACGGACGATATTTTTTGATCCGTAATTAATGACAAAGTGGGCATAGGATCAGGCCATTCTCGTTGCACCTTGGACACCTCTCCACCCCCTCGCCGTCCTCCGCCACGACCTTGCGGCTGCCGCTGCAATCCAAACACGGCACGAACCGCGCCCCGCCGCACCCCTCGCACCCGCCCGGCCTCCTCCCTCCTCCTCCCCCTTTCTCCGATCTCGCCGCGATCCACCTCATCATCTCCCTCATCTTCCCACTCTCCCCCAGCTCCACCACCTCCTCCACCCCGCCTACGTACCTCCCCCTCATGAACACCCTCGGCACCGCCGCCCCCTCGCCGGCCAATTCTTTCACCTCCTTCAAATACTCCCCATGCAGGGACACGTCGCGCTCGTCGACCCCGATGCCGGCCTCCGCCGCGTAGGCCTCCACCACCTGCCGCGCCCGCTCGCAGTCCTCGAACGTGCGCCGCACCCCGCGCAGCGTCGTCGTGTACAGCACCACCCCCTCGGCGTTCCCCGGCGGCGCCTTCTCCGGATACCCCTCGAAAGGGTCCCTCCTCCGCCACTTCACCGCTGCGGCATCGTCGCCCCCCGCCCTTCTTCTCTCCCGCTCCTCTCTGTCGCGCATGACGAAGCTGTTCTCCTTCACAGCCCGGAATCCCGCCAGCTCGGCCGGGGGAGCTTTCTTCATTTGATGGTCGAAGTCGTCGAGCGTGTGGATCGCAGCAGTCTTGCTCGGCTGCGTCGGCGGCGGCTTCGGCACCGCAGGAGCGGCGGCAGGGAGGAGTACTTTTGTAGTAATGGATTGCTTCGAAGCGTTTTGCAGCGCGGGTTTGAGCTCCTCGAGGGCTTTGCTCACCTCCGACCAAGACGCGGGGGCGAGCTCGTAGGAGTCGAGCTTCTCGAGGAGAGGGAGAGGCAGCGGTATCGCCGTGGCTGCTTCGGTCGGCTTCTTGGCATCGCGGTCGTTGTCGTCTTCCTTTTCTTTCACGGCAGGGGCGGTGGCGATGAGCCAGGGCTCTTCGATGGCGCTGATGTCGAACAGCGCGATGCTCGTCGGCGGGGGGCGGTAAACGTCGCCCGCCGCCACCGCCGCCTCGACGCGCTTCGAGCTCGCGCAGCCCATATGGCGTTAGGTGCTCGATCCTTGCGTGTTGATGATTCTCGATTCGATCTCTAGGGTTGTACGTTTAAAGAGGAGGAGGAGGAGGAGAGTGTTGTGGTGCAAGAGGGGAGAGGGGGATGAGTGGTTGTGTATGGATGAGGGATTTGTGCTATCTAGTAATTGCTGGATTATTTGTCCAATTAGAGGTATTTTTCCGTACACCTGGTGTACTAGAAATGGTTCCACACATCACTTGTGTGAATTCTATTGATGGATTGTTCTGGAATAATCTGTTAATTTTTATTCTTCCTTTATCCTTCCAACCAAATATGGCATAATTGTCGAGTGTTAAGAGCTTATTTTCGCCGAGTAGCACAGCATAGAATTACTAGATAGAGTATTATATATATATAAACAACTCATTTACTTAAACTTTTTTTGAAATTAGTTTATTTCAAATGCAATAGAGCAATTATTAGTGTTTCCCGTTAAGAACTTTTCCATGCATGTTCGATCTCTTTTGCAGTAACATAAAAATCAACACTGAATTATTATATTTATTACATATTTAAGATATTTGAAACTAGGAGAGAGATGATAACAAGAAGGCACTTTTACAGTCTTTTTGCTAATTTGTTAGGGGAAACTTCAAAAACCCCACCGTGGTTTTAAATTTTTTCACTTTAGCACCCTGTGGTTTAAAATGTATCAAGTTAGTATCCAGTGGTTTCTTACTTTATCACTTTAGTACTCTGTGGTTTAAAGAGTATCAAAATAATACCCTATGGTTTTGCACTTTATCACTTTAGTATTCGGTGGTTTTAATTTTGTATCAAGTTAGTACCCTGTGATTTTTTAAACTACAGGGTACTAAAGTGATAAAGTGTGAAACCACAGGGTAGTAAAGTGATAAAGTTCAAAACCATATGGCACTAACTTGATACACTTTAAACTACAGGGTATTAAAATGATAAAATGAGAAATCACAGGGTACTAATTTGATACACGTTAAACCATAGGGTACTAAAATAAAAAAGTGTACGCCATTGCTCAAAAATAGTTTCAAATTAAATTCCTCCTAGTAATTACATGAACAGTAAATATCAGATGAATTAAATATTCTACAAGATATGATATAAAAAGTAACAAAACAAAAAGGAATACCACATCTTGGAATTGAGGTATATGACAATATGGTATCATATTAAGAATAATCTAAAAAATATAGAAAACGAGCCAGGAATAATTCTAACAGTAATAATAATAAAATAATTACGATAAATATATTTTCAGATTTATTTTTTATAAAATTAATTTTACGAGTAACAAAATATCATATCGGATTTAACCAATAGTATTTAGCATGATCAGCTAAAAATTTAATAATTAGTACTTCAAATTTTAGATCATGCACATTGCGCAGGCACTAGATTTTTCTTTTTTTTTTTCTCTTTATTTTTTTTCCCACGTGACCGATCCCACGGCCATATTTCTCAGTTATTTTTTTTTTCTCTCTCTCTAAAAATACAGGTTTTTTTTTTCTTTTCATTCGTGGTCATCGGATCGACCACGTGGCGCAGATATGCATAGTTTGAGAACCATGCCTATAAAATTTTTGTCCTACGCAGCGTTGGTTTTTGTTCGTTCGTGGTGAATAATTAAGTTCTGCCTTATCACTATATCGCATCGTGCGGTCCTCGAAGCTTAACAACGTGGTTGGTCGTAGGACATCCCCGTGGCACGACTGAGAGGTGCCATGTCATCCTTTGGACTGTAATGGGTGCACCTGATTGGTGATTGATGGGGACACGTCATAAACGAGTGGCCATGCATGCATCCATGCGCCCTGATTAATTTATTACATGCTTGGCAGTTAATTAATTGTATTTCGATGCGTAGGGTGTACTCCTTCAATTTATTTAAAATATATATAGTATTAAAAAATAAAAAATTATTTTTTGGAATGTAATAAATTACCTCCTGGTGGAATATGTATACTATACCAAATCAAAGGGTCTTTGTTTTTTTAAGAAACAAAAGTCAAACAAATTTGGTTCGAAATCATAATCGAAATCAGAATCAGAATCGAAATAAATTAGAATCGGAATCAGAATCGGAATAAATTAGAATCGGAATCAGAATCGGAATGATTAATTATCTAATTCTATTTAGTTCGTTACTTGAATCGGAATTGAAATAAATCATTTCCATTATTAATGTTTAGTTTTGATAGATATAAAAAACGTAGTCAAATTAATATGCTAGCTGTCACGCCCCAGATTACACGTTTTTTCGGGCTCGCCAACAGACCCGCCGTATATAAGAAATTTTTTCTGTATACGAAGCGATAGTTGTACCTGTATTCATACAATACTACAACCAGTAGTATAGAGCTGTTAAAAAAAAATTCAATATAAAAACATAAGTTCATTATACATACATATAACATTCTGGTATACAAAATCACTCGCTCCAGCGAGATATAACAACTGTATGTATAAGAACAAAAAATTACCACTACTTGTAGCTGATATGTCTCTAATCAGCAGCAACTGGGAGGAAGTCTAACTCGCAACTCCCTTTCCACGACCAGTTTCCGCGACCGCAGCAGCCAAAGAGTAAGGCTCTGCAAAAAGAAACGTAATAATAGGGTGTGGGAACTACTGTAAAAATAAGTAGTCCTCAGTGGGTGCCGCCCTCAACATTGTCGGTCCACCCACTAAGTGTACAGGAGGAAGCAAATATAGTAGGAAAAGCTGAAAAGAAACTACCGCCAAAAGCCACTACACTATCTTACTCTACTCTAGCCAACTGTAGTACATGGCCATCCTGACCTAATCTCACTGGGACTGTAAGCATACCTGTCTCCGGGACTGTGAACACACCCGTCCCGCCTATCTAAGCCAACGTTACGTCCACGACTAAGCAGTCCATGGATAGCAAGTAATCAGCGACATCAACGCAAAAGCACTAAGCTTAACTCCGGAGTGACACTCGTGGGGGCGACCCAATCGAGTATGCAAGCGTGTCTATGTTGAGCTCAATCATGCTCTCATAGGCTAAAGTCAAGTAACATGGTCCAACTGATCTACCAACCAACAAGTCACGTGCCCTCGGCACAATCTGACGCCCAAAACGGCGATCCAGGTCCACCGTTAATCCCGACGGCACCCAACAGTTCGGAACAGTCTGAAAGCTACTGCAAAATAGGCTCAGCATCCCAGCACGAGTGTAATAGATATGTAAACTACCTGAGGTATCCGTCTCGCTGAAACTGCGGCGATACAATCTAACAACAGCTCCTAGAGCTAAATCAGATAATTTAAGCGTGTGACAGGTTCAAATCGCAGGTTTTCTCCTAAGTCATATCCCAGTCCAACATGTACAAGTGTAAATACAATTCAATACTAAACTCCAATTCAGATTTTGTAAAATAATATTTCAAATCTACGAATCGAGTAAAAGCGATATGCCGAACGCTACAATGAACACATGCCGACTATATACGTATACTTAACAAACCGTCGATTAACCCACCTCGAAAGCTAAACCTAATCCGGTGCATCGTCGAGAACGGCGGAATCGCACCCTCTGTCGGCCTCCCTGTAGCGCTACGATGACGAAAACACTCTCGAACGGCACCGCGGCGCGACGTCGACGACATTCGAACTCCCACCGAGCTCCTCCAGTACGTACGGCCGACCACAAGAAGAAGAGAGAGAGAGAGAGCACTAGAACCTCTCCTCTTTGATCTCTCTATCCTATACAGGGAGGGAGAAGGTGGGTGATACAATCAAGGCAAACAAATTACCAAAAAGTTCCTTACCTATTCAGGTGTACCGGTACACGTGCATTTGTACCAGTACAAATGGCAACCCGAGAGCAGCTGCGCGGGCACTGGCAAAATGTATCGGTTACACCTCGCTGGTTGTACCGGTACATGTAGAAAGATATACCGGTACACCTTGATGGTTGTACCGGTACAACAAGCAGAAAATCTGCATTTTGCAGATTCCAATGCTTCATCCTGCTCTCGCGTCCCGACTGAGTCCGTTTGGCGTCCATTTCGCGCCACCGCGACTCGGACTTGTCCCGACACTCTCTCGATGTGTCGACAAGTCTCAACTGCTGAGTTCCAGGGCAACTACACTGGCTTTATCTTTATAATATAATAATTTAAATTCAAATTAAAAATTAAATATTAAAAATTTATATTAAAATTTTGAAATAATGTCAAAATTTTAAATCTATTTTTTTTAAAAGAAAATAAACTTTGAAGTTGAGTGGATAATTCAAAATGTAAAACTAAATTTCAATTTATTCAAATTCAAATTTAAAATTTTAATTTGAATCCATAAATTTAATTTAAGTTTTAAATAAAATTTGAATAAAACTTTATATAAATTAAAATTTAATCTAAATTCAAATTCATAAGTTGATTCGAAATACTTGATTAAATTTTAATTTTTAATCCAATTTAAAATTATAAATTTAATCTCTAAATTTAAACCCATATTTTAAATAAAAATTTAAAAAATAATTTAATCTGAATAAATATTCATTCCGTCCGGATTCAACTTCCAATCCGGCTTTCTAGACCGGATTGAAAAAATAGGTGATAGGGGGATTCCCATTCCATTCGGGAATCAGAATTGGAATGGTACTCCCGCGTTCCAAACACCCACAAATAGATTCACCTATTCTGATTCTAATTTCATAGTGAAAAAGAAACAAACCAAACACACCTTTAGTTTCTAATCATACAAAAACAATTTCATACAAAATAACTCTAATTATTAGATTATCTTCTGACATCCAAACAAGGCCTACGAATGCTCTCCGAACACTTAATTAATTAGGTTCAAATATTAATTTGATCTATGTTTGGATGTATGAACGTCGTATTTGGTGTATTGTTTCGAGCATGTAGTATTTCATAATTTAAGGGAATATTAAATAATTTAAAATAAATATCAAATTCAACCTTCCAATTGTTTTATCAAAGTAAAATAGATAAAAGATGCTATCAGACCCAACAATAAATGTCAAGACTACTGTTCAACAAGTAAAAAACTAAACTTCTATTTTCCTGTCCCAGAATATTTTTTTTTTTTTTTTTTTTTTTAGAAAGAGATAGCAAGCTACCTGTTCCATTCATTAAGTCAAATGAATTGAGCGCATAAGTTGGAAGCAGCTTAGGCTTCCGAGTAACCGGCAAGAAAATAAAATAACACTTAAAAAACAAAAAGAAAGATCTAGGTAACTAAAGGAAGTAGAACATGGTAAGATGGTACAGAAGAGACATTAGTGTTGTGGTCCAATTAATTACTGATTAGTAGTTTGACACGTTCAAGAGACCGGATGATATTGGGCATATTTCCTCTGAAAACAGAATTATTTCTATCCGTCCAGATTACCCACCAAGTCGTAGCCAGGAGAATTAAATCTTGTTATCTCGACGAGTCCGTAAGGATTTCAGTAGTTCTGGCCCAAAGATCACGAACGTCACTTGTGCTGGCCTCAGTTGCATCCGATCCTCCTATACTGAGAAGAAGAAACCGAACGCAGACACAATCGTTGAAAAGGTGGTCGCAGCTTTTCGTGATGACCGCGCAGAATGCACAGTTCTGGCTTATGTGCATGCCCCGATTAAGCAATCTGTCCGCAGTGGGTAATCTTTTCTGAAGAAGCAGCCAGATGAAGACTTTAATTTTAACAGGAATTTTCAGGTTTCAGATGTGCTGATTCATCGAGACATGTAGGCCAGCATCTGTGATGAGCTGGTACAGGGATTTGACGGTGAATATTTGGTCGGAGGTCCATCGCCATTTGATCGAGTTCGGTCTATCGCTTGGGCGGCAACCTCGAAGCAAGTCTTTAAGCATTGATAATTGTATGCGGCTTTCAGTAGAGAGAGCCGCCGTGGAGCCATGACAAATATATATAGCGCCATCTCCAGCCGCCCTGATTCCAGCACTGAGAGATCCGAGCTTTCTTATTCCTGATGTTTCGAAAGATGACCGAGAATAGAGTACGAAGAGGGGTTTCTCCAATCCAAATGTCATGCCACATCCTGATATTTCTTCCGTCACCGAGCTCAAAGGTTATACAGCAGGAAAACATTTCTCGACATTCGAGCATGCTCTTCTTTAAACTATAAAAGTTATTAGATATATTATTCCGACATCCAAATAAAAGTACTCCAAATTCAACATTCGTAATCACAAACTTCTAAACTTACTTCGTACGTTTGCTTGCACCTGATTCATCCATTCCACGTCGAATAGAAACTAATTTTTTTTAAAAAATGAACGTTTCATTGTGTAATATAAAAATTTGAGGACCAAAATGAATTCCGATCAAATGTTCACGGAGCAGTGGTACAATTTACCTTATCCTTGGCTATGCCTCGTCTTTTAAGCAGGATCTCAAGCCCTCCTAGAAAAATTTTATACTGCACCGGTTATATTGGTGACATGATGTTCCTAACAAATCAAATAACTCTTTTTTACTAGTATCTGCCACATTATGATTATAAAAAATATTTTTGTTATATTTTTCTTTGAAAAGAAGTGATGCGATTAGTTTATTATTGATGATGTGATGTAAGTGTGATACTGTAGACTTTATCTTTCTCCTGCCTTCTTACGAGAAATTGTATTGGCTGGACTAGTGGACCATGCACCGATATTCTAATGCTCCATCCTTCGCGTCTTTAACCTTTAGTTGAGATTGCGGACAAAATACGTTATGGTGAGGTGAAAAGAAAAATTATATCTCAAAATGTTATTTTATGAAAAAGAAAAATTATATCTCAGGATTTATTTTATGAAAATATTATATCTCAGGATTTCATTCTAAGACACTGTGCCACGGTGCATGAGACATATGGATACACCAAGTATAGGCAATAACGGTTAGGTAAATAAAAGAGCACGGTTGTAATATATTATATCGCAGAAATTGATTTTATGAAAAAAAAAAAACATTATATCTCAAAATTTAAATATTTTGAGAGAGATAGATAGACGCCATGCGCTTAGTGAATTAACTTAGGATTCGAACTTGGGATCTTGGATACCAACTATATATCGTGCACCTTTGCTACTTGGTTTAGGGACGATCGGTACTAAGTCATTTTTGTTAATATATATTTCTATATCTGTTTTCTAATAAATCAAATTTTTAGATAACATGGTATCAAAGTCAATTTAAATATTTTATGAATCTAAATTTTCGTAAATATATAATAGATTAATTCTCCATGCATCTTCTACCTTAATTTGCAATTCCTAGATTGTCTAGGCACATTTTTTTCCCAAAAAAATTCAAATAGAAATTGAGCTAAAGTGTTAAATTAATACCAATCTAAATCTATACTAATTTACCTCCTCATAATATGTACTTGAAAATAATTGAAAATAATTTACAGATTACAACACCATTACACTCACATTAATCTTTGAATGTAAACTCAAGTTTTTGGATCACAAGATAAGCGAAACATGTCACCACGAAACAAACACTTAACGGGAGAGTATAAATATATCATCATGCATAAGTGGATATTAATTCTCATACATATGGCTAGTATATATGCCAGCCCAAATTTCTCATCCATAGACAGATCGCTTGTCCCGCAGGCAAAACGGTGGTGGCGTCCGGTCGCCGCCGCCACCACCGCCGCAGCTCGAGCGGTCAGGGCTGTACCCGGCGTTCCGCCGCGCATGCACGCGTAGCCCCGCGAAGCCGGCATTGCTCACCGTCGCCGACGTCCGTCCACCGGAACTTGACGAGTCGGTACCGCCGCCGCCACAGCCAAAGCCGCTATTGGGCCCTCCCGGGCCGGCCCGATTTCCAGATTGCATATTGGGCCGGACCTTGGCCCGGGCCGATTCAGTGGCCGCCATGTAGCTGGGAACTACCGGCGGCGGCGGCGGTCGTGAAGCGTCAAATCGGACCGGATTAGATGTCGAGTTGCGGCCGCCGGTTGCCGCGGGGTCCATCTCGACAGTCTTTTCAGATAATTCGTCGGTAATTACGTAGGAGTTACCTGCAGCATGCGTGGCGGCGGCGGCGGCGGTGTCCGGCCACTGCTGCTGTGTGGACATCCAGCGCTCCAGCCAGTTCCAGCCCCATTGCTGCTGCATCTGAAAATGTCACATGCATGCACTTTACAATCTACACATTTTGTTTAAATATAATTCGAACTTACACAATGCGTAGAAGGGAGGAATTTGGCTCAGGTGAACTGCCCACTAATAAATTTAAAAATTAAGAAAATTTTTAAAAAAAACCCTTATGGTTTTTCACTTTCTCACTTTAGTACCCTAATAAATTTAAAAATTAAGAAAACTTTAAAAAAAACCTCCTATGATTTCGCACTTTCTCACTTTAGTACTCTGTTGTTTAAAACGTATCAATTTGCTCTACTGTGGTTTCGTTTTTCTTTTTTTGTTATCAATTTTGTTATTATTATTATTTTAAATCGATAAAGTTAAAATTAAAGGTTACTAAAGTGAATATTCGATAAACAAAGATAGGTATTTGAAGTTTTTTTGTATATAATTTAACAAAATATTAACGAAAAAGCTTCCGAAAAGATAAAAACGAAACCACAGGAGGGCAAAATTGATACGTTTTAAACCACAGGGTACTAAAGTGAGAATGCACGAAACAACAGGGGTTTTTTTTGAAGTTTTCCCAAAAATTAAAGACTCAATTGAAGTTGCTCGTAGATCTAACTTCTTTTGCATTATGATTTTGGATACCTATTCCGTAATTCATTGCGCAATTTCCTACTCTCTTGATTTACATAGTGATGAACAATAATCATTAATCTTAATTTTTAGATAAAAACATATAAAATTTATCTGAACTACTAATCATTTTAAAATCGGCTATTCAACCTTTTAAAATTTTAATTTTATTATTTTTTCTTTCAATTTGTTTGATTTGAATCAGCGAACGACACTTTATAATTCCGAAAAGTTGAAAAATAAAACTAAAATAGTACAACTGATGAAATTAGTTCTTCAAATTTACTTTTGTTAGTGTACCCTTCATTTGAGCTGAATAACGCTAAATCGGGGATTCATTGTAAATATATACCTGGCAAGTATAGGCGTAGGCGAGGGCGCGCTCACGGCGGACGAGGGCATCATGCTTGTGCCGCGAGTCGGCTTTGATGGCCTCCAGGCTCTGGTTGCGCCCGTCCCACTCTCCGAACGACAAGTCGGTGATTTTAGTAGGATAGTAACTATTGCTGACTACCGGCTCTTCGTCCTCCGCCGCGTCGAAATCCTCGTAAACTGGTCTGTAGTTATGTTGGTGGCGGTGGGTGTCGACGCCGTTGGCGCGGTGGCTTGCTGGTTTGAGATTGGGGTGTGAATGGTGAGAATTGGAGGATGAGATGAGGTGGTGGAGGCGCCGGGCGCGAACGCGGGCCTGGACCCGAACGAGGGCCTGCATGCAGCGCATCGTCATCTGGGCCTGCTTCCGCACCTGGTGCCCCCGCACCAGCGCCTGCAGCCGCACCAGCCCCCGTAGCGCCCGGAGCGCTCGCCGGGCCTAAACAAAGTAGAAAATCAAAACATTTCTTAATACTAGTAAAAATGCACGTGCGTCCCATACACACTTTATGAAAAAGAAAAAGAAAATTGAATTCTATTATCCACGTAGTAAAAAGTTTGCAACATTTTAGATCAAATTAAGTTGATTGTCGAATCGGATGCCTAATAATTAAAAACAGAGTAAAAAACATGAAAACCTATTTATTCCTAAAAATATCCAACTCACTGGAGATAGTTTTTATTTTGGGGCAATTGTTTATATATTGCTGAAAAGTTCTCGACTTCTGATTTATCCCTCTTAGAAGGCTAATATTAAAAATACTATTTTTACATCCTAATCTTTTCAAATATATTCCTAAAGTTAAATTTGGTTAATAAACGATTAACAATAATTATTATCTATATAAAATTAATATTTTGTCATTTTAAATATGCTCTTTCATTACCACTGACTTTTTTGATTTGCTCTTAAGTTAGAGGTACAAAAGGATTTTGATTTTTTATTTTTTTCAAAATATCCTTCTACAATCATCGACATTTCTTATTTGTTCTTAAATTAAGGGCAAAAAAAATATTTTAATTTTTTATACTCTAGTAGGTATTTAACTCATTTTAAGTTAAGTTAAAGGGATATTTTTAAATAGCGAAGGTATATACGAGGAGGGGTATATTGAAAAGAAAAAAAAAAATTTAAGGGGAATGAGATATTTTCAAAGTTTTGAAAAGCATATAAATAATTATCCCTTTTATTTTTAATATTGCTTCAATTAAAAAATAATATATTATTTTTGCTTAGATCTTTCATATCAAGGAGCCTCTAATGAGAGAGCAGATATGGACCGTGCATGCATGGTTTTAATGTTCTTAGATCTAACGACCAAAATTGACAAAAATGACAAAACATATCCTCAAATTTTAGGGTCCACCTTAATAATTTAATTAATTTATAGACCCATGTCCGTTTCTTATTTTGTGTTAATGTGCCAATATGACTTTATACTTGAAAATCAATGGCTCAAGCCCTATTTTTAAACGGTCAAAACGTATTGATTTAATATGACCTTATCTAATTTTTTAAAATTTAATTTTAGTACTCAATCTTTTAGCCTATTTGAATTATTTAATGATTCTCTCCGTATAAAATTTAGGGGCAATTGCTTTTATATTCCTGAAAAGTTCCCGATTTTTCGATTTACCCCTCTTAGAAGGCTAATATTGAAAATACCCCTCTTACGTTCCAACCTATTTCTAATATACCCTTAGAGTTAAAATCTGTTAAGTAACTCTGTTATCTCTGTAAAATTACTGTTTTGCCCTTTTCAAAATATTATTTCGACTTTTGATCTTTTTCAATATACCTCTACCGTCACCAACCTTTCTTATTTGCCCTTAAGTTAAGGGTAAAATTGGAATTTTAAATTTTTTAACTGGTAGATATTTAACTCACGTTAACCAGGATTAACTTAACAGGAGATAATGCGGGGTATTTTGCAATAACGGTGGAACGTATGAGGCATTTTAGAAAGAAAAAAAGTAGGGATTGATCGAATATTTTCATACGCATGAGGAGTATATAGGCAATTATCCCTAAAATTTAAGGTAGTTGTTTATTTTAATAAATTTATAATTACATAAATTATGCTAATCAAATTGGTAAAGATAAATTAATAATGCACTAAAATTGTAAAATTAAAATGTTATTAACGGGCTAAAATTTAATAAATAAAAAAAAATTAGTTTGTAAAATTAAAATTTTTAAAAATTAGATTGTCGAATCAGTTTAGATAAATTATATATATTTTTACCTTTCGAAGTACACAGATTGTCGCTGACCGTATATTGTAACTATAGTAACTTCAAAAAATTTACCAAAACATTTTACTTTTAATTTTTATTTTATTCTTATATTTTATCTTGCTCCTAGCTAGGTTTCTATATCAAGAATTTAAGTATCGTGATACGGTGTGCCCACGATTATAAAAAAAATATATATATATATATATCGATACATAATGACATGAAATATTTATTTTTTTTAGTAATAAAATATTTTAACTATTTATTATGTATTTTTATCGATTTTTTGAATTTTATTGCAGAAACTACTTACTAATTTAAGTGCTCATCGGCATTAGCACAGAGATTATATCGTGTCGATATTTTATTGGTACGATAAATACGGTCTATTATTCTGATGAGTATCTGAATTCTTGTTTTATATATATTACGTGTATACGCCAAAGTACTGCATTTTCTCTTAATAGGCCCACTTTTAATTAATATATCACGAATGGGGAAATTTAAAGACCATGTGATAACCCCAACTGTACTGGAAGGGAAACCACAGTGAGAACGTTCTATACTTTTATTAGGCTGCGTCGAAACAATATTTTAAAAAATATATATATTTAATTGTTTCCAAGATAATTTACTATTTCGGATACAAAGGAATTAATAAAAAGATTTTGTATTTGATTTGATTTTTGTTTTATAGAATTTCAAAATTTTATTTGATAATTTTGTTAAGAATAATAACGAATAATAGAATACATATATGCTTGTATATATATATATGTTCAGCTTAATTTCAATGGTATATCTTCCAGTTAAAGTAAAATTTTTAATTAATTAGTTTTGTTTATCGATAGTTTTTATGAAATATATATTTGTTAGTGCGTCTTTATCTGCAACTATTATTTCTTGCACGCTTAAACCAAGCACATTAGTAGGTCTTAAGCACCGGATAAATTTATACTTTTATTTTTGTTATTCTGAATTTCTTAATTATTTGCGAATTATTATTTTTGTCGGTAATTCAAAAGAGAAGAGATATTTGAGCTTTTAGGTTTTATGCTAATGATTTTTTGTTTTTAGTTAGCTAGGCTTTTTTTTTTTTTTTTTGTTGAAATACTTACATTGTGGTATATTTTAACAAATTTAAAGTTGATCTAATTCTTAGAAATGAAAATGAAGATATCTAGTTATTATTTATAGATAATGAAAATTTATAAATAACATGCATGAATGATTGCAATTGATTAAATTTTTAGAACCGCAGACGCTAACTAGCTAGGAACAGTTTCGAAGTATAATTTTTTTTTTTCTTTTAAATGACTCGAATATATTTCGTCGCTAATGAATAATACAACGATAGCAAGGAAAGTTAGCAAGGAAAGTGCAACGAAAGAGAGTACTGATCTCGATCGCTTACCAGGTAGCCCCTATAGTACGACTGGATGCGCACGGCGGCCTTCTCCTCCCTCGACATACGTCCATACCCGGCTAGCCTGACCACCTTCGCCGCGGCCTGTGCGGCGGCCACAGCAGCCTCTGCCGCTGCCGCCGTCGCTGCCGCCACTGCCATCGCGTGCTCCGTCTCCTCCTCCTCCTCCTCCTCCTCCCCGTCCGTCATTCCGCCAATTTCGTTCGTCGCATCCGGCGACGTCTCCGCCGGGAAGTGCTCCACCGACACTATCTCCGCCGTCTCATTATTATCCCCCTCTTCCTCCTCTCCCTTATTAAGATTTCAAGAAACGTCGAGAATTAGCTACGTTGTTCTCATGTTATACTCAAACGATTGATCTGATAGGAAACGGAACTCACCCGTTTGTTGTGATCTTTGGAAGCGGGTTTGAAGACCTTCTTAACGGTCGAAAACCAACTCCCCCTCTTCTTCCCCATTCATTCACAAGAGCAACAACAATGGCGGCCGCAGCGACGACGACGGTGATGAAGAGAGAGAGAGAGAGAGAGAGAGAGAGAGAGAGAGAGGAGAGGAGAGTATAGTAATAATAAATTAATAATAATAATAAGAATAAGAATAAGTAAGTTGGGTGCCGTGGAGACGCCGATGGTAATTAACGAGAGTCACGGGGGACAGGTAAACTGTGAAGCGTGCAGGGAGTGAAGGGAAAAGAGGGAGAGGTGGGGTTGGGGTTGGGGGGTAGAGAAATAAATGGAAAAGTGGGGGAGGAGATAACACGTTTTAAAGGGAGTTGAGCTTCTACCATCTAGCTAGCGTGGGAGGGTTAGGTTGGGTTGGTAACGAAGGCTTTTAATTACCACCTTCTTTTGAAGATCATGCTCCTTAATAATGTAGCTTGCTTGTAAAAAGTAAAATCTAAGAAACGGGGGAGCAACAATATGGAAATTAAGTAACAAGAGACGTCACGGGGGACAGGTAAACTGTGAAGCGTGCGGGAGTGAAGGGAAAAGAGGAGAGGTAGAGGGGTTGGGAATTTGGGGTTGGGGTTTGCAGTATATGCGTGGTTTAATACATACTAAAATTTTCTATTTTTTAAATTAGAGATTTTTTAATAAAGTTCAAAAGATATAATAAAAATATATAATAAATAGTAAGAATATTTTGTTGCTAAAAAAATAAATATTTCATCCTATTATGTATCAAGACACAAGAATTTTTTGACCAAAGACGTATCTTCAAGTCTTGGCATGCGCCATGCCGTGTTCCCTGACGACCTCACGCTACCGCATTTAAATTTTTGTTATTTTTACTATTATATATTCAAACAAGATTTGAAATTTTTTAATAGACTTTCTATGCCCAGACTCGCCAAATTTGAAATGGGAGAAAATTAAATAAAACTAGCTAGTAGCTTAACTAGTACGACTAGAACTCTGGATTGTCTAAGCTCGAAACTCTTTGAATAATTATGTAGGAGCTTAGCGGAATTGAAAGTCACATTATAAGAAAATTAATATTTAAAAACATCTATTTTTAATATTTAACTATGTTTACAAGTATTCCAAAATAATCTACCATCATTTTTAAATGCGTCTGTAGAACTGCATACAACTGAAGAGTTGCTACATATAAATTGACGCTTATGAAAAATATTGGTAAATTATGTTTTGACACTTAATTTAAAATGTCAGAAAATTAAAAATAATAGTAAAATTTATTCTTCAATAAATTGATTTGGTATAATTTATATGACGATATTTTTTGAAGCATCGGTATTTATTCTATTGTAAGGACTAATAAGCATGCTTGGACATGCTTTTTACAAGGGCCGTCTAAAAAATATCCATATAATAAGAGTTTTTTTTTAAAATTTTTTTGTAGTGTCATGATTTGAGGTGGCAATTCAGCTTGTTGTTCGCGAGCTAATTCGTGTTTGGCTCGAAATAAGGTCGAGATCAAATCGCTCGTTTAAAAAATGAGCCGAGCACGAGGTAAATTTTTCAGCTTGTTTAATAAACGAGAACACAACATAGGATTAGCTTGCTCGTGTGTTCACTCGATAACAACTCAAATATATATATATATATATATATATATATATATATATATATATATATATATATACGCTTTTTAAATTAATATTTGGATCAACTCTTATCATCATTTCTAACCATTAGATTAAATACTATAACCAAAATAGTCTACCACTCATTTTTAAATGCGTCTGTAGAACTGCATACACTAATATCATCCTAACCTTACAATTTCTCATCCAAGGGTTAAAAACTTGACAGACAAGTGCTCATATCCTATTAATAGGATAATAGCCATAATTTATATATATATATATATATATAAAATTTATTTTTTTAATAAATTGATTTGGTATAATATAGATGATTTATATGACGATATTTTTGAAGCGTCGGTATTTATTCTATTGTAAGGACTAAGCATGCTTGGAAACGCTTTTTACAAGCTCGTCTAAAAAATATCCATATAATAAGAGTTTTTTTAAAATTTTTTGTAGTGTAGTGATTTGATTGTTAATGTTAATTAACGAAAAATTAATCAAAGTTTAAATGTTAGAAAACTTTTAAGTAAGGCGATTAATAGAACTGTTTAATAATTGTGCTCGGATCAGATTATAATATATTAAATACATATACATATATATATATATATATATATATAATTGGTTTTTAGTTTAATCTAAATATAAAGTCCAGCTCAATTATAAAAAGATTTATATGTAAAAAATCAACCATTAGATTAAAGTCAAAGAGATAAGGTCTCATAAATAATAAATTTAATTTTTATACGTATCCTTTTATTGTTGGTGCCAAGAAAGTAGCGCCACGTGGTGAATCGATGTACAACACAGCCACAAGAGCTTCGAAGCTAGTAATAAATGACATCTGGTACACCGGAAGTAAAGGACGAATTGCAACAAATTGCATACAGTTTTCTGTTGTTGATCGGCCAATAGTGGCCTACGAAATTAAGGAAGCGACCGATCATGTAGATAACTGAATAACAACAAGCGGAATATAAATAAACAAATAGCACTTGAAAGAGGGGTCTTTTTTTTATACGAACGAGAATATCACTTTTAATTCTGCACATTTTCCTTGTTTTCTGGGAGTAGTTTACTTGTAACCTTTTTCATTCTCCTACATTCACTGTTTTTCTTAGAATAATTTTAAATTACATTTTTTAAGTCTGTACACCGTACCGACATCCTCTTTTTGTATGCATTTTAAGTTTTAAGATAATCTATAAAAGCATTCGGCTCCTCAGCAGACCCAAAAATACTATGCAATTTTCGACTCGGCTCATTCAATCGAACCGATTTTATAGTAGAAGGTATGAACTCGGCTGATCAGATCTCTCATCAGCAGAATCGTTTGATTTGTTGAAGGGTGCAAACTTCAAGGGTTATCGCGTGTAGCTGTTTTGCATCCCTACGCGCTTCTTTGGAGAGATTTTTTGACCAGGTCAAAGATTATGGAATTCGGATCGCAGTTCCTTTATAATTCTTGTAACCTATTATTCATGAGTAAGCTCGTGAGTCGGACTAAGTTTGCTCGTAACACCTCTAGTCATGTCTATGCTAATATCCTCATAGAAAACATGTAACAATCAATTTTACCAAAAGCTCAAGTCTAGCTCTAGAAATTACTATTTTAGATATTATTTATTCAACAGAATTGAGTGGGATTGCGTGTAGAAATGTCAACGGGTCGGATTCGGGTCAGATTTTTAAAAAGCCGAATCCGAACCCGACTACCAAACCCGAAACCCGAACCCGAACCCGATGGATTTTAAAAATCCACATCTAAATCGGAACGTGAGCAAAAACCCGAAACCCGAATTCGAACCCAAACCCGACCAAAAACCCGAAGCCGATTCTAAACCCGAAAACCCGAACTCGGAAATAATATTTACCAATTATATCAATATATATATATATATATATATATATATATATATATATATATATATATATATATATATATATATATATATATATATATATATATAGAGTCCATTATACTATTATGAGTACGATCGCCTCGTACTCATAAGTTGTTTTCGATGATAGAGCTTCCGAATCGACGATCCACACCGTTAAACGTTATCTAGAGCATTTAAAACTTCTAGAAATAAAATTTTATAATTTTTCGATATCATTTACCTTACGATCAAGAGGTCACAAATTTGACAATTTTTAACGGCCGGTATGGGATACTTGCTAGTTTAACGGTGTAAAAGAATCGAAATTTGTTGAATTTTTGATAGAAAATTCTATTCACTACATAGATAAAGATCAATAACTTTGATCTTGAATTGAAGGATCCGATCATCCTTTTTTAGGACGTCGTTCGATTTTGACCGTTCATTTTATGCCCGCTTGATGGACTTTATAATGATTTCGAAAAATTACGAAATTTATTTTCTAGATGTTTCAAATACTCTAGATCATGCTTAACGGTGTGGATCATTGATTCAAAACCCCAACATTGAAAACAACTTATGAGTAGTAAGGGCTCTATACTCATAATAGTATAGTAGCCCTACTCTATATATATATATATATGTATTTTGGTTTACATAAAAAAAGTACATTTAAGTATTTTTTTTGGTCTTTAGATTTAGATCTAAAGCTTGAATTTTTTTTATATATTACATCATATTTCTGTTCGTTTTCGGATTCGGGTTCGGGTCAGGTACAGTCAATATCTATATTCAAATCCATATCCGTGGAATTTTTATTTTTTATATCCATATCCAAATCCATATCCATTCACTTCGAATAAAATTCATATCCATCGGATTTGGATTCAGATTAAAGTCAGGTATTCATATCCATTTACATCCCTAATTGCGTGTTGATTAATTAATGGACGCTCCCTCTCGCTTTGGCTAAGATAAAAAAGTACACTAATAAGTTAAAAATTAGGAGTTCAATTTTACTCCGCCTGGCTTTTTTTTCTTTTCTTTAACCAACCATGTTATTTTGAATTAATTTTACTATTCATTAATAACTCTCCAACTTTTTAAGAGCAAAGAATGATTAAGATTGAAGTTACAATTTAATTTCACTTAATGCCATCTTCACTTTACATGCATGGATCCTCAAAACATATGTATATATATACAAATTTATTTAAATATTATATATAGGTCATATTTATTAAATTATTAATTGTATATTTTAATTAATTTTAAAACATGGATCATCGAAAGTTTCAATGCAGTGCTCCATCGAAAGTTTTAGGTAACACCACCTATCTTGGTAACATTATTATTATTATTATTTTGGGGGGTTATTGGGAGAATTAATTGGGAGTTTAATTTCTCACAACCTATCCAAAACCCCACATAAACTTGAATCTATGACTACAAATCCCATTGAGTTGCTTTATCATTACGTTACGAACGGTTCGGCTCTATGGTATTAAAAATGAGGCTAAGCATACCTTAGCTTAGATACTACTCTATGTTCCCAATTCTCATCATAAATATATATGCCATCAATTTTCTTTTATAGTTGTTGTTTAAAAACGTTACTTATTTCTCATGTGACTGACTACAATATTGATCATAGAGCAAGCTGAGAATACTTTCTTTTCTTATATACATAGAGAGAGAGAGAGAGAGAGAGTCTGGTCACTATGCTACTAATATTATTAGGTACTTGATGCTATCAGATTTTTCACAATTAGATCGATCCTTTTATTCATCATTTCTATCCCTTAGATTGTACTATATATGTATATATAGAGTTGAGCTAGAATACTCTTAAGAGTACCGAGCACATTTTACTCTCGAGTTGTTTTCGATGATAGAGCTTCCAAATTGATGATCGGCTCCATTGAACATGATCTATACCACTTAAAGTGTTTAGAAATCAAATTTCAAATATTTTCGACATTATTTGCCTAATAATCAAAGGGTTTCAAAATTTATAATTTTAATGGTGGATAAGAGACATTTTCTCGTTTAACGGTGTAAAGATATCCAAATCAATTGAATTTTTGTTAGAAAATTCTTTAAACTATTTAAAACAAGATCTATACTCTTGATCTTGATTACAAGACTCCTATCATCATTTTTTAAAGAATATTCATTTTCAACCATTCATTTTCTGTTCACTAGATGGATACAAGAACAATATCGAAAGTGCGTGAAATTTGATTTCTAGGTAGTTTAAATGGTTTAGATCATATTTAACGGAGCCGATCGTCAATTTGAAAGCTCTATCGTCGAAAACAACTCGAGAGTAAAATGGGCTCGGAACTCTTAAGAGTATTCTAGCTCGACTATATATATATATATATATATATATATATATATATATATATATATATATATATGACTAGGCTACTATGCTATTAATAGCTCAAAGTCATTGGTGCTACCAAGTTTTTAGCAATTGGATTGAGAGTTGTGAGGTTAGGATGATGCGGGCCCCTTAGGGTTAAGTGAGTGGTTGGTTGCATAGTATGATCTAATGGTTGAAAATCATTAAAGGGATCGATCTAACGGCGGAAAACTTGGTAGCACCGAATGCTTCGTGCTATTGATATATAGCATAGCAACCGGACTATATATATATATATATATATATATATATATATATATATATATATATATATATATATATATATATATATATATATATATATAGAGAGAGAGAGAGAGAGAGAGAGAGTATTATTACTATTATGAGTAGTAGAGCCTCACTACTCATAAGTTGTTTTCGATGATAGAGCTTGAATCGACGATCCACTCCGTTAAATATGATCTAGAGTATTTAAAACTTCTAGAAAATAAATTTCGTAATTTTTCAAATCATTTACTTTACGATCAAAAGCTCACAAAATTGACAATTTTTAACTACGATATGGGATACTTGGTATTTTAACGGTGGAAAAGAATTGAAATAGGTTGAATTTTTGATAGAAAATTCTATTCACTACCTAGATAAAGATCAATAACTCCGATCTTAAATTGAAGGATCCGATCATCTATTTTTAGGACGTCTCGATTTCTACTGCTCATATTATGCCTATTTGATGAACTTTATTATGATTTTGAAAAATTACGAAATTTATTTTCTAGAAGTTTTAAATACTCTAGATCAAGAATTTCACTCTATATATATATATATATATATATATATATATATATATATATATATATATATATATATATATATATATATATATATATATATAGTCCTATTACTATACTTTTATGAGTATAGAACCTCTTGTACTCATAAGTTTTTTGTCATTAGATCTTCCTTTTAATTAATTTCACCCGTTAGATTATACTATTCAACCAACCACCCACTCAACCCTAGGGGGCACACTATCAACCTAACCGTAACCACTCTCATCCTAATCACTCATTTTTTATCTGAACGGCTAAAAACTTATGAGTAGTATTCAATACTCATAATAAGATAAGAATTTCAAATTTATATATATATATATATATATATATATATATATAAAGCTTTGCTAGAATACTATATGTAGTAAACCGAAGCGATTTACTATCGATTTGTTTTTTATGATAAAGCTTCCAAATTGATGATCGGCACCGTTGAATATGATCTAAACCATTTAAATTATCTAAAAATCAAATTTTATGATTTTTTGGCATCACTAACTGAACGATCAAAGGGTCACAAAATCTATAATTTTAATGACCGATATAGTGCGTTTGCTCATTTAACGGTATAGAAGAGTTCAAATCAACTAAACTTTTATTAGAAAATTCTTTAAACTATTTAAAATAAGATCTAGACTCTAGATCTCAAATATAAAAATTGTATCATCACTTTTTAAAGGATATTTATTTCCAGCCATTCATTTTTTTGTTCACTTGATGGACAAGAAAATAATATCAAAAATGTGTGAAATTTGATTTCGGATAGTTTAAATAGTTTAGATACGGTGTCTGATCATCAATTTGGAAGCTCTATCATCGAAAACAAATCGGTAGTAAACTGCTCGATTTATCATTGAGATAGTATTCTAAAGAAAGCTCTCTCTCTCTCTCTCTCTCTCTCTCTCACTCTATATATATATATATATATATATATATATATATATATAATTGAGCTCTTATGCTTTTAAAAGTACCAAGTCTGTATATAATGTTACATAAATTTGCCGACACATAAAACATTTGGTGGCGATGACATTGCAAAATCCGAGGCATTATATTAATTACCCCACCACCGAAGAAGAGTGATGAGAACTGCGTTATTGTCTTATGATTCGATCACAAATGAAGTGATTGAGACATAACACAGGTGGTTGTTGATGGTGGGAGCTAGAGAGCGAAATTAAGAATAGGTGCATGTCACCTTCACACACGAAAAATCGTACCAAAAGTGCGCACTTATTTCATTTTCATAAGCGTACGTACTAATGAGTGTTTCTTAACCTAATGGCGATTCTTTCCGAAGCAAAGTTATATTTGTGCTTTGTCACTAGAAGTGATTTGCCAGGAAGCTCCCATGGACCTATCTTAATTGTAACCTTGCTGTCCCTCTTCCTAACTACTTGGTTTCATGACCTTCACATGTGTAAGTAGGGATGTCGATCTAACTTTATACGAAATTTGTTGTCCCGCAGTTTTTCAAAGAAGAAAGATATAAGACGCTATCGCTTATTTCATTTGTAAATAAACTTGAAAGTCGATCAACTAGGATTCAAACTTGGGTCTCGAATACCAACCATCAACTCTTTGCCACTTGCTCTAAGGACGATCGGTAAGGGCTTAGTGAGATTGATGTTCAAGGTCCAAAGTTCAAATCCTAATTGATTCACATTTCCAGCAAAGTTTATTTCTAAACGAAATAAACAAAACGAATAGCATGCTATCTTTTTCTCAAAAAAAGAAAAAAAAATTTGATTGGAGTGATTTTTAACTAGGGAAATATCATGGAGCCATATCCAAACAACTCTGCTATAAAATAGGATCGATGAGTATAATTCTTCTCTACTCGTTAATAGATAGATAAATGGGTTATAAGAATTAAATAAGTTATTGCTCCAAATGAAATAAAGGGACATATTAAAAAGATTTTACTGTCAATCTTGTTTGCATGCAGAACACTTGAAAAGAAATTTCAGACAAGATAATTGGGCTCCTTTTGCTACCCTACAAATCCGGCTTCAAAAGCCTCTCTAGGAAGCTTAGCAATAGCGGCCTTCAACAGCTTCTTCCACTACAAAACAAATTTCAATATGATCGAAAACGCTTTTTGGATGATGCTTGAGAGAAGCATCCACAAGTGTCCCTACAATAAAGCACATACATACCGATGTTTCAAAAAATGTTGTTATATGAACTTTTTATTGTATCAAACTAGTTTGTTAAATAATAAATCTTACTATCATTTTTATTTTTTTGACACTTTAAAGCATCAGGATTTCAAAAAAATCTTGAAAAATTCCGGCACTTTAAAGCATTAGAATATATTTTACTGACGCTTGGTATAAGCGTCGATATATACGTGACGATTCTTCATTTGCTGACGTTTTAACCGACGCTTTCAAATATGAAGCTAGACTAAATTGAAACACTTGATTTTAAATACCGTTAAATATAAGAAAAAGGCATCCTTAAATATTAATTTTCTCATAACAGTGTTCTTTGATCTACCCTTCCTTCTTCTTCTTTTTTTTGCAAGAAAAATAGAGTACATAATTTTGTTTTCATCCCCAAGCCCTAACCTTTCACTACAAAAAATCTTACATTTAAGGACACTTTAAATGATATTTAGCGACGCTTTAAAGCGTCAGCAAAAATAATCCCAACGCTTGTAAAAGCGTCGTGTAAAGAGTCGTTAAATAAACATGTCAGGATAAATATACCGACGTTTTAATATAGCGTCGAAAAATTTATATAAATATTTGATAAAAATATGTTTATTGGCGACGCTTAATCATAGTGTCGACAAATACTAAATATTAAAGACGGTAGAAGAAAGCGTTGTTTAAAAATCATCGTCTAAAACATATTTTGTTGTTGTGTTTCTAAGAGCTCTATGTGCGAAGAATTGGAACCTTGGTCAACTAGTTAACTCATGAGTCCAAATAATTCTAACATAACCCTCAAAATGGGTCCAACTAAATATATATGCACACTTTTATACATAATCCCTCGTGAAAGGAGGGACAGTGCAATATCCCTCTCGACACATGAGGAGGTTTCCTATCCAAGTGAATCAATATTTCGGCCATACTTATACGAATTCATGCTTGTGCTTGCATAAAACTTTTGTTATCATATCCGATGTATTTCTATCGGTGTTGAATTTTCCTTGTATAGAACTTTTGTTGTCATATCCAATATATATTTCTATTGGTGTGGATCTTTTCAAGTGCCAATCACTGTAAGAAAATGCGCTCGTAAAGACGGTTGTGTATAGACAATTCTTATAAAAGAACAAGTGAATAATATCACGTATTCAATAATATCTTGCATCAAGGGGTTTCTTTTACAATAAAAGAATAAATGAATAGTATTTTGACCTATATACTTTGTTTTAACTTCAATGATGAATTGCTTCATCCACAACATCTCCTTACAAGCTTTGGTGGTGGCAAAGAATTCTACTTTTGTAGTAGGCAAGACACACATTTTTGCACTTTTGATTGCCATAAATAAGATCCACCGACAAACCAAATAACCTGAAGTAGACTTTCCTGAGTTGACATCACCGACAATATCATCGATAGCGTTCTAAAACAGGATTTTCTTTTCCAAAGCATAAGTATAACTAGTGAAATACCCGCGATGTCTGGATACAAAAATATTTTTTAATAAATTTTAGTTTTTAATATTTTTAAATAATTTTATAAGTCTAATTATTAATTAAATAAAAGTTATATAAAATAATTTAATAGTTAATTTTATTTAAATAAAATTTATTGAAACCACAACTTTTTTTATAAAAAATTATGTGAAAAAAGATTTGAGATAAATATATCAAAATAATTTTTTAAAAATGATAAATAGAAGGGAAATAAAATAATAGATGAATTTTTTTAATAAAATTAATTTTATATATATACACACACGCACTATATTTCTAAAATCTTACACCTCAAATTTAAATTTTATATTTTTTTATACATTGATCAAATTAGATTTTATTATGCGATTTATTAAGTGTATTATTAATAATATTAATTAATTATATTATACACAATTAATTATTAATATAATTAAATAGTTAATTTTATAGAGTTTAGGAATTTCAAAATTTAAAATTTGAAGCTTAAAAGTTAGAAATAAATATTTATAAATTAAAATTTGAAATTTAGAATTTGAAACTTCAAAAGTATCAAAATTTTAAATTTTGTTATGAAAATTTTGAAATTTTATGCTAATATATATATATATATATATATATATATATATATATAGAGAGAGAGAGAGAGAGAGAGAGAGAGAGAGAGAGTTGTGCTGGTATGCTTATGGAAGAACGAAGGCCTCCGTGCTTCCAAGTTGTTTTCTATGTTGGACTTTCGAATCAACGATCGCTCCGATTAGAGTTGATTTAAAATATTTGAAGTACTTAGAAAATAAATTTTATGATTTTTCGATATCATTTGCCTAGTGATTAAAGGGGCTCAAAATTAATAATTTTAATGGCCGTGAGTCATTGCAAGTTTAATCTGTAGAAATATCCAAATCACGTGAAATTTTGATAGAAAATTCTTTATACCATATAAAACAAGATCAATAACTTTGATCCAAAATTTTAATGTCATATCATCATATTTTGTAAGATTTTTATTTTCACTTTGATTTTGAGCCACTTCGATCACTAGGCAAATGATATCGAAAATCGCAAAATGTATTTTCTAGATACTTCAAATACTCTAGATCAAGCCTAATCTTAGCCGATCACGATTCGAAAGCCCGAACATCAAAATAAAAGCAAGACGGAACTGTACTTACAAGCATCCTAGATAAATCGATTAGCGACAACAGCAATTGATAGGCATATATATGCGTAACATATACATATATATATATATATATATATATATATATATATATATATATATATATATATATATATATGGAAAATGTTAGATGTACACCCCAAAAGGGGTGTACATCTTACAACCCACCCATCCTGGAATTTACTCACCAATCACATCATGACGTGATGGTGAATTACACCCCACCCAAGGATGGGTGGGGTTGTAAGATGTACACCCCTTTGGGGTGTACACCTAGCATTGCTCTATATATATATATATATATAGGGTAAATTGCACTGTTGCCCCCGAACTTTTGGCGGAGTTTCACTTTTCCCCCCAAACTCTTAAAACGGTCATTTACCCCCTATGCTTTAATATTACATCTTGTTGTCCCTTCCGTCGCTTAAAGTTAACGGAGTCGAACGAGAGTTAACGAAAGGGTTAGGTTTTAAGTGAAATCTACCGCCTACACCGTCCCTTGTTCCAACCAACTCACTTTTATTCCTTAAAAACTCTTTTTCTCCATTTTTATGCCCTCCAACTCTTCTTCTCATAATTTTTGCATCTCCAAAACCGTCAAAACCTAACCCTTCCGTCAACTCCCGTTCAGCTACGTTAACTTTAACCGACGGAAGGGGCAACGAGATACAATATTAAAGTATAGGAAGGTAAATGACCGTTTTAAGAGTTTGAGGGTAAAGTAAAACTCCGTCAAAAGTTCGGGGAGGCAACGATTACAATTTACCCTATATATATATATATATATATATATATATATATATATATATATATATATATATATATATATATATATATAGGGGCTACTATACTTATATGAGTATAGAGTCTTTTGTACTCATAACTTTTTCGCCGTTGAGATGAAAAAATATGCGGCTAGGATGAGAGTGATTATGGTTAGGTTGATAGTGAACCCCATAGGGTCGAGTGGGTGGTTGGTTGAATAGTATAATCTAACGGGTGAAAATGAGTAAAGGGTAAATCTAACGGCCAAAAAACTTATGACAACCTCTATACTCATAAAAGTAAGAAAGATAACTATATATATATATATATATATATATATATATATATATATATATATATATAGAGAGAGAGAGAGAGAGAGAGAGAGAGAGAGTAGAAGGAGGGTTGAGGGGACACGTGTCAATCCAAGGTTGGACTTAGAGAGAAAACAAAGAGAAAAAAATGTAAGGTTGCCACGTATAGTTTTAAAAACTGTCAAATTATGTAAGTTAAGGATTATAAAGAGTCTTTAAGATATTTTAAAGTCTATTTCATTGCGTCCTATTGCTCTTTACCGGGATTCACAAGGAATCGGCTAATTATAGTGACTACATATGCTAAGTCCAATGACGTATATTAAACTTCTAACAGCCGAAGCATAAAAAATTTTTCTCATTTTATTTTTCTCCTTGCTATTTGATAGGTATTGTTTGGAACTAAATTTAAAATGAGAAGCAAGTAGTGAACTAACGATTTTAGCATTAAACATATCAAATTTTAAAAATACCATTTTAACATCTCTGTTCTACCTTTTTGACCAGGATAAATCCTCATGTCTAAAATTTGCTGTGCTAGGCATATATCCTTCATAGAAAATGTCTTATTATTAATCCTTCATAGAAAAAGTCTTACCATTCTTATTTCAACCCAAAACAAAAACAAAAACAAAAACAAAAAAAATCCTTTTCAATAAGCAACATGTCATCAACATGCATATAAAAGAAGTACAAAAAAAATCATCTTACCAAATTAATCCACATATGTACAACAATCGCAATCAAATTAATCTTGTGTATCTATGATTTATCATAAAGGAGTTAAACATTTTAAATACCATCTCTAGGTGCTTGTTTGAAGATCACTTCTCTTCAATTAATCAACAATCATATACCATTGACTTGAAATTAATCCTTAATTACATGTTGCATGTTTTACATGTATCTCCTCTTCCAAATTAACTTCAACGAAGGAACATCATCTTTACATTCATTTGCTTAACCAACAAATTCATACAGGCCGCCAATCTCAAAAATAAATTCGAATGGATGATATTTTTCACCTTTTGAGAGAACATTTTACCAAAACCAGTGCGCCCTTCTTTTATGCAAAATCCTTCACAACCAATCTTACTTTGTATCTTGTTTTTGTTCATTCTTCTGATCCTTAATTTTCAATCAGATGCCTATTTATTTTGAGCGCTTTCGTCTCTCTTGGCAAAGATATGATCAAATTATTGGTGCAATCAATAAGTTTAATTAATTTTTTTTATTTAGGTTATCCTATTTACATGGTTTAGTTAAAATTTTTTATTAAATTTAATGATTTTATTACTCACTAAATATAGCCCCCTTATTTTTTATTGCTCCAGTTTTATATATATAAGTCATTAAAGTTGATGAAATCAATAATGAATTTGACCAAATTCCCCATTGTTTAATTAAAGCCACTTAGTTCTAAACATTTTTTTTTTTAGAGAGATAGGTAGCATGCTACCAGCTTCATTTATTTAATTTAAAAATAAACTTAGCTAGAAGTGTACATGAATCAATTAGGATTTGAATTTGGGATCTCAGATACCAACCAATATTAAGCCTTTTTGCCACTTGCGTAAAAATCAAAAGCTTAAAGAGCCGGGTATATATTGAACAAGAAAATTAAATCTGAGCGGTCTCTTGTAAAATGGCCTATAGTTGAGGGGGTTCTCCCTACAATTTTACCACATTTTTTTTTTAGGATAATTTCCTGAATGCCCCATTCATGTACTACAATTTCATTAATTAATGCCTTCGTAAATCTAATAATATCACCTACACCTTTTTAAATGATTGCAAATATCATGAATGCCATTTAAGGTTAATCTCTGTCCAAAATTACCATCATAGTTACGAAATAACTATTTTAACCTTATTCTTTATAGGCCTTTTTGCAAAAAAAATCCACTTATTTTCAGATTTTGCAAAATCGGATCACCTTTTTCGTTTTTGCAGATTCGGGCCACTTTTTCAGCCGCTTGACCAAAATACCCTTATACATTTTTCTTTTTCCTCTTTTTTTTTTCTCTCGTTCTTTTTTCTTTCTCTTCCCACAGAACGGCGAAGACAGGAGCGGAGGCCTCGCCGGCACGCCCCCACCTTCCTCGCCTCCGACCCCGCCGAGGGAGGGCCGCGACTCGTGATTCTTTTTTCTTTTTTTTTTTATCCGATTCTCCTCCACCGCCTAGCCTCCGCGGCCCACCGCCGCCGCCGGCGAGGAAGAGCAAGTGATTTTCGGGGACGAAAAGCACACCGACGAGGGAGGAGAAAACTCCGGCAAGGGTTGCTGCGATAGAGGGCAGGGGAGAGATCGTGACCAAAAAAATTATAAAAAAAAAAGCGACCTCGACGCCGTCTCCGGCAAGCTCGACCTCAACCTCCGCGACTGCGCCCTGCTCGTCAAGACCGGCGTCCTCCTCGGCGACACCGCCGCCGCTTCCTCTTCTTCTTCTTCTTCTTCTTCTTTGTTTTAAGAAGAAGAAGAAGAAGAAAAAGAGGAAAAAAAAAATCTACTGCTGCAGAAAGAAGAAGAAGAAGAAGAAGAAAAACAGGAAAATAAAGAAATAGTGTAACGGTGTAAAAAAAAATTAAAAAAATAGTGTAATGGTGTAAAGAGAAAGAAGAGGAAGAGAAGAAAAATTATACAATTTTGGGCGAAATGGTGCAAAATTGGATAAAATAGTGCAAAATTGGACAAATGGTGCAAAATTGGTTGAAAAAGACGGCCAATTTCGGTGGAAATTGCACAATTTTGCACAATTTTATCCAATTTTGCACCATTTCGCCTAAAATTGGATAATTTTTCTTCTCTTCCTCTTCTTTTTCTTTCTTTGTTTTACACCATTACACTATTTTCTTGTTTCTCTTCTTCTTCTTCTTCTTCTTCTTCTTTCTGCAGGAGTAATTTTTTTTTTTCCTCTTTTTCTTCTTCTTGATTAATTGGGGTATATGTTTATGGATCAATGGAGGTCGTAGATGTTGGGGTCGGCGGCGTAGGATCCGAGAATGCGGACGAAGACGGAGAAGTGGGAGATGTCGTCGATGGCGTCGCGGACGTTGGGGTCGTGGGCGGAGCCCTCGCAGTCGACGTAGAGGACGTGGGGGAAGGCGCGGAGGGAGCCGCGGCCGCGCACGTCGAGGATCATGACGGGGGCGGCGCACGTCGTCTTTGGAGAGCATTAGGAAACGGGTGACGTTCCAGGACTCGTCCTGGAGGCCGTGTGCGAGAACGTCGAGGCCGTAGGAGGCGGCGCGCGGGGGCGGCGATGGCGGCGGTGTCGAGAGGCGGCGGGAGCGGAGCATCTCGACGGCGCCGGCGGTGTCCTTGACGGGCTCGCGGCGGAGGCCGAGGAGGCGAGCGCGCGGCCATGGCGGAGGCAGGCGCGGCGAGGAGGCGTGGCGTTTCGCCTCCGCCGCCTCTCCGGGGAAGAAAAAGAAAAAAAAAGAACGACAGAAAAAAAAAGAGGAAAGAGAAAAAGACATAAGGGTATTTTGGTCAGTTTGCTGAAAAAGTGGACCGAATCTGCAAAAACGAAAAAGGTGGCCTGGTTTTGCAAAACCCCAAAATAAGTGGATTTGTTATGCAAAAAGCCTTTTCTTTATATCATTAATTCCTTTAAATTTTCTCTCTCTATATATATATATATATATATATATATATATATATGTCTCCTTTAAGGAGAGAGAAAAGAGGTAACGGGAGGGACATTTATGATAGAACACGTACATAATATTAATTAATTGGAAGGACATAAGTAATATTCTGATATTTTGGATAATACTTGTGATATTTTTGAGATTTTGAGAGGTGGTTACATATGAAATTGTTCCCTTTTTTTTGTTTTTTTTTTTTTGTGGTTTCTAATTAGCTCAAAATATGGAACGTACAGTAAAACTATACCCCAAACAGGAGGATAATTGTAATAGTATATGAATATATGATGCACATAAGAGAAAAATTTTAGTATTGTTTAATTAATATCGTTTTGTGGTTGGTACATGAGACATAGTTCGAATGGGACAGTTCGCATTTAAGCTAAGTTTATTTAAATGAAATAAACGAAGCGGTAGCGTGCTACCTATCTCTCTCAAAAAAAAAATATCGTTTTGTTGATAAATAGTATAAATAACAGATATTATAACAATATGTTTAATATCATTTTTCTATAAAAGAATTAGAAGCATCATAATTGTCTATTAAACCTAATTAGAGCATGCACCTATAAATTATTTTTTTTATGTAGAGTTATGGAAATTAATATCCTAAGATTTTGTCATTAAGTTTCATCAGTAGCTAGCTTTTAACCAAAGTATATAAGAGCAAAAGTTTCAAAATGAAGCTTAAGCATGTGGAGTCAAAAAGCTCATGTATTGGTTTAAATTAGAAACTATACATATTTCTTTCACATTCAATTTAATTTATTTTACTTTTCATTTCTTATGAAAAAAGCTTCGCATTAAAAAGCAGATACCAAATACAATGTTTTTATGAATTTCTAGGTATATACCCCTTTTCTTTGTTCCCTTTTGAAACATTTTCTTTTCTTTTTTTCTTTTTTTAATTCATGAGGAGTCATATTTGTGCAAGTCCACTGCACCCGCACTACGAACTACCAAGAGGGTTTTTGATTTGAAGTGAAAAACAAAACAAAAAACAAAAAACAAAACAAAACTCGATCTATGGGGCATGCCAATCACATTATCGAACAAATTCTTTTAACCAACACTACTTTTAATTCTATCACCACGACTTTTAATTTGCTTTCCAAAAATTAGAGCAATTAATCTCTAAAACGACAGCGCTTCTTTTGCAAATGTATAAACTTGAGAAATTTTTTCATCTTCTCAGACTCAGCGTCCATCATCAAATTAAATTTGCACCTTAGAAATTATCATTTAGATTCGCTAACCTCCGAAGCTCGGACAAGAATTATGGATCTATGAACTTTTACAGAGAGATTCAAAGTTCTCAGCTTTAATTTGGATGAGCTTTTAGATTTTCTAAAAAATGTTGTAATCGCGTATTGGGACTCATCAGCAAAAAGTTTTTTTCTTGTTAAAACTTTCTATTGATTGAATAAAATCGCCTTTGGGTGTGTATTCCCTCCAAAAAATAAATAAATAAATAAATAAATAAATAAATAAATAAATAAATCAATAGATATTTCTGTAATATTATTGTTTAACAAAGTGCTCTCTAAATAACATTATCAAGAGAAACATTAATGTATTAAGACCACATTAATTAATTGCTTCTTAATTCGTGCATAAAAATCAGAAGCATTATAAGAAACAACTGATTACTAATTATTTTCATAGTTTTACATTTAATATTTCCTCTCACAGCTTCATTGTTTGAAAAGTTTTTGTAGCATTTACTCCAAACTAACTCTCATTCTTAATTTGATACTACGTAAAACATCTAATACAATACAACCTTGATATATTCTAAAAAAAATATATATTTTTAATATTTTTATTTGATACACTAAATCGGAAATTTTGTCATTATGGTCTGAAATCCATCTCCTTCTTTCAGCTATATATGATAGAATTCCAAATTAAATATTATCATTATCATGACCTGCAGCACCACTCGATCGATCCCTAGTTTAAATGGCAATTGACCACCGCATCTATCTACATCATATTCAAATTTAAATTTCAAATTAAAATTCCAAAAAATGTTAGAGGCAAGGTAATTAGGATACAATTATCTGAAAGAGTTTTTTTTTTTTTTTTTTTTTTTTTTGAGAGAGAGAGAGAGAGATTATATAGGTGGAATGCTACACGATCGGTTCGTTTATTTCATTTAGAAATAAACTTAATTAGCTGAAAATATGAATCAATTAAGATTCGAACTTAGGACCTCGGATACCAACAATTAAATTCTTTATCATTTTGCGTTAGGTGACGGTCGATTTGTACAATATAAAAGAGTTAGTCAACCAACACTAGCTACATATTTGTATAAACAGAGCTATACAGGGATCGATGGTCATCATGGCTACACTTTCTTGGACCATTATGTTCCTGTACGCTCGATATGTGATCCTTCAGCACTGTGATCAGTGCCCTAGACACAAGCATGCATATATCGGCTCGACTGGCCAACGCAATACTCCAATCTAAATTAAACGTACACTAGCCATCTGAAAACACCAACCTCTATGTCTTTTTATCAGAACTCATCATATACAGTGCATATATGCCTTTGGATGGGTTGGTTGAGTAGAGATATTTTTTGTGTTTTTATTGAATTGAGATTTATATTTAGTTTTTTATAGATTTTTTTTTAAAAAAAAAATTGACATAAATGAGATACGTACTTACAAAAAAAAAAATGTTTCAAAATTAAATATGTCCTTATAATCTAATTCTATTGTAGTGTCCGTTCATGTTATCTATACCAATCGACCATATATATATATATAAGGGTGTGATCAATCGATTGTGCCACATCCAGAACCACAAAAATAATGTCAAAACGTACGCATCAAACCAAAACCCAAAAAGGTGCCAAATTCTACGTACTAAATGATCAAAAAAGAGGGAGTTAGCTGCATGCTATTTCCGCCATGCTTACTGGCCCGAACTGATTTAGATTTGGAGATCGATCAGCTCCAACGTACAATGCTCGATCGATAGACACCACTTAACTCGACTCCCATTCTAAAACAAAAGTTTACAAGACAAAAGATTCAAATATTCTAACGTTCAGAAACTAACTTGATTTTAAAAGATCGAGTCGGAGGACCCCCAAAAGCTGCAGGGCCAAATTTAATTATAGTGTTATTTGATAACATTTTATTTCATTAATTATTACTACCATTAATTAGGAGAAACGTTAACATTATTATATATGTCAAACAAAATGTTTCTGGTTTAGCTATTAGAATTTTATTTTTATTTAAGCTTGTGTATGTTAAATTAATATAAATATTAAAAACACGTACCATTCCTTAATAAAATCTTAAATTTTTAGAAAATAGCAGTTATTTTACATTATTAATATAGTAAAAATCTGATCAGGTGTTGAGTTTGATATCTGCAAAGCTCCTAAACTTTGTTTGGTATTATTAGGTGAATGTATTACATACGGTGACCAGAAAGTGAGATGAATAAGTATAAATAATTTTCTATAATCATCCTGAAAAATATATATATATATATATATATATATATATATATTACTATATATATATATATATATTATACTATCGACTACGAGCATCTGCTCATAACTTTTTTTCATTTGATCTACCCTTTAATCATTTTTACCCGTTAGATTATACTATTCAACCAACCACCTACTCAACCCTAGGGGGCCCACTATCAATCTAACCGTAATCACTCTCATCCTAGCCTCACATTTTTTCATCTCAACGGCCAAAAAGTTATAGAATACGACTCCAATACTCATAATAAAGATATAGTAGCTACTATATATATATTTATATTTAATTAAAAGCATAGTAGCTCAATTCTTTATATTTATATACCTTTTTTTTGTTCCCAATTCTCCTACTTTTTTTGGCTCAGACACTGATAAGGGGAGTCCACCTCAAATTTGAATTTTTAAATTTTATTTAACTCCATATCTTAGATTTATAAAAATATCTTGAGTTCAGACTATCATATTAAATTATTATGTAATTTATGATAGTTTATGAATTTTTAGATAAACAGCGTGGTTTCACATCTTTTTAAAGTGCATATATATAACAAATTAAACTTAATCCCATATTCCTAACATTTCCTATTAATTAAATGCGAGTCACGTTTCCCTCCACTCTCCGAGTCACGTGTTCCCACGAGCTTTACCTGAACTCGTTATAACACAAAAATAAATAAATAAATAGAAGCATTAACACTCCGCCCCCCCTAAACTTTGGACTTTTATGAACAAGCCCCTTAAATTTTTAATTTTGGTAACTATAGAGGTGGTGTTGTTTGTTTTTTTTTTTTTTTTTTGAGAGATATATTACGCTACGTTTATTTCGTTAAGAAATAAACTTAGCTAAAATGTGAATCAACTAGGATTCGAACTGTCTGGTACTAACCATTTTGTCACTGCTTTATGACATGATCGGTGTGTTGTTTGTTTGTTTGTTTATTACTGAGGGCGGAGAGTACTGAAGTAATTAATATCTGACTGTAACTTCGCCTTTTCTAATTTTTTCAAAATTTCACAATTGACTTCAGCCCATTCCGGATCGAAACAATTAATTATTTGCCAAAAAATAATAATCATAATAATAATAATAAAATATTAATCCATCTCTCACTACACTTCTAGCTTTAATGATATTTATTTTTGCCAAATAAATAGCAGAATTTGAAAACTTCAGCTTATACAAACAAATACGTATCGAAGAAAAATAAGTATCACTTGAAGTCTATCTAATTTACCTGAAAATTTATTTCAATCTTAACTTCACCTTCTAAAACAAACAGATTACATCGATAGTTCAATTAATCCTTCCTCTCTAGTGAAGTTATTAATTAAATAGCTGTGATCGTCACGAAATTTATTTCAATTTGTTTTTAGTTTCCTTTCAAAATGGCAAACAACTACACAACCTTTCAAAATTTTGATTTTAGTTTCCAATATTTCAATTTGTTTGATTTAAGTAATTTAATGGCTCTTCGGATATAAAATTTAAGATAATTGTTTACTTTAGTAAATTTATAGTTATGTAAATTACATATAATATACTAACTATATATATCTGTAAAGATAAACGACACATCCCAAATAAAATAAACTAAAAGGCGAGATAGCAAAATCAAAATTTTTAAAAATTAAGTACCCAAATCCAAATTGATTAAAAGTTGAGATAAGTTTTATATTTTTTAACCTTTTTAAATAGGCTTATATTAAGTGATTTTTAATAACTAAATAGAGAATTTTATCAGATTAATTTACCAGTGACTTTAATAAATAGTAATACTAAACCAACTTGTTCTAATTAATTGCAAAATGTTACATTTATTATGATACGAAAGGACTTCAATTAATTATTAGGTGATTTGATACAATTTACTGAAACTTATTGAAACAATAACTTAATTAATAGGAATAATAGTAATTACAAATGTTGAAGAAAATATGCTAAAAAAGTTTGTCTAGTTACATGTGCAAAAAACAAAACAAAACAAAACTGTAAAAATAAAGTGCTTTTCTTTAATATAAATTTAATATATTATTTATTTTTTACGACAAAAAAATAAAATTAATCAATAGCTAATAACTGTGAAACAACCGTTGAGTACAGCAGTTGTTTCACATGGTATCAGAATAGGATGTCCTGAGTTCGAGTCACGCCAGACTCCGAGCATATTAATTTTCTCCCATTTAATTCAAGCCAACGTCATGGGCAGACCAAAAAGTCTCGAGCCCAGATATGAAGGGGAGTATTAAATATAAAAATATTTAAACAACATTCTTTAACAGCTTAAATTTTTAGAATACAACGGTTGTTTCACAATAGCTTATAAAATTATTAAATTTAATAACA
Organism: Aechmea fasciata; assembly: GCA_025177825.1. Lineage (NCBI taxonomy): Eukaryota > Viridiplantae > Streptophyta > Magnoliopsida > Poales > Bromeliaceae > Aechmea > Aechmea fasciata. Next base: position 4,546,236 of record CM045933.1, read on the forward strand.
TTTGTAATTTAATATATGAGGATAACTAAAAAAAATTAGAAGCTCAAATCCCCCTTGGCATTGTAGTCATTTTTTGTTTAAATTAATATAAATCGTATCGAAAGTGGATATACTGAGTGGATGGATTTTTCTTTTGTTATTTTGATGGATCTGTTTGTGACGTATGATCCCATTTAGTAGTGAATAATTTTTTTTATAAAATTGAATATTGATATATTTTAATACAATTGTTTATAAATTAGAGAAATTTTTTAATATTTTTAATATCATACCTTCAACTTATTTAAGGAGTGAGATGGATTCACTGGTTAAGTGAGATGACTAGTGAATGGACCCCACCATTGGATGGATGAGATGTGGTATATATATATATATATATAGAGTAAATATCTATACTATTGAGTAGTAGAGCCTACTACTCATAAGTTGTTTTCGATGATGGGGCTTTCGAATCGACGATCCACTCCGTTAAATATGATCTAGAGTATTTAAAACTTCTAGAAAATAAATTTCATAATTTTTCGAAATTATTTACCTTACGATCAAAAGCTCACAAAATTGACAATTTTTAACGGCCGATATGGGATACTTGGTAGTTTAACGGTGTAAAAGAATTGAAATAGGTTGAATTTTTGATAGAAAATTCTATTCACTACCTAGATAAAGATCAATAACTCCGATCTTAAATTGAAGGATCCGATCATTCATTTTATGCCCATTTGATTGAATATTGATTATATTTTGAAAATTATTTATAAATTTATTTTTTAATAGAAGTTTTAAATACTCACACCTTCAACTTATTTAAGGAGTGAGATGGATTCACTGGTTAAGTGAATAACTAGTGAATGGACCCCACCATATATGAGATGTATATATATATATATATATATATATTTTTTTTTTTTTCGGATATATCAACAGTATTGCTCGAGATTAATCGCCATACACTTTAGTCAAACGAGAAAGAATAAATGCATAAACACCCGCTGAACTGTAACGCCCTAATAGTATCGGATGAGATACTGATTTCGGTCGGTTTATATGAGACATGTATGCTAGTAATGATATCTGAATTTAAGCATTTTGGACCGGTGGTTTAGGTCTAAGAAGTTATTATTGCTAGCGGGTCGAATCGTTACATTTGGTAGCAAAACTAAATATCAGCTGAAAGTGTTGATTTGGATCCAACGAGTTATTTTTGCTAGCGAGTCGAGTCGTTACATTTGATATCAGAGTCAAATATTAGCTGGAAGTGTGAGAGCGAAGTATTATGCGAGACAAAATGCTACAACAATAGATTTGATGGGAGCCATCTCTTGATGGTTTGAGTCCGACAAAGACGTCGGGATCTAAACAAGAAGAGTTTGTAACACCCCCAACACATCGCCTGATAATTCTGGTCTTAATTTGCCTGTCTGTGATATGGTTTGGACCTGACGGGAACATCAGAATCTAACAGATGACAATAGATGAGACCTGCACGCAAGTAATAATAACTGGGTTGAAGTATTTTGGGTCGGTTGTTTGGGCCCAACGAGTTATTATTGCTAGCGGGTCGGATCGTTACATAAACTATAGAATTTTGTCAAATTGCTCTCTAAATTTTAAAATTTGACAACTAAATCTTCTAAATTTTATAAAAAATTTCAGTTAATCCATTATTAATGCATGCAGATAGCGTGTCTCATAAATAATCTTACAGAACTTCAAAAATAAAACAGAATAAAAATTACTTTTCTTTTCACAATTTTAGGATCCATTTGGTTTAATGTAAAATCGTAAAATATAATTTTTCGCGAAAAAAAAAACTCGGCAGAATTTTTTTTTTTTACATTTTGTAGTATTTAATTTATAAGAAAAAAAATAATTTTTCATCAATCTTTATCTTTTTGGAAGGAAAAAATTTACAAAAAAATTTTATACAGCTTGAATTTTTATTTTCCACCAAAAAATACATAAAAATAAAAAATTATTTTTAAAAAATTTATAAAAAAATTTTATGAAAAAATAAAAATATTTTTACAGCGACAAGCAGAAAAGTATTTTTCGTGTTAAAAATAATTTTTCGATTCCTTTTACGTCCAATCTTCCCAAATTTGAAAGGCTCGGAAGCGAGATTTTACAAAGTGCTTGATAAATATGACCAGTATTCTGATGCCGTCTTGGTGCCAGCAAGTTATCGGCACCATACGGACACGTGCGGGTAATTACGATTCAAAACTCTCTATTTTTTAAATTAGTGAATAATTTTCTGAATAAAGTTCAAAAGATGTGATAAAAACACATAATAAATAGTTAGAATATTTTGTTGCTAAAAAAAATAAATATTTCACTTATTATTATGTGTCGGCATTACGGCGAATTTTTCGATTGACACGCATCGGGTATCGCTCGATACGATAGCGCCATACTCGCACGGCAGCTTTCCTAAGATTTACCCAAGGCCATCACATTTCAAATCCCGTTCGTGGGGCCCTTTGCCAAAGCTTTTAAGTTTTGGGGTGAATTTTGAAGAATTGTTTTTAAGAAAATAAAAGAAAAGGAAAATTCGGAGTCCGCGTGGTGACGTGTCGCCCCCTCGTTCGGAGCGGACACCTGTCATGCACGTGCTGACGTACGACCCGTGGCACGGAAAGCGTGATCCCCCCATCCTCCCCTCTTCCTCGCTCCTGCGGTACGCTGTACGCGCGGGTACACGGTAAGGTTGGTTTCCCATCGCCATCACCGTTGATCAAAAAATGCTCCGCGAATTTCATACGCCCGTCGGATCGGTGGGCCCCGCGGATTCGATGGAGCGCGAATCGTTCGATGAGGATCCGACGGGTGGATGTTGATTTTTAGGGCTTTGGGTCGCCGGAACCGGCTCGGCTCGGCTCGGCTCGGCTCGGCGTAGAGCCGCCGATAGGAGCGGCAGCGTTGTGATCACGTGAAATATTTGGGTGGCTTGATGATAAAGAAAGGTTCCTGTAAGTTGGTTTTTTTTTCCATAAAAAAAAATAATAATAATAATTGCTTTAGTATTTCCTAATATAATTTCTGAAATATTTCTAATATATATATATATATATATATATATATATATATATATATATATATATATATATATATATATATATATATATATTTTTGTATACTTTATTTCTTTGTTATTTAAAAATAATTTCGTTGTAAATATTTATTAAATTATCCTGTATTAAATTCGAATTAAATTTCTATCAGAATACGTTGTCCTTGACTTTCTATTTCTGTAACTTATTCTCTTCCAAGACAATCTGGTCAACATCTTCCCAACTATTGTCCTCAACTTTAGTTTTGGCCCCGTTGAAAATAAAAAATCGTCGCTTTTTTTCCTTCTCCATTCTCTTTTGCTCCTACAAATTTGGATATTTTTCGCTCTCCATTGCTGTAAGAATGGCGTAAGCCTCACGTTCTCATTGTATGTTTCAATTTAAAGGAGCTTCGGCATTGTTTTCATTACTCATCAGATAAGTTTACAGTTTTGAAACATCTTAACATTGTGCTCTTCGTAGGTATTGAAAATCTACATTCTCTCGTTATAGCTTTCATGCATTGAATCGACCAAGTTCGAATCCTAGTTAATTTACATTTCTCGCTAAGTTTATTTCTAAATGAAATAAGCGAAGCGGGTAGCGTGCTACCTATCTCTCTCTCTCAAAAAAAAAAAAGCTTTCCACATAAGAAAATTAACAAGTAAGATTTATTTAATTTTGTGATTTTTTACATCAGTTTGTTGCTACTAGTAGGGTTTTTAGATCTGAATGTTATATTTTTAATTGTTTGCGTTTTTTAAAATATTTTATAAATTAACTCTTTGTCATTTGATGTTTAATTTGTGATTTTTGCGCATGCATTCACTGAAATATTTTTTTTGAGAATAGGTAGCACGCTACCTGCTTCATTCATTGAAAGAGTGAATTCGGCTACAAGTGTGAGGCAACTAGGGCCTCGAGTCACCAGCAAATACAACCAAAAAAATAATAAAAATAAATAAATAAATAAAAATAAAAATGCATTCAATCAATCAATCATAGAAGGTCCTTCCAAAAAGTGATCAGCTGCTTGAGCCTATGCACTGCTAAAATAGGGTTCAGCTGAATGTCATGAAAAATAAGATTGTTCTTGGCCTTCCAAATACTCCACCAGCATGCGGCTAATTCCACTAGTCCCTTACTCCTATTCTGCCCACCGTTCCCCCCTCTCCACCCATCCCATACTACGTTCACATCACCTCCCAACTCTCCTGCGTGGACGTCCTCGAGGCCCATTACAATAAGATACTTAGTGAAAATGTATCGGGTGAATAAATGGTCCACTGTCTCATCATGTATTCTGCACAACATGCAGGTCGTGCCTCCAATCCACCCCCTCTTTACGAGGTTCTCTGCTGTAGGAGCTCTTTTCTTTAGGACAAGCCAACAGAACACTTTGACCTTGAGTGGTATGCGGAGTCTCCAGATCTTGTTAACACGTCCGTCTCTCGTACCATTCACTGAAATATTGTATCATATTTGGTGTTATTGAAGTATAGCTATTGATTTACAGTACTGCAGCATGATTCTAGATTATAGTTTGAAAGTTATGTATGAGAGAGCGTTTTAACCATTTATGACTAAGATAGAAAATATGTGCGTAGGATGCAAAATTGCTATACAGTGTTTAGCGAAGCATATACATTAAAAGATTTTTTTTGAAAATATCCAAAAAGTGTAGGACTAGGGAGAAACAAATTAAGCAACTGGCGCATAAATTAAAACAGATGCTAAAAAATTATTGATATTAGAGGTGAAAGTGATTTTATAGATATGTTAATAATTCCTTTGAATCTTCCACCACCGTCGCTAAGTAAGCAGTACAGCCACTACTAATTAATTAGCTTCTTTGCATGCCACTTGAATACCGCAATGGCCAAGAGTGAGCTTTTACACACTCATCATACATAAGCTCCTTATGTCCCGGTTCTCAGAATGTCAACCCATACCCAAAACCTATTAAATTTGGGTTAAATTTGTAGATTAATTCTAGTTGAATAAAGATTAATATTTAAATTTGTTGAAGATAGATTAAGATTTAAATATTAATTAGAGTATGAATCTAACTAGATTAGGATAAATATTTAAATCTACTGGAGATAAATAAAATATAAATTTAAATGTTAATTCAAGTAGGAATTCTAATTGGACTGAGATTCGCGTATGTTTTAGAGGACGCATTAACACTTTGGGATGCTTTTGGAGTAGAGAGTACGGGCAAGTTGAGACTCTTGGGGAGGGTGCGGTGAAGTGTTTTGAAACCATTGGTGGACCGTACCAAAGAACAGTTTGGCCATGAGTTGCATGTGAGAGATCAAAAAGAGAGTTGTCTTTTAGCTACCGTTTGGTTCGGGGTTAAGGAAAAACTAGTTATTCCAGAGATAGTGTTAAGTTCAGAGTTAACGTGGGGGTAGAGTATTTTTGTGTTTGGTTGGGGTTGGAGTTAGTCCAAGATAGTAAAAAATAGTGTTTGGTTGGAGTAGGTGGGATAAGAAGGATAGTTGATTATTATGAATAGAAAATAGTGTTTGATTGGGATTTGGTGGTGTTAGATGTATGGGGTTAGCTAAGTCGGGATAACCCATTTGAGGTGGGGTTAACTAACCCCACCTATTTTTTAGGATGTTTGGGGATAAAATAGGGGTTAAAGGGTTATTCCACCCCTTAACCCCCAACCAAACAAGGGCTTAGGTTTATAAAAGACAAGAGAATGGTAGGATAGGAGAGATTCAAACAGAGGGCTCGAGGTTGTAACTATTCTATGCAGAAAATGAATCAGGTGTAATTAATTAATCTTATTTTACCCACATATTTTACCTGCATATTTTTTGTTTTATTTTTTTTTCTCTTTTATGATTGTATCAGCTTTTGCTGAGGAGACGAATTTATTGTAAAAATTCGATTTGACGCTTTCGTTGCGGAATCCCAACAATCGGTACCGGATTAATAACCGTCGATATCAGAGCACAAGGTTACTTATCTATGGGAGAGATCGACGGAGATGGCCATGAAATTCGAAATCGAGAAGTTCGACGGTAAGAACAATTTCGAATTATGGCAAATTAAAATACGGGTGATCCTCGTACAACAAGAATTGGATGAGACGTTGAACGGAAAAGAGGAGTAAGCACGCAGAGCTGAGATACTACTTTGGTGGTGAGAGCGAAGAAAAAGGCTACAATATCGGCGGTCGGAGATCGACAGAAGAAGCCACTATCTGAGGTGGAGTGGTTCTACTGTCACAGGCAATGGCATATCAAACGCAATTGTCGAAAACTTCACGATGATCTGAAGGAGTTAAAGCGACAAAAGCAGAAAACTATCATGAATCAGGACGGGATGGTATCAGGGACGGTGTAGGTGGCAGAGTCGGAGATAATCGATTCTGATGTACTATATGCGGCGACCGGAGGTGCAAAAATTTTGAATGATGCGCGGGTGCTCGATTTGGCATGTTCCTTTCGCGTCTGCTCGAAGAAAGAATCTTTTGCCACCTATAAAGCAATTAAGGGTGGAAAGGCTTTGATAGGGAATGGGACGGCGTGTAAAGCTTTAGGAGCCGACACAGTAAAGATATGATTGCACGATGAGGTCGTGAGGACGCTGACAGGTATGCGACACGTTTCTGGATTGAAGCGGAATTTGATCTCGTTAGGCTCATTGGACTCAAAGAGTTGCAATTTTTCAGCTTCAGGTGGAGTTATGAGGGTGCAAAAGCGAGATTAGATCGTGTGCGAGGCGAATAAACGTGAGAACTTATACGTTCAGAACGGAAGTATAGTCAGAACGGGAGCAAAGATGGTTTAGGTTTCCAAAAGTTTGCGGAGGTGCAGTCGCTCGAGGCAGAGAGGCAGATGCGGCAACATCGAGCGGAGGAGACAAGCTCAAGATGGAGCTTGCATGGTGAGCTCCACGCAGTAGTTGAAAACTACAAATCCAACCAAGTTGGAAAATATTAAGATTTGGTTAGATTTCTAGATTAATTCTAGTTGGATAAGGATTAATATTTAAATCTGTTGAAAATAAATTAAAATTTAAATATTAATTAGAGTACGAATCTAATTAGATTATGATAAATTTTTAAATCTGTTGGAGATAAATAAAATATAGATTTAAATGTTAATTGGAGTAGGAATCCTAATTGGACTAGAATTCGCGTATATTTTAGAGGATTCATTATAAAAGCACTCTTTGAGATGCTTTTGGAGTAGAGAGTACAGCCAAGTTGAGACTCTTAGGCTTTGTTTGGTTCCGATATATGTAAGAACTAACTTATACCGTAGATAGGTACATGTTTAGCGTGTTTGAGAACTAGATCAATTTTGTGCTTATTAGATGAAAATTTAGTTGTTCATGCAAATAAGAAAAATAGATTTGGATAAATAAGATGGAATAAAAAGAATAGTTGATAGTTATAAATAGAAAATAATGATAGTACCCCTCTTATTATATTTGAATTTAAATTAAATTCAAAATTTTAAATTTTAAATTTAAATTTTACATTTTTAACTTTTAAAATTTAAAATTTAAAATTTTAATTTTCAAAATTTCAATTTTAAAAATTATAATTTTAACTATAAAATTTTAAATTTAAAACAAAATTTAAATTTGAAAGATATAAAATTTAAAATTTAAAATTTAAAACTTAAAAATATCAAATTTAAATTTTAAAAATTAAAAAATATCAAATTTAAAATTTAAAAATTCAAAATATTAATTTTTAAATTTAAATTTTTAAATTTAGAATTTAAAATTAAAAATTTAAATTTTGAGATTACATATTATAATTTTTAAAAATTTAAATTCTTATTTCAAACAAAAATATATCTCTCTATCTCTCTCTATATCTCTCTCTCTCTCTCTCTCTCTCTCTCACTCTACCCGGGGGTGGGAACAAGTTCCCACCAACTTGTTACCAACCATTTAACTCGGTATGGGTGGGACCATTCTTTTTTCTGTTTGGGTACAAGAGGGGGGATAAGCCCTTATCCCACGTCTTGTATCCAATCCAAACGCTATATTAAGGATGGTACGTACGGTGAGGTGTATTGAAGTCATTGGTGGACCGTACCAAAGAGAAGCTTAGCCATGAGTTTAGTGCATAAGTCCCTGTGAGAGAGAAAAAAAGTTGTCTTTTAGATTTATAAAAGACGAAAGAAGGATAGAAAAGATTCAAAAGAAGAGCTCGGAGTTGTAACTAGAAGTGGAGCAAGTGTATTATTCTTTTCTTTAATAAATTTTATTTTATACGCATATTTTCTGTTTTATTTTTTTTCTTTTATGATTGTATCAGCTTTTACTGAGGCGACAGATTTATAGTAAAAATTTGATTTGACACTTCTGTTGTAGAATCCCAACAATCGGTACTAGATCAATAACTGTCAGTATCGAAGCAGATTGTGGATTTACAAAATTTGGTATCGAGGCAAGTACCGGATTCCCAACAAAACCAAGTAAAATTATTTCATTCGATTCAATACCAGTAGACTTGTCGGCATAATCCAATCGCCTATTTTTATAGAGCAAGCAAGACATAAATCCATGACACAAAAAGCATGCTCAAGTACTTGTACCCATCTAGTGTGCATGGCCTCTACTATATTTATCCTATTTATAATAGCAAAAGGCTGACTAATAAAAGAATGCAATACTCCCATATCAAATAAAGCTTAGCAATTTATTTCATTAAGCAAAATAATAACTGCCACGACGTCATCTATAGCAGCATGTTTCTCTACTTGAGTTGCGAACGCACGGTGGCTCGACGCCTATCGTAAACTCTCCCGTTGCCATGGCGTCGACCCAAACCCTGCAAAAATCACTATATGTGGGATACTCGTGAGATGCCTTGGAGATGAGAGTGTAGATGCAACCAATGGAACCCGGCTACTTGAATTGTGAATGCACAGTCGCACGGCGCCTATCGCAAACTCTCCAATTGCCGTGGCATTGGCATACACCCCGCAAAAATTGCTGTAGGTGGGATACCCTTGAGCTATCTCCAAGATGAGAGTGTAGGTGCAATCGATGGAACCCGACAATCATCGTGTGGGCAATCATATTGCATATGATCCGGTTGTCCACATCAAAAGCACATGCCCTTCCATTGCTCACACTTCTGCGGTCAGTAGGAACCGCCACAAATGATACACTTCGACGAGCAACGTGGGGTATAGGACTTCGGGGCTCGTGATTGCGACTATGAATGCTTGGGTGGTCGCTTACAGCTTGAGTGCCTACTCGAGCCCAATGATCAGTTATTTTTCTTTTCCTTTTCTTTGTCAAAGGACTTGTGCTCCTCCCGCGCTATTACATTGCCTTGTTCCACCCGCAACACTCGATCCAATGCCTTGGCAAAAGTTTGAAGCTTAAAAGAGTAAACAACCTTGAAAATCTCAACCCGAAGTTCTTGCTCAAAACACTCGGCCTTGACCTTGTTAACCTAAACCACATACAAAATACAGTTCACAATATAAGAGAATTCTCTTTTATACTATCTTACTGAGCGATTTTTCTACCACAATTTCGAAAATCCCTCTGATGCTTCTTCTTCACACTATCGGGGAAGTATGTGCTGAACAACAATCACCTGAATTCCTCCCAAGACATAGGCGGTAGGCTAGAGAATCGATTTTTCTTGACCTCTTTCCATCACACCCTCGCTGGCTTTTCTAAATAATGTGTGGTAAAGTATACTTTGTGTCACTCCAAGGTATACAAATCCTCAAATAATATTCCCATGGAATCAACCCATATCTCCGCGAGCCACGGGTCCATTGTCTCTCTGTCAAAAGTAGACGGATTAAACTTCTTGAAGGTAGTGATGCTCGCAAGGGCTCGCTTCTTCTCTGCCTCCATCTCCACATAGTTGGGGGCCGACGTGCCCGAACCCATCGAAGGGGTACCCTTTGCGGCTTCTGATTGTGCATAGCGCGCCGCTATTGGCTTGTCTGCCACATACACCTCAACTACATTCAAGGAGCTAATCGGAGGTACCAGTTGCTCTTGGCTTGCCTGATCTACGGAAGCATGTTGCGCCACAATTTCTTGGAGCCTCTTAATCTGCTCATCCTAGCACTGTGAGGCTTCAGCCTGTCGCTGCACTACTCAAATGAGCAGAGCCAATTGTTCATGAAGTTCTCAATCTCTACTCACCCTAAATTGCTCGATGACCTCGGTTGGTGCTTCTGGTCTAGACCTCATTGGGAGTAGCCCACGCGATGCCATTACTTCCTGAAACACAATAACTTTAGTCAATTCTTTGACCCTCAATGTCAAATACAAAGTAACATTCAATTAACAGACTAAATTAGACGAAAGTTACACAATTGCACGTATTCCAATCTCTAGGCATCATGTTGTCAGTCACCAATATGGCTTCCCTCAATTGAGAATATTAAACTAAATCTGTTGATTCCACCTCTAACATTGTGAGACCCCAGATAGTCCTATATATGAGATATAATAGGGCTAAAACTCTTAACCCGGCTTAAGCATTTTGGATGGTGGCAAGGCCCAAGAGGTTAAGAGAGTTAAGCGTGCTAGGACGAGAGTAGTCCTAGGATGGGTGACCCCCTGGGAAGTTGGGGCGTCACAAACATCCCATTGGAAGCAACCAACTAATTGACCCAATCGATTCAATTTCCACCACATTTCATAAGTCATCGTCTCTCACGAGCTTAAGCCCTTATAGTTATCTATCTTAGGGCTTCCAAAGTCCATTTAGATCATTTCTATGCTCTTATACTATCTTAATCTGCCACGCTTTGAACTTGGAATGGAAGCGTCACCGGACACGGGCACTAACTCACCGACAAATATAGTTTCTCCTGTCTGCCCAAGACGTCACAACTTGTATATATAACACATTCTAAACAAAAATAATATACAAGAATTCTATAAGAAAGATATCAATTTGACATAAAATAAAACTATCTATTGCATCATTCCATTCATTACATTATTTTCAAATACAACCCAAATTATTGGTTTACAATTTTTCTTTCTTTTTCTATACATTTCCAAAATGGTTCTTCTATTGGATACACCAATTAAAAGTGGAAAATATTTCTATTCACTACGCTATGACCTTTTCTTACTCCATCGTGTTTTCCGCAGATAAATTTGAAAATTATGGAAGTGAAAACTATAATATAGTTCCTCGTAGACGAATTACTTGTCTCCAAGCCAATCTGCCAAAATCTCCCAAATTTGGCTCGAATCCACAAATCAGCCCTGAAGACCTTATCGTTCCTCAAAATGATATTGTCCCACATATTTCTCTAATATTTTATTAGAGCTTCCTTAGGTTAAAATATTTTTAAACCCTTTAAACACAAAAATTTTAATTTTGACCTAGAATTTTTCAAAATTACAACAAAATTTAAATCTTTTAGCAAATCTCTTTAATTGTAGATTAGAGTCTTATAAATTAGTTATTAGTGCGAATTACCCTTCCGGAAAGAACTTTTTTTATAAATAACCTTATCAACTTTTATAATTATAAAAATAATCTTTTGAAAAAAATAAATATAAAAATAGGCCTCTAAATGCGGTGAATGATTCACCGCATTCATAACTACTTATAAGTAGTAGAAAAAAAATAAAAGCGGTGAACCATTCACCGCTTTTATCAATATAAAAATATAAAAATAAATAAAAAAACAAAAAACGGTGAATGATTCAACGCTTTTATATAACTATATTTATAAATAAAAATTTAATAGCCTATTTTTAAAATAAAAATTTTGGAGGAGTCTATTATAATAAAAAACCCTTCGGGAAAAGTCCGACAAATCCATGGCTTCGGCTTCGGCTTCGGCTTCGGCTCTGGCTCGGCTTTTGGCGTCCGCGGAAGCAGCAGCAGCAGCAGCAGCTTCTCCGCTGCATCATCGCCACGTTTTTAAGTCACACAGCAGTTGGCGTCGCGATTATCCCAAAGCAGCGTACCCCAGCAAATTCATTCGCCCTCTCTCTCTCTCTCTCTCTCTCTCTCTCCTCCCATCATCGCCGTGACCCAAAAACCCCACGCTCAGATCCCAACCCTCGGATTCCCCCAAACCCCCCTCTCCTCACGGGAGAGAAACCAAAAAAAAAAAAAAGAAAAAAAAACACAACGAAAACACGAAGAAAAAAAGAAGAAAGAAAAAGGAGCAGCAGCAGCTCAACACCCTCCCCTCTCCTCTCTTTCTTTCTTCACCCTCTTCTCTTCTCTTCGATCCGTATGGGAGATTTTAGGGCGAGAGAGCGAGATTGAGGAGTGATTTGGAGTCCTTTGGTGGGTTTGATTCAGTAGGCTTTTTTTTGCCTGGTTGTTATTCCACCGTTTTTTTTTTTTTTTTTCCTTTCTGGGCCATTTTGGGGGCGATTTCAAAATCGCCTCTTTAATTAATTGCGATTCCCTCCTCGTCCTCTTCGAAGGTGCGCCCCTCTCCTTCTTTTCATCCCCCAAAATTCGATCGTTCTTCGTGGATTCGTCCCAGTTTTGAGATTTCGGTGCTCGCCCATCAGAAAAGGTCGGGCCTTTTCAGATTTTCAGTGGCCGGATCGGGAGAAATGGGTCAAAATTAGGGTTTTTTTTTAAAAAAAAAAAATTTGGGAGCGGCGGGGGAGGGGGGAGGTTGCTGTGCGTGTCTGAGTGCTGCGCTTTCCCTGTAGTTGGGGGGATGAAGATGGAGATGGACGGCGACTCCGGAGGCGGCGGCGGCGGAGGGTTTTGGTCGGCCGAGGAGGCGGCGATGGGGGCGGCGGTGCTGGGGCGGGAGGCCTTCGATTACCTCGCGGGCGCGCACGCCGCGGCCTCCGCCGAGGGCCTCATCACGGCCGCGGGCGGCGACGCCGATCTGCAGAACAAGCTGGTGGACCTCGTGGAGGGCCCCGCCGATCGCCCCGGCCTCGGCTGGAGCTCCGCCATCTTCTGGCAGATCTCGCGGGCCAAGGCCGGCGATCTCGTCCTCGTCTGGGGCGACGGCTACTGCCGCGAGCCCGAGCCCGGCGAGTCGGCCCCCCAATCCGCCAGAAACCCTAACCCCGAATCCCACCAGAAGCTGCGCAAGAGGGTGCTGCAGAAGCTCCACGAGGCCTTCGGCGGATCCGACGAGGACAATTACGCCCTCCCGCTCGACCATGTCACCGACACCGAGATGTTCTTCCTCGCCTCCATGTACTTCTCCTTCCCCTGCGGGAAGGGCGCCCCCGGGCGGGCCTTCGCCTCGCAGAAGCACTTGTGGATCCCCCATTCGGAGCTTAAGATCTCCCCCCCCAATTACTGCTTCCGGGGATTCCTAGCGCGCTCCGCGGGGTTTAAGACGATTGTCATCGTGCCGTTCGAGACCGGCGTTCTCGAATTGGGTTCGGTGAGATCGATCGCGGAGAGCTCCGATGCGTTGCAGATGATAAAAGCTGTGTTCTTGGGGACGGTTAAGGTGCCTGTTGTTGCGGAGAAGAAGAAGAATGAGGGGAATGGTTTTGTTGGCAATTATGGGCCGGGCGAGAGGGTGCAAGGGAGTGCGAAGATCTTCGGGAAGGACCTAAATCTCGGTCGGCCTGCGAGCAATGTTGGGATTTCCGTGTCGAATCAGCCGAATAGTAAGAACAGCAGCGAGCAGCATATGCTGTTTCCGAACGTAAGGAAGGGACTTCAGGGCTTCAATTGGAATCATGCTCGCAATTTGAACCCTCCCCAGCAGTTCGGTAACGGGATAGTGGTGGTGAGCAATGAAGCGAACCATCACGCCAATGGTATCGGGGATAGCCCTGTTTTGAACCAGTTTCAGCTACAGAAGCAGTCGAGGCAGATCGATTTCAGCACGGGAGCCACTTCGGCGGCCAGTGGTAATTTGGTCGCCCATGTTCAGGGTCCCCTAGAAGGGGAAAACGCAGATATCGATGCTTTGTGCAAGGACGAGAGGGGTAGCGGTGCAATAGAGGAGCGGCGGCCAAGGAAAAGGGGGAGGAAACCCGCGAATGGGAGAGAAGAGCCCCTTAATCACGTGGAAGCCGAACGCCAGAGAAGAGAAAAGCTCAACCAGCGGTTTTATGCCCTAAGGGCGGTCGTACCCAACATATCAAAAATGGACAAGGCGTCCCTCCTGGGGGACGCCATCGCACATTACCGACCTGCAGAAGAAGCTCAAAGAGATGGAGTCGGAGAAAGAGCAGATGTTGGATTCTAATATGACGGACCACCCAAGGGAGGGAGTGAATCATCATCAGCCGCAGGTTGATGTACAGGAAATTCAAGACGAGTTGATTGTTCGAGTGAGTTCTCCTATTGAGACTCATCCTGTTGGCAAAGTGTTTCGAGCCTTCGAGGAGGCGCAAGTGAATGTGGCCGATTCGAAGGTTGCGGCTGCTAACGGAAAGCTGGTGCATACGATCGTAATCAAGTCTGCAGGCTTCGAGCAACAGATGAAGGAGAAGCTGATCTCCGCCTTGTCCCGTGTGATGAGCTCGACATAACCTTTTCCATTGAGATCATACCAAACTGGTAGTAAAGGCGGCTACTTTTAACATGTTTTAATGTTTATATATATGTGTTGTATGTCCTTTCAATAGGAAGCAAATGATCTGACCTAGCAAGCATGGGAAACTTTCTAAGGTTCACTCACCATTATAGTGTTTGGTCTTTTGTTTGTTTTATGTGATTCTAATGTTCTATGGAAAATCCTTATAATTCTTAAAGTGATTGTTCTCAATTATCATTAGTTTTAGAACGATTTTTTTCTTGCACATTTTGAAAGCATATATACATGTGTCTCTTCCTGAGAATTCTAACAAAGTTTTTGTTGATTAAATATAATTCCACCATTTTCTTTTCGCTTTTTATTAAACTGGCGGCTCAGAAATGGTCATAAACTTTCATAACAGTATAGTAGCCGGACTCTATATATATATATATATATAATTAAGTTGGAATACTATCAATAGTATTAAGTTATTAGTACTATTAGGTTTCGACTCTTGGATGAGAAAATGTACGGTTAGAATGATGTGGGTTTCTTAGGGTTGACTAAGTTATTGGTTGAATAGTATAATCTAACGGGCGAAAATAGTCCAATGGTTAAATCTAACGGCGAAAAATTCGGTAGCACTAAGAGTTTGGTGTTATCAATATCCCAGCCAGACTCTCTCTCTCTCTCTCTCTCTCTCTCTCTCTCTCTCTCTCTCTCTCTCTCTCTCTCTATATATATATATATATATATATATATATATATATATATATATATATATATATATTTGTTCTTGGTGGTGTTCTTTGTGTGTTAGCTCTTTAAGATCCGCATGGAGACTATAAGCATTCATGGTGTTCTTTGGTTTCTGAAGTTTTTGTAGTGTAAGTTTGGTTTTGCCATGCACATGTAGCCACCATTTTTTGCTTGTATGACTCAAATAATGTACTTTCTATCAGATGTACAGCTCAGTGGTGTATTATTTCAAGTTTGAAGCAGCAGGAACTATCTTGGAAGTTTCAGGTTAGGTGTTGTGCTGCTGACAAATTCGACAGATCTGCAAGTGTGACAGCATTCATATATTTGGTAAAAATATATGAGACTCACCTGATTTATGAGCCACTTTTATCTATCTATCTTTTAAAAAAGTTTTGATTTCGCCATTACGTGCATTATTATGTGATTCGTATGATTACATTTTTATTAAAATAAGTCGCGCGCACAAATTTCATAGAAAAAGCATGGATCTTGTGCTGTTAGAACTTTTCTTAACAAGAAATAGAAAGTGGGTGTAGGTAGGAGATGAGGACTCATCTAAGCAAGTCTAAGAATTGTTCTTGTTTTTTTCCATGTGAACACTCTGAATCTTATGTGTGAAATTTTGAGGAAGCTGTTCTTGATGCTGCCCATGACTGTGTTTCAGGTGACACTTGGGTGACAGTAGGCAGTATGAGAATTCAGTTTCTTCCAATGTGAACATACTCTGAGGTCTGTCTCTTAAAGCCAAGGTACAATTTGATGCTGTCTGTGACTGTCACTGAGGGGCCCATATGTTACTTCACTCATGATGCTCTTTTGCACCAACCTCCCTGTAGTCTGTACTCCGGAGTCAGCCTTGCAATGTTCAGACCCTGTTTCTCACAAAAATCTACTATATAATATTTGTACTGTATTATCTATTCTCCGTCAATCACATCTCTCCGTTTAGAAAATTTTTAAAATATATCAGTTATATTGATTATGTGGCGTTCCAAGCCAATTAAATGAATTCTCTCGGGTTAATCCGTCACATCATAATTATAAAAAAATATTTTTACTATACTTTTTCTTTTTTTTTTTTCTGAAAGGAGAGATGTAATCGGCTTTTTATTCTTGATGTGGTGCAAGTATTATATAGTAGATTTTCTCCTCCTTTTGAGAGAAAATTATACTAAAAATATATATTTTTTAAAATTATGATGGAATGGGTGAACTCGAGTAGAATTTTTTTATTGGTTTGGAATACTACGTCAATATAAGTGTTGCATTCTAGACTTTTTCTATTTGTGGGGGTTTACTATGCGTTAGTTGTTCCAATTCCGATTTCATTTCTTTGAACGTCAACCGGCGGATTCCTAAAAATCCGAACCCAAACCCAACTACCAAACCCGAAATCGAATTTGAATCGAATTCGACGTCTTTTAAAACTAATATCCAAATTCGAATACGAAATAATTATTTCTCTTTAATATACTTAAAAATATATTATATTAAATGCTTAAAATATAATATATATCAAACATTTATATATATTATATAATGTAAAATCAATTCGAGTTCAAGTTCGGGTTAGAATTTGGATCGGGCAAAGACAACATTCATACTCAAATCCAAATTCATCATATTTTTTATTTTTTCTACCGATATTCAAAACTACAACTCTTTATCATCAAGTAAATCCGCTCCGCTTGGGTTAGGACTCGATAAAATTTTGATTATCCGTACCCATTGACACCGCTACCGATTTCCAGCTAAATTGGAAATTCTTTAATTAACCTTTCTCCGCTCTCACATAGCAGTTCAGATTGAAAATTAAATCCAGGCAAAATTAAAACTTGTTTCGAAAATATCCCTATTATATTTATTTTTTGATTTGAAATTAAACTTAAGTTTTTTAACTTCAATTATGAATTAAAATATAAATTTAAATGTAGAAATTGATTTTTAATTTTAGATTTGGTTTGAACTTGAATTGAAATTGAAATTTATATTTGCATTTCAATTTTATTTATATTTTTGAATTTTAAATTTGGCTTATCTTTTTTAAATTTTGATGCAAATTTTTTATTTCATTTAAAACCCAAAATGTGAATGTAACTTCTGCCTTGGTTATGAACTTTATTTTAAATTTAATTTATATTTAAATTTAAACTTTATTTTTTTTTGAATATCTAAAATATTCTCCATCTCAACCTTATATTAAATATAGAAATCAGCTATTTCAATAACAATTGCTGTTATAAAGTAAACATATAAAAATTTTTATCATTTTATTTTTGATTCAGACCATTTCGATTTCAATTTCTATTTTGAATCTTAATTAATGCCTTAACTATTTAGGTGGAAATCATGTCCTTGTATGTGAAGAGAGAGAAAAAGAGAGAGGAATCTTTCTTATGTCAATTTCATAATTTATATATAATTATAATATGACGTAATAATATGACTTGATTACGATAGAACAGCACTCTAATTTACTAAAAAAAAAAAAATTATGAGTAGAAGTTGCTGTATCTACGAGTATTCTACGAACACGTAAAGATTCCCCACCACTAATTAGTTCTGTTAGATGGTGTCATTCATTCCGAGGATGTAGGCTTCAAATGAATGGATTTGAATTCTAGTTGATTCGCATTTCTTGCTAAGTTTATTTCTTAAAAGAAATAAACGAAGCGGGTAGCGTGAGCAATCTATCTCCCAAAAAAAAAAATGATTAAAAAAGTAAATTAACTTTTTAAATAGTACAATTTATGTTATAAATTCAAACAAAATTTTGGAATTGACATGGAAAATGAAGGGTTCTTGAATCCGAATAACCACATTTAACATGTTAATTCTTGAGACCCAAAACTAGAGAGTTTTTCAAGTGTAGTTTCGTTTTGGCCGTAGTGAAAGATTCTTCCTAGGATGCTGTGCCCATCAATCCCTCTCCCTTAATTTGTTGATGTCCTCTCCATCCTGGGCGTATATGTAACTATCTCTCCTGCTAATAATAATAACTCGTTAGATTTAGGTTTAAATTATCGATTCAAAATATTTAAACTGTGGGATAGGTTCTAGACGATCGATGTGAGATTATTCTACATGAGAAAGATGCAAATCTGATTATAAATATATAGATTAGAATCACTAATACATTTGGTTGCATGCATTTGTAAGCTATGATCTGCGATTGCAAATGCGTATTTCAATTTCTTTATTTGGTATAGTGTAGTTGAGTCCAACTGCTGCAGTTTCAACTGTACAAGAAGGTCCAAATGCTGCAGTTGGAACTACATCCAAATTGACCGTAGTTCCAACTACAGCAGTTGGTGAGTGATAGAATCACCCATAAATTAATAATAAATAAATAAATAAATAGTTAAATAAATAAATAATATATGTATATAGGTAAATAAAAATACTTGTAAATAAACTCATAATAATAAAAATTTTTAGACAATATTGTGCGAAAACATTAATTTTTTTAAATTTATTTGATTTAAAATATAAATATAGTTTTTTTTTCTAAATTTTTATAGAATGTGATGATGTATGTTAATTTAATAAGTTTTAATTAATTATAATTATTAAGTTTGATAAAAAAAAAATGACAGAATCGTTTAAATTTTTAAAGTTTGATTTACATATTAAAATTAAATAAATTAAAATTTTTAAATGTGTCGATTAATAAGTTGAATAATTGTTGAAAAATATAAAAATATTATATATATATCTACTTATTTATTTATAAGTAGCAAATTTAAATAATTAATAAATTTATACAATTATTTTATGTTTAGGGAAGGTAATCTCACCACTCTATCTGAATAGGTGACAAAATTTACAAATACAACTATCATATTACCAAAATGAATGTTAGATATGTAACTATCGCTAAAACCAATAGACTAGGTGTAGATTACAATCGCAAGATTCAGAATCGCATGTATTTCTAACTACACTGTTTTTAACTATATTCAACCAAACGGCCACTAAGTGTAGTATTTTATCCCGCATAACACTTAGTTCTGACATTTTCGGCTGGTATTCAGCTCATAACGACCTGCGCTAGCAACAATTACGTGTAGAATTCAAACCACTTGTCCAACATACTTACACTCCTTTATTATTATCAATATATGCGGTCTTTTATATTTCCGAACAGAACCTCTTTTCTATTCGACTATTGGGATTTTGCAGAATATGTGAACAAAAGAAAATAAATAAATAAATAAATAAATAACGAATAAGAAGAGTTTTCAAGTAACCGAATGTGGAATTAAAGAAAGGGTTAATTACATCGGTAGTCCCCAACCTTTCTACCAATTTTTACTTGAGTCCCCAACCTTTTTTTTTAGCAATTGAGTCCCTAATCTTTTGATTTTATTTCAATTAGGTCCCAACCGTTAAAAAAACGGTTAAAATTAACGGAATAGCCACGTCAACGCCTATGTGGCAACCATTTGCATGTCAATTAGGTCCCTAAATTTTGTACATTTTCATTTTAGTCCCTAAAAAATTCAAAATTTTAAATTTAAATTCAAAAATAATATTAAAATTAAAATTTTAAACTAACGAAAATTAGAATTTGAATTTAAAACTGAATTAAAATTTTGAATTGAAATTGAAATTTTAAATTTAAATTTTTAATTGAATCTAAATTTTAAATTCAAACTTAAAATTTTGATTTTGATTTTGATATTTCAATTTACATTAATTAAATAAAAGTTTTGAAACCAAAATTTAAATTTAAAAATATGAATTTAAATTTAAAATCATATTCAAAATTTTGATTTTAAATTTAAAATTTAAATTTGAATATAAGATTTGATTTCAATTCTAAATTTGATTTTAAACTTCGAATTCAAATAGACATTTTGAATTTGAAATTTCAAATTGAAGTTTGAAATTAAATTAAAATTTAGAATTCCAAATGTGATTGAATTTAAAATTTAAAATTTAAAATTTAAAATTAAATACAAAATCAGAATTTGAATTCTAATTTAAATTTGAATTCAAAATTAAAATTAAAATTTAAATTCAAAATTAAAATTAAAATTTAAAATTTAAATCTTAAATTAAAATTTTTTTTAAAATTTATAAATTTAATGGATTAATTACACCATTGGTCCTAATCAACCTTTGCACGATTTTTCAATTTGGTCCCCAACCTTCACATCATTTTTCAATTTAGTCCCCAATCTTTTTTTTTTTGCAATCCGCTAACACAGCGCCATCGTGGCGCTGGCATGGTGCCTCCATGGCGTTGACGTGGGGCTGACGTGGCATTTTCCGTCAATTTTAATAGGTATTTAACGACTGGGACTTAATTGAAATGATATCAAAAGATTAGGGACTTGATTGCAAAAAAAAAAAGATTGGGGACCAAATTAAAAAAATAGTATAAAGGGTAGTAACCATTAATGTAATTAACCCTTAAAGAAACAGCTTGTGATGTAAAAAGATCTTGAGCAAAATATTTTTGAACCCTTACAATTGGCAACATCTGAGAACAAAATTAGTAAACTAATACTTTGAGTAACAATTTTTCAACACTACCGACCGTCCTTATCGCAAGTGGCAAATGACTTGATGCATGGTTGGTAGCCGAGATCCCGAGTTCGAATTCTAGTTAACATTTCTAGCTGATTAAGTTTATTTCTAAACAAAATAAACTAAACGGATAAAGATGCTACCTATCTCTCTCAAAAAAAAAAAAAAAAAAAAAAACATGCATGCACCTCGAAGGTGTTTAGAGACCAAAATGTCTTGCTATTATTTCTATCCTTTTCTATTTTATTGTTATGAAAATAGGTAAGGAGTAGGATTGCATGCGTGGTGTGCCGGAACATGTCACTTGTATGGTTAATTTGAGTTGCAAGCGATTTAATTAAGCCCTTATAATTCCCATTACTTTAACCAATGATTTTAATTGCGTTTTGCTAGCTCTTCCATTTTTTTAATCTTGTGCTACGTGCATGTACTGTGCTATCTTGTTTATGTTTCTTATTAATTTTTTCATGATTTTTATATGATTTCGATCTCTTTATACATGCGTTATTGGTAGGCTGATTTTTATTTATTTATATGATGTTAGTGTTATGATAATATTGCTTTAAAGTTGCACTGAATTTAAGCCTCCTTTTTTTTGGTTAATTCACCCTTTATTTTTCATGGTGCATGGATTGGAGTCAAATTGTAGCGTATAATTAAAGGTCCTTTGATTAAATCATACCTGTCTCGTTCGGTTTCCGGTTAAGATCAAACTATTTTAAGTGACTTTATGATTAAGCCGAATAATCCAAGGGACTAGCTTGATGATGATTAAATTAAGCTTATGGCCAAAAAAAAAAAAAACAAAACAAAACAAAAAAAAAAATTGAAAGATTGTGTCGTACGTCAATTGATTTTCGATTTTTTGCTTACTGTTGGATCTATTTCCTCTGTTCGATAAAGTCCAAGTCTAAAAAGAAACAAGATAAGATAAACTGTTGGCTTCATTCATACATAAAATTTTCCTTCTTTTTTTTTTTTTTTTGCTCTTTTAAAATGCACGGCTAAAACTATTTTACCATTGTTTTAACCAATGGTTGGATCTTCTCTCTTCAAAAGAGACAACTTTTGCCAACAATATCAGTACTCATCCAAAAGCAAGTTAATTTAGAGCGAGAAAAGTGAATATGTCCTCTTGACAAAAGAGAATATTATATAGAAGATGAACATTGCTATTAAACTCTCCACTTTGCTCTCCACTTTGCTCATCTTATAGTTAATACAACAAAGAGTTTGCATAGATGTTTGGTTTTGACTAAATATCGGTGGACCCTAATAATATTGGTTGTTTTTTTTTTCTATAATACAAAAATGGCTTCCCTTTCGAGAAAAAATTAAGTAAATCTTGGAAGTTGCAATATTAAATGTTCTTGAATTAGAATCCAAAAAATTAAAATGTTAAACACCGACTCAAAATACTTAACCCCGTTAAGGCCCTGACGTTCTCGACAGTCCAATCACACACACAGTCCAAGATCACTAACAATGGAAGACTCGTCTCGGTAGTCTTATAATCCAGACCCTGACATAGTCGGACACCTTGTCATTAAGACTCCGACATAACCTATCACCTTGTCTTTCAAACTTTGACTTAGCCGAAACTGGCCACATATTTTCGGCCGGTGAATTGGCTCTGATACCAAATGTAACGACCCAGCCCATTAGTAATAATAACTCGTTGGGCCCAAACACCGGCCCAAAATGCTTAAGCCCAGTTATTATTATTAGTGTCTAACTCTCTTATATACCTAATTGTATTTCAATTCATATCCGATATTGAATTATTGGAGCGTGACAAATGTACTTTTGAATAATTATAAGCAAATTGAACTAATTACTTTGAATATTTTTTTGTCTCCTTATGGGCTTATAATAAGGTGGAAATGCACAATTTATTGTACCAAGTATTTATGTAATTTTAATTAGATTTTGCGTTGTTGACCTTTAAATCGCTTCGTTTATTTTATTTAGAAATAAACTTAGATGAAAATGTGAATCAATTAGAATTCGAACTTGGGACCTGGGTACCAACCACTAAGCTTTTTACCATTTGCGCTAAGGACGGTCGGTATTCTTTAATCTATATTCAATTAAGTTATTTATCTATGTTTCACAAACACTTTTATTCGCCCCGCGTGTCAGTGTCGAACACTCGTGTGTTCGTGTCGGACACGTGTCCGATGTGGACACTTCTTGGACGCACGTTTAACACCGATTTATAGTGCAAACAATTTAAAAAAGATATACAAATTTTTATTTTATTTTTTTTATGCATTATAAATGTAGATGATAAATATTTTAGTTTTTTTGATGAATTCATACTCTCTTTTTTTTTTACAATATAAATAAATTATGTATGGTGCAAAATTTTTTAAAATTATATAAATTATCAATAAAAATTTTACTAACTTTTATTTATATGAGAAATATAACAATATTTTACCAAAAATAATATTTTATATATAACACATATATATATATTATTATATTAATAATATTATATTTTATTAGCGGTTTCCATATCGTGTTTGTGTCCTAATTTTTTTAAAAACTGTTAAGTCATTGTCTCCAAATCGTGTCGTGTACCGTATTACGTGTCAGTATTTGTGACTCTTAGTTATTTATATTAAGTAGATTATCTTTTAAAAAAAAAAAAAAAATGAATAGGTGTTTTGCTCCTGTGATATGATGCTTTATAATACATTCTTATTAGATGTAGTGCTTTTGCTACTTTTATGATTGTTTACAACAATTACTTCTTAAACTTTATTTCATTTGGAAAAGAGTTGAATCTGTGATATGCCAAATTAATTTTTTGTGCTACTTAAATTTTTGACACGGTCGAATACTTTCTAGTAATAACCTGTCTAACTAATTGTTGGATAAAACTTTGCTAAAAGTGAAAAAGAATGCAAACATGCAAACAATTTTTTGTGGAGCAGATGTTACGACAAACGCACAAATGAAAACAAAATGGCGAACACAAAGAACAATCAAACTACAAGCAGAAATAAAAAAACACACAGATTTACGTGAAAAACTCTTTACAGGGAAAAATCATGGGCGAGAAAGGAGATAACTTCACTATCAAACGAAAGGGAATACAAATGTTCTGATGATTACAACCGACCACGATCTCAGACCTCTAAGGGAAAAACGAAAGAGGAAAAACTCATAACGGGTTTCGGATTCGATCCGTACCGCCCCCCGCACCCCTTGGCGAATGTCAGTAGTGGGCTACGGGCTCGGGCCTGTCGGCCCGAACCCTCCGCTACCCACCACAGATATTCATTTTTCTTCACAGTTTTATTTTTCCAATTTGGTCGCACCGCGAAACTATCGGCGAGTCGAAAAAAATCCAAACTTGAGTCGATTAACAATTTCGAGTCAAATCTAACAGCAGATATGTCGGTTAAGCATATATTGCAATAAGTCACTAACCCGCTATTGTTCGAGTATCAAACTATGAATTGTTATTAAATGATGCTGGAATGAAAATTGAAATACCGTTAGACAAAGCTATAACTAAGATTATAAAGGCCTAGTGCAAATCAGCAAATAGTGTATAGAAAATGAGGAAGACGACGCTCAAATAGGTATAAAGTATATAAAATAGAACTACAAGGTTGACATTACCAATACTAACTATGAGGACATATATTAGTGTTCTACATACCAATGTTTGAAGGCATAAATCAATCGAATAGTAATTAGGAAATCTTGAAAAAGAGTAATGAAGATTAATTTGCTTACAAGGTACGTACTATGAGTGCATGAAAAGTAACGAGGAACTACAAAAAAATATAAAAAACCGCTATGACATTAGGATTGAACCTTTAATATAAATGATCTGTTCTGTAAAATTTTATTTTGGAGTACGTGGGATACGAAAAAGATGAAATTTGGCTTAATTTTTTTAAAGCTTATCAAGCTGTTAAATAACAGTTGTTTTGTGCTGACAAAATTCGGTTTAGAACTTTTAAAGTTGTTGTTGGCAGCTATTTTGCAATTAAAGAACTTAACATAATAAATTTGAAGACTATCTTCTGATGATTGCTTCACATGCATTTCACAGGAACTGTTTCCTTTTTTAATTTCTTTCTGAATTATGAAAGTGTTTTGTTTTGTTGATTGGTATTAGTGTGAAACAATCGTTGTACTCTAAAAGCTTGGTTATTAGAGAACGGTGTTTAAACATTTTTATAGTTAACACTCTCCCTCACGTCTGGGCTCGAGACTTTTTAGTCGGTCCATAACATGGGCTTAAATTAAATGGGAGGAAATTAATATGTTATAGGAGTCTGACGTGATTCGAACTCAGGATCTCCTGTTTTGATACCATGTTAGAGAACGGTGTTTAAACATTTTTATATTTAACAATTAGATACTAAGCCTTTTCCTATGTTCTCTAAAGTTTGTTTACATATTTAATTCTAAAATTTAACATTTCACTGCTTTGCAATTTAGTTTTTTCTACAACTTAAAAAATTAAGTTGTTGTGTAAGCATACTTAATTAGTATCTTTCTTTGGTTTGAAACCATTTATTTCTTCATGTGGGTTGTACAGCAATTTCAATTTCTGATTAAACAATTTTGAACCATATTGTTTCTTTGTGTAGTTTGTACATTGATATCAGTATTTTTTTTTTTTTTTTCTCCTTTAAAGGACTAATTGAGCTACAAGCTGATCAATGGTTTGTTAATTGATGGTGGGTCCTAATTGATGAAATTGGAACTTTATTAATTATTATTGTACTAGTCTTTTCTAGAAGTTAACAGTACATATTAGACTTATATAGAGTTACAGTCCAAGGAATAATTAATTTTATAAGATTCCTTCATGATAATTTCCTAATATTTGTTTGTGGTTTATGTAGTTTATTGCATCAGTCATTTTGTACTAAAATGCACAAGAGCATTCGCGCTTTTTTAGCTGTCAAATCGCTTCAATATCTGTACAATAATATTATATTTCGTTAAGATTTTTTATTAATCTTGTCACGAATTTTAAGGTAATTCCACGTTTAAAAAATTACAAAAACGTTAAGATATGATTTTTTTAAAAGTGTAGGAGCTCATCTATTATAATACGAACTATTTAAAATTTAATTTTCTATACCAAATAAAAAATATATATAATTTTATTTTAATAGGTATATATATCTAATTTTTTAATTTTTAATATATAAATATTTGAAACATTATAAAATATTTTAAATTAATTAAATTTTACTTTTGAGATCTAGTTTATAAATTTACTGGTGCGTATAAAATATACACATACATTGATGCAGGCAATAATTTTTAATGGGGAGGAACAAAATAATACTTAAAAAGTTGGCACTTACGTTTTGACTCTACGAAGTACTTTTTATAAATTTGGCACTTATGTTTGACTCTATAAAATGACTTTAAATATTTTATAATACGATGATTAAAAACTTATTAGAAATTGCACCTGCCACAAAGCGCGGATACATTGCTAGTATATTCTATGTATTCTATGCACTATCAAATTTATTTTATATCGGCAAATTATTCAACCAAATATTTTAGACAATGATCAATTTCTTGCACACACAAAAAAGACTAGATGTCTATCTCCAAATTATAACTCTATGGAAGAACACAAGATATATATTAACTTAAAAGAAGATCTTTTTGCATTTACTTGCTTGATTTGGTGAGACAACACTACTATGCAAAACAAAGTTCTTCAAATAGTTCGAAAACCACAAGTTATTCCAAATAGTTAGAAAACAACGCAATTTTAACATTATCGCGCGATCACACCAATACTATGTAAAATCAGATAATAAACCTCCTCAAAAACTGCTACATATGTGGCAATAAATTCTCATCTCATTGGATCCCTTTGTATGTTTCCGCAAATCCGAAAATTGACAAAACAGCACAAAACAGCAGCTGCACAAATTATCTGACATGACTCTTCTGTATACATCTTATAAAGAAAGCAGCAAACACAACTTCCCACCGGAATAGTTGCGATTTAGGGATGTTATAGCACCGATGCATCCGTTAAACAGAATCTATATTCCATATGTTACTTGTCCAGAAACAATTTCATAGTATACTTATTTATGCACGAGTACACAGTATCGATGCATAGGTTTCGTAGTTTTACAGCATTATACGTGCACAAATAGTTAGTATACATCTCTACCGACAGACGATTCACAATTAATGTCGACCCAAACCTCATTAACCCGACCTATGATGCGGAAAGGAGAATTATACTGTGCGATCGAATACGCATTTTGGCCGTCAAATTCGGTCGAATTGGCCCAGGGCGATTTGCTCAAGCTGATTGCTAGTTTCTCTGCCTCTTTAATGATGTTTCGGTCGCGGGCGTAGCCGGAGAACTGCCTCACTGCGACACAGCGGCTCGGCCATTTATCAGAGTGGAGGTCTAGTTCGGGGAGGGGGACGGGAGGGGAGGCTTGGAAC
The DNA here is from genome assembly GCA_025177825.1 of Aechmea fasciata. NCBI lineage: Eukaryota > Viridiplantae > Streptophyta > Magnoliopsida > Poales > Bromeliaceae > Aechmea > Aechmea fasciata. The sequence continues at coordinate 4,573,501 of CM045933.1, forward strand.
TGCACCTGCAAGTAAAACCGGACAAAGTAGGCCGAGGAGCCAAGAGGACCTGCGTCCGGAACGATGCTTGTGAGGACAGGGGTGGTCATTCGCAGCCTTGTAGAATTGAGATTGGCTCCTTGAATGTACTGGAACAATCTGGTGAGAAAGAAGAGAACTAAGAATGGATATAATGGAATATAAAAGTACAAAAACTTTTTGTCCATTTCATAAAGTCGGTCCAGAAATGAACCACCAGTTAAACCAAAAAGGAAACCACCAGTTAAACCAAAAAGGAAAGGTCTAGAACAGAACCATCAGTCATGACAAGAAAAGCACCAAAGGGGGCAAAAATATCCCTGTAGACAAGTGGAAGTCAAAAATGATGGAACAGAAATGAAGAATACCAGAGATTATGGTTTTTGACAGAAGAGTTTTAGTTTGTGCAGGATTATGTATATTACACAAGAGAGCAGAGCATTAGTTCTAAGGACAATCATTTGTTAGTTTATCATTTATTATAGCAACGAACAGTACAGCTCAAGCACATAATAAGAAATGCCTTATACTTACGAGTTCAAATTTAGAAAGCACAAATGCGATTCATCTTAAGTTGACAGTCTAAATTGTCACGACATTAATGTGCTAGACATCCGACCAGGGTGTTCTCATTTAGGCTTACAATACTAGTAAGCAAGGATACAGATAGTAAAAGATTCAAACACGCAATCAAAAAGAGCTTACTTTTGTAGCTAGTATAAGTATTAGACAAATTAAAGAGATTGATACGCATAAAACTCTACCATCTGAAGTCTACTGTATGACCTGAAGCAATCTGGTTCATTTGGGCATAATTTCAGTGCAGGTAGCATCAAAATCACCTAAATTGGGCCAGAAATTAAAGAGGCTTCCTGAAAGAAAAAATGAAGAACGTATTCCTCCTTAACATCCAAACCAAGTGTGAATGTGACCCCGAGCAACCCTGAAAGTAAAGGTTCATTGTAATTAAACATGGATTAACTTATATCTCAACTAGCAAAGATTAATTTTACTCTTCAACGTTGCAGCGAACAATCCCACCAAAAGGAAGCCAGAAAAATGACGACACGATAGATATTCCACCGTCCTGTTTTGCGAAGGCATTTCACATACCACAACTTCATGCTTTATCTTCGCGGACTGGCTTTTAATGTTAGAAATTATATAAAATCCCAATTCAATGGATCTAAAGAAAATGCAGAAGGCCGCCAATAGAAAATTGCAAAAATGCCTATCAAAACAGTATTGAGGTTTCCAAAATATTTAGGAATACAAAGCTACAATTTCATAAATAGCTCGCTCAATCTTTGAAGCTTTTTAACATCCTCCAATCAAGAATGTTGAGTATCTTGATGCATGCCTGGAGATAATTATATATGATATGTAATCACGTACATTTTATTTATGAAACAACTTGTAGAGAAATAAATACTATTCAATTAAAAGAAAGGGGTCGAAGAACATATTCACTAATCTTTGAACAGAAAGTGACTATGGCTACTCATTGGATCTCCGTAACTCATTCTACAACCAACACAAAACAATTGGACATCCCATAAAATGGGCCTCTTTGAGTGGATACCTTTGGCTAAGCAGGAAGAGGCTTATATTAAGAACACAACTATTTGTGTGGAAAAAGAGCACAAATGAAAGAGTATATGCACGCAAATAAACCAGCTCAGTGCATCAAAATTCACCAAATCTACCATGCTCGGATGACATTTTTGACACCATAAGTCTAAATTGGCATGGGCAAATCATCAAAAGTGAAGACATAAGGCTATTTACTTATATCATCAGAGAAATAGTTGCCATGACATAACTGAAGCAAAATGTACTTCATCTGATACCACGTTTGCAGCAGGATATAGCTAATATGGACAATAACATGCCGAGATGGGACAGAGAAATAAGAAAACAGCGGCAAATTTTACCTTTTTAAGAATGCAGATTTCTTAAGTTGTCAATATAGAAAAGTAGAAACTAATATATAGCAAAAAACTTGGAATTTACCTATTTCATTTCATTATCACTTGGCAACAAGTATTATAACTTTACAGAAGTACAGAAGAACCCATGTACTGTATTGACAAAGATAACTGAAAGTTCAGGGGATAAATTGCACCATTAGTCCCCACACTTTTAGCTAAGTTTTATTACTGTCCTCTTCGAAACCCTATACTCTTTAAGAGTTTAATTTCAGTCCTTCATATCTACTATTAGACGGCAAATTAGTAATTCATAACTTTCTAACCACCCATCAAGTTTGATGGATGGTTAGAATGAAAGAGGGAATAGATATTGAAGAGAAATTCAAGGAGAAGAGAAATTAAGACACCCAATTTCTCCCCAATATCTCCTCCCTCTCTTATTTTAACCACCCATCGAAAGTTAGGAGTACAAGGGCCGTTGTACTCCTAATAGCACAGTAGCCCTACTCCCCAGTGCATTTATATATCACGCATTTATCGACCTTCTATCCCACCTCATATTTCAACTCGGTGAATTTAAGTGAGGCGGATTTGAGATTGTGTTCTCTTGTTTGGGATAAATGAAATTGACTTGAGTTCCATTATTAACGTCTCCTCTTTTATCCATAATTAAGTCGCCTAACTAATAAAGAAGTAAGGATATTTTTTGGATAGAATATTTTCCAAGCTTATAAAGCACAAATCATGGCAAATCCCACCTCAAATAATTGGATTTGCTTATACTCATGGGGCATTAGGTTCGGCGTAAAACGAATTGAAAAATTATTTTTGGTATAAAAATACTTTTCTTGTTTGGTTTTATTCCTCCGTAAAATTATTTTTACGGATTTGGAAAAAAATTGGAGTTTTTATTTTTCGCTGTTTTTCCGTGAAAAACGAAAACTCTAGGCAGTGTAAAAAAAATTTCATTCATTTATGTTTTTTTTTTCTTTCAACCAAACGAATATCGATGGAAAACTACCCTTTTTTTTGTGTTTTCTACGAGCCGAACACTACAAAACTTTTAAAAAAATTTCCACCGAAATTTTTTTTTTCCACGAAAAGTTATTTTTCAGAATTTTACGTTGAACCAAACGGACCCCCCTCAACGAAATCCTTGAAAATCATTAGAAATCACTTGAAATCGCAACCACTAATGTTTCCAAGCAAGAAATTTGTGCTTAATTTGGATGGAGAAAATAGGAGAGAGAAAAGCAAACTAAACAATTTTCTCTCCTATCCTCTGGATATGAAGAAGAAGAAAAAAATAAATAACTCTCTCTTCCTTCCATTCTCTCAATTTTAGAGAGAGAGAGAAAAAAGAACTTGACTATTCTGGAAGATGATTTCCTCTGCGTTTCTCTTCTTTTCTATCATTTCGATCATCCAAAAATCGGTGATTCGGAGTATTATTGCAAACCCTAGTTAGTTAATTCGCGAATTATCCGCGAATTATTGAAAATCCCAATTAAACGGTCCGTTTACGAATTTTTTCCAAAGAACTCGAATTATTGGTGAATTTTTTGGCCTCGCGGATTATTCCCGAATTATTAAAAATACGAATAAAAAACTTATAATTTTTATTTTTATATGTAAATTATCTTATATTTTATATTTTATATTTTATACCGAATCCGTTTTTTCAACCGAACTTTTCAACAAATTTAAAAATTAGAAAACAAATTTTATGGGAATTATATCCGTACCAAATTTTTGCCGAATCCGAATCAACTAATTATGTTGCAAACAAGAGAAAAAGGTGCGATTTACCAAGCAAGAAGAGAAATGCAACAGATTATTATTATAGAGATATACGACGCCGCTTGATCGGCTTTGAACCGCATACCGATGGAAGCCGATTTTGGTGGCCTTCTCGAAGGAGATGTCGTCGGTGGGGGCAGACATCCAGGCCATCTGTCTGTACAGCCGAATCTCGAAGTCCGACTCGGCGTGGACGACTGTGAACTGTGGCGATTCGATCCCATTCGCTACCACGGCGAGAAGAAGATATACAACGGCGGGGATGGTGGACCCACCAACACTTCCCATCTCCTCTTCCTCCTCGCCTTCTTCGCCGTCTTCTTTCCCCCTTCGCTCGGGCTGATCCCCTCTCCGAGCTGAAGAATTCTTCAGCACACAACGATAAAAGACCGCACCGGTTTTATCCCGCTAAAGGGGATTTTTTTTTTTTTTTTTTTTTGTTGTTTGAGAGAGAGAGAGAGAGTTTAGACGCTATCCGCTTCGTTAATTTTATTTAAATAAACTTAAAAATTAGCAATCAATTATATCTAATTTAGGTGCCTGATATCAACCACCAAACTCTTTTTTTTTATAGATTGTTAAAGGATTGATTGCACTATCGGTTTGCCAATGTGTTACTGATTTTTTTTTTTTTTGATTATCTTTCTTTTTTTCTTTTTTTTCCAAGGAAATGGAGATTTTACCTCTAAATCGTGGTAGGAGTCTATCTATTCATTGTCCGTGAGTCCGATTATTTTCGCTCCAAACGAGCTCGACAATGAATAACTCATTTAATAGACGAGTCGAACGCGAAATTTGGATTTTTCAAATTTCGTTTAATAAACGCGCTAATACGAGGTAGAGTCATTTCGCTTGTATTTTGCTCGATAACTTTCGAATACATATATTTTATATTTATATATATAATAAATAAATAATTATATATATATATATATATATATATATATATATATATATATATATATATATATATATATATATATATATATATATATATATAAGATAAATTTTTATTATTTGACTTTTAGTCCAAACTAAATATAAAGTCCAATTCAATTATAAAAAATTCATTTATATGTATAAAGTTTCAAATGTTAGATCAAAATCCAATAGGTAAGATCTTAAAAATTTATATATATATATATATATATATATATATATATATATATATATATATATATCCTTTTAATTTAACTCGTTAATAAATGAGTCAAATACGAGCTGAGTTTTTCAACTCGATACTTTAATAAACTAGCTCAAGACTAGCTTGTCTATGAAACGAGCCGAACACGACCCTCCTTATAATAGAGTATTTAGATATTAAATTTCTTACAGGTTTAGGGTTTAGGAGCTCCATCATGAAAAATGAATTGATTCTAACAGCGTACGTTTTCTGCTAATAATATGCTAACTAAACATAATCAAGCTGATTCCAACAAGTAGAAGAATAATATTAACAAATGTTTCAAAACTTTAACATAAATGCCTTTATTGATTCCAAAAGTTTCTTCTAATGTATCTCTAAGTGATTTAAATCGTGTTCAATGATTATTATCAATTATTTGAATGCTCTCTAATTGAAAAAAATGATAGCAATTACTGGACTTCATTTTCTATCGATAGTATTCTGCCTCTCTCTCTTTTTCTCTCTCTCTCTCTATATATATATATAGAGAGAGAGAGAGAGAGGGAGAAAGGAAAAATAGAGAGAGCCTCTAGAATATTCTAATAGAATCAAGCATTTGGTTTTACTAATTTTTTCATCATTAAATTTACTTTTTTGATCATTTATGTCTTTTAAATTATATTATTTCATAAACCACTACTAAACTCTAAAAGAGACCGCTATCTTTCTAATCCCACAATCCTTGTAAAAAATCCCACAAGCACTGATGACTTAGTGTTACTAAAAGCATTGTAGCTCTGTTCATTTCACTAAGTAGTGTTTAACTCTTTTTTAACTCAAATAGAAATATTTTTAATAAATTAGTGTTTTACTCATTTTTAACTCGAATAAAATTTTTTTTAATAAACTTACATATTTGGAGGAATCTTAAACTATATAATTTGACGGTTCATGAATACACGTGGCAAACATTCCTTCGCTTATTCCAGGTGGCAGGCTCAAAGCATTTCTCTCACTTTTTACATATTACCACTCTCTCTCTCTCTCTCTCCTCTCCCCTCTCTCCACTCTCTCAACCTTGTTCCTCTCTCTCTCACTACAGCTGTCACTTTCAACTCTTTTCCTCTCTCTCTCACTAACTCTGTCTCCTTCTCACGATTCCTCTCTACCTCTCTCACTAACTCCCTCTCTTTCGACGCGGCGGCGACAATGGCGGTCACGGCTTGAGCAGCAGACAAGGGGGCGACGGCGGCGACCACATTGAATGTGAACTAAAAGAGTAGTTAGAGAACTTCGACTTAAAATTTTTTTGGTATTCAAGTTGTTCAATCGAATTTTTTACTTACTAATCTTTGAATTTTTATTTCTTTAATAAATTTAAATAAAATTTTGACATTAAAATTAAATTTTTTTTTCCTTAAATTTTTCTTTTTTGTGTGTGAATTTGCATATTTTTAAAAAAAATTTATTTTAGAAAAATAATTAGCAAAATTATATCTAATTTAGGTGCCTATTAAAATTTAACAATTTTTTATATATAGATTTTCAATATTTTCAGTTTTTCAATATTAAAATCGATTTTTACATAATTTTTTTACTATATTTTGTGATTTCTAAATAATTTTTAGGTAAATATCTAAGCTATCTTGCACTCCGAAATAAGTATCTTAAAATACTATTTTTTAATGATTCGTTATTTTTTTAATAATATTATTATTATTTCTACTTAATTATTTGGCTGAAAATATTACATTTATATTAGAATAAATAATATAACTTTACATTCGAATATAAAAATATATTTTTTTCATGTTTGCCCATGTAGCGAAGCACGGCTGTTTCACTAGTATATGTTATTCTTTAGACTTATATAGATTTGGAGACTTTAAAAGAGTATATTTTAAGTTCAACTGAAAATTTAAACATATAATAATCTTATTTGCCTCCCAAAACTTGGTATATATCTAATTTATACATGTTTTCTAATTTTTTGAGTTAATTTCATACAAATCCCCACAAATATAGTGAATTACAAATATATCCCTAAAAAGTTTAATTTTTATACGTTGTTCCCACAAAACTCTCGATAATGTTAAATATATCCCTATGGTTTACCGTTAAAGCATTTTTTAGTTTTTAACAGCAGAAAAATAAAATTATTTTTTTGTCATTACAAATATATTCCTCCAAAAGTCAAAACAGCCATAACCGTACAGAAATGCCCCCCAAAAAAATTTTCAATGGTCATTTTCTTCCTTATCTTCTTCATTTTTAAAATCCAACTCCACCATTGTTGCAACCACTTCTTTAACTCCTTTTCTATAAAATCTTTTCTTTTGAGCAGAAAAAAAAAATTATAGAGAAAATTGAATAAAAAAACAACATGCGTTTGATATGGCGAAGCAACACCCGTTGTGGATTAATGAAGATGGGTTCGAAACTAGAAGCAACACCCGTTGTGGATTAATGAAGATGGGTTCGAAACTAGCATCTCTGATCAAGCACTTGTATTTACTTAAAACAAAAAAAATAATTAAAGACAGAAAATTAGAGAATAAGAAAGAATAACTAGAGAAGAAGGAAAAAAAAATGAAGTAGCATTGTTAAAATAAAGTTGTACTATTCTAGAAAAATATTGTACTGTTATAGACGTAAATTGCACTATTTGAAATACAAACTGCACCCTTGGAGGAGAAGAAGGAGAAACAGAGTAACTATCTGCACCCTTGAAGGAGAAGGAGGAGAAACAGAGTAACTATTTCCCAAACAGTGCAACTTTTGTTAAAAAGTGTAACTTTCATCTTAAATAATACAGTGCACATTTCAAAAAGTGCAACATACGTTTATCATAGTGCAACATTCTTCTAAAATAGTACAACTTCATTTTAACAATGCAACTTCATCTCTTTTTTTTATTATATAGTTTTTGGCATTTAGCTAATTTTTTTTTAGTTTAAGCAAACAAAAGTGCTTAACCAAAGATGTTCCTGTGCACCCTCCGCTCTCCTCACCTCTGACTCCGCTAAGGCCGCCCTCGTCAACGCCCTCTTGGGTGCTGCCTCTGCTTTTGCCGCCCTCTTTTCTAGCGTCATCGTGCTTTCTTTCGTCTTCACCTCGCTCATCGCCGGCCCCAGGTGGGCGCAATGGGTTGCGTGCCCCTTCCTTACTGACGAGCTTTTCAACCTCCTCCTCGTCGGCGGCAGTGGTGAGGATGGCGGATTTTCAGAAGTAGTTTTTATAGGTGAAAAATCTATTGCAATAAAGGTGGGGGTGAAGGCAATAAAGGTGGGGGTGAAGGCGGAGGAAGAAGACGTGGTGCCGTCCTTGTTATCGTCACGAAGGGCCACGGAAGCGGTGGAAGATGGTTGGAGAGAAAAAAAAAAAAAAAAAGAACAAACAAAATCATGGTGCGGCCTTGGCGGAGTAGGAGGTGAGGATGGCAGGGGACACGTTCCCGTGAGGGCGTGCAAATTGGCCAACGTTAATTTATCATGAAATTTAGAAAATAAATTTTCAAAAAAACTAATTTTTTCTTGAGATCAAACAGACGAAAAATTAAAGAAGATATTTTTCATGAAAATTTTTTTCTCAAAAAACTCTTTTTTATGCTTTTTGGACTAATCAAGCACACCCTAAGCATTTATTGGGCAAAATTAGAATTTTGGAGAGGCAGATTTGAAAATTTAGAGATATTCGAAAAGTGAGAGTTTGCTTTCAGGCCATATATTTATGTAAGAAGGTGCCCCAAAATTTAAAAATTCAAAATTCTTTGTTTTCTTTTAAGTTAGTTAAAAAATATAAAACTCACCCCAACCAAAACCCAAAATAGGGAGGCTACAGCTAAAACGGGGAACTGCGGTGGATAGCAGAGACAACAACGAGGCAATCTCTCTCCTCTCCTTTATAGCATTTTTTTTTAAAAAAAAAGTTTATTTTAAATCTTTCTCACTGAAATCTTTTTTTTCTTTTTTTTTTTCTTTACGTTCTTCAGGATTCTACCGTTTCCTCCATTTCATCCAACATATTCCCATGATTTTTATGATGCTCATTGTATATTTATATACGTATATAATAATATAAAAATAATACTTTTCATCGTTGCTGTGAATTCGTCGTTCCTCCCAGCACTGGAAAATTTGTAGTTGTTGCTTACAATTTTTTAACCCCTTTTCGCAGAAGCCCTATTAACATTTTCACTAAAAAATTAGGGTTTCTGCGCTCGTAAGTAATTGTGTGATTTTGATTTCGAGCAATGTTTGAAGCAGAGGAATGCGTGAGGCGTTGTTTAGAATATTTATTTTGTTTCGTTTTAACAAATTCACTTTCTCGGTTGATATCTCTAAGTTCTCAACCTTTTGATTTCATCGCCATCAATGTCCGTTAAATCACCGCACGATTGCACTCTAAGTGCTCTGTTCTCCGCAGGTTCGAGTCGATATCATCTATGTAGCAGAGTTACCTTTGCGCTTCGATTCCATTTTGTCGGAGGAGTTCGACAGACGAGATGAGATAGAAGTCGGGGACCCAACTCTACGAATTGAAAGGTCGAGGACTGAACTGGAACTTCACTAAGAGATTGAGAATCCCTGGAACAGTTGTTGTGCTTCGTGCTTTTTAATGATATATGTTCTCACAGTCAGTATTCTTCAGTGTAATCCGTTTTGGTGATGCAATATAGCCGTCGCTTGGATTGCTAGAGTCTCAAATGCGATATGGAGAAAACTATTAAGGTGGAAACGGTCGAGAGCTACAGTCAGGTTATAGCATCACCATACCCTCATTTCTACTAGCCCGATTACGTACATCTTCGGCTAAACTTTAGCCCGTCTATCCTGCGTATAAAATTACATCAGTTTCGTCTCTGGACTCGTTTTGTATTTCTGTCTCAAATAGGTCCAGAAATTTTGCATGGTTTGTTGAATTTGGATGCAGAGCTTCGCCATAATGATTTTAAACGATTTGTGTGATTGCACGCCATTGAATATCAAAATTGTCTGCTTTATTGTGCACGCAAATTCCATAATCATCCCAAATTTTTGGGCCTATTTTAAACAACTGTGTAAGTGCAGTGTTGAAGTTGATGGACTTATTGCGTAGGTATGTAATTGAGATACAGACGGAAGCACAAGTTGATTATTTGTAATTGTGCTATATCATTTTGCAGCTGTCACTGTGTAATTCGGTATTTGTCGTTTTCTTAAATAGATTACCACTTGCCATTCAGTTTCTTTACTAACACATCAGCCAGAAATGAAATTTGGCACTTTGAGATTATTACTAATGCCTAATGGGTATTATGATGTCTATTTTGCAGAAATTAGAAGATGATCTGAAAAAAATGGGGCTGAAAATCAAACATCATGAAGACAACCTTAAGTTTCTCAAATCTCAGATAAACAGCATTGAAGAGTCGGTTATTGATATGCAAGGTTGGTTCACTAATCACTACTCTTTTGCCTGTGTAACTCTTATGGCAAATGCCTTGGTGCAGTTGTCAATTGGATGTGGACATATTTTTCTTTATCAAGACAAAGATGCAAAAACCAATTGAATAGTTTGAACTTCTGGACTGAATTTTACATTCTACGATTGCCGTGCCGAGATACAAACGATGCTAGTCTTAGGCTCTCAGCCTACGTTATTTTACATTCCTGAAACATCACCAACTCTGTATCCTACTAACCATCGGAATTTGCTCAGTTAATCTTGGACAATATTATTCGTCAAGCTCAACCGGTAAAAGCAGCAACACTTCTGCCACAGAGACTGAACAACCGACAATTCAAAATATACTCAGACAGGAGAAAACAGCAGCTGGAATAGTATGCCAGATGAAAGTTCGCCATGGATTGCAAAAATCTCCAGTAACGAAGGATGTGCTCGGTGTCGTAGCAATCCTTGGAAAAGTGCATGATGATAACCTTAGCAGGTGATCCTTTTTTCCGTCCTTTCTTTCCTAAGTCTGTACATAGTATAGATACAGAATACAAGGGGTGAAATTAGTTGGATTAAATTAGTTGGATTATTTCTGTCGGATCCAGCGTCTGAATCAGAGTCTCACCACATATGAGTTCTGACTTGTGATTTCTTTTTCTCGCATTAAATCTGGATCTTTATTTGTCTGAAGATGCACTTTTCCTTGTATGAATATTGGTTGTAATACTCTATCAGAGTATGTAGCAGCATTCTGTTTATCAGTATTAAAGAATATAATATAGCAGTTAACAATGCGCATATTTTTCATGCTTCGTGTAATGCGCTTTGTGTTCATATTGAAAATATGGTTTTCAATATTGATCCTTTTATGCATTCGTATTCTGAGAAGATATAAGCATATGAATATCATGTAGCCATTATCTTATCCATAATTCCATATCTCATCCATTTTCATCTCTACAAAATACCCTTGTTTCATTTCTATAAATGGTGTTCTTACCGACCGTCCCTAGAGTAAGCGGCAAAGGGTTTAGTGGCTGATATCCGAGACCCAAGTTCGAATCCTAATTGATTCACATTTCTAGCTAAGTTTATTTCTAAATGAAATAAACGAAGCGGGTAGCGTGCTACCTATCTCTCCAAAAAAATAAATGGTGTTCTTGACTGTTAACCAGGCTATTCTCAGAATATTTAGGATTGGAAACTATGCTGGCTATTGTTTGCAAGACATATGAAGGTGTTAAGGCTCTTGAAAAGTATGACAAGGAGGGCATGATTGACACAAATGCTGGTCTGTATGGACTTGGGCCATCTATTGGAAGGCTCTTGAATGGAAGGTTTCTTGTGCTTTGTCTTGAAAAATTGAGGTGAGAGTTCATAGATCTTCTATTATTATTTGAATCTTCTTTTACTGAATATGATATCAAACTTCTTTTCAACGCTGCTTATATTTTAAGATACTGATGATAAAACATTACAGAATTTTTCCTTTTTTTGCAGACCATTTACTGGTGAGTTTATGCCTGATGATCCACAACGGAAGCTTTCTTTGCTGAATCCAAGATTACCTGATGGGGGACCTCCACCTGGCTTTGTGGGATTTGCTCTAAACATGATTCATCTGGACAATATACATTTGTCTTGTGTCACAAGAAGTGGGCATGGCCTTAGGGAGACTTTGTTTTACAGCTTATTTTCTCATGCGCAAGTGTATAAAACAAGAACTGATATGCATCATGCGATTCCTTGTATAAGCGATGGAGCCATTTCTTTAGACGGGGGAATACTAAGAAAAAATGGTTTACATTACCTTGGCAGCAGGTTTGTTCAAAGTCTTCTGATTATTTCATGCATGATATTTTGTGAATGTGTTCATTTCTTTGTGTTTCAAGAAAGCTGTATGTTTTGCTTTTGTGTAACTTTTGTACAGTGGGTAAATGTACCACATTATGGTATACCGGTATTCCTTGTATAAGCTGTATGCTTAACTTTTTCATTTGCCTACTAGATGGAGACTGTAAAAGCTTTAGGCTTTTTTATTTGCCAAACACCTAGCTGCTGCTTCTCAAAGTAGATAAGCTATTTACCGGTATCCTTGTATTTTAATTTACAAGCATCACGAGTCGATATGGTATTTACCCTTTTGTCAGCATGTTACATCAAAATGACCTGATATGATTGATTTGTATCTTGATTTTGATAAGCCTATCTTATGTAGGAAACATGTTGAGGTAAAATTTCCTTTAACCCACGGCATCTCAAATATTCCTGCAAATATCGCCGAAATTGAGGAACAAATGAAGCTTTGGAACTGGCGAGAGGAAAGGCTTCTTGAAGATATGAAAAGAGAAGAAGCATTACTAAACCATGCAAAGAACTTGTTCCGTGTTCAAAGCCAAGAATTAATGGACTACCTTTCTCAATCAGCATCGAGACAGGTATTTTGTTTTCTAAATTTGTCTATCGTCTGTAATTATTGAGTTGTTGAAATTTCAAACCTTAATTTAGCATAGCTTCTCATGCGCACGAAAAGATTTGATAAATATCTAGTAGCTTAGTGAATGTTTGAAGCCCTCTTAGATGTTGGCTAAGATGTTTTCTTGGTAATTTACCTTTTGGAGAGTAAATGACCAAAAGGTGCCACTTAAAAGACAACGGATTCTTAATGACGAAGAACATAAGAAGACGATCTATCATATATCAGTTAATTCTGGAGTCTGTTGGTGAGTGGTCTAATATGATTGACAAGGTATAATATTATAGTTCGGGCAATATAAAATGAAGTAATAACAAAGTTTAGTACCTTTCGGTCTAGAGAAAACAACATGGAGTGCTCACATTGTTGATGTTTGGCATGATCTTTTTACGATGTATATAGTGTGCTGCAGCGATTTAAATTTTTTTGTTTTCGAAGCAACTGTATTGTTCTTTCAAATGATCTCAAATCTTTCATCTGCTAAGAAAGGTTTCATTTTCTTGAATCATCTAATAGCCATCGAGTTGTGTCTACAAGATATGTGGAAAGGGATATTGTTTTAAAAAATAACAATAACAAAAAGATTGTCAAGCTACTAAGTAACTCCTATGCTCTACTGTATATTGATACCCGCACAAAATTTTAGTACAAATTATGATAGATTGTCATGAAAATTGGACTTTTTGTTCCATCAGGAATGCGCAGGTTCAGTAAATAGGAAGCAATGATTCGTTCCGATTTGGGGCTACACCTCAACAATGGCTTGAGTCTCCATAGCTTCTAACATTCTCGCCCGTGCAAGAAGAACTTTATGCTGTATAGTATTCAATAGGCTGGAAGGGAGTCTACATGCCCCATTTTGACAAGTTGTTTTCGCCTTTATTCATGGTCCTTCATCTTGTCGCAGCTGCTATTGTTTTCGTTTTGGCTTTTCCTTTCTTAGAGGGTGGAAGCTTTTGACGGATGCGGACATCAGGTGTGCCAAAGTTAAGAAATTATGGAGAACGGAGTCATGCAGCTACAATATAGTCCGGAAAATTGGGTTGTCGATCGACATAAATCAATCGACAACCCAAAAGTTGATTGCGAGAAGTTAAGAAATCAGATTGTCGGTATCAGTTGTTGCGAATGCAGGCTAATATTTTGGTATCTTTGTTGCTCTAGCAGCCGCGACTATGGGTGGCTAAATTAAATTTTACCTCAGTAGAATTTATTCTTGTATCTTGCAGTAATCTCATCAGTGTTTGTTCTTACCACTCGCCTGGTGACCTCTCTTTGCTGCACTTAGTGTAGAGCAATATTTAGGGGAATTGAAATAATCTTCTCTTGCCAACACAACCTTCTGGTGAAAGTAGTTCTTGCGCCGATTGGCCGGCTACCAGAGCTAACTCGCCTCAATCTTCCTTATTTACTAATGCAAATCGGCATCTAGAGTTATGTCGCATGTTAGATAAGGATATAGAGTATTTTTTATTTCCGACACATGTATTTTCGGCAAAGATGTATTTTTTTAAACTCTACTTTGAACGTCTATACTTTGGTATCATGTTTTGTTTGGCTTCTTGCCATTTTTGGGTAATGAAGTTTAGTTATTAAAAAAAAAAAAAGTAGTTCTTGCAAAAAGTGTCATTTCACCTGCACCTTCACCTCTAGAAAAAAAAAAAAAAAAAAAAGAAGGCAAATTTCAAATTGTCCTTGCTGTGATTTAGTTTGTTTTTACGTTTGCTGTACTAGGATTCGAACTTGGATTTCGGGTATCAACCACTAAGTTTTTTGCCACTTGTTTTAGGAACGGTCGGTGGTTTAGCTCATTTTTGGTTTGTCACTAAATGGTTCTTATGGTTTTCACACTTTGTTACTATGTCGTTTTTTTATTTTTTTTTTATTTTTTACTTTGTAATCCTAGTTCATATAAATTTCTTTGATAAAATAAAAATTAAATAACAAAAAGTTAAAAGTGAAACTTCTAAGGGGTGGTAAAGTAAAAAAAATAAGTTAAATTATAGGGGAGTAATTTAAAGTTTACCCTAAAAAGAAATAATACCATTTTTGTGGATAATCTCATCATTTCATATATATGATCACAAAATATACAAAACCAATCTCCAACGCTAATAACTGAATAAAAAACTTGTTGCTGCACCGTCCAGGTTGGTGGAGCTCTCGCCCTGATTCGCCTTGATTAGGATAATTAGTGTGAATATAAAATATAAAAAAATATAAATCATCTTGAATCCGTTCAAATCCGCCAAATAAATGGAACAAGAGGCGGGAGAATTTTTCTCGATTCGTCAAAAATCCGCTCTCGTCCCAACCCATTCCGAATGAAGCGATAAGTTGAAGCCAAATTAAAATTAAAATTAATTGGTTCTGATTCCGTCCCGACCAGACAAGAAATAGAGAATGAGGTGGGGGACCCGTCCCGCCCCGATCCGCCCCATTTGCATCCCTAAGCAGGGCGCTAGGGCCTAACTTGATGGTTATTACCAACCTTCTTTTGTAAGAGGCATTCAGATCGAACCCTAGCATGCCTGCTGCAATTCACAGAAAAGAAAAAAAGGAAAAAGAAAGGAGAGAAAAGTATTTCTGAAATGTGCAGCTAATTTTCTGCTATTAAATGCTAAATGTGGACTTGCCAGTTAAGGAAATGCATGAATAGTTAAAGAAGCCAAGTAATGACACATCTGACAACAAATGATATTCTAGGACAAGTGCATTGATACCACATGTTACAATAACTTGAAAAATCAGTTACATTTGCATGCTATAGCTGCAATTAGAAATGGTACTGCTCTTTCTCTCAGCATTTGAAAAGGCTTATCTCCACCGAACTCGAGCACCGATGAAATATAGTAGCCGTGTCGCGCGCATTCGCCGCATCATGGATGGAGAAATTTCCTGGTTAAAACTTCGCCAGAAACACGAGACTGATTGTGCTCTTAGCCCTTCAATCTCTCTGGGCCTTGCTTCTTTTTGCTGCATCGGTTTAAGATAATGGTTTGTCAAAACACAACATTGTTAAGAAGCTAAAGTATTATTATAGCTTTTACAGCAAGTAGGCAACAAATTATATCAGCTGTTAATAATGAAATATATTTACCTGCTTCGGACTAGTTATTTTCAGTTCAATTACACAGCTGAATAATCTAATCACGAGATGAATACTCTTAGCTATGTCTAAAACTAGTTTTATATCACAAATTAACCTCAACTTTGGCCGTAAATATCTTCTTAAACCTTGTATCTAGTAAACTGAAACACAAAAATCATTTAACAGAGCAAAGACGGTAACCCAAAAGATCAAGGAAAAACTAAGAATAAGTTGTAAGACAAATTATATACCTTGATTTAACCTTATCAGTTCTTTCCATCTTTATATCTCTCTTCCCTCTTCCAAATGCAACTTCATCCATGCTTTGACCGCGCCGCCTATATCTTCCACCAGAAGCCAAAAACCCCGGGCATGGTCTGAAGGCCTTTATAGGCCACCAGCCAAAGCCGGGAACAGTTGCTATTCCACCTTGGATCCTCCCCTCGCCATTGCAGCCCTTCTCGATTTCCTCTCTGCCGCAGGCCTTACAACCCCTTGTAACAAAACCTACATAATCAATACTTACAATCTAAATAGTTTCTACTTCAGTTTGCTCACAGAATGTGACTTTATACAAAACATGATCAACTGATGTAACTAATCAACGGAAAGCAAATCATTTATAGAGTCTTGCAGAAGGGTAGGAGTTGTGACAAATTCTCCCTCTAAGAACCATAATCAGGGTTATGTCCTTTACATGATACTTTGATATGTTTAAAAAAGTTGGTCTGTAAGCTTCCTCAAGTTCACTCAATCTGGTCGTCGTAAGTATAGCTTCTCAAGTTCACAGAACCACTATCCTCGGTTATCTATGACTAGTCAGTGATGTCTATTTTGGGTGACTATTTATCAAGATGGATATCTAATTTTTGCATAATCAACAAGAATTGGTAGATAATCAGAATTGGCTGTACAACAACTATATACATGTACATTGGCGACGAATGCTGGTAATTATTGATTGATAGATGATAGATGATAGATGATAGATGCTAGCTTTTTTATTCAATGAGTATTTTATGTGGTGTACAGCTAATTGTGAACTTTGCGTTTTCTTTCTGATATAGTAAAGAGAGAATTGTATTTAGGGTTGTTTGGTTCATGTAAAACTGTGGAAAATAGATTTCAATGGACAAAAGTATTCAGTGAAAAAGTAGTTTTACAGTTTTTGGCATTTGATTTGCAAGGAAAAATAGTTTTGGGACCACACTTGTTTGGATCGTAAACTAAAACAGGAAAAAAATTTATTTTTTACTTTTTATTTGTTTTATGTATGAATTTGACACAAATTTTAGCTTTTATGTTACGGTCAAAAAACAAAAAGATAACATACAAATTTTATTTGACATATTAAAATATGTTACATGAATTTTGCTATATAACATATGATTTGATTTGAAAATTTTTTTTTTGCTTCCTTCTATATTATAATCTTATATAAATCTTTTAATAGCACATATTGCATATAATAATATGGAATGCCAGATATCACATATAATATATACAATAATATTCTATGAAAAATCTACAGTATTGGTTACATCTTAGAGAGGGAGGCAGTGCATGCATAAATAGTCCACAACCTAGTGTGAAACCCGTGGGGAAAAGGCAGCATGGACTCATGCGCTATGATAGTGGACGCTTTTCCGCACGACCCTTTTGGTTTTCAGAAAGAGTAATTTTTCAGCAAATCTGTAAAATACTTTTATGGATCAACTAAATTTTCAAAGAAACAAACAGGTGGAAAATTGTTTTCGGAGTCGAAAATAGTTTTCAGGCTGTTGTAACGAGGATCCAGACACCCCCTTTAGCAATTTCTTCTTCTTTCTTATTCCAGCTATTCACCAATTATGCCATAGTTTAAGCTGTTTGTGATCAGATCAAGAATATTACGGAATGTCTTCACTATGCCAAGCTGGTAGATTCTATGGGAGGTCTGCACCAATCAAATTGAGCAGCATAGGTGGTACACTCCTTTCAATTACGGTAATCGGATTGTATGGAGATTGAAACTTGGGTCCTCGTCCAGACAGAAACCACCAAAGGTGAACCATCACGAAGAAACATATACACAATAAGCCGAGTTTATCAAGCATACACTACAAAGATTTTTTGGAGGACAAGGGATCATGATAAAGGAGAAAAGCCAAAGCACCACTCCATCCATATCAGAATATGCGTCAAGTCAATGCATGGCCCCATAATTTGTAGTTTATGTCTAGATTTGAGTCTTTTCATTATTTTTAGCAAGGTTTTAAGTATCCATCGGCACAGGCCGTATCCACTGTGTCGTACCGTGCCAAGTGCCAACAAGATGCCGGCATGATACAGACCCCGTATGGATGGTACAGCTCAAAACTCTCTATTCTTTAAATTATTAAGTAATTTTCTCAATAAAGTTCAAAAGATGTGATAAAAAGACATAATAAATAGTTAGAATATTTTGTTGCTAAAGAAAATAAATATTTCATGCTATTATGTGTAGGCACACAAAAAAAATTTTGATCGGCACGCATCAGCATGGCTCGGCACGCACCCTGCCGTACCATGCCAGCAAGTTTTCGGCACGACCCCGTGCCATGACACTTAGATCCTTGGTTTTTAGTTATCGATCTTGGTTATTACAAGCCCTTTAACAGAGTCAAAACGCTTTTAACAAAATCAACCAGCCAAAATAAGAAGAAATAGAATGCAGAAAACTTTCTTGAAATCAAAGAAGAAAATGGAAAGCATTTCACCAACTAAACCAAGAAAATATAGTAGATTCATGGCATATATAGATGGGCACATTGAATAGTACAACAGTTTCATGCCGAGAACATCAGAGATCAAAAGAAACAAGAAATTCAAATTAAGTATTCAAACAGCTAAGAGCTCGATTCTCACATATGCTCCAAATAATGAGTAATGATTCTATACTTGCAAGATGGAAATTCACGCTAGATATTGCAATCTATAAGATTAATTCTAGTTCATTGTAGGTCCTCACAAGCAGGATTTTTCTGGATACTGCATTCCTCCTACGCTTTTTTCAACTTACAATGGACAATAACCATGGACTTTAAACATGTTTTATATTCAAAACTCTCCTCACGTCTGGACTCGAAACTTTTTGATAGGGCTCAAAATATGGGCTTGAACTTAATGGGAGAGAAATTAAAAAAACTAGAATCCCAGCAGGAATCTAAGTTAGCGACCTCTTGTTTCGAAACCATGTGAACATGATTCATTATCAGAAGTAATGCACTATCACTAGTATTCTAATTCAGAAATCTTAGATACCTGGTTCAACACGAAATAATCTGTAATGCCATATAACTCGAACCAAACGCATCCTAAGAAATCGTTCATATCGCCGGGTTATAGCATTCCAGGAATACCGTATATTTTATATTTGGAATGACAACTTTGTTACAAACTAATCATACCGCTTGACTTGGGAGGTTGTCGGAAACTCATGATTCCCATCAAGAGTGAGAATGACATAAACCTCCTGAGCCATACTATTGTAAGTTCCCTACTAGTTGGTGGTAACCTATGGTGATTCCACAATTCACCGAAACCTATTACAATTTCCCAACTCAAGTTTCATAGTTTCGGTTCGACTATTTTGAATAGAAAATATGGAGCATTCCTGGAATATTACAGACCATGAATAGAACAGTCATTAAGAGACTCATCTAATAATAGTAAAGGGGCAATTGCTTATATACCCCTGAAAAGTTCCCGACTTTCCGATTTATCCCTTTTAGAAGGCTAATATTAAAAATATCCCTCCTACGTTCCAACCTATTTCTAATATACCCTTAGAGTTAAAATCTGTTAAGTAACTCTGTTATCTCTGTAAAATTACTATTTTGTCCTTTTCAAATATACTTCTACCATTAATATCTTTCTTATTTGTCTTTAAAGTCAGGAGCACAAAAAGTATTTCGACTTTTGGTCTTTTCCAATATACCCCTCTACCGTCACCAACCTTTCTTATTTGTCCTTAAGTTAAGGACAAAATTGATATTTTAATTTTTTTTAACTCATGTTTAAACTTAACCGGAGATAACTGCGGGAGTATTTTGTAATAACGGTGAAACGTACGAGGGGCATTTTAAAAAGAAAAAAAAAAAAGTAGAGGTAGATCGGATATTTTCAAACGCACGAGGGGTATACAGGCAATTATCCCAATAGTAAAACAGAGTAGGGACGAAAGCAAATAGGAGTTTGAGTCTTCGCTTTCCGATGAAAGTGCAGAAAATAGATCGTAATCAGCTCATCACGACAAGCAGAACGTGATATTACGTACGAAACCAAATTAAATATTTTACGATGTGCGACCTGCGAAGGTACCTGAATTGGGGACCATCCAAGCTTAGAACGGAGGATTCAGCTTCAGGAGGAGAAACCCCATCATCCTCTGCTGCTGCTGCTGCTGCTGCTTCTTCTTCTTCTTCTTTGGTAACAATGGAGTTAGAGATTTGAAGGGGAGAAGAGAGAGAGAATGAGAGGCTGGAGGATTTCTTCTTGGTTTGGATTTGGAAGAAGCGATGATGAGAGTGGGAAGGCAGCAGATGGGGGGGAGGAGGGAGAAGGGAGCGGTGGGCAGGCGGCAGGGAGAGAATGGCAGCCATTCATTCGAAGTGGGTGATGGTCGGGAGGGGAAGGCAGATATCACAGGGCAATGTTCTTGAGAAATTAAAAATAAATGAATAAATATATATAAATAAATAAATAACCCACCCCCTTTTTGTACTTTTTTTATACTTTTTTTATTTTTAATTTTTTTATTGATTTTAAAAAGTGTTTTTTTAAAAAAATCTAATCCAATTTTTTTCTCTTATTATAAAAATTTAAAATATATACGGATTTTTAAATAGTTTAAATTGTATATATTAAATATGAATTTTAATTTTATAATAATAATCACTTAGATATAAATTGTATAATAAAAAATAAAAGAGTGATGGGTGAAGTTTAAGTTAATTATTTATTTAATAAATTTAGTTGTGAAAATTATATAAAGTACTAATTAAATCTGTAAAAACTAAACGACAAATTCAAATTTTGAAGTCACAATATTATTAACTAACTCAAATTTAACATATAAAAAGGTTGGATGATAAAAATAAAATTTTAAAGGATTGGATCGCTGATTTAAAATGGTTCGAAGTTCAGAAGAGTTCTATAGTTTCTTACTTTTATTTTAATAGCAAACTTCAAAACTATATTTATAGTCTGATGAGTGATCAATTTTATATTTAAAATATTTTAGAATATCCAAAATATGATTGATCAACTTTTAGTTTTGACAATTAGATATTCTAAAATTTATGAGATAATTTAACATATTCTTTCCTCAAATGAAATTATTAATTAAATAAAACTAATCAATGCTCAATTCTGTTTTTATCTAGAATAAAATTAAAATATAAAAAAGATAAATTACATTTTTGATCGCACATGATACTTTAGTCCTCAAATTTTAAAGGGTTATATTTTCTAAAGTTATAATTTCAGACTTGAACTACTACTGTTATAAATATAATTTATTATTTTTATATTTTTTATTCTTTTTCTTATACTTCTTATATTTTACTGTAGCAGCTATTTTTTTTTATTTTTTTAGTTTTATTTGTTTCTACGGAATCGATCCGTTGTAACATGCGGTACCTTCACTAGTGTAAACATTAAATTAGTTTAAGAAAATAAAAGGCTTATCTATAAAAAATTCTCCTTAGATTCTAGTTCATGTGACCCCTTCTTAATTAGCAATACTCTCTTTACATCTTATATTAGGCTATAAATTTTATACTCATAAATTTTTTATCGACCACAGTAACCAACTTATTTTATAAATTTAATTTTATTAAATCATACATAATTTATAACTTTTTGGATATAGGAGTGTGATTTACACTCCATGAAAAGTGTGCAAGGTTTGCAGGTAGCATTTTTTTTTTATTTTTATGCTATACTTAATTACTGACTCAAATATGTCAATACATTTCAAACGGTTATTTAATTTAATAAAACATTTGAAAACACTCAAAATTTTGAAGCCACCCTTCTACAAATCTAACATGTATATTTAGAGATTTTAACAGATCACTATGATGAGTGCAGGATTTTATTGCATTGCAATGTTTCAATTAGTTTTGCACATATTATTTTTGATGTGTCAATTGAAAACATACACAACACTATCATTCAGCTATTGTTTGTTACTTCTAATGTGATAAATATACAAACATACATCAATATTCCCTGGAAATGCTTCAAAAATATGTAAAGTTAATATGCACAATACCATGTGGAAACCTATCCAAAAACAGTTCTAATAAAACCCTATCTACATCTTTATCAAGTTTATCATGATTACAGGACTCGAGGACGTTCGGGAGGAGAAGTTGGGTGAAGACGTACTCGACGTTTGGGGTAAGTGGAAGGGAAGGCGTGGTGGACTAAGCACGAGAAACGGACTGACTGAATTGGCTGCAAACTGATGGACCATCAGGAAGGCCAAAAGTAATCTTATCTTTCGTAGGATACAGCTAGAACCTATTTTAGCGGAAAAAAGGCTCAGTTGATGGATTCGTAGAAAGACAACCTTTGACCGTTCGGTCGGGTTTTTTTTTTTTTTTAAGAACTCTTTTTCTTAAAGTCCTGATTGTCTCACCCTTGTAGCCGAATTCATACCTTCAATGAACGAAGCACGTAGGGTGCGACCTATTCTCAAAAAAAACAAAACAAAAGCCTATCTAGCTAAAAATGTTGCAAAAAAGGATCACATCCAAAGAAATCCATTACAGAGTAAAACACTCTACTGAAAGATGCCACAAAATAGGATTGTAATACAGAGCTCCCTCTCAAAAAAAGCATAATGAACTTCAAAACTTCTTTACGTATATGATAAAACTCATAATTTAAATTGGTCACAATAGCAAACTACTACATTGTCGGCAATTAGTATAAATGGCATCTTCCTGTCCCAGCACATACACTGCACTCATCCGCATCACCAGCTACGTGGCTCAGACAATGCTTTATTCGATCATTCATCACGTCCTGCACGAAGCGTAAGAAAGTATTAGAACTTGGAATGCACATCTCGTGAGAGTTCACGAGGGTGACATTAAATTACAAGCGACACCCTAAACATCATGATTGTCAATCTATAGAAAGCTATGCTTACACCTTGATACAACAAAGTTTCATCAGTATGCCTCTGCCATCAATGTTACATTAGGCGATATCTATCACTTTACTAGCAGGTCAATGAGGTATACATATGTTTTAAAATTTCAGGTATAAAAGAAAAAAAAAAAAAAAAAAAAAACATTGGAATATTTACAGGTGGTTTCCTGCATTCTAGCCATAAAAAAAGCTTGGATTTTGAGAATTTCTGCTTTCGCAGATCTCATAAATCACATGAGTTATCTAAGAATATACAAGTTTCGAAATTAAGACAAGGCACACAGAAATTCAAACCAGGCATTCCTCAGTTATTTCCGATACCTTCATGTCATCCCCTAATTCTCATCATTGCATCTACATGATACCTTTGTGATTTTCTCTTTAAAATTTGCATGTTGATCGAGTTTACTGGAGGCAATTATGATATGGGAGAACCTAGTAAAGACAAGTGCGCAAAGCAATGCTAAATTTCTATGTAAACTCAAGCATTCTCATGAATTTTTCATGTAACAGATTTGTAGGAGCTCGAGCTTTCCTAAATTGATTGCTCCATTAGGTGCACAGCTGAATTAGATGCTTTTCGCTTGTATAAAATACTTAATGTATGCTTTTAGTAAAAATGAATTTTGCTTTGCCTGATGACTAAGGATTCTTATTCTGATATTGACAAGTAGTCCAAAGGTTGCAACAGAGTGTAGTGATATTTGGCTTAAAAGGCCATTATTGACTTTGTATTGCTTCAGCGCTTACACAGACACTGCTTAATCAGCATTCACGTACTGCAATGGAATATATCATAAAGCTTCAGGTGGGCATACATATAACAGCAAGAAGCAATCTTGGACTATACCAATGATATCAGCTCACAGGCTATTAAGTTCTCTAAGATAGTATCTTAGTATTGAGAGTTTCTTAATGTTCATTTCGTCTGACACAAAGAAAAGCAAATGTAAGTCGAAGTATTGCGCAACAAAGAGGTCTCAGTACCAACTCATCATGTTTCAATTCCTTTACTAAAGCATGAAATAGTGAAATAGTGCTGATTGAACAAGAAAGCTCAATGATCGTGGTAACTGTTCTACTTACAAACAAAGATGATGTCTCGGGTAAGCAAGGATTAGTTAATGCTCGAAAGGAGACATAAATACTGGATTTCAGCTTTTACTACTATGGCACAAATATTTTAGTTGTTAACTTTGTGCATCTGTTTGGTTTAGGCATAATTTTCCAAGATATATGTCCAACCCAATGGTTGTTCATCAAAAGATGAGAGGACAACTAGATAGCATTTGTCTAGGGATTTTCTATCCCAGTGACAGTGAGAAATCCTTACAGGTAATTCTAATCCTAGGTATTATTCCTCCTATATTTGGTTAGGGGCGGGTCGAATTACTTGGAACAGCGGCCTACAAGAAATCTGATTAAACATCTCAAATCTCATCCTCAGCATGTTAGGCAAGGAAGGATAGCCAAAATAGTAACAATGTAGTGGTTTGTGCTCTACTTTTCTGACCAACCCATTAGTGGCTGTATCTGTTTCGGTCTTTCAGGTACCCTCTCCAAAAGGTGTGCGCAATTAGCCACATCTGTGGCTCCCTTTAGCCACAAAATAGAAAAACACTATGGTACAGTGTATACTCTGGGATCAGAAATAGAATTAACTGGAACAACACTATCAAAAGTATGAAACTGCATTTGATAGGTATGTCAATGGATAAATACAAGCACACACACAGGGAGGGGGGGTGAATGAGTTGACACATGCCTAGTTCACTAGTTTTAGTAACTCAATGCAAATATATTTGGCTGCGTTGCAAGGATCATTACATTCACCTTATTCGCATGAATCAGCTGGTTATTTTATTACATAAGTTCATTGCTCTTCATAGACATCTTGCGAAATTGCAAGTTGCTAGGTTTAGATAATTTTATTTCTACAAAAACATCTGAATTTAGGTCCTGCAGTCTAGTATGCCATGAGACCAGAAGAGGGGGGAAAAATACTTCAAATGTTTGCGAAATGCATAACAAAAAATACTAAAAAAATGAATATAAATTTAAAATCAAGTAAAACTGCAACATTTCATAGAAGGGATCTTTTTGATGCTTTACATTGTGTGTGTGCGTGTGTGTGTGTGTGTTTGACATTTTTGGAGAAATCTTGGAAACCCAGCTTGAATATCCTGACAGCTTGCTATGAAAGGAAGAAGCTGTCGTCAAAAAGTAGCCTATGTGAAAGAAACTAGGTTTTAATGGCTTATTGCATGCTTATTTCAAGACAAAATTGTCCAGTGATATCGACCTTTACATGTTGATAGGTACTGAATGGCTATGTCTACGACAGGCAAAAACAGAAGTTCTTGATCAGTGTGGAAAGGTAAAATTCTCTATGACTAAAATTATGTGTTAATAAGTTCATTCTTCTGTAGCTTTTCCTGCCTCACTTACCTCATCCTACTGTACTAACAATCTTTTAAGCTGCTACTTGTAATTTCTTTTTGAAGATTCAAGTTTTGTTTAAACTTGTTCACAGAGAGACAACCATGCGAACATGAGATTGAAAAACAATGGACTTATCGCATATTTATATGGTAATTTAGTCGAATGATTCCACGTATATGGCCTTCCACTTGATTAAAACAAGGATTTAAATCATAAGGACATGAAGGTCTTACATAACAGCAGAGATAACCATATCAAGGTATAACTGGTTGAGGACTGATGAAGCTAGCTAAAAAGCAACAAAGGTCAGTACTTGTTCGACAGCACCTTGCAAGGAGAAAAAAAAAATCTAAAACCTTTCTCATAGACAAATCCATACCAACCAAAAGACAAACAGGAATGATCCCGACAATCACAGCAATACATTATACAACAAAAAGAATTCTCCACCCTGACCACCATGATTTCAAATTTTACAAACTTTGATACATTTCAAATTTACAAATTTAACTATTAAGACATTATTTCCAAAAAAAACTATTAAGTATGCATGTCATTAGCTCCATATGAATTGCTTAGATAAGCTAATGATTATTGATATAAAAAAGTGTACGACAATGGAGTAATAAAAACATACCACCAAAAGATCATGCAAACCAAGAGGTGCTGTGACAACATAGGATACTCCTGAGTGCTCCTTGGACGCTTGTGCCGCTAAAGAGGGAATATCCTGGGAAAATTGCGATACATAATCATATGAAAATGTTCTAACTCTTTAATACATATTGAGATAGTAATGCTATATGCACCTTAGAATATACCAAATAATATTATTGATGAATCAATATCGTAGACATGATAGTTAACGAGTAGTTTAGCTTGGTAGTTCGTGAGAGCCTTAACTTATTTGAGTTGATTTCCATGTCAAGTGTCACGTGCAAATTCGGAAAGTTAAGCCACTCACTGATTATCAAGGAGGTATATGTAGCATTATTCATTTTGAAATCACCTGTTGCCAATGTCGTCCGGGTAAGAGAAAAAAGGGACTGAGGATAACCCTGTTCGCGCCTTGCTGCACGCACGACCTGAATGCGTCGCTGATGGACGGTTCAGCCAATTCCTGCAAATCGACAATATTTCAGTTATACAACCCCCGCCATTTGCCGCGCGAATTCGCCCATTCCATATATATTGCTCACATGCTCACCACAACTAAATCGAATCACAACGCAAACACGCCGGAAAAGATAAAATCGTATAAATGATTACCATATGAGCAGGCTCGACAATTCGATAACCGGTTCTGGCTTTAAACATCGCGACGAACTCATCTGGGCGGCGTCGAAAAGGCGAGAGAAATTCATCAGCCTCTCTGTTCTTTCTTCTTCGCCCAATTTCTGACTACCGAACTATCTACCAATGCCGCGAAAGAAATTCTTGAGCAAGAAACAAGGCGGGATGAGAGCTTACTCAGCATAAGATTAGATTGCTGCCGGCGAGATCCGTGGTCGACAATGATCACGCCGTCTTCCTCGCCGACGCCGTGCTCGGCTTTTCTGAATGATTCAGGCCTGACTGTCAGCTTGTGAGAC
The DNA here is from genome assembly GCA_025177825.1 of Aechmea fasciata. NCBI lineage: Eukaryota > Viridiplantae > Streptophyta > Magnoliopsida > Poales > Bromeliaceae > Aechmea > Aechmea fasciata. Next base: position 4,600,598 of record CM045933.1, read on the forward strand.
GCAGCTCTACTCGCCGCAATTTGTTGCGGCTTCACAAATTTGGGAACGGCCAAGTTAGGAGGACTGTTGTGGCTTACTATTTTGTGATGCTTAGTTGAACATCTTTTCAGGGGGGGAAAAAGAAGGCAAAACAATTATTAGATGTAGAACCTTGTTTTCAAATCGATACAGATTTCGCCTTCTTCGGTGTTCTTTTATCTCCTTATTAACTGTTGTAGAAATAGAAAAATTTGGGCTACGAAGTGAGTGATTTATTACCTGGTTGGAGAAGGGGATTGTTGTGGGATAATGGCCGAATCCATCCCTCTCGCACGGAGTCGCTCAGTCGCCGCGGGGATTGAGGGACCGGAGCCGGAGGAGAGCGCGGGGGATAGATTAACGGGCGATGCAAATGGGTCGGGTCGGGTCGGGTCGGGTTCGGATCTTTGATGATGACTGAATCGGGCTTAGCCCAGTAGAACCAAATCCACGCGCAATTTTATTATAATAATATTTTTTTTTAAGAATAATTACCTATATACTTCTATACGTTTGAAAATATTAGAATTATTCATATTTTTTATTTCTTTCCAAAATATCCCTTATATGTTCTACCATTATTGTAAAAATATCCCTACTTATCTCATTAAGTTAACTTGAATTAAACCTGAATTAAGCATCTATCAGAGTTAAGAAAAATTAAAATACCAATTTTATCCTTAACTTAAGGGCAAATAGAAAATATTGATGACGATAGAATACTTTTTGTATCCCTGACTTTAAGAGCAAATAAAAAAACAGTGATGGTTGAAAGGTATATTTGAAAGAATAAAATAGTAATTTTACAGAAATAACAGAGTTAATTAATAAATTTTAACTCTAGGGATATATTAGAAATAGGTTGGAACGTAGAAAAGATATTTTCAATATTAGCCTTCTAGAGGTAAATTGAAAAGTCGGAAACTTTTCAGAGTATATAAACAATTGCCCCTTTTTTTAAAATGATAATATTGTATGACCATTTTTTTTTTTTGAGTTTATCTCGTAGTTTTTTTTTTTTTTTTTTAGGGGGGAACACGTCCTAAGGCGAATTTATTAATTAATCGGGAGGTACATCTTGAGAAAAATCATCTATGGAAGACCAAAACGACAATTTGTTGCTAGAGAGCCTCCATTTGGCCAATCGATCGGCAACTACAGTATTTTTAGAATATCTTGAAGACCATCCATAGTTAAATTGCTTGGAACTTTCTAGAAAAGTTCGAAGATCCGTGATTCTTGTTCGAGCTTCATACATTAGCGAATCTGAATGATAGCTCCTAAGGTGCAAGGCTTTGATGATGGGTGCTGAATCTGAGTAGATATGAAAAATTTCTCCCGGAAACCTTTGCAGCAGAAGATTTGTCGCTCGAAAAATTGCTCCAATTTCCGCAGAGCAAGCGTCATGGACATCCTTCAGTACATCGGATATGCACATAATGATTCCATGCTGATTGGCGATTAGGCATCCTACACCACCTATAGTGCCACCTTTCCAACTCCCATCCACCCATATTTGTAAGGAGAAGGTCGCAGGTTCTTGGAGCAGAGTTGGGTCCTGAATACTAATCCTCATCATGTTCTCTTTGGAATATAAGGTCGTCTATCTGCGAGCCCGTGAAATGATGGCAGTGATATTGAAATTTTTTCCTTCAAAAATCAACTCATTCCTTCCTTTCCATAGGCTCCATAATAGATGAACACAGAAAGCCCTATGAGTCGCCATGGCTTTATTAGTTAGGATAAAGAAAATTCAAAATGACAGAGACCTATTCGAAGTATCAATTAGAAGGCCTATATTGGATGCGAACCAGACACGTCGTGTTTGCTCACAATTAAAAAATAAATGTACCAACGTCTCAGGCTCTTGTAGACAAAGAGGGCAGAGTCCATTAAAGTTAGGTAGTCTCGAGGCTAGTGCGGCTCCAACTGGTAACGTGTCTGCTACCAGTCTCCAGAAAAATACTTTAGCTCGGGGCATCACATTCTTTATCCCCCAAACTTTTTCCCAGATTGTATGCTGATGCAATTGGCTATGATCCAGACTATTGTTTAAGTGATTGATAACGGATCGCAGTGTGAAGCGGCCAGATTCGGAGAATTTTCATCGTAGTTGTTCAGAGTTTTGGACCACAGCATTCGCCATGAAATTACGGATTTGTAACATAGAGCGCCAAATAGGTGAAACTACCAATCTGTTTTGAGCCGACCAGAAACTGAGAGTGTTAGCCCAGTTGTACTTGTTCGCCAATACCTGTGCCCATAAGGATGTTGACCTAGTGAGGAGTGACCACACCAATTTGCATACTAGGGCTCGATTAAGCGTTGACATCGATGGTATACCAATCCCCCCGAGTTCCCTATTTGTAGTTAGTTTTGTCCACGCCTTTGGGTAATAGTGGCGACCTCCTGGCTTGAAGCCCCACCAGAAATCTAGAATAATTTTATCCATCTGGTGAATAAATTTTGCAGGAAGTAGAATGAAACAAATAGAGTATCTACGTACCGCCAGGAGCACCGATTGTATAAGAGTGAGACGCCCTGCATGCGATAGACTTCTAGCTTTCCATCCAGCTAATCTGCTTTGTAATTTATCAATGGTGAACCTGAAGTTAGCTAGGGACCGTTCCAAAAATAGCGGATTGCCTAAGTATCTTCCTTGTCCTTGGTGCGCTGTGATGTTGAAAATTCGTTGGATACTCTCTCATGTTGCAGATGTAGTGCTGTGGCTGAATATTATCGATGATTTTTGGTGATTTATAGTCTCCCCAGATATGGCACAGAAAGTATTGAGGATTTCATGAATTCGGCGGGCCTCATTCTCGAAGGCTTTTCCGAAGATAAAGAGGTCGTCGGCATATATAACGTGTGTTAAAGCCGGCCCGTTCGTAAAAACTTGAAGCCCAAATTAAGATTTATTCTCTAGATTTACGCTACTAGAATATATATATATATATATATATAGTTATAAATTGTAAAAAATATTAAAAAAAGAACTACAAAATAAAGTAGAGTAAGTAAAAAAAGTAATAGCAAATTTTATTATCGTCTTCATTTTAATCTTTTTTGCAATTCACATATTTCGAAAATTCGTAAAGTTTTTCAATAATTCATGAATAATTCTGTAATAATTCGAAAATTTATCCAAAAAATTTGCACATTTTTTGGGCCGAATAATTCGGCAAACACAAATTATTCGCGAATAATAAATCTAATTCAAAAATTCGCGTATTATTTCGATTTTTTAGGAATAAATCATGTACATACCGTTTTATTCAAATTTTTAATAATTCACAAATAATTCACAAATGATTTGCGAATTAACTAACTATGGGACTTTATCTTGATGGGAGCTTGCGTTAGTTTTAAAAAAAAATTATTTTGTGTAAGTTTTTTAGACTTCTGAGAGGTATTTTTTGTAAAAAATAAAAAATTCTAATTTTTTTTTAAAAATTTGCCGTGTTGCTATTTTTGCTTTTTGAAAGAAAAAAAAAAACTTGTCTTCTTTGTCACTGCATATTGATTGTTTTTTTAATATTTATCTTGTAATTATGTATTGTTAATATGATAGCATATCAATGACACGAAAATATTCAATCAATAAAATTATATTAAGTTACGATAATTTAAAAAATATAAGCTAAAAATTATAATAAATTAAAATTTGAAAAATAAAATGTCACGCCCAATATCTACCGACTCTTTCACTTTAGTTCATAATATAGGACTCGTTGTAAACTAATTCGAAAACGGCAGTGAATTAGAACCAGTTCGTATCCGTTGTTTATCAAACAAGTCGAGCACAAATTAGCTCATTAAAATATCGAGTTGAAAAATTTAACTCATGTCGACTTATTTATTAACGAGTCGAATCTAGTTTAATTTTACTAATGAATTGTATCACGATTGCGGCACTAGTAATTTACATATTTAACAAATAAATTCATTCCTTGGCCATTTGTATTGTTTTAGTCCACGTAAGCAAATAGGATTATTACTTCACTATAGAAAATAAATACTTAAAATTGCAAGCTTAATTGTAAGAACATACATATGAAAGAGCTAAAAAAAATTTAGATTAATGCCAGTGATTAATGGTGCAATTAACTTAAGAGATATTATCTCGCAATGGAAATGAATAAAAAAAAAAAGAAAAAAAGAAGAAGATAAAGATTAAATTAGATCTAGAGAAGCTAAAATTGTAAGGAGGCGCTTCCCCATAGGCAATTTTAAAATTACCTAATTTTATTATTTTTTTATTATGACTCTTTCAATTTTTATTCCCTTTAGAATTGAGTAGTTTTTGTCAATTAAATTAGGGGTTTTATTAGATCAAATGGTGATTCCGCAAATTTAATATTTTAATTATTTTTTAGCAAATTAAATTAAACTAATTAATGCCTAGACGGCTAATATACTGTATCCGTATGACCGTACCCTGAAAAAAAAAATGGATACGAAAAAAAATTATATCCTATCCATTTGACTTCGGATCGGGTCCGAATTTGGGTACTTAAATTAATAATATATCCATCGGGTCTATTTGAGCGAATCTGGATAGTAATTAACTATCCGTATACTATCCGCTTAAAATCGGATACGGATCGGGTTTAGATTGAATATGAGTACTCGTATCCATTTATTTTTTATAAATTTTATTAAAGAGTTTATAGACAAATTATAAACCTATCACTATTAAAACCCACGTTCTAATTAATTGCACCCAGTTCAACAGAATTTGTTTTTTAAAAAAATTTAAACAGTAAACAGCTAGAATTAAAAAATAAGTAAAAAAAAAAAAAAAAAAGAGTAAACAAAGAAACCAGGATTTTCACTATGATGAAAATATAAAGAGATCCTTCATTTATAAGTTCTATTGAAATTGATTTCTCAACTTTAAATTTTTTTATTTACTATCCGGTATTTCACAGGGTCCAGATCCGAGTCTGATTCCAGATTCGGATTTGAAAGCTTTTCCGGTCCCTACCCATTAAAATGTCGGGTTCAGATTGAATTCAAGTCGGGTATGGATATAAAATATCCAGATCCACACCCGAAATTTTAATGGATATTTTTTTTTGCCGGTATGCTATCCATTTTCTATTAGGTCCAGTTCGAATCCCGGTAGGGTCCGGATAGGGTTCGGATCGGATGTTGTATATCGGATAATTTGGACGGCTTTAAAAAAAAATTGCAAGGTGAAGGGTCTCAACCAAGTTCTCGAAGAACAATAGAAAAGGATTTCAACCAAAATAAAAAATAGTTGCGAGTTATAATTTCCTACTAGCGTGTAGTGGAGGAGGGATCATTTTATTATTACATAACATTTTGGTTTAATAAAATTTGACTTTAAGAAGCATAAAAAGAAATGTAGAAAAGACAAAAATCTCCATTAGTAGAAGTTTTAATTTAACAAGTGTAATAACTCTTGAGTTGTGCCGGTATGCTTTTATAAGCACGGAGGCTTCCGTGCTTCCACTTTGTTTTCGATGTTCGGACTTTCGAAACGACGATCGGCTCCGTTAGAGTTGATCTAGAGTATTTGAAGTATCTAGAAAATAAATTTTGCGATTTTTTGATATCATTTGCCTAGTGATCGAAGAGGCTCAAAATCACTAATTTTAATGACCGTGGTGAGCCGGTTGCAAGTTTAACGGTGTAGAAATATTCAAATCACATGAAATTTTGATAGAAAATTCTTTATACCATATAAAACAAGATCAATAACTTTGATCTAAAATTTTAATGTCATATCATCATATTTTGTAAGATTTTTATTTTCAGCCGTTGATTTTGAGCCACTTCGATCACTAGGCAAATGATATCGAAAAATCGCGAAATTTATTTTCTAGATACTTCAAATACTCTAGATCAAGTCTAACGGAGCCGATCGTCGATTCGAAAGTCCGAACATCGAAAACAAAGTGGAAGCACGTAGGCCTCTGTGCTTCCATAAGCACCCCAGCCGCACTCTCTTATAAAAAAGTTTACAAGTGCAAGAAATTAAAAATAAAAATAGTCAAGTGTAGAAATGGCAAAAATCTCAATTAAAAGTTTTAATTTAACTAAGTATAATAACTCTATTATAAAAGTTTACAAGTGGCAGAAATTAAAATTAAAAATAGTTGAGAGTCCTAATTTCCAATTTAGGTTTAATAAAATTTTTAATTTAAAAAGTATAATAATAAATATACAAATGATATAAAATCAAATCAACGTGGTCTACGGACATTTGAAGTCAAGCTATTGGATTCAGAGTCCGCGTCACTAGACCATGGAACCGAAGAAAGGTTTCTTAGGCTTAGTTTGAAATCGTTACGTATATTTTGTCTGTTTATGTACTTGTTTGTTTGTATACGTAATATTTTCTGCTGTCCTATCGAAGAATATAGAGGAATACAGAAGCATACCCATATATACTTTTATCCTCACTTCATTTTATTTAATTGCGTCAAATAGGTCTTAATACCAAACTAAGCCTTAGTTAATGACATTAATTATATTAATTATAATTTAGTAAATTTTCTAATATAATGGACGAAAAAAATTAAAATTAAAGCAAGTCGAGTGGGTATATTTGTAGAGAGGTTCCTTATCTTCTGCACAAGTTTCAATTAAGTCCCTAACCTTCTAATTGTTGCAATTAGATTTTTGAAACTTTGTTTTTAAGCACAAGTTTCAGTTGACTCGTCAACCATTCTGGTCAATTCTAGTAAGGCTATTTTTGTCAAAACCTCACTCATACTAAATCAAAGTGCACAAATTTAGTGATTGGGTAAATAAAATAAAATCCAAATCTTATATATTGTTATCCCTCCTCAAATTCATACACTTTTTGTCTTTTCATCTTAATTAATATATTAAAATAAACTAAAATAAAAAATAAACTTCAATGGATATAGTATATACGATATTTGAAAGAACTTAAATATAAATTTTTATATTTTAAAAGCTTGATATAAAAGTTTAAGTGCTGCGTTGTTACAGTAGAAATTATGATAGAAATAATATAATTGAAATAATTAAGAAAGATTAGAGCCTTAATTGGTACAATGAACGCATGTTTGAAAAATAAAAATTACAGCCTAATAAACTCGTCACTCTACACAAATCGATATCAGATGTTTTTTATGATACTTTGTATCGTACAAAGCTTGATAATTTGTTGGATCAATGTGCATGGATTAAATGCATTTGAATTCGATACTTTAGTTTCTCTCCAAAAAGAGATTACCACTAATTCTATTGGGATCGAATTTGATGAGTCTGAGATCGGCTCAAAGATTAAAAACCTAATTGTAACGGTTAGAAGGTAAAGAATAAAAACCTAATTGCAACAATTAGAAGGTTTGAGACGGCATTAAAACTTAGATCTAAAAAAGGGTTCGGAAACATCCTATGTAATTTACCTAAATAGAAAAAGTCCGGGGACCAAAATCAAAACGACAATAGTTGAGAGGTTTTCCAAACATTTTACCTTACTTTATTGGAGAAGAGACACTGCCAAACATCTCTCTCTCTCTCTCTCTCTCTCTCTCTCTTGTGATCTCCAAAAGGATACTTTGGCTCAGGTTTGCTCAGATTTTTATTTTATTTTTTTATACTTTGTTCCCCTTTCTCATATAAATTTGAATCATGCATAGATTCTTGAAGAAGAGGACCTTTCTCAAAAACATTGATTAAATCAGCTTTAAACACATGGCTATGATTATTGCACATGAGGTGTTTGTGTTTTTGCTTGGTTGGAGAAATAGAAAATTAATGGGGAGAATTTTAATGTGCAAGGGAAAAGGTATTGGTTATAAGGAGTTTTATATATTTTCTATTAGATGTTTCTATCAAATATTAAATTAAAAGGGTCAAGATCGGATCAAACCATTGTAGATGTTAGAAGCAACACCATCAACTGCAGGACATTTTGGAGTAGCCCCCTGAAATTTATTGCTTTTTTATAGGAACCCCTCAATTTTTGTTTGTTTTGATTTAAGCTTATTTCGGGCAATTGACTCGGGGGGTTTCATTAAATTAATTTGTGATGCTGTCGAATTTCGCGGCTGTAAGTAATTTTCAGCTAAAGAAAGCATGGTTTGTTCTGAAAATGTATATATAAAAAGGAGCAGAGAATATTCTTATCTTTGGAAAGTTTCTTTGTGGTAGATTAACTGAGTTCCAAGTTGGCCTAGGAAATTTGAAGAACATTTTTTCCGCCAACTTAGATTGCAGACTCGAAATGAGCTGAGCTATCTGCAGAATTTGGTTTCTCTCCTTTCTATCTTTCGCGTAAGATTAAAGAAAATACTAATTAAACTCCACATTAACAAAATCAATTAGCCAACTCTTTTTATAGTTTTTTCCCAATTTGTGATTTACAGAATCAGTTAACCCCTGAGTTGAGACCTTTATTGACTGCAATTCTGGCGAAGAAGGTAATCCTCAATTTTTGCCGCATCAAATTCAAGCGCCGATCTGATAATCTGCGTGGCTGAAAGGATCATACAATTTCCATCTATGGATTTGGAAACTGAGCTTTCTAGTATCAGCTCTCTGGTTCATAAGTTGGTTGAGGATTTGAAATGTGATTCGGTAGATGTGCAGAGAGCAGCAGCAGCAGAGCTGCGGGTTCTCGCGAAAAACACGGAAAACATGGATGCCATTGCAAAATCCGGTGCTATAAGCTTGTTTGTAGACCTTCTTTATTCATCAGACTCGAAGACTCAAGAGAACGCTGTAACGGCCCTCTTAAACTTATCGATTGCTGGTTGTAACAAGATTGCTATTGCAAATTCCAACGCCATCGATCCTCTAATTTATGTTCTTCAAACTGGAAATTCTGAAGCAAAGCGAAACTCAGCTGCAACTCTATACAGCCTTTCGGTGGACAAAGAGAACATGATAAAGATTGGCCGTTCTGGCGTTTATGAGCCTTTAGTAGAATTGTTAATGAACGGGACTCCTCAAGGGAAAAACGATGCGGCTACTGCACTGTTCAATCTGTCGATAATTCATGAGAACAAGGCCCGTATCGTGCAGGCCGGGGCTGTGAGGCACCTGGTAAAGCTTATTGATCCAGCTTTTGGGATGGTTGATAAGGCCGTTACTGTTCTGGCGAATCTTGCAATTATTGCCGAAGGGAGGGATGCAATTGTTCGTGAGCGTGGGGTCCCATTACTTGTGGAGGTTGTTGAGTTGGGATCTCCGAGAGCGAAAGAGAATGCTGCTGCGGCTTTGCTTCTGCTCTGTACAAATAGTAATAGATTTTGTCGGCTTGTTCTTCAAGAAGATGTCGTACCACCGTTAGTAGCGTTGTTACAATCTGGCACCCCGCGCGCAAGAGAAAAGGTATTGTACTTGTACTAGCTTCTGTTTAATTCCACTATAAGACTCTTTGGCCTAGCTTCGAAAAGCAACAACTTGGCATTTCACAACCAAAATGTTTGGAGCTTCTGCGCACTATAGTGGGAAGCTCGAATGGATTTTGGGTCTCGAAAACAGGAGATCCATTTTTAAGCTTCGGCTTCTATTGCAAGGAAAGATGCCGGAGGTATTTTACTTAAAACACTATAAGTGGCTCTTCAAACAACACTTCTGTAGATTCTCTTGCAAGGTCAAATAGGCAATGTGTAAGCTATGTTTGCATCGTGGCGCCGAAGTCAGCTTTTTGATGTTAAAATTTCCAAAGTCCTACTTATTTGATCACATCTGTATGCTGCAATTTGCTGATTCTTTTATTGTTTCTTTGGTTAGTGTAGATTTGTATTGTTACCGGTACAAGCCTTTTTTTTGGTTCCAGTTTTTCTCTCATATTTTATTGTTTCGTATCTAGATTTTTCTTAATTATGGTTTTCTTTTACAGAGATTTTTAATGAGGGTTTCATTGTTGTTAGCATTATGTTTTACTGTTCCAGAAGCGATGATAACATGTTAGGTTTCAAATGACACTAGAAAACAACGTATTTAAAGATTATAGATGGTCTAACTACACTGAAATAATTATTCAGTGTACTATCAACACCTTAGTAGAAGATGATGCCTTTTTCTAGTATGTTATCTATCATAGATTCATAGTCAAGGATTGCCGTGCCACCGGCACGGCAAAGCACAGCTGCATGCCTCCTGTGCCAGTGGTACGCCATTGGTACACTGACACGGATTTGGCACAGGTTTTCTATTTTTTTTTGTTTTTCAAGGAATGTTAGCTTTTTAGGATGCTTTAAGGGTTTTTAATGCATTTAAACTTGATCCAAATTGTATCTCTCATCCTTGTCCAAGTCGAAATAGTCATATACAACTCATAAAAATATATAAATGCTAATATAAAACTAATAATTAAGAACACATAATATTAGAGTTAATTCACTATGCCCAAATTATAACTTAAAGTCTAAACATTTATCTTCCATTGCTACTAGTACATTGAGTGCCTAAGTGGATATTACTGGTAATTGTTGTCATCATTAGTTACTAGTTTGATCCCTTGGCTATATAAATATTGCTAATACTGGTGAAGGCTGGTTTGGTGTTGATGTATCGCATAATAATTGCGAACATATTCATCATAGCGAACTGTATCATGATGATGATGTACTACCGCGAATGGCATCGGCACAGGAACAACGGTGACATCATAAAAAGATCGGGAATATTTACTATAATTACACGCATCTTTTGGCTTTACAATGCCTGCATGCTTTCTGCATCCTTGCATCCTTCTCAATAAAATTTGTATGCTTCTTATTTTGATTAATGCCATTTATTATTCGTTTTCTAAAGGGACCTAAATTTTTTTATCATTTTTTTGTCAAACAACCATGTTTATCAGTGTACTTGTTACTCAGTATGTCAATAGTACCTATTTCAAAGAGGATCTGTAATGACCTAGCCCACTAGCAATAATAATTCGTTTCGTCCAACCACCGGTCCAAAATGCTTAAACCCAGTTATTATTACTAGTGTCTAAGTCTCTTATATATCCAATCGCATTCTCATTCATATCCGATTTGGGATTATTAGGGTGTGACGGGATCATTATATAATATAGCAGGTTCTTACCTGCCTTTTCTACTATTTTCTTTTTAATTCCTTTTTTTCGGTCAACAAAAGTAACAGTGAATCTGGAAATATACTTATCATTTATCTTTTCAAGTTAAAAAAAGAACAAGAGAACAACTTTTTTGTAACAAAAATTTGCACCTGCTCCAATGCTTGTTTTTAAAGTCAGCTGATCAGATTTTTCTCCTTGTACTCTGCAGGCTGCAGCTCTTCTAGGCTATATCCGGAACCAAATACATGGAAATGCAAGGAGGTGAAGTTCGTATATAGATCTACAATATATGTATAGCTATTCCTTTGGTAAAATTATTTGCTTAATCATGACTAATCAAGTTTACAATGTGAATATTAACTGCTCCCTTTGTATGGTTATATGTTAATTGTTTTAAGGGGCCGGTATGTCTTGGGGTGTAAATTTAGTTGTTTTAACTGTATCTTTATAGGGTAAGAATGCATTGTTCTGAATTCATTGAGGGTCTTTTTTTTTGTTCTCCTTTTTCATACAACAACAAATGGTGCTAGGGTTTTTAACTAGGGACTTTTCACCAGAGAGCATGTGGTACCAATAGCTAGGTTCAGCCCTGATTGGTTGAATTTTTGTGAATCTGATGCTGTAGATTTTTCGCTTGTGCATCCCTTTTTCTGTATTACTTGCATGGTCATTCTTTTCTTCTTCTCTAGAAATTGGTTAAAAATGTAAGTTTGATCTTGTAGTTTCTTTCGCACTTGAGCATCCTTTGTTCGAAAGGCTTGTATAGTCGTTTTCGTCTTCTCCCGACAATTAAGGGCATATTTGCGCCTACCGGATGAGATGTTATTGTTTGATGAAGTGTTATCTGAATAGTTTCATTCAAAGCAAAAGAAGAAGAAGAAGAAGATGATGAAATACTATATAAATGTATACTATTCTGCATATTCAAAAACACCAAATTGGATGTTCTGCTTTCCGCTGCAAATTGGATATTTAAGGCTCAAAATATCCTCTACTTGAACTATTCTCTTTATCAAAAGCAGAAGTAAAAGATGGAGCAAAAGCAGTCAGAAGTTCGTAGAAATCTGTATAGCAGTCAACTACATGCGATCAAACGGTTCCTTAAGAATTCATCTCAAAGAAACTCATCAAAACAAACTTATCTTTTCCAGCTGATTATTATGAAAGTTCTCTCTCCTGTTCAATGTGAACATCATTACTTTTCTTCTGTTTGGTTGTTTTCCAATAAGAAACTGAAAAACGAGCCAGGGGTATTAATAAAACTACTAGACAAATAGAAAGTCATTTCCAAATGGGGATGAGGAGAGTATACAACAAAAAGCCTGTATAATCAAAGTTCTGGATTCAGTTGTGCTATTTAACAATTCATTCATGCCCTGTTAACAATTTCCGCGGCACACTGACATGTATGAGATACATCACAGAGGACCTTACTAGGTCTCTGTTTCTGGAACAGTAGGAGCTAATCATGTATATGAAGGGCAAAACAAATGGATAGTTTGACTTGCTAGTCGCTAAACTTCGCACTATAAACAATTTTTCCCACATTTTAGCCAATATCAAGCTACACCCATACTCATAATGTAAATTCAAAAGGCCAAAACTACCAAGAAATAGACGCCGGCTTCATTTTGATCTCTCCACAAGCTACGAAGTTTCTTAATTCGCCCGGTCTATATGCTATAAAATCTGAGAGTAGAGTATCTCACACATCTATGTCACCTCCAGAGCTGGCGGAGTCAGCGTCACTACCATCACTCTCGCTGCTACTGCTACCACTGCCACTTCCACTCCCGCTGCTACCGCTGCTACTGCTACTCGCGCTAGAGCTGGAGGTGTCATCATCCTCCTCCTGCGGCTCCTTTCCGCCCTCCTCTGCGTTGACCTGGGCCCGAAGGGCCTCAGCTGCATTGAGCCCCTCATCTACGTCATCGTTCACGTCCACATCAGCAATCTCATCGTCGGTGTCGTCCTGGGTTGGGATGTTGATGTCAAACCCTAAATCTGCCGCCCCTTGTGGTGTCTGCTGCCCAGTAGTCATTGTCTTGGCTGGCGACGCCGGATCGTCGTCCCCGAGGATATCAAGGTTTTCCTCCTGTTCAGGTGATTTGGGATCTGGTGATGTTGAGAATAGGCTCGAGATAATGGAATGGTACGCGCTATTCTTGTTTGATGGCTTTGGATCTGTCAAAATAACAATAAAAGCCAAACTGAATTAAGTAGAATTTCAAAAGAACATAGAAAGAAAAGAAATGAAGCAACAACGCACACAAAAGCGTGCCAGAAATTATGGTACATTTTGAAAACAAAATAAAATTAAGCAACTGAGCCACACGAAGAATGCCCTTATTCTTGATACTCAGAAGAAAGAGAATTCACGTCTTGATTGAAGGGCAAAAAACGAAAAAATGAATTGAGGTATCTGATTGGGCTACATAAGAGCATGCTATTCATCATGGTATATATCTGCTAAATTTAGATTAATATATTGATTATTAAACCACCGAACTACCTTTGAGAATGTTGTTATTCTTGATACTTGCAAAAGAAATGTTTCACTTGATTTTAGGGTAAAAAGAATTGAGGCATCTTAATATGTTCCAAGATACGAAAAAGTAGAATTCTTCCAAAGCTAAAGGAAATAACAAATTAATCCCTCTTATGCTCCAAGAGAAATTTGTGAGGAAAAAAGAATATTCATTGTACTCCATATTGCTGTTTATGTTGGGATATTGTTTTCCATGATACACCCTTCAAGAGTACATTGAGAATGAAAGTAATTGTTGTCAAACAGGTAATTTCCTCACGGTTACTTTCCTCGCATTTTATTAAGAAAAACACTAAAAATATAGTTCATCAACCAAAAATAAATAAATAAATAAATAAAGATGTTACCTGGACTGTCTGGTTCACCGACATCAATTTTTTCCACCTCAACCTGAGTATTCCAAACATAGTTATATTGAGCTTGTAAGATAATTGCTTAAAAAGCAAGCAAGAGATACATCATGATCATCAAAAACAATAATTTTTACGCAAATTCTGTAAAAACATGTATAAATTAACAACACAGTCTCATAAGAAGCACAGATTTGGACATGGAAAAAAAAACAATGAATTACCACAGAAGCAAAAGAGGGGGGTGGGGGGTGGGGGGGGGTTTAATACATTTTAACAGCACAGTATAGTGATAAGGTAATTGATTCATCTGAATTCATTGAAAATTCTAGACCGCAGATGATGGTGCAACATGCAAACATCCTCTAGTTGCTTAAAAAAAACAGATCTAATCAAATTGTTTTCAGCAACCTCCAAAATGAACTGAAAGAAAGGTAGAAGTTTGATGCAATCAACATCTCCACTATCAACGTCAAAGCCAGGATTTTATTGGCTTAATATTGTATTATTTTCCAGCAAAAAATGTAAAAACCTAATGAACTTGACAGAATTTCTGACACCAATAGTAATGAAAGCTGAGGTAGAAAATTTAAATCTTAAAGTTCGGTTAGCCATTATAAAATGTGTTATAGTTCAGATAGAATACCTGTGCGTTTTCACTAAAAACTGTACCATGATCAAGAGTTTGAATATATTAAAAGAACTTGCAGGAACAGAAGGCACTAAAAGTTTGAATATATTAAAAGAACTTACAGGAACTGAAGGCACAATTGGTTTGCTCACTGGCTGAGCTTTAGCAACTTTTGCTATGGGAGGAGAACCCGAATCTGCACCTGTTCCAGCTGACGAGGCAGCTGTCAAATTAACCGCAGCAGCAGACTCACCAGGCAAGCGAATGTGCCTCAACCTCTTCACGGCCCTATGTAACCGCTCCAGCCGAAAATTCTCACCATCGAAAAATAAGACTCCATCGTTATCTTTGCATTCCTCACTGCTACCCTCAAAGGTCACTTTCGGCTTTCCAGGCTGGTTGTTATGAAATTCCACAGTGACCCGGTTCTCCTTGCTCTTGTGCAAAGACCCAGGTTGGGTCTTGTCAATCGATGCCGGTTTAAATTCATCTATCAATTTTGAATAAAGCCAATGATTCAAAATTCTAGTTTAACTATGAACATTAATACATTTTCCAGCAAAGAAAATATAGATTCCACAATTTCAAACTCCATTAATGATTAATGTGGGATCAAATTGCAAATCAAGAAAACAGTACACAACTTTAAGAAAATTTCAGACGATAAATGGATATGCAACTAAAGTTATATTTGACAGCGCTGAAATAGACTGCTGAGTTCTCACGGAAGTCGGTCAACAGGACAGAATCACAAAAGAAATAATGATAGAACCACAGAAAATTTGAAAGAACCATGAAAGCCTATTGGTACAATAAAATAAATTATGTTACATATATTGAGTGTGAGAAAATAAGTGAATATGATGAATTTCTAATATAACTATAGACTTTCGAAACTTTGGGGTTCGAAACAGACGTTGCTAAAACTGGTCCGCTTTCACCTAAACATATATTCTCAAGTAAAACAATCTACAATGTGCTACAGTGTTCCATAAGAAAAGAAAAGGAAAAAATGCCAGAACTTTGAACTTTGGCCTGATTACACTTAATCACACAAAAATCTAAAAAAAATTTAAAAAGAGACATAAACATTAAATTAGCTTTAACCAGCCACATGAATCCAGCTTTCACTTGATACAGCATTTATGTAAGGATCAGATAAGTAAAATAGCCTAAATTTGTCTTAGCATTCAAAAAGGAAAAGGTAACCATGAGCTTTGAGCTACCACGATTTATAATTAGTTGCAGAATTGCACAGAAGTTGGTTTGGGTGGCTAACTAATGAGCATCTTAAACCACCCAATGTATTCTCACAATGTCCAAACAAAATTTTTAACAGCAATATTAGAGAATCGAATATAACGCATTCAGAAAATTGCTAAGAGCTATGGAAAAGTTGAAACATAGATTTAGGGGTCAAATGGCTATCACGAACTATAATTAGTCACAGAACAACAAATTCAAGTTCGATTCTCAAACTACAAATTTCTTTTTAACTCAGAATACAAATTAGAGGGAATTCCCACAATGTCCAAACCGACAAGCATCTTAAAACCACCCAAGGTTATATAGCATCATAGATACAATACAATTTCCGCATTTGAGCTCCTTGTTACAACAATAGAACTATGCGTTACAATTTTCGATTTCGAACTCACAAAATTGACAAGTTTTTCAACAGCAATAGTATGGACGAACCGCATATAGCGATTCCAAATCGCCGAGAGCTACAAGTACAATAACAAGGGAGTTCGTGGCGAATCAAACATCGAAAACATCTATGATTCTACATCAAAGTATCAACAAAATTACCGAAGAAACCCTAATAAAACCGAAATTCTTAGGTTCGCAAAGACACAATCAATGAAACCCTAAAAGGGACGAGGAAGGAGCGATTCTAGGGTTTGGGGGCTCACAACGAAGGGAGCAAAACTTGGTTGAGGCGTGGTCTCTGAAGGAACGGCCCAATCTGATGTTGTACCACCTGTCGTGTTGCGGGCGGAGCTCGGCTCGCCATTGTTGTTCGCCATCGTCTTCGACCTCTCTCTCTTTCTCTCTCTCCGATCTAAGCTCGGATCGGGATCACCATGGCGATTCCCGGAAGTAGGTAGGAATCGAGAAAAGAAGGCAAAAAAAAAAGAAAAGGGAAAGAATAATCGCATAAGGGTCCCTGTAAAGACATTTATTTGCGGATGGATCCCTCAAAAGTTTAAGTTAGTATATTGGCAAAATTTCATACATACCCTTCTTGAAGACTAAACTTTCATCCATAACCTCTAAAAATTAAAATATTATGGATACCTTTCTAAATTTCAAATATTCATACAAATAGATTAATTGACAATTTGTACGGTATACGTGGTACATTTTTTGCTTACACAAATAAAAATTGACACTGTATCCTATCAAGCACAAGTGCACATTAACCTAGATTGTGAATAATCCAACTGAAATGATGAATGGAGAATCTTGGTCAAGATATAGCTCCTATCTAAGGTTAGACATATTCTCGAGATTTTCTAAGGCAATATCATTATAAGATTATTTATATAATTAAACAATATTAAAATTTTCCGCTTCTCTCTATCTCTCTCTTCTCCTCTGCCTCTTATCTCTTTTTCCCAATAGCACGCTTAACTCTCTTAACCTCTTTTTCCCAATAGCACGCTTAACTCTCTTAATCTCTTGGGCCTTGCCACCACCCAAAATGCTTAAGCCGGGTTAAGAGTTTTAGCCCCATTATATTTCATATATAGGACTATCTGGGTCTCACGATCTCCCATCCTTTAAGCTCGACGTCACCTCACAAGTACTGTGCGATGTGAGACTCGTCTCGCTAGCCCGTCATCCGCACTCAGTAGAGACTCATCTCATACTTCCTACTGGCTCGATACCATCCGTGACGCCCAACTTCCCGGGGTCACCCATCCTAGGACTACTCCCGTCCTAAAGACGCTTAACTCTCTTAATCTCTTGGCCACCACCCAAAACGCTGTTAGGGTTAAGAGTTTTAGCCCCATTATATTTCATATATAGGACTATCTGGGGTCTCATAATATATTTTTCAAGAACTCTTTAAGATCTGAAAAAATTTTGATTTCTAAGACTTGAGCTCTATAAATAGTTCGAGTCGAGAAAAGAGCTCGAGGCGGGAAGGGGATATAGGCATTGCACAGGGAATCACGTGGAAAATCGGCGGAGGCGACTATGCCAGAGGTGTCCTCCATATTTTATATTGCAAAACAAAACAAAAACAAAATAAAAAGAGAGGAAAAAGAGCAAGAAAAAAAATAGAAAAATGAGAGTTAAAAATAAATAAATAAATAAATAAATAGTGTATATATTAATAGTGTATTGAGAAATTAACGATTTTTTCGAATATATTATATTTTTAATTTTTTAAAATAAATTTTATATTTCAAATTTTAAATATTAAATAATTATTTATTAATTAATTAAAATTTTATTTTTTCGCGGCGTGGGTTTTATATTAGTAATCATAAATACCCCTCTTCGTAACATTCTATTAAAAAGTGTTGTTATATATATTGAATAGGGATAATTGCCCATACATCCCTCAAAACTTCGAAAATATTTTATTTACCCCTATTTTTTTTCTTTCCAATATACCCCTCATATGTTCCTCCGTTATTCCAAAATGCCCCTATAGTTACCACCCGTTAAGTTAGCTTGGGAGTTAACTTGGGTTAAACGTGAGTTAAATATCTATCACAGTTAAAAAAATTAAAATACCAATTAATTTTGTCCTTAATGTAAGCGCAAATAAAAAATGTTGGTGACGGTATAAGGGTATATTTGAAAAGACCAAAAGTCAAAATACTTTTTGTGCCCCTAACTTAAAGGCAAATAAGAAAAGTTGGTGATGGTGGAAGGGTATATTTGAAAATGCAAAATAATAATTTTTTTTACAGATAACAGAGTTCATTAATAGATTTTAACTCTATTTAACCTTTTGGTTAGGAGATAGGAATAGGAATAGGCCCTTATCCCCTCCTTTATATCCAAACTCTAAATTTTTACTAGAGAATAGTAGTTCTCGTTATCCCCACCAAAACTTTTATTTTTTATATAAAACTACCTAATATTTTTCTTATCCTCGGGAACAACCTAATTTTTATCCAAACCCTATTTTTCTTATTCCCATATTTGTATCTATCCATGTAATAGCTAGTTCTTGCTTATACCCGAACCAGACGGTACCTTAGGAATAGTAGTTCGTAGAATTACAAATAATTCAACACTGCTCTTTACCATAACCTCTCTCTTTCTCTCTCTATATATATACACACTCACAAGTATAAATATAATATGATAGTGTTATGCATGATCCCTAGTAATTAATCAATGAAGTAATTCATCAAGGAGTTTTCATGGCTTCTAAGTTGGTGATGAAGAAAATTTTGTAGCAATCTGATGTTGAAATGTAGCTGAACCACTTCCTAATCCCTATCGCCAACATTCACGAACGCCTCCTTCCCCTCTCCCTCGACGAGGGGCGAGATGCCGACCTTCTCCATCTCATGACCAAGAAGCATAAGAAGTACGATAAAAAATGTTTTGGCATCGACGGCGGTGATCGTAAGATGAAGCAAACGGAGGTCGGGTGGGAGCATGGCGGTCAGGAGGTATTCTATACTATCACACTTACACCACATCATCAATAACAAATCAATCATATTTCTTCTTTTCAAACAAAAGTACAATAAAAATATTTTTTTACAATCATGATGTGACATATATTCTTAAAAAGAATATTTTGATTGAGCTTGTTACGTCACATATATATCCGTCAGATTGCATTAGAATTTTTCGCGGCCAGACGGTGCGGCTTATCACGGGGACCGCGAGATCATCGTGATGCTCACTAGTGGGACGAGACACTCGGGGTGGTTCTAAAAAATAAACCCCTATAGTTTCACTTTTTTCATTTTAGTATTATGTGGTTTAAACTTTATCAAGTTAAGATCTTTCTGTGGTTTTCACTTTATCACTTTAGTACGTATGGTTTAAAGTGTATCAAGTTAGTACCCTGTGGTTTTGCACTTTATTACTTTAGTATCCGGTGGTTTTATTTTTGTATCGAGTTAGTACTCTGTAGTTTTTAAATCACAGGGTACTAAAATGATAAAGTACGAAACCACAAGGTACCAAAGTGATAAAGTGCAAAACCATATAGTACTAACTTGATACACTTTAAACCACAAGGTACTAAAGTGATAACGTGAGAAATCATGAGTCTAACGATACATTTTAAACCACACGTGATCTAAAGTGAAAAAAAGTAAACCACGTTTTTTTTTTTTTTTTTTTTTTTTTTGAAGATTTCCCAAAAAAAAAAAAAAAAAAAAAGAAAGAAAAGAAAAGCTAGCTTCTCGCCCCTGCATCCGGCCCCATCCCTTTCCCTTCCCCCCTCCTTTCCCTTCCGGCTGCCCGCCGATCGCCATCGGAACCCCCCCCCAGGCCGAGCATCGGAAGTTCGGAACCCCCCGCGAGGCCGAGCGCTGCTCACCATCGGAAGTTTGGAACCACCCCGGCCGCGCGCCGCTCGCCATCTGAACCCCCCGCGTGGCCGCGCACCACTCGCAATCTGGTTCGCTGTTCCGCTGCGGCGCGCTCACTTCATCTGGTACAAAACTACAAATTCATATTTTTCCATGACTATGAGTGGAATTAATATTTGCTATTATCTGCATGTTATGTGCCAAATTTTTAGAATCTCCTAGCGATATTGTTTTTTTCTCCCTAATTAATTTTTATTCCTATTTTTAACAGTTTTCTCTTATATATATATGGATGATACTGTTGCTTTATTACTGTTGCTTTATCTTGTATTCAATTTCCAATTATGCTTGTATACGGACCTTGTATGTTTTAAATATGTACTATCTTAATCTCTTATTTGCTTGTTTATTTATTTATATATTGTGGGGTATAATATAGTTTGCTATTTTTTTTTTTAACTTAATCTGCTTAATTTTGTAGCTCTTAGGAATTATCAGTATTTATGTTAGTAGCATAAATCTAGAGGAAAAAAAATTTAATTTAATAGCCGAATTTTTTATCCTGGATTTTTAATTGGTGAGCGTATAATATCCGTATAAATCACGTATCCAAATAATTGGCGAATCTGTTTTTTAGCCGTAATTTTTCATGAATATATAGGATACGAATTTTATTCATATTATATCCGTACCGATTTTTTGCCGAATCCGAATTAAATAACCATTGTAAGAATAATATAGTTAATGATAACTCATTTGGTACAATTTTTTTTTTTTTTTTTGGGTAAGTTTTGTAGTTAGGTTTTCGATTTTCGCCTTTAAAAGTTTCAACTGTTATGATTTAATAAAATAATATATCAAGCAATGCGACATATACATCCATATCGTAAGTGTGGATCTTACACCCTAGGTTCTTTATAGTATAGATTTATCCGCTTGCCATATAAATTTCTTTTTCTTTTAACGAAAACGTATTAGGATTTTTAAATCTAAGAATGTAAAGGGAGTAAGAAGCACACTACTCTATATGGAGTGTACTTGTAGCAATTTTTTTTTATATATTTTACCTATAGGCACATTTGGTTCATCTAATTCTGCCAGGATTACTAGGGATTATTCATAGAGCTTTTTAGATTATAGCGTTACGTAATCTTGCCAGTAATACATGATTAGTAATAATGAAAGATTATTCCAGGGCCTGTTTGGTTGCCGTTATACTGTCAGGATTATAAAAATTTTATATAAATCTTTTCAGATTAGTGCATTTGCTTTATTTCGTATATAATTCAGTGAATAATGCAGCATTATTAATAGCGCAATATAGCCCCAAAAATATTATTTGGAGAGGGTGTGGATATCTTCCATTACTAATTGAGAGAGAGAGAGCGAGAGAGAGTATTAGGGCTCTACATGAACGAATTTGGGAGGGGGGGTGAGAAAGAGGGAGAGAGAGAGGAAGAGAGAAAGAGGAGAGTATTGTGGGCGTGGTGCAGCCGTCGATCGAAAACCCCTTGTAGTGGCGACGGCGGAGGCAGTCTTCTGACGCCCCTCGCGCTCCGACCCCCGCCTCCCCCCGGGCTATGCCGTCTCCTCTCAGGGTAACCTCTTTGTCCTTTGCCAATGCTGAATTGTTCATCCTCTATTACTTGATGGCCAGATAATAGGCATTCAAAATGCATGATTTTTTTTATGCATAAAATCATCTTTAAAAATTGTAGTCCTTATTTATCTAATTAAACTTTGACACATTATTTACCGTTTTTCTAGAACTTAGCAATTTTGGTCAATTAAATTAGAGATTTTATCAAATTCATCAGTTTATTCATCAAATTTAATAACTTTATTGTTTTTCCGGCAAATAAAACTAAATTGATTATTCACTTTCATAAAAGTTTTAACTTAGTATTAAAATTAAAATAAAAAAAAAATCAAGTTGAGAGGGGCTCAATTGAAATATAGCTGAGGAGCCTACTTCAAAAAAGCATATAGTTGAGAAGGTTTCTATAGATGTTTACCTTTTTTTATGATAAAAATTATATCATGGAGGCTTCAATATCATAATCTAACTCATGTTCAAATGACCTACATATCGAAAATCATAAATTTTGAACACTGATTCCTTCAAAACACACCCCGCAAAAAAAGAATCTTTTCTCTACCATTGATTTTTGGGACTATTTGATGGCTAGATAATGGGCTTTCAGAACTTTTATGTTTGTCTGTATATCGGCTCTTTACATATTATAGATTGTATTTATTTAATTAGATTATATTTTAAGATATTTACCATCAAATATAAGGGGGCGATGAATGAGAATTTTTTTTTATTAGTAAAAATAGTCCTTGAAATTTTTTTTTTTATAAAACTAGTCTTATGCGGTGAACGATTCACCGTTTTTTAAATGCGGTAAACCATTTACTGCTTTCTCAAAACATTAAAATTATTTTTATTGTTTAATGTTATACATCCTTTGGAGTTCGGATGAGAAAAACTTTGGGAAAAACGGTGAATGATTTAATACTTCTAGAAAGCGGTGAATCTAAAAAAGGTAAATTATTTACCGCTTAAGCCTAATTTTATAAATAAAAATTTTGAATGTCTATTTTTATAATTAAAAAATTCTGTAGGGTTAGTCCCCCCAAAACCCTGATGAATGGTGTGTATGGATGCATAGGGTGCAAGTAGACCCAAAATATGCACACAAATCCGCACCCAACCCCTGCTCTGCCTTCTACTTCAGATATCTGGGTTGTGGTTTCCTTCCTCCACGTTTCATTTTCCCTCCGCTTTCTCTACCCTGTCACCTCCTATTTTCTCTCAGTGCCGCATCTTTAGGCACTGACTATTCTTGTCATACCGCTCCAGAGCTCCACCTTTTGCTTTTCCCTCCTTCTCACCTTCCGCTTATCCAAATCAATGTGCTGGCATCCATGGTTTTGACTTCCGATTTTAAGGTTGGTTTCTGAAGCTTATATTCGTGTTCATTTGTGCTTCAAAATTTGCACAATTATGCAGAAAATGAAAGTGATTGTATGGAACAGCCTGTCTCTACTAATAACAGAGAAAGAAGTAACTGTACAAAATCTTTCCAGCATGGACATAGAGATCCTTTCCTTGGATTGCTGTGAGATATTGAATCTTCTTAATGCTTAGGAGATTTTTGTTGATTGCTGTGTAGAGAAAAGTATGTTACTGTTCTCGATCCTCTGATTAGGTATGTTTCTCCCCTATTTCAGTTATCTAGATAAACATATCAGCGTTACAATGGTTATTGTTCGGAGCATGCTTCTAAGATCAATGAGAGCTCACTATTCTCTAGGAAGACGCTTCCTCAGTAGCGATGGTTATGATCATGCAATCACGGAGCTTAATAAGGTAATCTCTTTACTCTTGTCAGTGTAACCAGTCTTTCTTCCGAGATGAATTGACCTACAATGAATCTTTTTGCTATTTAAGAAATCATTACTGCATATGACCAGTTAAGAGTCATTCGATTAAAGTAGCTTGTTATATCTTAACGAAAAGCAGCCTGTCTAGTTATTATTTCAAATTCTTAATGCTCCTCTTTAGGTGAAAAGTACCATATCATCCTACATTTCAGAGCTGAAAACACCTAATATATGAATAAGGCGGTTACATATCTGTAATGCTAGTGATATTATTTTTCCAAACTAGTAGATTGAGGTGGTACTTACGGTGATATTCAAATAATTGCATATTTGGTTCTTTAATATGTGATTATTTTTCGGCAATCAAAGTAGACTGTACTTCATGGTAACTGCTTATTACCATTGATTATACATTTTATAATATTTTAGAAAAGTTCCGCGACTCTTCCCTCTATCTTGTGAGTTCTGTTTCATCACTTCTCTGCTCAATAACCGAATAGGTGAACTTATACCTCCGCTATTATGGCCTTCGTTTATAGTTGCATACTACATTATCTATCACAGTCCAATTTTGCCTGAGAGCATGAGATACTGTTGTTTATCAAATTACTTATAGTTGATGCTGTGTATGATGTAGTTTAAAGCATGTCTAGAACATTTATATTAGTAAATTTGTGCTTAAATCACTGGCAGTTATTAGCAAACTGATAATCTCCATCTGATTTTTCTTTGGCTGAAAACATTTATCATGTATACGTTGGTACTCTGTTTCGCGTAGAGCTGTATAACATGTATACTAAACTCAATAATCTTAATGATTGGATAGCAATAGTATACACCACTCACAAATGATTTCTATATCACTGCACTGATCTATTATTCTCTCCATTACATTTTCATGTAACCTATAATCTCAGGAAATGGAGTCGATATTTGGCGAAGCCCCTTCAAGCGGTGCTTTTACCCCAAGTGCTTCTAAGGAACCCCAGCTAGGTTCTCCTTCTGTCAAAAGCCAACCTAAACTAACTCATGTTGACAGTAGTGGGCAGGCCACAATGGTAGATATATCCTCAAAAGAAGACACAAAAAGAGTCGCCATAGCTAATTGCAGAGTACTCCTCGGCCCAAAAGTGTTCAATCTCGTTTCCTCCAACCAGATAGCAAAAGGAGATGTTCTAAATGTGGCGAAAATTGCCGGAATCAATGGTGCTAAGCAGACGAGCAGTCTCATCCCTTTGTGCCATAATATTTCGCTGACACATATCCGTGTTGATCTTACTCTTAATAAGGAGGAATTTAGCGTGGAGATAGAAGGAGAGGCTACGACTACCGGTAAAACGGGTGTGGAGATGGAAGCACTGACGGCTGTGGCTGTTGCAGGACTTACTGTATACGACATGTGCAAGGCTGCTTCAAAGGATATTTGCATTACGGAGGTCCGGCTCAAGCACAAGAGTGGGGGAAAGAGTGGGGAATGGTCACGTAAACAGTGATTTTTTTGGTTGTGGTGTCAATTTTGAAAATGTTTGTGACGAGAAGGAAATACTGACTGCTGTCCATTTAGAGGCAACTGGCTTGGACTCCGAATCATTTGGTTTCAAACCGGAGTTGATGATGCCCTTTGGTTGGTAACCAGTGATCGATGTGTTTGAATTCTTTCCACCTCTTTGTATCTGTTGGGGAGAGGGATGGTTGGGATTATCTGACCCAACCGGATTTGATAATCAAATCAAATCTTTCGCTACCCTCCATGCCACCGAGTTGCCAAGCCCCCCTCCTTCCAGAATTACTCTCTCATCTTGTCCGATTCAATCTAATTTTAGGTACCAACTTGTTAGGGTAAAATGTATGAAATCCTCTCATAAATATTGTGTTTATCATTTTCTTTTTTTCTCACCCCCTGTATGCTTAAAACCATTGTTAGTTCACTTGTAGGTGGATATTATAAAAGGTATGTTTTATATTTTTCAGAAGTGCAATGTGAAAATCAAAATATTTGCAAAGGCGGTATACTGCTTGTTACCATCATATCATTATGGATGCTGTGTGATGAAATAAATCTGTAATGAGTATGTACATTTTGTTCCCTGGGAAGCAGTTTCAGAGTTAGAAACAACTAGGGATGTCAACGGGTTGGATTCGGGTCGGGTTTTTAAATACCCGAACCCGAACCCGACTACCAAACCCGAAATCCGAACCCGAACCCGAATCCGATGGATTTTAAAAATCCACATCCAAACCCGAACCCGAGCAAAAACCCGAAACCCGAACCCGACCAAAAACCCGAACCCAATCAAAAATCCGAAACCCCAACCCGATTCTAAACCCGAACCCGAAAATAATATTTACCAATTATATATATATATATATATATATATATATATATATATATATATATATATATATATATATATATATATATAACTAGGCTACTATGCTATTAATAGCAAGTCATTAGTGCTACCAAGTTTTTGGCCATTGAATTAAAAGATATGTGGTTAGGATGATGTGGGCCCCCTAGGGTTAAGTGGGTGGTTGGTTGAATAGATTGATCTAACGGGTGAAAATGATCAAATGGGTGGATCTAACGGTGGAAAACTTGATAGCACCAAATGCATGGTGCTATCGATAGTATCCCAGCCGGACTCATTATACATATATATATATATATATATATATATGAGTCCGGCTACTATCCTTTTAATAGGATAGGAGCACTTATCCTATCAGTTTTTTAGCTTTTGGATCAATTCTTTTCATCATTTCTAACCACCTGGATTAAATACTATAACCGGTGGGGACCACTCAACCCTAGGGACCATTCAACTCTAACCAATTAATATCATCCTAACCCTACAATTTCTTATCCAAGTGTTAAAAATTTCATAGGACAAGTGCTTCTATCCTATTAATATGATAGTAGCCCTAGCCTATATATATATATAGAACTAGGCTACTATGCTATCAATAGCACCAAGTCATTGGTGCTACCAAGTTTTTGACCATTAGATTGAGAGATGTGTGGTTAGGATGATGTGGGCCCCTAAGGGTTAAGTGAGAGGTTAGTTGAATAGTATGATCTAACGTGTGAAAATCATCAAAGGGATGAATCTAACGGCGGAAAACTTGATAGCACCAAATGCATGGTGCTATCGATAGTATCCCCGCCGGACTCTATATATATATATATATATATATATATATATATATATATATATATATATATATATATATATATATATATATATGTATGTATTTTGGTTTAGATTACAAAAGTGTAAGTATTTTTTTTGGTATTTAGATTCAGATCTAAAGCTTGAATTTTTTCTATATATTATATCATATTTTTGTTCGTGTTCGGGTTCGGGTTTGGATTCGGGTTCAGGTTCCGGTCGGGTACAGTCAATATCCATATCCAAATTCATATCCGTCGGGTTTTTATTTTTAATATCCATATCCAAATCCATATCCATTTACTTCGGATAAAATCTATATCCGTCGGGTTTGGATTCGGGTTAAAATCGGGTATCCATATCCATTTACATCCCTAGAAACAACTGTGTGTAATGCTCCTTCAATAGTACTTTGTTTGACTTCACTGGGAGAATGAGAATTTTCTTGGATTTATAGACATAATCTGCAGAGAAGTTGGAGATTGATTGAATTAATGATGAACCTCTCTGCCATGATACACATCTATGATATGAATGTAACTTGCTTTTGTACTTAGTTTTCTAGATAAATCTGTAGAGATTATTAGCCATACCATTTGCATGCTATACTTTGGCTCATTTGTGGAAACATGCAAAATAAGCTTGGTGCTATTTAAGAATTAGCTTAGGCTTAGATTGATATTAAGATCTATCTAACGATATTAGATAAAATGGAGTTATAGAAAAAGCATATAGGGATGTCCTTCTGCGTTCTCCGGTGGGAACGCAAACAATATATCGTAACCGACTCATCGCGATATGCGGAACGCAATATTACATACGGAAACAAACGGGTATTTTCCCAACGTACTTTCTCACCGCACGTAACGCAATCTCCCCGCAATACCAAACGAAGCCTTAGTATAACCGACCGTTCCTAGAGCAAGTGGCAAAGGATTTGGTGGTTAGTACCCGAGGTTCCAAGTTCAAATGATTCACATTTTCAGCTAAAGTTATTTCTAAAAATAAAATAAATGAAACGGGTAGCGTGCTATCTATCTCTCTCTCAAAAAAAAAGAAAAAAAAGCTTACTATATCATGTTGTTTAATATGGCATAAAAATAAGAAATTAAAATATAAGGAAAAAATGAAAAAGAAGGGTAAAAATGTATAGAACTTTTCTGAACTATGGACCAATTTGAAAGACCCTCTAATTTTGTAAAATTTTGATTTTACCATCCAACTTTCTAATTTGTTTGATTTAAGTTGCTCAATGGATTTTAACTGTAAAGTTCAAACTAATTATTTATTTTAATAAATTTATAATTATGAGAATTGTAAGAATATGTATTAATTAAATCTATAAAGATAAATATGCATTCAAATTTTAAAGTCAATGTATCGTTAACCGGCTAAAATTGAACAAATTGAAAGATCGGATAGTAAAATCAAAATTTTGAAAGGGTAGGTACGTAGTCAACTCAAAATAATCTATAGTTTTGATAAATTTTATATTATTTTCTATCCTAAAAAAATTAATAGGGACTTTTTCATGTAATGAGACCAGTAAATCCTTTGTCCATATTGTTTTGAGATTTATGCATTTTGATTAACGGTTGATTCAACGGTCTCATCTTCAGGACAATCCTTACTAAACATCTATTTTATTATATATATGAGATATAATAGGACTAAACTCTTAATCCAGCTTAAGCATTTTGGATGGTGGCAAGGCCCAAGAGATTAAGAGAGTTAAGCGTGTTAGGACTGGAGTAGTCCTAGGATGGGTGACCACATGCATACTCATGCCGATATGGGTAAAGATGTTGGTTATCCAAAAGTTTGCGAGTAAATTTTATCCATACCTGAGTAATCCGCAAGTACAATAACCAGTCCGCAGGTTACCTAACTCGCCCGTTTGCCCAGGTAGGGGTGGCAATCCAGCTCGCCGTTCGCGAGCCAACTCGTGTTCGGCTCGAAATGAGCTCGAGATAGAATCGCCCGTTTAGTAAACGATCCGAACACAAGTGAATTTTTGACTCGTTTAATAAACGAGCCGAACACGAGCTTCGATCATCGCTCGTGTTTGACTCGATAACAACTCGAATGCATATATTTTATATTTATATAATTTACTTTATATATATATATATATATATATATATATATATATATATATATATATATATATATATATATATATATATATATATATATATATATATATATCCTTTGATGATTTTCATCCGTTAGATCATACTATTCAACCAACCACCCATTTAACCTAGGGCCCACATCATCCTAACCGTACATTTCTCAATCCAATGGCTAAAAACTTAGTAGCATCAATGACTTGGTGCTATTAATAGCATAGTAACCTAGTTCTATATATATATATATATATATATATATATATATATATATATATATATATATATATATATATATATATATATATATATATATATATATATATATATATATATATATAGAATTGTGCTCCTATGCTTTTAAAAGTGCCAAATTATTGGTCTTGTAAGTTTTTAGCCCTTGGATTAATAGATGTACGGTTAGGATGATGTGGGCCCGTTTGAGTGGGT
Source organism: Aechmea fasciata (assembly GCA_025177825.1). Classification (NCBI taxonomy): domain Eukaryota; kingdom Viridiplantae; phylum Streptophyta; class Magnoliopsida; order Poales; family Bromeliaceae; genus Aechmea; species Aechmea fasciata. Next base: position 4,629,850 of record CM045933.1, read on the forward strand.
GGTTGGTTGAATAGTATAATCTAACGGGTGAAAATGATCGAAAGGGTAGATCTAACGGTAAAAAAATCACAAGCACCAAGAACTTTGTGTGCTTTTACAAGCACCAAGAACTCTATATATATATATATATATAGAGTCGGCTATAGTGCTTGTAAAAGCACCAAGCCCTTTGTGCTTGTGATTTTTTACCGTTAGATCTACTCTTCGATTATTTTCATCCGTTAGATTATACTATTCAACCAACCACTCACTCAACTCAAGGGGCCCACATCATCCTAACCCCACATCTATCAATCCAAGGGCTAAAAACTTACAAGCACCAATGACTTGGTACTTTTAAAAGCATAGGAACTCAATTCTAAAAGTACCAAGTCATTGGTGCTTGTAAGTTTTTAGCCATTGGATTGATAGATGTGCTAGGATGATGTGGGCCCTCTTGGGTTAAGTGGGTGGTTGGTTGAATAGTATAATCTAACGGATGAAAATGATCAAAGACGTAGATCCAACGGTAAAAAATTCACAAGCACAAAGTGCTTGGTGCTTTTACAAGCACCATCGGACTATATATATATATATATATATATATATATATATATATATATATATATATATATATATATATATATAGTTGAGCTAGAATACTTCTAAAAGCACCAAGTAAGTGGTGCTTGTAACTTTAACCATTGGATGGAGAGATGAAGGGTTAAGATGATATATATATATATATATATATATATATATATATATATATATATATATATATATATATATATATATATATAGTCCGAATATTATCAATAACACGGTGCATTTGCCATTAGATCCACCCCTTTGATGATTTTCACCCGTTAGATCATACTATTCAACCAACCACCCACTTAACCCTAAGGGGCCCACATCATCCTAACCACACATCTCTTAATCCAATGACCAAAAACTTGATAGCACCAATGACTTGGTGCTATTAATAGCATAGTAGCCTAGTTCTATATATATATATAGAGAGAGAGAGAGAGAGAGTTGAGCTAGAATACTTCTAAAAGCACCAAATAGGTGGTGCTTGTGACTTTTTAACTATTGGATGGAGAGATATAGGAGTAAGATGATGGTGGTAGGTGGTGGTAGGTGGAATAGTGCTTGATCCAAGGAATATTAATAATTAAGAAGTGGATCCAAGGGCTAGAAACTTGGAAGCACCAATGGGTTGGTGCTTTCAAAAGTATTCTAGCTCTACTCTCTCTCTCTCTCTCTCTCTCTCTCTCTCTATATATATATATATATATATATATATATATAAATTTTTTTTATTATTTAATTTTTAGCAAAATAAAAATATAAAAGCGAGCTCAATTATAAAAAAACTCATTTATATGTAAAAGTTCAATTATTAGATCAAAGTCTAATGGATAAAATTTTATAAATTTATTTTTTATATATATTCAATCTAATCGTTTAAATTTATTGTTCGTTGGTCAGTTCGTTCGTATTCGGCTCGTTTATTAATGAGACAAACATGAGCTGAATTTTTTATTTCGATACTGTAACAACCCAGCTCGTGTAATAAACGAGCCGAACACGAGCCGGCCCAGCTCGCTCGTGTTGGGCTCGTTTACACCCCTATTGCCAGGTCCAACGGTGCATAAGCTTTCAGGTAAAATTTATTCGATATTCGGTCTCCCAAAAGACTCGAATATCAAAATAAAGTTTTAAATCATCCAAAATAATAATAAACACCAGCAACCTTAATAAGTGAACAAGCTAAAGAAAATGTGGGCTTTACTCATGAACACTCAGTTTGATTAGTCTCCCTCTCTTTTATATTCTCTCAATACTAACTAAGCACAGCCAAGTATTAGTTTTATTTTTAAATCTTTAAATTTAGGAATAATTACCTATATACTCTTCATACGTTTGAAAATATCTAATTTATCCCTCTTTTTTTTTTTTCTAAAATACCCCTCGTATGTTCCACCGTTATTGCAAAATACCCCCACAGTTATCTACTGTTAAGTTAACCTGAATTAAACATGAGTTAAATATCTACCACAGTTAAAAAAAATTTAAAATACCAATTTTATCCTTCACTTAAGGTCAAATAAGAAAGAACGGTGACGGTAGAGGGGTATATTGAAAAAGACCAAAAGTTAAAATACTTTTTATACCCATGATTTTAAGGGTAAATAAAAAAGACAGTGATGATGGAAGAGTATATTTGAAAGGACAAAATAGTAATTTTATGAAAATAACATAGTTAATTAACAGATTTTAACTCTAGGGGTATATTAGAAATAGGTTGGAACGTAGGAGGGGTCTTTTCAATATTAGCCTTCAAGGAGGGATAAATTGAAAAGTCAGAAATTTTTCAGAAGTATATAAGCAATTACCCCTTAAATATAATTTTTTTTTTGTCTCATTTGGATGAATGGAAAATGAGGAGATTATATTTGAAGTGACAAGTTTCTCGAAAACAAAAAGATAATTTTACTTTTGGTCCTCAAACTAATGAGGCGCAAAATATTTTAATTTTCAAACTTTAATTTATTAAAATGTTTGCTCGAAGTTTTTGACTTGCTACTATCAAATCCCACGACCCAAATTAGTTAGTTAAATATTAACAAATTATTAATATAAAAATAGTGTAGCATCTTAACTATTATCGTATCATTAATTACGATACTTTCACATTACTTCCGTATTATTAATTTGTCAATATTTAATCAATTAAATTAAGTTGTGAGACTTAATTATAATAATTCAAAAGTTCGAACCGGAATTTATAACGAATTAATATTTGGGACTAAAATGTCACATTCTTTATAGTTTGACAACCAAAAAGATTATAATTATCTCTAATCCTTAACCCAATGGCTGCAGGGTTTACCACCTCCTTCAAAGTTTTTAGTTAAAAAAAAAAAAAGATTAAAAAAAAGAAGAGGTTTTGATGGGAAACGCTGCTGAATTAAAATCCAAAGAAAGTTGTAGTCTTTGCACTCTTAATTTTTTTTTTTTTTTCAAGTTAGGGGAGAAATAAATATTTTTTTTAAACCTGAAAGCTACAAGATAATTAATTAAAGGGGTAAATGTTTATTTTTTTTGAGAATATGTAGCACGCTACCCGCTTCATTCATTGGATGTATGAACTAGGCTACAAGTGTGAGGCAATCAGGGCCTCGAAAAAAAAAAATAATAAAAAAAATCAAAGAGCATCCTTCCACAAGCGTAACAACTGCTTGAGCCTTATCCCCGCTATGATAGGATCTGTCTGCGTTCCGCGAAATATGAGATCATTCCTCACATTCCAAACGCGCCAACTCGCCTCGCCCCGTTTCCTTACCACGTCGGTCGTGCCTTCCCTTCCACCTATCCCAGGCATCGAGGACATCCCCACACAACTCCCCTGTCCGTACGTCCTCGAGACCCGTCACCATTAAATACTTGGTAAAGATGCATTGGGTGAACAGATGGTCCACTGATTCCTCATAAAATTTGCAAAACACGCACGACGTGTCACCAGTCTATCCTTTCTTCGCAAGATTGTCCGCTGTGGGTGTTCTTTTCTTAAGGACTAGCCAACAGAACACTTTGATCTTGAGTGGCATACGCAGTCTCCAGATCATAGGGCACCGCTCATCCCTTGTGCCCCCATCATTCATCATACGGTATGCCGACTTGACCGAAAAAGTGCCATTGCTGCTCCATCTCCACTCTATCCTGTCCTCACTTTGTGATAAACGAAACATGTTAACCCTCTCTTTAAGCTCTGGCAGGACAGTGTTCAGGTCCGGCGGGATCAGCGATTCGTCGCCCAGAATCCTACTCCAATTCCACCCATCCACGCCATAGCAGTCAGTAACTGGAGTTGCAACCCGCCGTCCATAGCCTTCCAGCAAAGCCGCCTGGAGCCACCCGTAAACCTCCGGAAAGGCCGCCTGAAGAGTGGCATCCCCACACCATCTGTCCTTCGAAAAGTCTACATCTCTCCCATTGCCCAATAAAAAACTGGTCCCCCATTTGAATACTTCGTTCGTTGTTAACACCCCTTTCCACCAGTTGGACAGTGGCCGGAAGCCTACCCCCTCCCGCAATGGCCTTCTTCTACGGTAATATAAGGCCCATATTATCTTGGTCCACTTCAAATAAGGCGCAGTGTGAAACCGCCACCACCATTTGACTAGGAGCGCCCTATTCATGACCGCTACATCTAGAATGCCTAGTCCGCCTGCCAACTTGCTGACGCAGACGTTCTTCCATGCAACAAGGCATCCCTTGCCCGGCGAGTTACTATGACCACTCCAGAAGAAGTCACAACGCAGCGCTTCTATTTGCTTGATGACCCAAGCAGGGGCTTTAAAAACCGATAGGAAATAAATAGGAATATTGGTGAGAACCGCATTGACCAAGGTAAGCCTACCTCCCCTAGAGAGTAGTTTAGCCTGCCATCCATCAATTCGTAATTGCAATTTCTGAATAACCCCTCTCCACACTTCCTTTGTGGGGGGTTTTGGTGAGAGGGGGAACCCTAAGTAAGTGGTGGGGAATGAGCCGACTTTGCAATTAAGCAGTTGCGCAAGTCTTGCCGCCTTGCCTTCTGTCTGTCCCAAATAGTAGAGCTGAGACTTGTCCCTGTTGATTTTCAACCCCGAAGCTCACTCAAACAAGAGCCACAACAGCCGTAAGTTCCTCATATATCGTTTACGTGCCACAGCGAAAAAGAAGGTGTCGTCCGCAAACTGAGTAAGAACAGTTGTACCTTCCTCGGAGGGGCCAAGACCCTTAACAAGATCGTTAGCAGCGGCCTGACTGGTCAATCTAGCGAGGCACTCCGCCACTAACAGAAAAAGGAACGGAGAGAGTGGATCCCCTTGACGTACCCCCCCCATCTTTGTCTTTATCCAATTAGTCGCTTCTCCATTGACTAAGACAGCGACCTTAGCATTACACACGCATTGCTCAATTCAACCACACCATCTCGCGTCGAATCCCCACCACTGCAAGATACTGAACAGGAAAGGCCAAGAAATCTTATTATATGCCTTTTCGAAATCTACATTAACGCCGACTCCTTCGATACCCTTCTTACATCCCCATCCCACCAGTTCTGCTACGGTGACGTACGCATCGGAGATGCTTCTCCCTTAAAGGAAGGCGGTTTGAGAAGGGGAGATGAGCTCATTCATACAGGCCGCGAGCCGATTAGCTAGGACCTTCGAAACGATCTTCTGTACGCCGTTAATGAGACTGATAGGGCGGTAGTCACTTGCTCTTTCCGCCCCTACTTTCTTAGAGATTAAGCAAATAAAGGAATAATCTACAGGCTTAGTGGACGCTCTTCCCTCAAACAGCTCCTGGAATAAATTGATCAAGTCGTCCTTGATAGTGCCCCAGAAGGTTTGATAGAATCTTAACGGGAATCCATCAAGTCCCGGAGCTTTATCGCTACCCAATTGGAATACCGCATCTTTAATTTCATCAGTGCAGAAACTCGCCGTAAGCCGTCTCGAAGTAATGTCCGACACACGTTTAGAAGCAAAAAGCCTACTCCAGTCACCAAAAGTGTGGGTCGTAGTCAGTCGAAAAAAGCTCTTTAAAGTACCGTAAAAAATAGTTTTTCTTGTCCTCCTCATATTGGTAAACACTCCCGTGATCGGTGATGGTGCCGATTTCATTGGCGCGTTTTCGGCCGTTAGCGATAGAGTGGAAAAATTTTGTGTTATTGTCCCCGTCGCGTAGCTAGTGTTGATTGGCTCTCACTTTCCATAATGAGGCTTCGTCGTTCAAAACCCCCCAAAGTTTGGCTTTAATCTCCTTTCTTCTCACTACTTCCTCCTCAGACAAAGGCCTTTGTTCTTCCATCTTGTCCATCGACTGAATTTCTTCCATCAAGGAATTCTTACGATCTCCCGGACACTGTAGAACTCACTGTTGCACTACTCTTTAATCCTTTGACGACAGTGTCTCAATTTCGCGATGAAAGTAAGAATAGCCGAGCTTTTAGATGGACACTCTGCCCACCATTTGAGAATTTTGGAGATGAAACCCTCGTGATTTAGCCACGCTTTCTCAAACCGAAAAATTTTCTGCCTCCGCTCAATGCTACGATCGACCGTTAACAAGATAGGACAGTGATCCGACGTGACTCGCGGTAACGCAGTGACCTTGGACAGTGGGAAATCCTGATCTCAATCTGTCGAGATTAGAAAATGGTCGAGTCTCGCGAGAGTCGGAACTTTTTGCATGTTGGACCACGTGAATTCCTAATTCGTCATTGGGAGATCAATCAGAGCAAGATCGCAAATAAGATCATTGAACAACATCATCGCTCTCACACTCCAGGATTTCCCTCTCCGTTCCTCGTGTTTTCTAATGCAGTTGAAGTCACCATAGATAATCCAACTACCCTGGCAGTGCGTTTTAAGTTGCACCAGCTCGACAAAAAAGTCCTCCTTCCCGTCTCACGTGGCCGGTCCATAAATGTTCGTGATGAAAAATGAATTTCCTGTCTTGACATGCAACAGCCGAACAGTAATCGAGAATTTTCTCACGATAACTTCGAGACTGGTGAAGCGGCGAGAATTCCAGCACGTGATGACTCCTCTCGACGAGCCGTCCGATTCAAGAAAAACACACTTATCAAGAAAGGAGCCACCGAAGGAGCGCAAAAAGGAATGCGAGATGCAACTCACTTTGGACTCCTGCAAACACACTATACTATTACACAGATTAGAAACTAGCGCCCTAACAGCGACATGCTTCGAGACGCTATTAAGCCCCTTAATGTTCCAACTACAGATACCTAACATAACAGAAGACGAGGGGCACCCCAACAACCAAAACCCAAACAGGTGTCAACCACCCCACTACAACACGCCAAAACACACACAAGAGGGAAACAGACCCCTAACATAAAAAAGAAAAAAGACACCCAAAACATCCACCCAAAAAGGTGTCTGCAATGCCGCGCCGAGGACACCATTACAAGCACTTGCTGATAAACTCCGCCAGACTCCTAGCGTCGACCTCGCCCAACGACACCCCGCAGCGGTGGCTCTTCCGAATGAGCATTTTGACCTCGCGGCCGACCCCGATATCGCCTTCGCCCTCCCGTTGAATCACCTTCCTAGGCATGGCCCGCTCCAAAATCGAGCTCTTCGGCCCCTTCGCCAAGCGCGCGCTGCTCCTCCGCCCCGTGCTGATCTTAACTCCTCGGCAGCCATCGCTTCCCAAGAGGCGCCCCCCTGATTGTGCGGAGCAACCCGGGCTCATCATGGGTTCACCTCAGTCCGACAGCAAATCAGTGGCCCGTCCTCCTCCAGGGCACAAGTCCCAGCTGCTTGCTCGGTAATGTGGGCCCCCCACTCCGCCACCAAGCCCATGTAGGACAAGCCCAAACTTGGGCCCGGTGTAAGTACGCAGACCCGCGTCCCCAAAATCAGCGTCTCACTGCCACTACCCCATGGATTCGCCGACATAGCCAAAAGCATACCCCCCTGCTGCACCATCAAAACCAACCTCCACTCAAGTGCTTCTTGTGGGTTCTGCAAGTCAACCCATGCTTTGAGCCCCCCACCATTGGGACCCGAGCCAATTACAAAACCCAACCCCATATCTGATGCAAAAGGGTACCTCACTCCTCCCCCCAGTCCACTCCACCCCTCCATTTTCAAGCAAGCACGAAGTCCAACCACGCTTCCCCCATACGCCCCACGATCCTTGCTTAGCTGCCCATCGCTCTCGAGCGACATGCAGCGATTGCGCCCAGCATGCATCCCACCGGCCTCGGTAGTCGTGCCGGCCGTTAGCGAATCCGTCAGCCCACATTCGACGAGCATAGTTTCTCCACCGGTGGTCGCCACGGCCCGCCGCTGCCGCCGATCGTCCTCGAATGGCAAGCCACGATCGCGTGCAGCGAGCACCCCACCGGCCTCGATCGTCGCGCCGCCAGTTAGTGGCGCAGACTGTGAACAAGCCGCAAACATTACTCCACCGCCGGAACTCGTCGCGCTCTGCCGTCGCCGCCCGGAGGGCACCGGTCGTACCCCCTCCGCGTGGGCGATCTCGAGCGGCCCGAAGCCCGTCGAGGCCACAAGCGGCCCGAAGCCCGTCGAGACCGCCAGCGCCCGATGGTCGTCATTCCATCGTGGGCGCCCGCCGAGACCACCAGCGCCCGCCTCCGGCCGTCGCCCTCGACCTCTCCCCTCGCGACTCCGCTGCTTCCCGTCGCCCTCGCTCACTTCCCTCGCGCCTCCGCCCTTGATCGTCTCACTCCGCCGTCGTCGCTCGAAAAACGGTTGAAGCGCCCCCCTTTCATCGACCGCCGCGCCAACGCTAGGGATCTCGGACGCCTCGACGCCCAGCAAAGCCGTCGGCGATCTCCATCCCCTGACGTGCTCACCATCTCCAGCGAGGTCTCGGACCTCGCCGCCGGCTCTAGTCGCCCTCTGTACCTGGCTTCGGTGAATCGCCGCAGACCCCCACCGGACCACCGAGCCAGCGTGGCCTAGGCGAATCTGCCGAGTCGAAGCCACTTCCTCAACTTCCCCGGCTCCCGAGGCACCTCCTTCCTCCCCAATCTCCTGTGTGCCCTGACCACCAACTAGGTGCGCCGCTTCTGTCTCCTCGTCTTCCATCCCCCCTCCTCATATCCGTCCTGCGGCGGCTGAGGTGGTTTGTCGCCCGCCCGAGCATCGACCCTCTCCTAGTGCTCTAGATGCACCATGACTGCGAATGCCTCATCACCAAGAACGATGAATAAGTTTTGGGGCACTTCAAGCAGAGAGTCGAAGACAATCTAGCACTGAAACGCCTGTAGATCCGTCATGGCTCTAGTGTTGGCATCAGCCTTCACGAATCTCCCAAAGCCCCCAACGATTGCAGCCACCCGAGGGATGGTCCAGCATTCGAAGGGAAGGTTGATGAGCTTGATCCACCCCCGATAGCTTGATCGGTGATGCTGAGCGTTCCGATGCCTCCCCCACGGGTAGCAACGAATCCAGAAATCGCCAAGCGTCAGCATTTCTCGCCGGATGAGATCCTCCGCAGCAACCCACGCCGGCAGGAAGATGGCGAAATCCCTCTCTTTGTAGCGAGCTGCCGCGAAGTCACTCGAGTAGCCTCCATACCGTCGCGCCAGCGCTCTCTTGATGGTCGCCACTGGGTCTGCTCCGAGGTTCGCTGGCCTGATGACGTCGGCAAGGACCGCATTGTGGCGCTGCTCAACCCACCGTAGATACTCCTCCGTGAATGGCATGAACGCCTTCGTCACAGGGAGACGGCCCGGTCGTTCGGGAGGGCGTTGGTATGGCCTGAACATACTGCCTACCGCCCTGTCTCGGCTCTTGACCTTACACTGCTGCACCGATGCCCAATACAGAGGCACCGAAGGCACCTCACCGGATCCCGGCAGTCGGCGACTAGATGATCCGACGCAAGGCACCTAAAGCACCTCCTTGCCCGAGTATTACGCAGCACCCGCTTCGGCCTCGGATACGAGTGGGGCTTCTTGAGAGGGGTAGAACTGTTGAAATGGGTTGTCTTCACCCCTCGCAACACCACTTCCTTATAAGACCTCGCAGAGCTGGAAGGTGATTTACTTTCACCACCTTCCCCCCTTCATCGCCCCCCCCCCCGCCCCCCGAAGAAGACCCGGGTCGCAGATCCACCTTGCCTTCCCGATACTCGCCATTACTTCCATACCCAACCTCAGTAGGTGCTCCCCTCCTTTTAGCATTCAATGCCGCTTCTCCTTTATCCTGACCTTGCTGCTCTTTCGAAACGGCTACGCGCCCCTCCACCGTCACATCCGCCCGATTCGAAAGCTTAAAGCTCTCCTACTCATTACTACCCCCTTCAATGGCCAGCCTGTTTGGCTCCTGACCAGGGTAGTTCAACAACTTGCACCTTAAATGCCCATTACCAACCCCATGCACCCAGTTAACACCCTGAGGAGGTAGTCCATCAAAGCGTACACCCTTCGTTATTAGTGCTTCACCAACCTCATCCGCCCAACACACTTTTCTGAGCACCTTCTTCCCCTTCTCCTTGTCCCCAACCATTTCTCTTATTCTTTCTCGGAGTTTAGAAGCGTTATTAACCACAACATGGAGAGAAAATATCTCCACCGCACGCGTCACCGCCCACCAACCCACCGTCAACACGTGGCGAATCGTTACGGCTCCTCCAGCGAAATGACCAAAATGCCCACGACCCTTAATTAAATGTTTATGTTTCATATTCAAATGCATGGGACAATATGATTGCCGTGTTCCATTGTGACATCATGTACAGTACCACAATCATAATATTTTCAATTAATGTTAATTAAATAATCATGTTTAACGACAAATTTGATTAATGTAAGAAGGGAGAACTTCAAATACCACCCTTGTGGTTTCGTATTTTTTCACTTTAGTATCCTGTGGTTTAAAATATATCAATTTAGTACTATGTGGTTTCCCACTTTCTCACTTTATCATGTGATTTAAAGTGTATTAATTTAGTACCCTGTGTTTTCGTTTTTCTCTTTCGTCGGCTCATCTGTTAATATTTTGTTAAATTATATACAAAAACCTTCAAGTACCCTATCTAGGTTTATCGAACATTTATTTTAGTATCATTTAATTTTAATTTTGTCACTGATTTTTTTTTCTCTCCGTTAATATTTCATTAAATTTATATACAAAAAGCTTTAGATATCCTCCCTATGTTTATCAAATATTCACTTTAGTACCCTTTAATTTTAACTTTGTCATTGATTTAATAAAAAAAAATAATGAAATGGATAATAAAAAGAGAAAAATAAAACCACATGGTACTAACTTGATACACTTTAAACCACAGGGTACTAAAGTAAGAAAGTGGGAAACCATGTAGACTAATTTGATACACTTTAAATTATAAGATACTAAAATAGGAATGTATGAAACTACAGGGGGGTATTTGAAGTTTAGCCTTGATTTAATGAAGGACATGAAGAAAAAAAAACCTACTACACGATTTTGAGGACGATTCCACGCGGGTAATGGACTAATGGGAGAAAATGTGGCGAAAAGATGTTTAATGTAGACCAATACAATAATAAAAGTTTAATAAGATTAAATTAAAAGCCCTATCCTATGTACTCTTCCAACGCAGCTTGTTTCGAGTCAATAATATTCTATTAGACTAGTTGTGTGAATTGATGTGAAATCATGCTCTAGAAAAATTTTAGTACTTTTAAGTTATGGAAAATAGTTTTTAATATGAATAAACTTCAAATACTATTCATATAATTTTACAATTTCTCATTTTAATACTATGATTTAAAATATATCAATTTAGTACCTTATGACTTTATTTTTCTTTCTTCGTCAAATACTATTCATGTACATCTAGGATTACTCTTTTTCGTTGGAAAATACTAATGGTACATCTAAAAGGGGTGTATATCTTACAACCTCATTCATTTTTGGAAGGAATTCTATACAATCACACTTACACCATATCATCAATAACAAGTCAATCACATCTCTTCTTTTCAAACAAAAGTACAATAAAAATATTTTTTTACCATCATGATGGGACATATATCTTTAAAAGGAGATTTTTGATTGGTTGGTGACGCCACATCACCAATGCACCTGGTACATTCTAGAATTTTTCCATCCTTGGGTGGGGTCTCCACCCAAGGAAATTCACTAATCACATCATTTGAATGGTAAGCAAATTCTCATCTAAAGGATGGGTGGGTTGTAAGATGCATACTTCTTTTGGGGTGTACTGTGTACATGATCTAGCATTACTCATAGAGGTATGGGCCAGGTGGACTCTTATTCTGTGGTAGTTGGACCTCTTGCTGGGCTTTCCCGGCCCAGATTGTCGGCTGTCGGGCATACAGTGTCGGATCCACCCTTCTCCGCATCATCCACAACCCGGAGGGTATTGGGTCCGCCATTTCCCTCCAATCCGGGATTTGGCCCGCCCGACCCACTCGTAAGCGGTAACGCGGCGTCGGTTCCATCCTTCTCTGCATCATCCACGACCCGGCGGATATCGGGTCCGCGTATTTCCTCCGCTCCGAGATCCTGAAGCTTCGATCCGCCAGTCCTCTTCTTCTTCGCCCTAACTCCTCCATTGGAGGATACCGTCGGACCTCCCAGCGCCCTCTCGGAGCTTTGAGGATGCCATAGCTCCCGTCGTCCCACCAGAGCTCCGCTCGGACCACCTCTCGCCAGACTGCTCCGTCAAGCTCGCCTGAGCCCCTTCGACGACGCTTCTCCCTGCCGCACCTCCCTCCTCTCCACCTGCTGCTGCCGCTGATTCTCCTCTTCGGCGATGTTGCCTCAGAAGCGGCCGCGACCCGGGTCCAAGCCGAGCGCGGATGAGGGACTCAGCGATGCGGAGCGCACGATCCTAGAGGCGATCCGCAGCAAGGAGAACATGGGGATATGGACTTTTGACCTCAAGAAGCTGACGAATCTCCCCCGCGGTGTGTTCGACAAGGCCCTGAGGTTGCTCCAACAAAAAGGCTTGATCAAGTGCGTCGTCAGCATCCACAACAAAAGCAGGAAGATGTACGTGGCCAGAGAGTTCGAACCCTCCAAGGAGATATCCGGGGGCACCTGGTATTCCCAAGGAAGCCTCAACCAGGAATTCATCAGCGAAGTCAGGTCCAAGTGCTTGGCGCAGGTCACCAGGATCCGGATCGCCACCATCGAGGACGTCTGGAAGGGAATCCAAATGTCCCGCGACAGCAAGGCCGGCTTCACCCTGCAGCAGATCAAGGAGATTGTTCAGGCCATGGTCTTAGACAAGGAGCTGGAGGAAGTGAAGAGCACCGGGGCCGGCGATTTCTCTGCGGTGCCGGCCGGAAAGCCGTGCTACAGGAGGTTCGAAAGAAGACCACCTACTGCCGGCGCTTTTTCCGCCGTCCCTTGTGGGGTGTGCCCTAGGATAAGAGAGTGCACACCCGACGGCGTTATCTCCCCCAACACTTGCATCTATTTCGCTAAATGGCTCGAATTGGATTTTTAGGCGCAATCATCCGTAGTAACCTCTCTATCTATGTGACCTAACGAACGCCTCATATTGGATTCTTCTTAGTTATCGTATAACATCTCTATGTCCTGAAGTGTTGGTAATTTTTACTCTTGGAGTAAGAAGCACTGATCCGTGCACTCTATCTTCGCATGTCAGATCTCAGTTGCCTTGTAAGGAATTGACGCTGAATCTATTTCTACTTTTGATCTTTTACTTAGCTGATGCTCTACCATGTTGTTCTGTTGAAGTTGAAGCATTGCAAAGACAATTTGCTGGCTATTAGTCCTAAATTTTGCATTCTAGGTTCAAATCATTTTCGAAAGATCACAACTATGAAATGTGAACTAAAAGGGTTTAGGGTTTAGTCCGATTAGTCCTATTAACGATGTCTTCTGCATTTTTGTTACTGCATTAATTAAAGCTTCTCAACTTTAGCTCCCACCGGGAAGGACATTCGGACATTAACCAAGCCAACACAAAAGAGACAGAAAAACGGTTTCAATGTTCCCACTGACAATTGAAGAAATATAATGGCTGACAATGAAGAATGCAGTGGCTTGAGTAAATGTCACTGATTTCCTTGATTCTGGTCAGCTTATCTGTGATGTCTCGTTAGAAATCTCGGAGTATGAATGGCTGGTATAATAGCTGTCTGTTAGGGTAAATTTATTTGGCATGTTCATGGGCAATTTCAGAATTTCTCAAATTAGATCTATAGAACCAGATTGGCATGATCAATATGCATTTACTTACCTTTGGTGCTTATAGCCTTACCCATAAACTAAGAGTATTTTGTGACTAGCATTTTTCTACTCACTGAATTAAGATCAAACCTTTGTCTGCCAAATCATTACACTGATGCTTAGGAAGCCACCATCATGAATATTTTGAATTTATCTGTTGTTAAGAAATTACTATCTTCATTTTGCCACTTAGCCTACGCCATAATGGTTATTGTATCATCAATTGTTAGGTTTCTACTTTTTCCCTTTGTGACATAAAAAACATGTGCCTCCTTAGGTGTTTTTCTTGAATACAACTGGCTACTCCAAAATTTTCTGAATACAAAATGTTTTTGGTGGAGCTCACGTATGCACTCAAGAAGTGTTGTCGCACTAAAATGGTACTTCCCGCACTTGTCAAGTGTGTTACATTGGAAGCTTAGTGAGCCACTGTGGATGAATACATCACCATAGCTTCTTTGCTGACCTATAAGATGCTTTATGCTGCTCAGTATTCTCCGTTTTGTGATGATATGTTGGTAAACATTATGCAGCGCTTGTCTTCATTGTTTCCGTCTTGGAACTTTTAATAGGTTCCATCGACGGTTTGGCTTGACTTTTGAGTTTTTCTGTTATGATAAAATGACTTGTTTTGTAAAAATTTGGAAGAAGATGAACATGGGCTAGACAGGAGGCCAAAGGCTCATCATGGATGATATGATGAATTAATTTTCTTGTGTTCCATGGATAATAGATGATAGCCAGCCATTTTATGATTCCTGCAACACATTTAAATGGCATATCTGGGCAGATTCAGATATACCGTGTTAGAAAGCTATTTATGTTTGCGGGATATTATACATGTCTTTTCTCTTACTTGATTGATATAAACGTAATAAAATATGTTACTATGAAGTGCACTAGCTTTATCTTTCGGGAGCTCTTTTGATCAACCTCCTTGAACCAATTCTATTTCTTTGTTTCATAATTTTTAATCTTCATCTCAGCCCGATGCTTCTAGGTGAAACCAAAACTTATCATAAGTTCATGAACCTGGTTGTCATGATAGATTGTCCTATGCACTTGCAACTAGTACAAAAGGCTCAAATATGAAAAGGGGAAATTCCCTCCTAATATTTGTGTTTAGTCGCCCTTAGCTTAGTAGCTAAAGTTATAAGCAAAGTGGAGAGGCAGTGGAGACCGACTGTTTTCACACTCTTATGCGCTTTAGAATAAAGGTATGGGTTTGTTTATATTCTTGAATACTCAATTTAGAGGATTAGAATAGGAGCCTCTAATATGGTGCCCCACATGCTTTAGAAGTTCATGATCTATTAGCATTGGGGTGAGAAAGACACAACAATAAGCTAATTGGAAGACAGCCCAGATGGCCCTATATAAAGATTTTCTTCCGGGGAATATTGGCAACTTAAGATAGTAAAATCCCTCAAAGCGCTAATGGCAGATAATAGCTACATTTAAGATGGCGTATGTATTGCACATTTTTGTTGCTTTGTTGTTTATCTGCTTTTCAGTACAAGCCCAAGAAGGATTACAGTAGGGGCTCTACTCTTCTACTTGTCCCAAGGCTGAGGACATAGTAAGGTCTATTGTACAGAAATTATTCAACAACGATTCCATCATTGCCCCAGGCTTGCTGAGGCTACATTTCCACGACTGTTTTGTTCAGGTTTTTCTCATTCTACTTTGTTTCTGTTATTAAGAACTTTGTTCATGTACATTGCAGAGGATTCCAATTTGCTTCTTCAGCTCCTAGCTATTATGTCTTGGAACTCACTAGACCTTCCAAAAATCTCTTTATCTCACAGCTTTTCATCAATATCTTCAGCTTAGCTCTTGACTCATCTAACGAGTGGTGCAGCTTGCTGCGCACGTGTATCTCAGTGATTTTAGATGATTCTTACTGCTGCTTGCTCCATAGGGCTGCGATGCATCTGTTCTTATCTCCGGATCTTCTTCTGAGAGGACTGCCGTGCAAAACCTTGGCCTAAGGGGATTTGAGGTTGTGGACGATGCCAAGTTCCAGTTGGAGGCTGCATGTCCTGGGGTAGTCTCTTGCGTTGATATACTGGCTTTGGCTGCACGTGATGCCGTTGATTTGGTATGTTCTCAATCATGTCAACTTACAACTGCAAGTAGCCAAAATCACTCGCTGTGTATCTTTGACTAGGAAATTTTATAGATTTGGAACTGGCTCTGCGGACATCATTTTTTTAGATTTGAACCCCACCACGATGATTGAACTGTTTTAATTAGTCAACTTCATTTAGACTTTCCTGTTCTGTTAACGAAGTTACAGAATTAAATAATGTAATATTCTGTCAAAAATGATGCAGAGAAAGCAAGTTCGAACTTAGATCTGACTAAAATCAAACAGTGCTATATGGGATGTTTCGAATTCAGAAAATGTGTGCGCATACATTTATGCCTTTTGTAACACTGCATATAATTATATGCTTCCCGAAGGAGAGATTTTGAGTCATCAAACCCATGACTTCATGGTTTGCTACTAATTTGCTCCTTGTGTGGAGTTCTTGTTTAGACTGGTGGTCCAAGCTGGTCTGTGCCCTTGGGGAGAAGAGATGGCAGGGTTTCATCTGCATTAGATGCCAAAATTTTACCATCACAAACTGATTCTGTGGCTGTCCAGAGGCAAAAGTTTGCAGATAAAGGCTTGACTGATCATGATCTTGTGATATTAGCTGGTAATCTCAAGTTCTCTTGAATTTTGACAGGCTCATTGCCTTTAGACATTAGTTGGTAATCTCAAGTTCTCTTTCTGGACTGTGCCCCGTGTGCGTTGTACTGCTGCCTCATCACTTTTGGTGAGTGGGCAACAACCTATTTGCTTTGGGGTTCTGACTCCCAACGACCTTCTTCGGTCCTATTAACCTTTTCTGAAAACCGCATTTCGACAAAAAAAAATAGGCTTTATATTTATCATAAAAAAACCTAAGAAAAAAAACTGAACACTTTTGATTAACTGGGCGGTGTTCTACCCGGGCTAAATTATTGTGCTCTTTTCTTACCTCTGTTTAGTAGCTATAACAGGATTTCTTTCCCGGCCTTCTTTGGGTCCCTCAGAAACTTGAATTTCCCTGTTTTCTAACAATAACTTATTATCGAAGTGCGGTTCCAACAAAGGCAAAAAAATTGGTCCTTTATACTTGACACATATAAAAGTGGGGTAAAAACAATTCTGAGGTCCTTTGCTTGGAATTCTTTGGGTTCCTCCGAAACTGGAATTTACCTGTTTGAAAGTCCTATGTACTTGATGCATAAGAAGAAAGGTAAAAAATTTGCTGGGTGCTTTTGATGGCTTGGACTGGGTGCTTTTGATGACTTGGACTGTGACTTCCGCTTTGTGCGTGGACTTCTTTGGGTCCCTCCAAATCTTGACTTTAAACCCCCATAACTAGCTGGTAAAATTGCTTATATACTTATGGTTACGCACTTGGAATGTCTCTGCTGTTGCTTTCGATAATTCTCAAAAATGTCCTCTCTGTTATTTCTACTTAACATGCCTTGTGGCTGGTTGGGCAAATATTTATGTGACGTTCATTTATTTTTGTAAAAAAAAATGACCTATCTCATTAAGTACGTATAATTATTTGCCTTTGCATTGACCCTGGTTTCTGTCTTGGCGGCAGTTATTGAGATGTCGGTAATTCAACTTTCGTACACTATATTACTTGGTGAAATTGCCGGGAAGTTGGGCGTTGAAACGCTCGAGTGTATTGTAACTATTGCTGCATGCGTCTGTAGACCTTACGATCTCACGTGGTGGATCCGTAATTGAAATTACCCGCAATTGGGGCTCTCCATCTGCCGATTATATGACATGACAACCAAGGAGGATGCAGCACGAGTTGCCATCCAAAGGATAAAGGAAGAACTAGGTTTGCAGATAAAGGATGCAAACTACGACGATTTCATCCTATATAAGAATTTGTACGATACTGTTACGCTCCAGAATAGCGACTTGGTTGGCCAGTTCACAAATCTTAGGTGTGAGTGGTGTCCGAAAAAGCTGACGTCATAACTGAGCAGATTAGATTGCGTCATGAACTCAATGATTGTCATGCTACAATCAACTGCTTCCGTGCTGGCCAATCTGCTATGGCAGGTGATCCCTCTGATGTAGGATCAGCTACTTAGCTCTTCGCTTCATACTATTTAGTTTTAGAATGTCCAACCGGCTACTTTTGTACTATAGAGCCGGTTCTCATGGCTTCACACGTTTTGTTCTTTTGTCGTTTTTGTGAAAGAAAGCCATGTACTGTTCCTTTTTTTTTCTTTTTTAATGCAGTTCGTTATGTCAAACTTGTGGTTCTATTACTAATTTGGTTTGTAGCTCGTGTTCTTTGGATTTCTCGTGTCCTATGACTTCAGGATATTACGCAAGTAAATGATGCAAAATGTTGCTGCTTTAGTTTAATACGTTTTTGCTTGCTGAACCTCATCTAAGTTAGTTAAATATAATAATATTTTCAAAGTGGTGGCATAAAAGAAATAGACGCGTTGTGACTTCAAATAATTTGTTGAGCAATGATGATACAGAATATTTATGGCCTTCGGCAGCACCTTCGTCAAATGTTGGGTAAAAATTTTTAAGTCATAGATGCTTTCTCCCCTCAAACGATTTGTTGGGCAATTATGGTTCGGAATATGGAAAAGGCCTAAACTTGATGGTCTGCTGAACTTTTGCTAGGCCTAAACTTGATAGCGTTGGGGGCCACTTGCGGCAGTTATTGGCTAAACAGAGTATGCTTAATTTTTTGTGATGCGGAATGGTTTATTTGGCAATGTTGATACGAAATGAAATAAAGCCCTGCTAGAAGGGGGAGAAAAAATATATAAAATCCTGCTAAAAGGGGGAAAAAAATATTGACTATGCTATGAAAAGAATGAAGATGCCCTTACTATCTGAGCTCATTTGATTTTTTTAAAAAACGTTTGCCGTTCTTTCCAAAATCATTTGGAATCACTCATTGTCCATTTCTTTTGTCACTACTCTTGAGAGATTTGAGTTAGATTTGACTTGGGAGATGCATTTGACCATGTTTTTTTTCTCTTAAATTTTCAAACATGTATATCATTACTTCTAATTTACTGTGTTTACTTCTTGGCTTTTATCATTAAATTTTCAAACATGTATATCATTACTTCTAATTTTCAAACATGTGTATCATTTATGTGTGTGTGTGTGTGTGTGTGTGTGTGTGTGTGGTGTGTGCATATACATATATATAAATATCAATACAAATACATTAAGGGTGAAACCTCACCCTTGCTCTCCCCTTATTTTCGGTGGAGTCGCTTGCTCTCCCCGGGTTTTCGGTGTCCCTCTCCCTATTTTTTATTTTTTTTTTACTCCCTCTGCCTCTCTCTCGCACGCGGTTCCCCTCTTCCCGAACTCTCTCTCTCTCTCTCTCTCTCTCTCTCTCTCGCGGTTCCCCTCTTCCCGAACCCTAGGTTCGCCTAGGGTTCGTACTGGCTCCGCCGCGCGAAAATCGCCGGAGATCCTGGGCTTCTACAGCTTCTCCGCGATTTCCGGGTAGGTCTCTCTCGCGCAAGTGGGTCCCTCGTAGCCTCTCTCTTTCTCTCTGGCCACGCGCTTTGGTCCCTCTCGAGAACGATTCATCGCCTCTCTTCCCGAACCCTAGGTTCGCCAGGGTTCGTACTGGCTCCGCCGCGCAACCGCCTGTTGGCCGTACCCCTCGATCTGGAAATCCCACAAATTCGGCTGCAAATATCCACTTTCCCCCTTTCCCTCCCTTCTCAAACCCTATGTTCGCCTAGGGTTCGTACTACCGCTGCTTGCCTATATCCGCCGTGGATCCGACCTCTGCTCTACTTTCTCTCTCTCTCTCCCCCCTTGATCCCTTGCCCATATCTGTCGAGGATCTGGGCATTTAATGCCGCCGCGAACGTACGCCTCTCTACGCCGCCTCACTTGCATGGCCGAGGCATTTTGTATCCTCGACGATTTCAAGCTCCCCATGTTGGGGTGCGCGATGGACATCAGGATCATCGAGTTCTCCCATTTTCGGGAGATCTTTATCTTCCCCCTCGGCAGCGGTGGTAATTTCTATGTGCATTACTTTTTTGTGACATGAGGTATTATCTAAGTTGATCTAAAGAGTGATCCGTGTATACTTGCTGTGAAATTTGCATAAGAAGAAGAAAAGCAGTCTTGCTTTGAAGTTTGAGCAGGTCAAATGTTGTTTTGATCTATTCTAAAAGTTTAGATATGGATCTTTAATTCTAGAAAAAATCGTTGTTATATTTTTTTTCCTGTTGTTTGTGATGTTGGAAAGTTATTTAAGTCTTCGCCTATTTACTGTTGCTTTTGCTGCTCTTTCGTGCGAGGTTATGATGATATGACAACTCTACTGAATCTATTTGTAATGGCATGGCATGACGAACGGCTCCGGGGCTGCATGAATGTTTTGTTGCACAAAGTTTTCTTAGCTGTTTGTGACGCTCGGGAGTTTTTTAAGTACCTCACCTATTTAGTATTGCTTTTGCTACTCTTTTCGTGTGAGGTTATGATGATAAGGATAGCTCTAATAAATCTGTTCATTACGGTATAATTCACGGCAATCGTGACTTACAAATATTATTGTAGAGATCCCCACAATAGTTATCATAGCCTTTTGCTTTAGGGGATCCACAAATCTGAACCTTGCAATCGGCTATCTTGATTATTTGCTATTTTTTTTTTCTTTCCTTTGTTTTGTTTTGGACTTAAATTTTTTCCCACACCTCCACGCTCTCATATAGTTATTTTTTATGCATAATTGGTTCTTTTTCGGCAATTTATATTTGCTTACTCTTACTTACGATTATGGTCTTAGTATTTACATTTTTTTGTAAATTTTTCTACTTTGATTTTTCTCGAGTTTGCCTTCTTACTAACATGTTTATTATCTCTCTTTTCTTCTTACTAACATGTTTATTATCTCTCTTTTCTTCATGTTTATTACCTCTCCGCTGTGATGGCTCCTTGGGCTCTACATTATAATTTTCTACATGTTTGAGATTTACTTATCTTTTTTACTCGCTCTGTTTGGGTTCTACACTATTTTTTTAAACTTACTGTTACTATCCTTTGTTGTAAGACAGCGATCTCTGCTGCTTCTGAATAGTTAGAATGTGTCTACATTTTGTTTCGACTCCGTGGTTTTTGTTTTTGTATTTGCCACTTCCCTGTGTGGGTCCTCTTTTTATCATCCTAATTAGGATTTCGACTGAAGGTCAGGGTTTTTCTTAAAAAGAGGAGGAAAAGAAGTCCAATGTTTGAGTGTGATTGAGGCTGTGTTTGGGTTTTCTCTTGATTAAGAAATCAAGCTAAAGTTATAATTTTTCTTATTGATATCAGAATGAGCTTCCGAGCCGAGATGGGTTTCTTAAGAAAGAGGCTCACTAGATGAAGAAATTGGCTTGCTCTGAGCTTAAAAAGGGTTTGATGATGGCCTATGTGAAGATTATTAGCTTTCTTAGTTTCTGCTTTTGGCTTTTAATGGTCTGAGCCATTCTGAAAGGTTTTTTTGTTATCAATATTGGTGCTGTTCTAACTTATGATTCCCTCATCGGCGGATATTAATGTATATGAGAGCGTTCTTTGTGGAACCTGTCTAAACCTTATAATATAGGACTCTAATTATAGTGTTTTTCTTGCATTCATTGCAGGAAAATTCATCTCGATCTATTTTTTTTTGTGTTTGATGAGAATTTATAAGTGCCTATATATATGTGTCGTTGGATTTCTCTTTCAGGATCAATATTTTTATTGTTTCATAAATGGATTGTTGTATGCCGATTAACAAATATATTTAGCAAATTTTGTAGTATATCTTAGGATTTAAAATTTGTTTGTATTAAAGGTTTTTTTTCTTGATTTAATCGTGTCGCTTCCCAGAGCCTCCGAATTTGCTCTGGGCCAAAGCAAGTGGATAACAATGGTGCGGCATCGGTGAAGTGATGTGCTAGCAGGAGATTGCGTTGGCTCTTGCATCATCCAGGTTTTGTCCTAAGGCGAGATTAGAATTTGCTCATATTTTTTTGATATTTGTTCCGGTTTGGATTGTTGGTTATTTGAATTCTTACTAATTTTGAGTAATTTAGGTTTAATCTCTTAGGTATGGCAATATTGTTGCAATATGGTGTATACACATTGGCTATATAACTGTAACGAATACAATAGTAAGTTTCTCAATGGTTATTAAATTGGTTTTGACTGCTTATGTAGATTTATGTATATGTTGTTTATCATCTACTACTGTATTTTTATGAAAATCTTATATATATATATATATATATATATATATATATATATATATATATATATATATATATGTTGTTTATCATTTACTATTATGTTTTGGTGCAAATCTTCCCTTGAGCGCGGGTGCTTAACTAGTATGATCATGAAAGTAACTAATTAGATTCTGAAATATATATATACTAGGTAAGAACCCGCGCTTCGCGGCGGATGGATAGATTCATAATAAATATATATTAGTAATTAATAACTATCAGTTAAAAAATTATTTACATATATATTAGTAATTAATAACTATCAATTAAAAAATTATTTGTAGAAATAAAAATATTTCAATATATATGCGAAATTTTTTAAAGTTTAATTTTTTCATGCAAGACAATGATTCGTTTAATCATGCTCCTGTTTAATCATGCTCCCTCTAACTCTTTCATGTTAGACAACGATGTAATACACAGATCTCTCGATGCCGCTAACTCGTAACTGCTCGCGCGCGCCGCCTCGCTCAAGCCCTGCGCCCGCGCCCGCGAGGAGAGAGGTGAGAGGGGATCTAGAGAGTGGGGAAGAGAGAGGAAAGAAGAGGGGTGGGTGTGGAGAGAGAAAGTGTACGAGAGGGAGGAAGAGAGAGAGAGAGTGGGAGAGAGAGAGAGAGAGAGGGGGAAGAGAGAGAGGAGGCGAATAGAGAGGGGAAAAGAGAGAGACAGGGGTGCAAGAGAGAGAGAGAGAGAGAGAGAGAGAGAGAGTGTTTACGGCTCTGTTTTTTTTTTTCTAATTAATTTTTTTTTTTTTGGATTGCAGGCTCGCAGCCTAGGCATTGCTGTTCTCCCAAATAGTAGTGTAAGGATAAGGATATGTAGTAAAATATTATTTTATATGCAATATATTATTTTATATATATGTAGTAATAATATATATAATATATGTAGTAATAATATATATGTAGTAATTATATATGCAGTAATTATATAATAACATATATAATAATATATAGTAATTATATATATGTATTATGTATATGTATTATGTATATATATTTATAATTCTATATATATATATATATATATATATATATATATATATTATATATAGAATTATAAATATATATATAGAGAGAGAACTATAAAAATATATATAATAAATATATGTTTATAAATAAATAAAATTATATATATATATATATATATATATATATATATATATATATATATATATATATATATATATAGAGAGAGAGAGAGAGAGAGAGAGAGTGGTTGGGAAGTCCGCGTGGACTATCTCACCTTTATGTGGTCACGGGGCCGGGGCCGGCCCCCGGAGTGGACCACGCCAAAACCACGGCGGGCGGAGGGAGGGAGGGAGGGAGGGAGGGAGAGGAAGGGGGGAGAGAGAGAGAGAGAGAGAGAGAGAGAGCGAGAGGGAGGCACGGGTTGTGGAGAGAGGCTCAGCGCTCCTTCACCCCGACCCGCTTCATTTTGCTTTCTCCCCGGACCCCTCACTTCTTCTTCGCGCAGCTCTCGCGCGCTTCAGCCGCTGCTCCGCCGCGCTCATTGCCCCGCGCGCTCTGCTGCCGCTGCGCCACTCCGCCTCGCGCTCCGGCTTATCGCGCGTACTGCATGAGAGAGAGAGTGGTAGGAATAGAGAGAAAAGAGAGAGAGAGAGAGAGAACTGAGGCGTGGGAGAGAGAGCAAGAGTGAGAAAGATACGAGGGGACAGAGGCCCGCACCCCCTTTCTCTCTCTCTCTCTCTATCTCCCTCGTGGGCCCCACTATCCTCTTTCTCTCTCTCCTTTCTCCCTCTGATCTCTCTCTCCCCCATCCCTCTTTCTCTCTTCCTCTCTTTCTTGCCTGCGCGGAGAAGCCGCCACGTGGCGAGAGCACCTCCCAAGGGGCCACGTGGCCCGAATAGCGATCCCAAATAGTATATTGTATAGATATATAGAGTACGGCTGCTATGCTATTAATAGCACGAAGCACTCGGTGCTACCAAGTTTTCCACTGTTAGATCCACCCTTTTGATGATTTTTACCCGCTAGATCATACTATTCAACCAACCATCCACTTAACCTTAGGGGCCCACATCATCCTAACCGCACATCTCTTAATCCAACGGCCAAAAACTTGGTAGCACCAATGACTTAGGTGCTATTAATAGCATAGTAGCCTAGTTCTATATATATATATATATATATATATATATATATATATATATATATATATATATATATATATATATATATATATATAAAAGTTGGATTCTAGACTTCAAGAAGAATCCGTGGAGGCTTTTTTCACAGGATTTGGTTAAGGTTATGTTGGTCGATTTTGAGTTTTACTGAGCTGCTGATGTTTTGGTCCTGAATTTAAATTTTCTTTGATTGTTATGGACCAATTCGTGGAGAGAGCTGGAATTTCGGCCAGTAGAAGTTACGCCATCATTCTCATCGGTTTTGGAGGATGTTCATCAACTGAATTGTGAATTTGACGGGTGATAGGTGGGTTTTGACATTGGAGTTGTCGGTTTGAGCTTAAGTGATGAAATTTGAGGTTATTGATGCAAAATTAATATTTTTGTGTTTATGTGATACCCCAATAGTCCCACATTAGATGGGAATGGGGTTGTTATTGGGTTTATAAGAGACTTAGACACTAGTAATAATAACTGGGCTGAAGCATTTTGGGCCGGTGGTTGGGTCTAACAAGTTATTGTTGCTAGTGGGTTGGGTTGTTACATTTGGTATCAGAACCGATTCACCAGCTGGACATGTGGGGCGAGTCTCGGCTGAGCCATGGTCTGAATGATGGGCTAGCGAGACAAGTCTCACATCGCCTGGTGATCTTGGGCTGTGTGTGATTGGACTGACGAGGATGTCAGGGCCTTAATGGGGGGAGTCTGTGACACCCCAATAGTCCCACAATGGATGGGAATGGGAGACTTAGACACTAGTAATAATAACTGGGCTTAAGCATTTTGGGTCGGTGGTTGGGCCCAACGAGTTATTGTTGCTAGTGGGCTGGGTCGTTACAGTTTAGATCTTGGGAGAAGGTTGGTTTTGAACCAGAGGATCATTCTCCAGCATAGTTCACTGTTTTTGGGACCTTGCTATACCTAGTTTGGGATTTGAAAGGTGAAATTAGCATTGTAATTGAGGAAAAATTAAGCTTAAGTGCTGAATTTCTTAAGATTGATGGAATTATAGTATTCTTGATGTGTAGAGTTTCGGAGAAGTATTGTTGCTGTTGCAGAGTGAGCTCGGTTGAGCCTCCTGGTGTTTTCGTGACCTTCTTGCTGTCGTGGAATTGCTTTGGAGGTAGGTTAATCATCGATTTTTCCTCCTAAGAGAATGCATAGTCGACATGTATAATTTCAGCCTTGTATACTATGTTGTTAGCTTGAATTTATTGAGTAGTATGTTAATGAAATCTGAATTGGAAGCATACTGAAATGATTTAGTTAATAATGCATGTTGGTCTTTGACTTTGACTTTGACTTAAGAGAAAACCAGCGATTTTAACCCGTCATATGCTTAAACTACCAGATTTAACTCTAAGAGCCGTGGGTTGTGTGTATCAC
This sequence comes from Aechmea fasciata, assembly GCA_025177825.1. Classification (NCBI taxonomy): domain Eukaryota; kingdom Viridiplantae; phylum Streptophyta; class Magnoliopsida; order Poales; family Bromeliaceae; genus Aechmea; species Aechmea fasciata. The sequence continues at coordinate 4,655,464 of CM045933.1, forward strand.
CGCAGCTTCAGAGTGGTGGATACGCAAGATAGTTTAGAATGCAATTACGCTCATGCTGAGATGCCGAACTTATTTTTACAGTAGTGTCCAGGCTGTTTCGGACTGTCGGGTGCCGTCGGGGTTGACGGTGGACCTAGATTGATGTTTTGGAATCAGATTGTGCCAAGGCACGTGAGTTTGGTTGTTAGACCTGTTAGACCATGTTTACTTGACGTTAGCTTGTGAGAGCCTGATTGAGCTCGACAGAGACACGCTTGCATACTCGGTTGAGTAGCGCTCACGAGTGCCATTCTGGAGTCAGGCTTTGTGCGTTTGCGTTGGTATCGTTATGTCCTAGTTCGACTTGCTCGCCACAGACTGTTTAGTGGTGGAGGTAGCTTTAGCTTTGGCAGGCGGGACGGGTGTGTTCACAGTCCCTAGTGAGATTGGGTCAGGATTTACATTTTCTACAGTTTGTTAGTGTTAAAGCATAATAGTATAGTGGCATTTAGCTGTAGATTTGTTCCAGTTTTTCTTACTATCCCTGCTTACTTCTGTAGACTTGGTGGGTGAATCGATGAGTTTGAGGGCGGTACTCCACTGAGCACTACTCCTTTTTGTAGTAGTTCTCATGCCCAGTTGTTACCCCTCTTTTGCAGAGCCTTCTGTTCCGCCTGCTGCTGCTTCTGCCGAGACTGATCGTGACAAAGACGTTGCGAGTTAGAGCCCTTCCAGACGAGTCGCAGAGCTAGAGGATTACCAGCTACGGGTAGTTGTAGTTTTTGTTTCTTTACATATAGATGTTGTATCTCGCCAGAGCGAGTATTTTTGTATCCGGATGATATGTATATATTGAACCACTGTTATTATATATATTTTATTTTTTCCTAACGACTCTATATTACCGGTTGTAGTGTTGTATGATTACGTGTGTACAAGCATAGCTTTCGCTTATTATACATGAGAAATTCTTATGTATACGGCGGGTACGTTGGCGTGCTCGGGGAAACGGATAATCCGGTGTGGGACAAAGATAGCCTCGGATCGCCGAAAAAGTGTGCGCAAACCCGAAACAACAACCAAAAAGGCCCTAAAGGGGCGACACTGCCGAAACAGCAGAACAGAGCCTTCCCGACAGACACTAAGGTGAGCACGATGATCAACAATGAGTCACGATCATCGTGCTCCCTTCCACAGAAATCGAGAAGCCTCGGATTGCTCGAAACAACAAACCACCCACCAAAAGCCCTATTTCGGGCTTGGCCGGAGCAAGCTTGCTCCGGCCGACTTCTGACGGCACGGCGACGTGCGCGCAGGCCAGAGGTGGGTGCGGGGGAGGTGAGGAACACCGTGCTCACCTTAACTGGTGGCGGGGAGCGGCGGCGGGTTCGGCGAAGCGAGCCAAGCCCGCACGAGCAAGGGCTCGGGTTCTAGGGGCAATGGCAGCCACGACGGTGGCCGGGGGAGCTCAGAGACGACGGCGGGGGTTATCCGAGGCGGAGGAAGCCGTGGAGGTGGACTAAGGTGGCGGCGGCGCGGGGAGAGGTCGCACACGGACCTCGGCCCGAGCGAGTCCGGGGTAGCTACGGGCCGTCGGCGGCGGCGGCGACCGGCGGATGGTCCCCAGGCTCCAGGGGAAGCGCGGGGGATGGTCCAAGGTGGCGGCGGCACGGAGGAGAGCTCACGAACCGACCTCGGCACAGGCTCGACCCAGGGCCGGTAGCAGGTGTGGAGCATCGGCCGGCGACGCTAGAGGTGGCTCGGGGCGGTAGCGACCGACCACTCGAGGCCTCGGGGAAAGATGGAAGCGGCGGGAAGAGGGTTTGGTGCCCCCCTTAAGCTCGGGCTCAACTTGGTGGAAAGGAAAGATGGCAACGGCGGCGGCTGTGGCTACAGCGGCTGCTGGTCGGCCGGGGCTCGGTCGAGGGCGGCCAACGCGTGCGCGGTAGGGCAGGGGAGAGAGGTGAAGGTGGCAGGGTGCGGCTAGGGTAGCTGGGGGCTAGGGTTAGCGTTAGATGGTGCAAAACCCTAGGATACCATATATATACATAAGCACCAACTTGCACAAAAGCCCCTCAAAACTTGATAATTTAATCCGAGTCTCTCATAGTGCGAGTAAAACGTGCAAATACACCTCCACGTACGATTTCACGCAAAACGGTACATAAAACGTCGAGGTTTTCGCAAAAATACCGTTTTGCCAATTAAGACTCCTCGATTGACAAGCGATATCCGCATCCGTTTATCAAATTTGTGAACGGATCACATCAATGCGATCGACGACAGACAACAAACTCACAATTTTGTTTCGCCTCATTTGGTCACGGATTCGCGACGAAACCTGTTCTCTCTCTGAAAGGCAAAGTGACGCATGAATACATATAATACATGTATTTCAAGATTTCTTGAAGTCCGTGTGTCAAATCTAAAATCCGTCAACGCCATTGGTTTCAGAATGGCTGAACTATTTGAAACGAGCTATTGGATTGCTATGAATGGAATCCGACACGTGCCAGAAGCCAACTTTACACTATGGCCTCTTCAGAAAACCGAGTTACTATTCACTTTAAGTGAAAACTGGAAATTGCGTACAATCTTCCGTTCTAACTTGTTTTCTCCTGAAATTTAACAAGTGCTTTTGTAATTAAATTATATACAAAAATATCGTAAATAGAGAGCTTAACTATACCGCCAAAATCTCAGTCCTTACAGCAATTTTTATTTTTTTTCTTCTTTCTTCTTCTACAAATTTTTTTTGGCCACCCCTCCCTGCTAAAGGCCACGGCACCGGCGACAACGCCGTTAAAGACCTTCGCTCCGAGGTTGCCGTGCCGCAGCGACTTTTGCGAAGTCGGTGTCGGCAAAGATGCGTCGTCGTCGGCGGAGGTAGCGAAAGAGGAGGGAGAAGGAGAGGACGAGAAAGACCGGGAAGGGCGAGAGAGGGCGAGAACGGCGTCGTCGTCGGAGACGGTGGAGGAAAGTCGGTGAGGGAAAAAGAAGAGTCGCAGCGCGGCCGGCAGGCCTGAGTAGAAAGGCGGAAGATGTGCGGACGAGAAAAGTGGCATGAGGATAAGAGGCGAGGCGGGCGGTTTCCGCTCTGTCTCCTTCTCCACCGCCTACTTCGAGAGAAAAAAAAATAAAAGAGGTGAGAAAAAAAAAAATAAAGGTACTTTGATCAGTTTGTTGAAAATTCCGACCGAATCTATAAAATCAAAAAATGCGGTCTAGATTTGCAAAAAGCTCAAAATTTATGAATCTTTTTTATATAAATTAGCCTTATAATAATTATTAATAATTATTAATAATATATAATACGATAATAATTTGAATGCCAGGTCATTCACTCATTCCACAGAGGTTTTGGTTTTTACAAACAAATAAAGTTTTGACGACTAAAAAGGGGAAGAAGAAACAGCTTAAATTGCTGCTGAAGAGGGCGGCTTCAACCGCGCCCCGGCCGATCCAATCCGATCCGCCGATCCGATCCCCTTCCCTCTACTCCTCGCACCCATCTCCCAGGGTTAGGGTTAGGGTTAGGGTTAGGGTTCCGGCGCTGCCACACCGACGGAGCTCCTCCCCCTTCTATGCACGCGTGCGACGCGGCCGCGGAGGACGCTAACGCCGCCGCCGCCGCCGCCGCTGCCCCTGCCGCCGCCTCCGAAAGGGCCAAGAAGAGGCGGCTCACCGCCTCCTCCGCCGTCGCCGTCGCTGCCGCCGCCGCCATGCCCGCCGCCGACGCGAACGACGAGTCGTTCCTCCTCCCCGTGGAGGAGATTGTGCAGTACCCGCTCCCGGGGTACGTGGCCCCCTCGTCGATCAGCTTCTCCCCCGACGACCGCGCCGTCGCCTACCTCTTCAGCCCCGACGCCACCCTCTACCGCAAGGTCTACGCCTTCGACGTCGCCGCGCGCCGCCACGACCTCGTCTTCGGCCCGCCCGACGGCGGTGGCCTCGACGAGGCCAACCTCTCCCCCGAGGAGAAGCTCCGCCGCGAGCGCGCCCGCGAGCGCGGACTCGGCGTCACGCGTTACGAGTGGCGCGCCCGCGCCGCCTCCTCCACCGCTGCTGCCGCTGTGAAGCCCGGCATCATAGTCCCCTTGCCCACCGGGGTATGATCTCTCTTTTAGGCTGTTGGATTCAATAAAAAGCACAACTTTTTTCCTTTTTTGTTGGATTGCCATGTATGGTTATTATAATGTTGCCCAAAATGGTAACTTTATGTAGTTGAATAAGATTAGTGTTGTTCAATCAGATCAAATTTTGGTTACTATGGTGCTCAAAATGGTAGCTAAATGTGGTTATGCGCTGCTGCTGTTTGATGGTAATTTAAGTTTGGTTTCTTTGTTTGTGTAGGTCTACTTCCAGGATATATGCGGTTCAGAACCGGAACTCAAGTTACCGAGCTCCCCTGGGTCGCCAATCATCGACCCACATTTGTCCCCAGATGGAAGCATGCTGGCGTATGTCAGAGATGATGAGCTACATGTGCTGAATTTGTCTGGTGGTGAGCCTAGACAGTTGACCTTTGGTGCGAGAGGGAATGGAAAGGTGCGTGTCCCTTTCCTTGTTGTTAATGAAATCTGCGTTACCTATTGTTAGCTCAATTTACAACTCCACACTATTCCTGATTGGTTATAACCTACATAATGAATTCTAAACTGATGTGCTTTTACTGAGAAGATGTATTAAAGCAGTTCAGACCACATTTTGATGTCCTTTGCTGCAGGTATACATGATATTCTCATTTAAGTGGTGTCAGGATACATCTTCTAAGCAATAACAATTGAAGAACTTCCATTTTTAAACACTTGTAGGGTGCTCTTAGTGTTGCTTTGTAGATCTTGTCGAGTGTAGCTGTTAAAGGAACAAGACGCTCATGATTGGGCTCTAACATGTGCAATGGGTGCACAGTTTGATTACTTGCATATTCTCATGCCAAATGGCTTTTGCAGTTTGGTTTGAATTGGCTATTAAATGCGTTGTCATGCGAAATGGTCTTTGCAGTTCAATTTGGTCTGATTAAACGCCTTTGCATGCCAAATTGCCTTTGCTGTAAAATCAGTCAAACATGGAATGACGAGCCTTCTCTACTATTATCCAGGTATGGATAAAATTGGGAAAGAATGAGGTAAATGAACGGATTGACTGAAATTTCTCCTGGCAAGTGTATGTATGAGGGTTGGAAGTACGAGGATTAGTATACAGAGAAGTGATTTTCCGTCTCATGGTATTCAAGAAAATTTTTCCGTTATGTGAACTTTCTTTTAGTTGGTCACTTGTTCTCACTGCTCATTGATCATTGAAATTTCTTGCTGCTTACCCATTTCATCGAGGATGGTGATTGAATTTTGTGAAAAACAGGGTTATGCCTAAAAGGCTAAATATGAGGACAAAAGTAACACATAAGGGGATTGTTAGGGTGCTGGATGTGAGAGTCGGTGGACATGGAATTCTAAGGATTTAAACAAGATGGATGGAAATTGGTCCCTGTACTTTGTTTTGTAGTAATTTGCTAGAAGCAGGTTAAAGTTGGACAAATTCAATATTAGCTTGATCCAACTGTCGGTTGACTAAATACAACACATGACCATTGTCTGCTAGAGATCTAGGAACTAGATCCTCCTTGCCCGTAAGTTCCAATTGAAGATTGAAGCAGTTTCGTTTCAATGTTGAGCGCCAATAGTACTATAAATGTTTGGTGGCATGAGGACATCAACTTTCTAGTGAAATCTTTAGCTTCCTTGTTCAAGCTGTTGACTTGATTTCATTAAAACATTAAGAAAATGATCTTCTGAAAGAATTGCATGCTCGTTTGACTTTAGGAAACAAAATTAAAGATGGCAATGTTGGGTGGCATATAGGAGGATCTTGCGATACATCCTGTACCATGTTGATACCCATTAGCATGGTACACGTTGCTCCATACTAATCAATACAGGCAACTGGGACAATCTATTATACTGAATGTTGACATATAGGCTCATCTTGAGTTATATAAGCATATATAAGTGTTTGCCCGTTTCTGCACATGTACATTAAGATAATGGAACACATATCCACTGAGTGACATATATTTTTATTTTTATGTATGTTTTTTTAATCCCTAATTATGCTTTTCAATAACTCATCTTTCAGTACTTTGTGAATCTGACAGGTTTGATCTATCTTCTTTGTTTGCAGACTCATGGTCTTGCGGAGTATATCGCTCAGGTTCTCTCTCACACTTGCAATTCTCATTTTATCATTTTCACTGTTTTGATTTTCTTCTATATTTAGAAAGTCACTTGGTGTGAAGGTCAAGACTCGTCCCATGCTATAGTGGCATGCGTTCAATTTAAATGCAGCCTCCTTCTATCTTAGCAATGGAGACTGCATACAACTTGCCTTCCTTGACCTTTTCCATGGGCCACTTAAATAGTACTTCCATATTGCATTGTACAATTTTAACTACCTTGCATTCTCATTACTGTGTATTTGATGACTGTAGGAGGAGATGGAACGAAAGACCGGGTTCTGGTGGTCACCTGACAGTAAATTCATAGCATTCGCTGAAGTTGACTCGTCTGAAATACCTCTATTTAGAATTATGCATCAAGGTAAAAGCTCCGTTGGTTCTGATGCACAGGAAGATCACGCATACCCTTTTGCTGGCGCAGCTAATGTCAAAGTCCGAATAGGAGTTGTTTCTGCATGTGGTGGACAGCCAACTTGGATGGATCTTCTATGTGGGTCCCAGGTTCGAACAGATAACGAGGAGGAATATCTAGCCAGAATCAACTGGATGCCTGATAATTCTCTTATTGCTCAGGTTCTTAATAGGTCTCACTCCAGGTTAAATATCCTTAAGTTCGACATCAAAACAGGCCAGAAGGAAATTTTACTTGTAGAAGAGTTAGACATATGGATCACTTTACATGATTGTTTCACTCCCTTGGATAAAGGAGCAAATAAGTTCTCAGGGGGTTTTATTTGGGCCAGTGAAAAGACTGGCTTTAGACATTTATATCTGCACGACAAGAATGGGACTTGCTTAGGGCCGATTACGCAAGGCGATTGGATGGTTGAACAAATTGCTGGTGTGAATGAGAATGCAGGAATTGTATATTTCACAGGTACAATGGATGGGCCGCTTGAAGCAAATTTGTATTGTACAAATCTTTTCCCTGATTGGAACCAATCTTTACAACCTCCACGAAGATTGACTAATGGAAATGGAAGACATGCTGTTATTCTTGACCATCAATTACAGAGGTTTATTGATGTTCAGACTCACTGAAATCTCCTCCTAGAGTTTTACTTTGTTCTTTGCATGATGGTAGTGTAATCATGCCTCTATATGAGCAGCAGATTACTGTTCCACATTTTCGCAAGCTCCAAGTTCTGTTTCCAGAGATCGTGCAGATAGAGGCAAAAGATGGTACCCCCTTATATGGAGCATTATACCTGCCTGATGAAAAAAAATATGGACCACCTCCCTACAAAACATTGATCAGTGTTTATGGTGGTCCGAGTGTCCAATCTGTATGTGACTCGTGGATAAATACGGTTGACATGAGAGCACAGTACCTGCGAAACAAGGGAATCTTAGTATGGAAGGTAAACCTACTTCTCTTCTTCCTTTGTTGTTTGCTCATTTGCAAGATCAAATTATCATCTTCTTTCTCAGCTTGTGTGATCCAGTTTATTAACTAAGATGAAATCTTTATCTCTTATAACGATTCAACATATTGTAGTTCCTTAATATGAAGAGAGAAATCTATTATATGGGATGATAAATCCAATTCATAGCGTTCACAAAGGATGATGGTCCTGATCTAGATATCTTCTATCATCCCTTCTTCTCTGCAATTTAATTACTAACATTTTTTGGTAGACATAATCTATTAGGTCTGTGATTTTAACGATTCTGTATCTTGCTAAATTAGTAAGGTTTTTGTCTCAGATAATTTTGGATGAGAGGTATAGTAAACAAAGATGCAGGTAGACTGGCTTTCTTGTTGATGTACTTTTATTTCATCTTATAGGAGAGCGAGATGCTTTCCCTACACGTTGAAAATGGAGGACAGGGATGATTTAAGATGGGATAGCATTTGAATCTTTGGGTCATAGTTATATTAGTAGAGGAGGTTTGGAACTCAATCCCAAGCATTGTGATTTTGCAAGATTTGCAGTTTTTTTGCTTTGGTTTCTTAGATGTTGCTGTTGTCATTACAAATACCATCTAAAGAACTTCAATTAATTGGTAGCTGATCTGCACAGTTGATGGAATAGTGTTAACTTTTCTTTTCATGATTCAAAATTAGAAAAGGTCAAAATCTTATGTCAAATGTTTAGGACACTTATTTTGGCACTAGGTTACATCGCATTCGTCTAGATAAAGATTTCTTTGTTGCTTTATCTCAGGATCACCAATTTGTAATACCTATCTTGGGGCGTCTGTCACCATCACCCGGCAATCGTACCCTTCTATCCTTTCTTGGACAAAATTTGATCCATGTGAGACGCCAATGAGAGTGTCCTAAAGAAACATAGTGTTGCATTCGAAACAGCTCCAAAATGAATCCCAAATGATACACTGCCATGCTGGCTATCAACTAGTATATATATATGTTTAGGATTGTGTTTTCAATTAGCTTAGTTTAACTACAAGAAGTGGTATTTTTGTCAAGCTGGGAAATTGGTATGAAGTACCTAAGAGAGTTTCTATGATGTAATTGCAATCGACTTTTATTCTCTCCAATTGTTCTTTTAAATAATCTTAGTTCTCGGCGTGGCCTGATGGTGGAAATGGAGCACTATTGCATGCGTTTTAGAAAGCCCATTCTTTTTTGTTGAAGAATAATTTAATATTGACTAGACTTTCACTTTTGTGGAATGTAGTTTTCATATGTCTTCTCTTTATTAAGACATGTAGTCAGCCGTGAAACTTAATCCAAGCAATAAAATCATGCATTAAATTGGGCTGTGTTACTCTATCATTGTTGATTCCTTTTGAGCTCCTTGGGATTCTCAGTCTCCCACTAGGTTTTAACTCTCCTTCCCTATTAAGTCGAACAGTGAATTGATGTTATCTTTTTGATCTTCATTACGATGCTATGAGAGAGCTTGGGATGTTGTGGGTCCATATTAATGATATAAATGTATTTGTTGTGGTTTAGTTAGGAGAGGTGCGCTAGTGGTGCAGAAGCAAAGTTATTAGATACTGAAGGACAGCCCAACTAGAACATTTCATATTATTTAAAATCTAATGTAGAAGCACTGATGTTGAACTGTTTTCAACTCCGTCTACACTAGCATTTGATACCAAACTGTTTATCACATCTCTATCCCTCTTTCACCTCTCTTGTACTAGTCTTCGATACTATAAAGCCAACTTTTTATCACACATCTATCACTCTTTTGGTTCCGCTCCTTCAACACTCCTATCACACATCTATCACTCTTTTGGTTCCGCTCCTTCAACTCTTTCACCTCTCTTGTACTAGTCTTCGATACTATAAAGCCAACTTTTTATCACACATCTATCACTCTTTTGGTTCCGCTCCATCAACACTCCTATGGACAGTTATATTCTCATATGCCTTATTTATGAATCTAGAAGCTTTTGATGAGTCCTTTCTTGCTTAATCTCTGATTAGGACTTTGGGATCATTTTCTAGGTTGTTATCTCAAGTCGAAAGACATTTGTATGAATTGTCAACATTTCCAGGAGCATTCTTAGGTCATGGTTGCGGTCTATACTATTGGGAAAGATTTGGATAATTATGATGAACTCCCCATCGTTTCTTTTTGGCAGCCACTTGCACTACCTGGTTAAGTTCCCTGAAGGAAATTCACTTGCTCTTTATTTGAATTACTTTGTATAGTTGACCGTTTTTTTTCTAGATGATTTGGTTCAATGTTTTTATTGAAATTTTTCTTGATTTAGCTCTTCATTATTCCAATAGTCTAGTAGCAGTGTTCTGATATATTCCCCAACTGCACGTGATAAATCATTTTTCAAGTTCCTCTGTTGATGAATCCATTCCTACCATGATATGTCTAACTATCAACTAAGATGTGACATCTCTGATAACTTTTTGGCTAATTCATCGGTCATCCGATTGGTTTTGCCTATGCAGCTAGACAACAGAGGAACATCTCGACGAGGATTGAAATTCGAGGGCCATCTAAAGCACAACATTGGCCGCGTAGATGCCGAGGATCAACTCACCGGCGCCGAATGGCTCGTAAAGAAAGGTCTGGCGATACCTGACCATATCGGACTCTACGGCTGGAGCTATGGTGGCTTCCTCTCAGCCATGAGCCTCGCTCGGTTCCCCGACACCTACCGATGCGCCGTTTCTGGCGCTCCAGTCACTGCATGGGACGGTTACGATACCTTCTACACCGAGAAATACATGGGATTGCCTGCAGAAAACCTTGACGCCTACAATTTCGCCTCAATCATGAACCATGCCCCCAAGATGAAAGGGAAGCTGCTGCTCGTTCACGGTATGATCGATGAGAACGTGCATTTCCGGCACACTGCGAGGCTGATCAACGCGTTGATTGCGGCGGGGAAGCCGTACGAGCTTTTAGTCTTCCCGGACGAGCGGCACATGCCCCGGCGGCTTCGGGATCGTGTCTATATGGAAGAGAGGATTTGGGAGTTTATAGAAAGGAACTTGTGATGGAAGCTACATGTAACCCTATGTATTTACCTCCTTTTTCCTCATCAATTTTAGATGCTTTCTATTGTTATTCTTTCAAGCATAATATAATCCTGTGTTTTCTCTGTTGTATAATCAGGGTGCCGAAGAAATTTGAGGTTTTAATTTAAAGAGAGGGAAATTTTCAGGCAGAGTGATAACTAGGTTCATTTGTTTTCTTCTGGAACTATTATCTTCTTGTTGTTTATTATGACTCTACAGGAATTTGCACTTAAATGATGCTTTGTGGATCATAGATTGTTGTTGAATGCTGTTTTATTTATGTTGCTGCCCTTTTTCTTTAGCATCACATTTTTAAAATTTAAGTCATCAGTTTACTTACAATTTGTATCAAGCTCTGTTCTATTAGTGAGACAATTTTACATTTTTTTAAGTTCTGCTAATTACGAAATTGGTATATACATCATAGATCTAAAAATCTGATTTTACAGATTCCATTCTTTTTCTCTTTTGTTTTTAAGCCCCTAGTTAGTTAATTCGCCAATTATTCGCGAATTATTGAAAATCCGAATTAAACGGTCCGTTTACGAATTTTTTTCCAAAGAATCCGAATTATTCGCGAATTTTTGGGCCAGCCGAATTATTCGCGAATTATTTCCGAATTATTGAAAATATGAATAAAAAACTTATAATTTTTATTTTTAAATATAAATTATTTTATATTTTATATTTTATATTTTATATTTTATACCGAATTTATTTTTTAAGCGAATTTTTCAACGAATTTAAAAATTAGAAAATAAATTTTATGCATATTATATCCGTACCGAATTTTTTACGAATCCGAATTAACTAACTATGTTTAAGCCTACATTGAGAATGGACACAAATAAGTGAGGCACAAAGTTGCTTTATTGTTCCTTAGGGCCAGTTTGGATAGTGTGTCATTTTATAGTGTTGGTATGTTTATATTATTTTCTGGAAAAGAAAACTTTTCATATTAATAAAATCATGTTTGGGTATCTTTTACTTGGGATATCAAAAAATGTAACAAAAATATTTTAAAAAATTGTAGATTCACTGCAAGAGAGATAAGATTAATTTCCTGGTACCAAAAAAAAATCAAGTGTCCTTAAATTGTAGAATTCAAAGAAACAAAAAGTGTACAAATTTCTAATTGGTAATTTCAGATTGAATTGGAACCAGATCTGGGCCCAAATATGGCATGATCTAATTGGGTCATACTTCCATGAAAATAATAATAAAAATTGAAAGATATCAAATAACAGAAATAAACTTATTGGAGGATTTAAAAGATCATCAATATCTTCACAACTTCTCTTTTTTTTGGAAAAAAACAAAAAAAATCCCTACAACTATTCTAAAAAATCCCCTAGTTTCTATAGTTATCAGACTGATAATTAAGCTGAAAAATTATTCTAAGGTTACGCTAATAGGCTACGGCTACTATACTATTATGAGTATTGGAGACCTACAATTCATAAGTTGTTTTCGATGATGGAGTTTTCGAATCAACGATACACTCCATTAAATATGATCTAGAGCATTTGAAACTTCTAGAAAATAAATTTCGTAAATTTTCGAAATCATAATAAAGTCCATCAAGCGGGTATAAAATGAACGGTCAAAATTGAACGACGTCCTAAAAATGGATGATCGGATCCTTCAATTTAAGATCGGAGTTATTGATCTTTATCTATGTAGTGAATAGAATTTTCTATCAAAAATTCAACAAATTTTGATTCTTTTACACCGTTAAACTAGCAAGTATTCCATACCGGCCGTTAAAAATTGTCGAATTTGTGACCTCTTGATCGTAAGGTAAATGATGTCGAAAAATTATAAAATTTTATTTCTAGAAGTTTTAAATGCTGTAAATAACGTTTAACGGTGTGGATCGTCGATTCGGAAGCTCTATCATCGAAAACAACTTATGAGTACGAGAGCAATCGTACTCGTAATAATATAGTAGCCGTACCCACGCTAATCTCATAAAGAGGCCAGAAGCTTGGGCAAAAATACGCAAAGAGTATAATTGTTTTATCAAAAGTAGGGGAGGGATTAAGTTGCTTTGCATTGTAAATACTCACTTTTTATTTTTTGGTTTGCCAAAATTAGATTCACTCCTAACTCTACTTTTCCAAAACACGGTAATTGGCTTCGTCTTTAGGCAATCACGGAAGAGAAAGGGATGAAAAAAAATTAAAAAATTAATTATATAACCTTTTTTTTTTTTATCCTTTTACAGGCTAATGTAAAATTTTTTTATAGAATAAATGAAAAAAAAGAAAATAATAATAGTTTTAAAGTCATTTAATTTCTATCAAACACGTAAATAGTGGTAGGAAACTAATGTTTATCTTAATTTTTGATCAACAGAAGTTATTTTTCTTTAAAAATGAATTACAGATAAATAAATAAGGATTAATTTTCGAAGTACCCTTTCTGTCTACACTCTACACCTAATTACATAGATATGTTTAAAAAATAATCAATATCAAAAATAATCTTTTACTTTTATAAAACTATCCAAATTATACTTATTAATTAATTCTTATTTGCGTGATTCGCCCTTGGAGTACTAATTTAAGATTATAGGTCTTAGGGTTTAAGGTTAGGGTTTACGGCTTTTAGGGTTTTTTAGGATTTTATGGTTTTAGAATTTAGGGTTTTAGGGCTTCTAGGTTTAGGGTCGAGTAGGTGAGCATGAAAATTTATTTAGCGAGTGCGCACAATATAATTCCATTAGTCCTTCACTGTAGCAAAAAAATTAACTACATATAATTAGCTAAAAAGAATAAATTATTCATTTTATATTTTAACTCACAAGTAAAATTTTCTACTAATTTGTGTTTTTTTTTTATTTTTTATTTTTTGAGAGAAAGGTAGCATACTACCCGCTTCGTTTATTTCTTCTAAAAATAAACTTAGCTGGAAATGTGAATTAACTAGGATTCGAACTTGGGTCTCGGATACCAATCATTAAGTCTTTTTGCCACTTGCGTTAGGGACGATGGTCGGTTTCTACTAATATGCGTTAGTTGGATGAAAAAAGTGTTTCTGATACAATTTATAAATGGTGAGAAATACTGCTGACACGGTGGTCGGTTTCTACTAATATGTGTTAGCTGGACGGAAAAAGTGTTTCTGATACAATTTATAATTGGTGAGAAATACTAGTGACATTGAATATTGACAACTTTAATGGGGTATTTATGATGTTTTTGCTATTTTTATATACTTAATTTTTTCATAAATAAATCCAAACTCAAATCTATCTTCGGATAACTAGTACAAGTAGCGGTGAAAACAATTGAATTAGATTGGATCTTTGACAAAACCATATCCGCATCTATATTTTTCTTCGGATATGAATTCGGATGTAAAATTGGATCGGAATTTATCCTAATCACTTTCACTCTCAAGTACGAGGCTAGCGGAGTGATTATTATATATTCTTATTAGATTATTATATTTTGTCAAAAAAAATAGGCTAACCTACCTTCTACCACGGCAATTGAAAAGGAAATTTTTTTTTTGGTAAACTTCAAATACCATCACTGTAATTTTATGTTTTCTTACTTTAATATCTTGTGATTTAAAGTGTATTATTTTAATATTCTATGATTTCATTCTTCTCTTTACATTAGTACCTTTGTTAACTCTGTTAAATCATATATAAAATTTTTTTAGATATATCCTATCTATAATTAATCGAATATTTATTTTAGCATTCTGTTATTATCAAATTTTTACTTTAGTATTATATGGTTTTTAACTTTATTACTGATTTAAAAAAAAAAATTAATATAAAAAATAAGGAAGAGAGAAAAACTAAAACCAGAGAATGCTGGAGTGAAATATTTTAAATTATAAAATATTAAAATTGAGAAAATGTGAAATCACAGAGATTGTATTTGAATTTTTTTAAATTTTTTAAGGTAAAAAAGTTGACAATAACAGAGAGTTTATATAGGAAGCAAAAATTTCGATTTGAAAGTAGAAGAGGACCAAGCGTACCAATAGAATCTCAGCACGTGTAGTATCCAATAGGAACGAGCCACGTGGGCCACCTGCCCACCGACCGGAGCGAGTGGGTGGGTGGGCGGGCCCACTCGGTGCTGTCGTCAAAAGTCTAGCTCTGTCGATCCAACGGGTCGCAGCTTCCGCGACGTCCCACCGCGGACACGTGGGCCCGCCCGAAACGAATTATTTAATAGTGACAAATTATAACACCAAATTGAGCTTCTGTGTTTTTAAAAGTACTAAGTCATTGGTGCTTGTAAGTTTTTAGTCCTTAAGCCTCCGTTTGGTTCGGGGTTAAGAAAAAACTAGTTATTCCAGAAATAGTGTTAAGTTTGGGGTTAAGGTGGGGTTAAAGTATTTTTGTGTTTGGTTGGGAGTTGGAGTTAGTCGAGGATAGTGAAAAATAGTGTTTGGTTGAAGTAGGTGGGATAAGAAGGATAGTGGGTTATTATGAATAGAAAAATAGTGTTTGGTTGGAATTTGGTGGGGTTAGGTGGGGTTAGCTAAGTCGGAATAACTTTTTGAGATAGAGTTTGCTAATCCCACCTCTTTTTTATAGTGTTTGGGGATAAAATGGGGGTTAAGGGATTATTCCACATCTTAACCCCCAACCAAACGGGAGCTAAATTAATAGATGTACGATAAGGATGATGTGGGGCCCCTTGGGTTAAGTGGGTGGTTGGTTGAATAGTATAATCTAACGAATGAAAATGATTAAACTTGTAGATTTAACGGTAAAAAATTCAGAAGTACTAAGTGCTTGGTGCTTTTACAAGACCATAGGACTTCTTATAATACCAATGTCAATAGCGATAAAAGTAAAGACGTTCAAAGTTATCCAAACTACACACTACTTTTTAATTTATTTAATTTGAATCAGACTACAATATTTTTTACTTTAAAATATACACTAATTATTTATTTTAATTTATTTAATTTGAATCAGTCGATGCTATTTTTTACTTTAAAATATATGCTAATTATTTACTTTAATAAATTCATATTTGTAAGAATTATATAAAATATTTCTAACTAAGTCTGTAAAGATAACTGATGCTTTTAAATTTTAAAGTCACGGCAGCTGAATTAAATCGTATAAAGGGAGAGCTTAAATGGTAAAATCAAAATTTAAAAAAACTGGATAAGCTATCTAAATGCTATAATCTTATTAACTTTTTTTTTATTTACCAAAAAGTAAAAGACTGTTGATTAAGCCCTTAAACTATTGGATTAATGATTATAAAGATTACAACCCTTAATGATGGGTTGTACACTTAGGCTCCGTTTGGCTCGGGAATTAGTAGGAACTAGTTATGCCAGGCATAGATGTAAGTATGAATTTTTGTAAGAATAAAAATATTTTTTTATTTGGATGAAAATGTGAGTATAAGTTGGAATTATAAAAATTGCGTTTGGATAGTTATTGGGAATAAGAGGAATAGTTGTTAGTTATAAATCGAAAATAATGATATTATCCCTATAATTGAATTTACATTTTTAAATTTTAAACTTATAATTTTAAATTAAAATTTTTTTACTTTTAAATTTTAAAATTTGAAATTAAAATTTAAAATTTTAATTTTAAATATCAAATTTTAAATTTAAGACAAAATTTAAATTTCAAAGATATAAATATCAAATTTAAAATTTAAAAACTAAAAATTTAAAAATTTTAAATTTTAAATTTAAAATTTAAAAATTATAACTTTAAAAAATCTAATTTTAAATTTAAATTTAAAATAAAAATCTTTCTCACTCTCTCTCCGGGGGGTGGGACAACTTGTTCCTTCCCGCCCCTTGTTCCACTCCTCGGTGGGAACAAGTTATTCCTATCCATCCGGTACAAGACCCTGTTCCCACCCACCAAAATTTTGTTTGGGTATAAAGGAGGGGATAAGTCGACCCTTATCCCCCCTCTCCCCCTTTATACTCGAGCCAAACGCCACCTAGCTTTTCTCTATTTCTTAATAGGCTAAATTTTAGTTTTGGTTCTTAATTTTTGTCGTAATTCCTCAAACTTTACTATTGATTGAGACTTCATTTGGGGTTAGCAAGTTAGAAAGCCCGTCGCCTATCACATGTTGGTCGCCTAACCTTAATCTAATCAGTGCTATCCACAAATTCGAAATATTTCTTGTGCTTCACTCTTCCGGTGAAGTTCCTACATCACATCAACAGTGTTATAAGAGGCCTTTGGTGGGGATTCAAATTTGGAATGCGACACTTTTGACGGCATGTGCCCTTTATGTAATACTGAATTGGAGATAATTGATCATTTTTTCTTTCGATACGAATCTGTCAAGAGAGTTTAGTTTGCATCCAATTTGGATCTTCTTACTACGGATCCAAGTAAAGACCTATTGTATTGGTTGACTTTCATTCTAACGAGCAGAAGTATGAAGGATCATAAGGTACCGTTTGGTTCGGATATAAGCAAAAACTAGTTATTACAAGAATAGATACAAATATGGGGATAAGAAAAATACCGTTTGGATGAAACTTGGGTTGTTCACAGGAATAAGAAAAATAGCGTTTAGATAGATAATATGGAATAAGAAAAATAGTGGGTAGTTTTATATAGAAAATGAAGGTTTTGGTGAGAATAGTTATACCAGCTTATTTTAGATACCTGAAAATTGCTATTCTCGGATAAAAAATTAACGTTTTGGTATAAAGGGGGGATAAGGAATTATTCCACCTCTTATCCCCAATCCAGACGCTACCTAAGCTTTCTGTTTTCACCTACTTTGGAGCATCTGAAAGGGTCGTAACTCGTAATGAGTGGTATTTCAAAGGTTCCTAATTTTTCATTCCCATTAATATTACTGCAAGCTCGCATTTGGACCTCATTGTATGCAAGTGAATTTCAATCCAGAATCATTACTCTGGATCCAATTTCATTCCTGATTTACTCGGACTCTTCATTGCAGGTCTAGGTAGATGATAGTTGGAAAGACCGCGATTAGGGTGGAATTAGTTTTATCATTACTAACCAGCAAGGTGTTTGCTTGTGAGTTTCAAATTTTGTCGAAGATGTTCATGATGCACTGTTAATTGAAATTGAAGCAGTGTTGAAGGCAGCCAAATTTCTTTTAGATAACTTCCTATGATAACGAATTCAGATATTCGTGAACTCAGTATTGATTATTAAATCCATCCACTTCAGGTCTAACCAATCCAAAGTTATCACTTGGGATGCTAGAACCAAGCTCAAAACGCTTCAGTCCTTCGTCGACGAACACCACGTGTTCTTTTTAGGATGGAATTCTCGCTTTTTGAGGAATGTTTTGTAAGCTGATCAACTATCTAATTAGAATCTATCTAGTTAAAAAATATACTATGTGATCCTCTTTTGAAGATTTTTTCAACTTTGTATATTATTTTATTTTGTTTTAATAAATTTTTGCTTTCGGGCAATTTTCCTCCAAAAAGAATCTCACAATCAAATTCAATAGGTACAAGATAATAGATGAGCATGTACATGATGCCAATCTTTCTTCTTTTTTTTTTTCTCTTTTTTTTTGTGTGTGTGTGAATGCATGATACAAGATGATACCTTATAAAATTCACTACAAGATTTTTTTTAAAAAAAAAGTAAACAATTTTAACTCATATTTCCATGCAACCACACTATTAGATCTTTGCTTAACAACCATTTACAATGACTAAAAAAGAAAAAGGAAATAAATTAACAACAAGTGAGTCTTTATGGGCTTAATTGTTATCTAGATGGATCAATATTGTTTACAATGTCTTTTTTTTTAATTTGGAATGAAATGTTGACTATAGACTTTTATGACTAGGTGATGTGTTGGAGCCACTCTACTTGCTTTAATTCTCTCTCTATTTTTTTTTATTATTATTATTTTTTGGGTTCCTACAATTGAATTAATCTAATCCTATCCTCATCCAACTCCTCTCCATGCATGCCACGAGACTACAAATTCCGGTGATTTAGCGTCCATTATAGTACTTCAATTTATCAAAATTAGTATCCAATTGTTTTAGTGAGAAATAATTTGTTAAAAGGGTAAATTGCACTGTTGCCCCCTAAACTTTTGGCGGAGTTTCACTTTACCCCTTCAACTCTTAAAACGGGCATTTACCCCCTTATACTTTAATATTGCATCTTGTTGTCCCTTCCGTTAAAGTTAACGGAGCTGAACGGGAGTTAATGGAAGGGTTAGATTTTGGCGGGAAATCTACCGCCTAAACTGTCCCATGTTCCAACCAACTCACTTTTATTTCTTAAAAACTCTTTTTTTCTCCATTTCTATGCCCTCCAGCTCTTCTTCTCATAGTTTTTGCATCCCAAAAACCGCCAAAACCTAACCCTTCCGTCAACTCCCGTTCAGCTCCGTTAACTTTAACTAACGGAAGGGGTAACAAGATGCAATATTAAAGTATAGGAGGGTAAATAACCGTTTTAAGAGTTTGGGGGTAAAGTGAAACTTCGCCAAAAGTTCAGAGGGCAACGGTGCAATTTACCCTTTGTTAAAATGTACAGAGGCCCCCTCAATTGTAAGCGACTCTGAAAAAAACCTCCGTACTTTTTTTTTTATTGATTTTTTTTACTGTTTTATCTTTTTACATTTAAATTAAAAATTTTATCAAAAGCGTCAACGATTCTATTTAATTTCAGGTTTTTGATTTGTCTCATATTCTATCCAGATGCCTCCAGATGCTTTATTATTGAGATATATCAATTATTAAAGCTGTCTGAAATACATGATATCTCATATCCGACCCGGACCCTATTTGGACCTGATAAAAAATGGATAGTATACAAATAAAAAAATTATCTATTAAAATTTGGGTATGGATCCGAATGCTTTATATTCATACCGACTTGGACCCGATCCGAACCCAACCTTTTAAAGGGTAGAGTCCAAAAGAGTTTCCAAATCCGAATCCAGACCATGTGAAATATCCGATAGTAAATAAAAAAGAAATTCGAAGTTGAGTGATCAATTTCAATAGAATTTATAGATAAAGGGTCCATATATATTTTTCATCATAGTGAAAACCCTAATCGCTATGTTTACTACTTTTTTATTTTTTTTACTTTACTCTCTTTTTTTAAATTCTAGCTATTTACTGCTTAAGTATTTTTTTTTATCCATATTGTTTAATAAAGTCTATAAAAACATATAAGCATATGGATATTTCAGTATTTGTACCCTTTATAGACCTGACGAATACACGATCCATACCCAATCTTAAGTGGGTAGTTTATAGATAGTCACTATCCATACTACCAAATAGACAGGCATATTATTAATTTAAGTATCCGAAGTTAAATGAATAGAATATATATATAATTAAGCTAGAATACTTTTAGAAGCACCAACTTTTGGTGCTTCTAAATTTCTAGCCATTGGATTTACTTTTTTGACTACTAATAGCCTTTGGATCTAATACTATTCCACCTACCACCACCTATCCCATCAACCACCACCTACCACCATCATCTCAACCCTACATCTCCCCATCCAATAGTTAAAAACTCAAAAGCACCACCTCAATGGTGCTTTTGAAAGTATTCTAGCTCAACACTCTCTCTCTCTCTCTCTCTCTCTCTCTCTCTCTCTCTCTCTATATATATATATATATATATATGCCATTGCTACTATACTATTATGAGTATTGGAGCCTTACTACTCATAAGTTGTTTTTGATGATGGAGCTTCCGAATCGACGATCCACTCCGTTAAATATGATCTAAAATATTAGAAACTGCTAGAAAATAAATTTCGTAAATTTTTGAAATCATAATAAAGTCCATCAAGTGCGTATAAAATGAACGGTCAAAATCGAACGACGTTCTAAAAAAGAATGATCGATTCCTTCAATTCAAGATCGGAGTTATTGATCTTTATCTATATAGTGAATAGAATTTTCTATCAAAAATTCAACAAATTCTGATTCTTTTACACTGTTAAACTAGCAAGTATTCCATACCTAGTTAAAAATTGTCAAATTTGTGACCTCTTGATCGTAAGGTAAATGATGCCGAAAAATTATAAAATTTGATTTCTAGAAGTTTTAAATGCTCTAAATAATGTTTATCGTCGATAAGCTATATCATCGAAACGACTTATGGCGATCATACTCATAATAGTATAGTAAATATATATATATATATATATATATATATATATATATATATATATATATATATATATATATATATATATATAATCTCTAACGGGTGAAAATGATTAAAAGGTAAATTTAACGCAAAAAACTTATGAGTATAAAAAGATTTATACTCATAAGAGATAAGAGTGACTCTCTCTCTCTCTCTCTCTCTCTCTCTCTATATATATATATATATATATATATTTCGTTTTAGGATACATAGATACCAACTATTCAGGACCGAATTCGATCTACGGACACCTTTAATATCAATAGTTTGGCAGCCTAGTTAAAACTAAAAACTATTTTGTAGACTGACGCTCCAATGAAAGGGTTGTTTTTGTAAAGCACTTTCAAAATGTTTGAATAATTTTTTTTTTTTAATCTGATCAAAACTCCTTTTTCCATCAGCTTTATGCCATAAGAGAGAAGATAAA
Source organism: Aechmea fasciata (assembly GCA_025177825.1). Taxonomy (NCBI): domain Eukaryota; kingdom Viridiplantae; phylum Streptophyta; class Magnoliopsida; order Poales; family Bromeliaceae; genus Aechmea; species Aechmea fasciata. Next base: position 4,676,720 of record CM045933.1, read on the forward strand.
AGGGCAAAATAAGAAAAAAAAGAAAAAGAAAAAAAAAGAAAAAAGGTAGCTTTAGCTTTCCTGTAGGTTCTTCAAAATGTTCTTCTTATCCCGAAGATGTAAGGTGCGTTTCAATAAGCTCATCTGTGTAATCATAGAAGTGTCAGATAGATTAACCAACATATCAATAGCTTATAAATTATTTGTCAATTTGATCTCTTAAAAATTAATAATTTGTCAAATGATCCTGTAAAAAATTAAGTTTTCATACTCTAATAACTTTTTTGCAAACAAATCCACTACACTTTTTCACAAATAAATCTAGAATAATAATTAATAACTGCTAATAAATCCTAAGGTTAAATTTAACAAACTTTTCGTCTTTATTTTTTTTTTGAGAGATAGATAGATATTACCCGCTCGTTTATTTCATTTAAATAAATTTAATAAATTTGAGAAAATTCGAATTTACTTTATCAACCTTTCTTTTTGCTCTAAGAATGAACTTTTCGCCTTTAAATAATAACTTGAAGATTCCTAAATAAGAATATCAATAATATTAAAAATAAAGTTGAGAGAGCTATCTCAAAATGCCCTATTGTCTAGGGGTCTTGATCCTTTTTTTGATCCTGTATGTAAATAACCCTTTTTACGAGTCCCTACAAAAGTCCAAAATTATGCAGATATGTCCCTGCCGTGCCTTTTGCAGGGACATATTTGAAAAATAATTATGCAGATATGTTCCTGCAAAAGGCACGGCGGGGACATATCGCATAATTTTAGACTTTGTAGGGACATCTCACCTAGTTTCGCTTTTGCATGGATATTTTCGCAATTATTATGTTGAGGGACCGTATGTAAATAACCCTTTTTTTAACATCTCTTGTGAAATTAATGTAATGTAAGGTGTGACATTAAAATATAATTTTTTTTTCCCCCAAACTAATTATTGAAGGGGGAAAAAAACCAAAGAAAAATTGAGTGGAAACCAACTTTTTTATTATTTTTTTTTAAAGCTTTTGAATCTTTTCCAATTTTGATGGAGTTGATAGTGAGAGGGATGGGAAAAGCGTGTGGAATATTTCTCTTTCAATGCTCCAATTAATCTTCACCTTCAATATATGCTAAAAGTGAATAGTTGAGAAGGGAATTTGCTTTCATAAAAAGTACTATTTCTAATGGGCCAAAAAAATTTCTGTAAGTAAATACTCTTTTTCTTTCTGATTTTTTTCTTTTTTTTTTTTTATTTTCATAAATCTATTTTTTTTAAAAAAAATTTATTTATAGAGATTATGGCATTAACGAAGAGACACGTATTAATATATTTCTAATATTTTTAAGGGCATTTTGGAATTTTTTGTCATAAATTTTAATAAATAAACAGAATAGTAATGATTAAAATCCTTACGGTGGGAGGCTTAAGTGCATCAACTTGAAATTTTGAAGGAATTTTTGAAAGTCAAAATGTAAAAGTAAAACAGACAGTACTAATTTACAGGAGAATTCTTTATATTATAGTCTTACTAATATACTCTAAAATATATACAGACATTTTAGAACAGTTTGGCCTGGTCAAAGCATCAGATAAACACGCTATTGAGTGAGATTATTTTTTAACCTTTATTCAGAGATCTCTAATATTTACTTTTGCTTCTGTACTTATAAAAGTTTCAAATTAAAGAATTATGTTTTCGCTTACCATTTTAAATAAATACTGCTGAGTAAATACCGCTAAATCATAAATTTATAGTAGTGTTATGATTAATTTTGGCGTAGTACTATAATAATTAAATTCAAATATATTATACACAGACACCAATTTTGAATATGAATATAATTTAAATTACAGTGCAGTTACAACTACAACCGACCAAATTACCCAAAAGGGTTGTCAAATTTTTTAATAAGTGTGCAAAATATTTATTGTAGAATCTTTGTTTGTAATTTCACAAATTTACTCACAAATCAATCATGAAAAGGGCACATTATTTGGTACATTTTGAGCGTCGTCTAGCGAAAATGAGGATAAAGTACAAAGCGAAAGCGGAGGGTAAAAGTGTAAATTCGCTGAGGCGAGAAATGAAAGGATTGGGGACCACGTTACACTTTTCCGGAGCGGTCCGATACTTGCGCACACGGTTTACCACCTTAACGGAGACACGTCACTGCGGAAGTTAACTCTAACGGCGTTTGCGTGATGGGCGCGTCATGGCCAACGTTTCATTCGTCCGCATCCCCTGTCGCCACGTCAGCGCCTGCGAAGCGCTCTTAGCTCCGAAGCAGCAGGTGAAATTACCAAAATGCCCACCATGGGTTCGATGGGTAAACCAAAGCGGCGGTTTTTATTGTGGTCTCAAGCCTCTCCAGCTGTGTTCAATGGAGCCAATTTAAGTGTCGAGTCTCTGTGTAATTTAAAGTATTTGGGGCTAAAATTATTTATTTTATATTGTAGAGGATGTTTGGTTTTTTTTGTTTTTTTGGAATAGTAAAAAATATTTGTTTTCACAGTTTTTGTTTTTTTTAAAAAAAATTTGAGCTATTTTTTCATAAAATTTGAGAAAAAATTGTAAAGATTATTTTTTCTATAAATTAAATAGGTAAAAAAAAAAATTTTAGTCAGAAAATTATTTTCTATGATAATCTTTGAAAAATACCTTCTATCGAAAATAAAACAGTTTAAATTTTTTCTCCTTTAATAAAATAAAACTACGCGGAAATATACATTGAAGAGATATATAAGCACTTACAGTAATGACTGCAACTGCAATCTTATAGTATTAAAAAAAATCAAATATTTTAAATTATTTTAACATGAGTAGTTAACTCTATTAAAAAATATCAGTTAAAGATTTTATTATTTTGTTTTAAATTATTTTTTGGTATTTCTTAGTTTTTTTTATTATAAAAATAGATTGAATATACACTCTGTTACTTTCAATCGGTCTTTTTTAACGAGTGATTAACTCTCATCCGACTTATAAATTTATTACCTGTAGCATAGACGAGAAATGAAAAATAGTATGATGATATCTTTGAAAAAAAATTATAATATATAATATAAAAATATAAAAGATCAAAAGTAATAAAGCCTTTCATTTATTCTCTTTAGAGTGGTGAGGTTGGTGTCAGGCACCGGCCTTTTCTCTTAACTATGTTTGATACATACGTGAACATTAATAAACAACGGGAAGTGCGTGTACCTACTTATCGCATCCAAAACATCCAGTTAATACTACGTCTATGTAAAACATTTAATATTTAAATTTTGTTTTATTTACTTAATTAATTCTTAGTAACAGCTAATGCACCTCTAATGCATTCACACAATAGTGCTCACATTTAAACACGGGCAAATCCGTAAAATCACACCTAAAATCGACCCCGCGAAGCTTCGTACATACAAAACGGTCGCACCTCCACTGTCTCCCTAACGCCGTTAAAATGCCGTTAGGTCCTGGTCCAACCCCATTATAAGGGCGTCCGCTGAGTTTGCGTCATCTTCCTCGTTCGTTCCCAAACCCTCCTCCTCTTTCCTCTTCTCCACTTCTAGATTTTTCCTTCTCCGCAATAACATTTTGAAAAAAGAAAATATACAAATTGGATTTTGGGACGAGGAGTCGCGCGAATCGGGGCCGGAGACGTGATCCAAGTTTCGGTTCGCGGTGAGATTCTCGTATGATCCTTTTTCCCCCATTTTTCTTTTTGTTCTTGTTGTTGTTGTTTTTTTTTTTTTTTTGCATTTTTTTTGCATTTTTTGGTTAATTTTTCATGCAAATCGCCGTATTTTTTTGTGAATTTTTGGGTTCTGAGAGAATGTCCTAATTTTGATGTTGATTTAGGTGGGTTTTTGTAGGTTTTGGTTCAAAGGTGCGATCATTTCGCGTGGATTGTTCGAGATCCTGATGAATTTGTAGGAGTCGAGCTCGAGATCGATCCTTTTCTAGGGTTTTCTCCTTCGATTTGTGAGAAGGAAAGAACCCTAATTTGAGATGGTTCCGCAGATTTTACTGTAAAATTCGGCCCATTTCGGCCACTCTCGGTGCCCTTCTTCATCGGCGAGGGTATCTTTTCTCGACACAAATTAAGGCAACAAAATGTCCTCAGCCGGCGCCGCGCTCAGCCCGATCAGGGAAGATTCGATCCTCTCGCCCATCCGATTCGACGGGAGCAGATCGCCGCACTGCTCCCAGGAACCGATCTTGATCTTCCTCGCTGTTCCTGGCTCATTGCCGATCCCAATCCGCATCCTCGAATCCGATTCTATCAAATCGGTGAAGCTTCGGATCCAGCAATTCAAAGGGTTTGGGGTGAAGAATCAAAAGTTGGTTTTTGATGGACGCGAATTGGCTCGGAACAACTCCCTCGTCCGCGATTACGGCGTGACCGATGGGAACATGCTCCATCTCCTGATCCGGCTTTCCAATCTCCGTGTGATCACTGTTAAAACCGTTTGCGGGAAAAAATTTGAATTCCAAGTAGAGCGTAGCCGGAACATTGGGTATATCAAGCAGCAGATTGCCAAGAAGGGCAAGGATTTTCACGATCTTGAGGACCAAAAACTTGTATTTGACGGTGAAGAGCTCGAAGACCATAGGCTTATTACCGATATATGCAAAAGTAATGATGCTGTGATCCATCTGCTGATTAGAAAGTCAGCGAAGGTCAGGGCTGAGCCTGTTGGGAAGGACTTTGAGTTGTCCATGGTTGCCCCTGATGTGAAAGAAAAGTTGCAATTAGATGCCCTCCAAGTGTTCGACAGAAGTCCTCTTCCATGCACGAATTCTTGGGTTGAGCCGGTGGTTATCAATCCGAAAGCTGAACTGTCTCCATTAGTTATGAATATGATAAGGGAGGCATTTGATGGGTTGGAGAAGGGGAATCCGCCCATTATGTCTGCAGAGGGTTCGGGTGGGGCCTACTTCATGCAGGATTTTTCCGGTCACAAGCATGTGGCTGTTTTTAAGCCGATTGATGAAGAACCGATGGCCGAGAACAACCCTCGTGGGCTTCCCTTGTCAACCGATGGTGAAGGGTTGAAGAGTGGAACAAGGGTCGGAGAAGGTGCACTGAGGGAGGTCGCGGCATACATTCTGGACCACCCAATCGGTGGTCGCCGGTTGTGTGATGAAATCGGGCTTGCCGGGGTTCCGCCAACAGTATTGGTGCGGTGCTTGCATGGTGGTTACGATCATAAAAAAGATTTTAAGATCGGTTCTTTACAGATGTTTGTGAAGAACAATGGGAGCTGTGAGGATATGGGCCCTAGAGCTTTCCCTGTGGAGGAGGTGCATAAGATATCTGTGTTGGATATAAGGTTGGCAAATGCCGATCGCCATGCTGGAAACATATTGATCTGCAAGGGGGAAGAAGGGCGGTTTGTGCTCGTGCCGATTGATCATGGATATTGCTTGCCTGAAAATGTGAGTTTCATCTTTTCTTGTTTAGAAAAATTCTGATTTTTAATGTTCCAATGCATATTTTAATTGGTTTCAATTTTTTTATATGGATTAATTGTTTAAGCCGTTTGTGTTGATTAGTTGCTATTTTTCTTCCTTTATCTACTACAACAGTTTGTAAATATGGTTTTCAACAAGATCTCATGCATTCTCTGTAATCAAATGTCATAATATTCTGATTTTGTTTCTTATTGTGTTAGCTCATTTGTTTCTGTTCTTAGTGCCAATGACATGCCACTTATCAAGTAACGTCAATTTGTGATTAAAACAAACTTGTATAATTATGTAAGATGTTTTTTTTTTTTTGTTAAGAATTTAGAACAATTTACACTTTTGTTGGCTCCATGTATTTACAGTGTTGCATGATACAGTTATCATCATTTGTTCTAGCCTCTTCAAATTATGTGATGTTATCTAATGGCAGTTATATTTCTCTCTACAAATTATATGAGATGATTATGTATGTGAAGTTGTGTTGCTAGCTGATGAATTTGCCAATTCATCATTCTTTCTCAATAATTTGAAAATGGTCCATCATCCATTTTGATTTCTCATTTTTTTAATGACTCGTTGTGTACTTGTGTTTTCATTTTTGTTGAACCAGTGTATTATCTGTTCAACTGAATGATCATTCTTTGGATAGTTATTGGTGTACTCTGCAATCACTGTGCTTGCATTCAAAACTTCTCTTGAAATAACCTCCTAGCATCAATGTGCTTGTTTGATTTGTTTTCGTGATTATTTATCTTGTTTTGTTGCAATCTTCTGACATTATTTCATTGAACTGTTGGATTCCCAAATGTATCATAATTCTGTAGGATATATCATCATCTTTGAGTTGTAAATATCTTAAACTTTCTTGTTGTTGATGAACTTTGCTTACCATTGCAGTTTGAAGATTGCACCTTTGAGTGGCTCTACTGGCCCCAAGCTCGCCAACCATTTAGCACCGAAATTCTAGACTACATAAAAACCCTGGATGCTGAAGAAGATATTGCCCTCCTCAAGTTCCACGGATGGGAGCTCTCGCTCCAGTGCTCTCTCGTGTTCCGCATCAGCACCATGCTTTTGAAGAAGGGTGCGGAAAAAGGGCTCACTCCCTATGATATAGGAAGCATAATGTGTAGGGAAACTCTCAAGAAGGAATCCAAGATCGAAGAGATCGTCCGTGAGGCAGAGGACGCTGTTCTCCCAGGCACCAGTGAGCTGGCGTTCCTTGAAACTGTCTCCGAGATCATGGACCAGTACCTTGACGAGCTTGTTCAGTAGAAATAACTCATCGAGTTATATATTTTCGGTTCCAAGTGTATGTAGGTCGAACTATGTTAATCTGGTTTATCGTCCAATGGAACTGAAGATGATTGTAAGTAACTTCGTTATTGCCTTGAAGTTGTTTTGTTGATTCTTGTCTCTATTTCCTGACTTTTAAAGAGGACACGAGAAGTTCCACGGGCCTTAAATCGCAGTTGACGCTACAATCCTATATGTTGGATTTTAGAGCTTCTGTGATTTGCTTTTGGGGAGCCGAGGGACGGCTTAGGATCCTTCTTTATGTACCTATGTTTGTTTATATTTCTTATGACCTTACGGTTAAATGTCGGCTTGTTTTTCTCTTTTGAGCTTGTTATGCTGATCCTCATTTGTTTTAAATCTACATAATCATTCGTTCATTTGGCGGGTTTGGTTTGGAAATTGAATTTTAGGTCAGAATATAAGATTATATCTTTGGAAATGTGCTTGGGATCTATGTCAAGCTAAAGTTTAAATAGCTACCGGTGTTCTTTTATTGCCTTGGACGACTAAAGTTTCTTTGGAGACTCAGAATTTATGCTGAAATTAAAGCTTGAAGTGAGATGCTTGTTTATGATGCCATTCAATTTGGGCTTGATCCCATGTAGCTTGAAGTTGGAGCTGAGCTGGTTTATGTCCTGATGAAAACTGTAACAAGTATAATCTTTATCATACATCTGCGCGCGAAAGTCGGTTTTAGCTCATTTCAATTCAAAGTTTGATCAGGTTCAGCTCATTTTCTCTCTTGTTCCAGTTTCTTTGTCCTCTCCCTCTCAAAACGTGTTCCAGAAACCTTTATAGTTGTTAAAAATGGACTGATTGAATCTGATTAATTTTCCTTTCATTTTGCTGACATTTTGGCTGACGCATTGGAGGAAGCAGCAGGAAAGAATGGGAAGGGGGGAGCTGATCTTTTCAATACTCAAATGTACACAGTTGAAGTTTTTTTTGGGAACAAGAACAAACAAGGAAGCTTCATGATCAATACTCAAATCTGATTAATTCGTATTTTTATGTACTATTAATTGTTTAAACCAGTTTTTTTTTTTTTTTTTTTTTTTTTTTTTTTTTTTTTTTTTTTTTTTGTCTAATCTGCAAAAGTTATGCTGTAAATTCATGATCAAGACAATTTAAATTGAATCTTCACGATTATTTGGAAACGAATAATAAATATAAATTTGTTGGCTCTCCTCAATAGTAGAAATCCGAATTAATTGAAACTAAAAAAAAACCAATTTTAATTCAAAGAATTTTTCAAATATTGAAATTGTCAGTATGATTTCAATTTTACTCTTCTACAAAAATCAGTTGTAAATGAATTTAACGCCTCTTTTGCACATATTCACATGTGCGTGGGTGGGTGTTTATTTATAGGTACATGGCAAAATGCTATTTGTGCACCCAAATAAGCGTTACTTATTTCCGTCTCGTTTTGAATAATAAAACATTCTAAACCCATATGAAAATGGATTATTTAAACCTCCTAAGAGCTCCTTGTAGAAATTCTTGCAAGGCGTGGCTACTTACAATCCCAACCATAACTCAACAAAATATTAATTTGATTTGAAAAATACAAGTTGAGTTAACAGCTAAGATTTAATAAAGTGATAAGGTAAATGCCATCTTACAACCCTAATACCAAACACCCCTAAATTTATGTCATGTTTGGATGGCCAAACAATAGGGATGTCAATGGGTATGGATATCCGAAATTTTATCCGAATCCGAACTCGAATGAAACGGATATATCCGATGCTAAATGGATATGGATTCGGATATGGATATCAAAAATATAAACTCGACAGATATGGATTTGGATATGGATTTTGACTGTACCCGACCTGAACTTGAACCCGAATCCGAACCCAAATTTATTTGATGTTATATTTGAATTTATATTTTAAAATTTTAAATTTAATATAATATATTTTTAAATATTGAAAAAAGAAATAATTATTTCGGGTTTAAATTTTCAGGTTTGGGTTTAGATTCGGGTTTCGGATTTTTGGTCGGGTTCAGGCTTAGATATGGATTTTTAAAATCCGTCAGGTTCGGATTTTTAAAAATCCGTCCCGAATCCGACCCGTTGACATCTCTACCAAGCAAGTTATTCAATAGTAGCTTAATCCGTATGATTTTTTTTTTCTTTTTTTGTTATTGTTATTGGAAGGTCGGAGTTTGATTTTTGTTTTTTGAAATAACTTAATATTTCACTTACAAGTGTTTTTTTTTTATTTCAAAAAATTGATTTAATAGTTAAATATGATATTCTGTTCTGAACATTTGACCACATTTCTGTCTTCCAATCATAATAGCAAACTCTTATATTGAATAATATATCACCGAATAACTCATTTTGATATCTAATTGGGACTTACTCAAGAAGTATAATTAAATGTTTAGAACAAAATACCGTTTTTTACTTGTGAGTCAACTTTTTAAAAACAAAAAATAAAGCAATTCATGTATGAAATTTTCCAAGATCATTTATATAACATACCCCACCAACACAGGCACTACATTTTGCCTGAGGACAAGAGTGCAATTCAACTATTTGGTAAAGCTTATATAGTTCTATTGCCAAAATTAAAAAAACTTAAAGTTATGTGGCATTAAAAGAATTTTAAAAAAGAAAATCAATCTCCTCTACTTTTAAAGGAGGGGGTTTCTATCGGAATCAAGCCATAGGGTGGACCAGTATGGCCCAGATTAGGTCATGCTAGGCCGAGCCATATTTTTCTCGACCATGTCACGACATAGTCCTTTGCCCAAACAAGTTTGGGCCATGCAAGGCCGACTCATTTTCTAATTTTTTAAATTTATTTTTAAACTTTTACTTTTAATTTTATGAAATATTAAGGTTATTTATTAAATAAATAAGTTTTGAATGATTTATTAAGAATATTATCTAAAATTTAAATTAATATTAAGAAATAAAAAAATATAAAAAAGAATAAAAAAAAGAGAGAAATACTTCAATACACCATCTAAATCTTATATAAATCCTAACAATTTATTTTTTTGCATGGATGGTTGAGATGTAATATGATTCTAGAGGCTACTTACTATTTAAGCATAGGTAACATTCACTATGTACCTATTTAAAGGGTATTTTGGTCATAGAAAAATATTTTGGCCTACAAAATTAATTTTATCCAACTAAAAAATACTAGCTATAACCTTCTCAAATACCTAACAATAGTTGGAATTCAAATTACAACTAAATTATAAATTTAAATTCAAAGCAACATAACAAACTTAAATATAAATCAAATTCAATTTTTAAATATAAGACACAAATTTAAAAATTTAAAATAAAACTTTCAGTTCAAATTCAAAATTTTAATTTAAATCAAAAATTAAAATTTGGTTTTTAGATTAAAAGTACAATGTAGATTCAAAATTTAAAAGTTTAATATAAATTTTGAAATTAAAATTTTACATTACGATACCAACTTCAAAACTTTAAATTTAAATTCAATATTTTTTTGGGTTTGATACTTAACAAATTAGGTATTATCTAATATGATAAGTGACAAAACTAAATAAAAGATACTGACAAATTTAGTATACACTACTAATTTTTTTTCAATATTGCCATATTAACAAATTCAAATTGGTAACCTATTTAATAGGTTACTTTATGTAAAATCCAACTATACCATTTACTAATTAAGAGTTTAATTTTAATATTTATGGTGTATTGAAGCATTACTCAAAAAAAGAAACTAACTGTGTCGGGCAAGTATACACAGCCCAAATAGGTTGTGTAGTGCTAAGTATACTTGACAAATAAGCGTGTTGGATAAACAGCTGAAAGATTATTATATATGGATAAAATTAATCTGTAAATTTTTTAGTAGTCTACATTTTTATTTATACCCGCCTATGGTCGGACAGATAGATATGCAAGTTATATACTATATATACATATATATATATAGACCGGCTGCTATGCTATCAATAGCACGAAGTATTCGGTGCTACCAAATTTTTCACCGTTAGATCCACCCTTTTGGTACTTTTTAAATACAAAATAAATATATATAATTTTAAAAGATTAAATATTTATTGTTTGAAGTAACATAATATATAATAAATAATATCAAGTCTTAAAACATATAAATTACATGTAAAGTATTTTACCTGTAGGTCGGGATGGTAGAGCTGTGCGGGGGAAGAGACAGAGTTGTTGAAGACATGGCCACAACAAAAAAAAAAAAAAAAAAAGAAAAAAGAAAAAAAGACACGAGGAGCAATTAGATTTAGATTTAACGGATACCAATACGTTTTAACATAATTTTGTAGATAAAAAAAATAAGTACTCACATTTGTAAATTTATTAGTACTTACAATTACTAGTGTCTGAGTCTCTTATAAACCCAATGACAATCCCATGGGATGTGGGACTATTGGGTCACAAACTCCCCCGTTAAGGTCCTGACAGGCGATGTGAGACTCGTCTCGCTAGCCCGTCATCCAGATCCTGGCTCAGTCGAGACTACCACCAAATTTGGTCACGAACCTGGCTGATATAATAACGTCACGCCTTACACTAAATCTAATAATATAATTATCTGACCAGCCCAACTCTCTTATAATTATTACTATTGTAACCACACTCCACAAATATTGAGTGTCACACATGAATAAAGATTACTAGGTTTAGTGTTGAGCAATGGGCCAACACTTGATGCAGGTAGAGAGTCGTGCAGGGCTACAGGCTTGCTGGTCGTGGTCCTGTGATTTGTAGATTAGAAGAAGATTTTTAATCGGAGAAGAAGATCGGCCTCACGTTCCATTCTTGAAAAAAAATAACATTTTATTAGAGTCACTTTCTTTTTTATTTTATAGATTATTAAGTAAATAAAAGGTGATCTCATCTTAGCTAGTTGTTGATATTAGATGCAATTTTATTTGTTATAATTGAACTTTCTCGTAAACCCAATATTAATTTGACGGATTTTAAAAATTCTGTTGGAACCGTGATTTTCACTTATACCAATTGTTGGAACCGATATTTATGCTGATATCGATTATATAACTCAAAATCTAAAATAAAAGAAAATAATATGGAGAAGAGATATTGGAGGAGGAAGATAACTAAGCTAATACTTTATACTTTATTAATAAAAAGCAAATAATTACATCAGAGACGACACTCTCGGTCATGTCTATTATGGCTTATTCATCTAATTAATCCATGCCTAACTATATATAGCCATCAAATCATAACAGATGATAAATCTAAATTTACTTTGGATAACTACAAATCTTAACCATAATCAAATAAAATATTTAAACTTATCTGTAACTATATTTTAATTAAGTTTGGATTATTATCTTCAACATCCTCCCTTAATCCAAACTTTATCTTCAAGTTGCGAACTCCGTGAAACGCGCACTTTGGATTTGCAATCTCTGTTGCTGTTGTTGTCGTTGTGTTCGAGTTGTGCAGTATGATACCTGTCCAATGATGTCGCCATACACGAAATCTTTGCCATCTGCAATCCTGATTATCCGCATTATCCTTAAAAATCTGCAAATTCCTGCAAATATCTTGAAAAACATGTAATTTTGAAAAAATTGGATCGATATAAATTTTGTAATTTTGTGGTAGCCGAGGAAAGTCTGATCGACACGGATGTTTGTTCGGTGCATTGATCGCGATTTGTGCATTTTCATGTCCTTTCTATTTTCGTAAATCTAATTTGTAATCTGCATTTTCGATCACATCAAAATAATGGTAAACTCCCTCCTTACTTTACTGCATAATTTCTTTATCAACAGAAATTTCTTCAATCATATTACCATTGTGAACTTACTCGTCAGCCTGAATCGCGCATCATTTTGATCATCAACAAACCCTTCATGAATATAATCTTCTTTATGATTTTGATCAGATTTTTCTTTCCAAATTTCTTTGCAAATTGAAACTTCAGTATCTTCGCTGTTGGGTTGAATTTCTTCTTCTTCTTAAATTTCATTTTCTTCCTGCAAATCTTCTCCTCCAATTTTCGATAACATTCTCCACGCTTCTCGTGCCATTTTTATTGTTGAAATTTTTTCAACCAACGATACATCCACTGCTTGAAAAACATGTGATAGAACTTCTCTATCTCTCTTTATAAATTCATTTTTACCAAATTTTTTTTCATAATTACAATTCTTCACTACATCTCACAAAGCTTGGAATTCTAAAAAATATCGAATAATGATTTTTCATCGTTTGAAGTTTATTTCATCAAACTTTGATAAGCCAGGTTGAATAAACCAATCAAATCCATAACAAAACTTGAAAATCCGAAAAATAAGTTTCAGATTTGTACTTTTCTGTTTGGATGACGTCCATAATTCATCGAGATCTCACCGAATTTTTTGTATTTCGGCTTCCTGGCTATTTGGTCAAGTCTTCTTAGATCTCTTCACGGGCTCTCCTCGCTCTCTTTTCGTCAAGCGTCACAACCACCTGCTGCTGTGTGTTGTGCAGAGGCCAATTTCTTCAAAGCGATTCCTTCGCTTTGGTTTCACCTGAACGTCACCTTCATCAATCTGCTACGAACCGCTTAACTTTGACGTAGCTATCCGGTACATTACATCTATATTCTTTTCGAATATCCTGAGATCTGGTTTATATGTTGCATGGTACTTTCCAGCTCTGATACTAATTGTTGGAAGTGTGATTTTCACTTGGAATCTATATTTAAATAATATGGAGAAGAGATATTGAAGGAGGAATATAACTAAACTAATACTTTTATTAATAGAATGCATATAATTACATTCGAGACAACACCACAGCCATGTCTATTATGGCCATGCCTAACTATATATAGCCATCAAATTATAACAGATGATAAATCCAAATATATTTTGGATAACTACAAATCTTAACCATAATTAAATAAAATATTTAAAATTATCTGTAACTATATTTTAATTAAGTTTAGATTATTATTTTCAACAAATTCATATCCAAACCCCGAGTCCGAACTCAAAAATCTAAATCTGAAAAAATTATTTTTCTTAACAATATTTAAAAATATATTATATTAAATCTAGATTTTAAAATACAATCACTCCGGTTATAATTAAAATTTACATTTGGTTGAATTTTCGTTTTCGATAGTAATATAAAAAAAATTTATATATATAAATATATTTAGTATCCAATAAATTTACTCTCTTCAAAATACAGATTCAGAAAAAATTTTAATAAATGTTGAAAATCATTGACATCCTTTAAGTAACAACAAGTGGCGACTCCCACTTCCGACGCACGTTTCCTTGATAACCCACTCACTCACTCACTCACTCACTCGCTACTCCCCCACTCGTCACCGAGCAAGCTAAAAAAAATAAAGAAATAGAATAAAACATAGGAAAAGAAAATCTAAGGGGAAAGTGAAAGAGCGATAGAGAGAGAGAGAGAGAGAGAGAGAGAGAGATCTCACTTTCCCCAATTCCCCGTGTTCCTCTCCACCAAAACCCTAATCGATGATGGACAAATCCCCCGATCGCTACCCCCGCTCCTACCACCACCCTCGCCGCGGCGGCGGCGGCGGCGGAGGGGCGGGGGCGGCGCTGGGGTCGTGCGCGGCGGCGGCGCTGTTCCTGGTGGTGGTGGCGGCGGGGGCGGCGGCGGCGGTGTTCGTCGTGTTCCGGCCGCGGGAGCCGACGATCGCGGTGGCGGCGATCCGGCTGCCGGGGTACGCGGCGGCGAACGGGACGGCGCGCTTCACCTTCGCGCAGTACGCGTCGGTGCGCAACCCCAACCGCGCCGCCTTCTCCCACTACGACAGCTCCATCCGCCTCGTCTACGCCGGCGGCCGCCGCCAGGCCGGCTTCATGTTCATCCCCGCCGGCCTCATCCCCGCCGGCCGCACCCAGTACATGGCCGCCTCCTTCGCCGTCGACGCCCTCCCCCTCCCCCTCCCCCACCTCCGCGCCGGCGCCGCCGGCGGTCGTCGAGGTGGAGTCGCGGATGCTGGTCAAGGGCCGGGTCGCCGTGCTGCGCTTCTTCACCCACCACGTCGAGACCGAGTCCGCTTGCCGCGTCGGCGTCTCCACCGCCGACGGCTCCGTCGTCGGCTTCCGCTGCTGACTCCAGATTCCTCCAGATCCAAATTATTGTTCCAATCTTTCTCGAGTAAGCATAAACCAATCAAGTTTACTAAGCCTAGAAATTTCCATCTGCATTTTGAAATATCAATTTAATTATAAATTTGATTTATGATCGAAATGGAGTGGAATAGCTGTGTGGTATGATATATGGGAGGGGGAAAAAATTACATATGTCGTTCTTTGTTTGTTTTCTCTTCTTTTTTTCCTTTTTTTCCCCTTTTTAAGGGAGGGGTAATTATTATGGAATGGAATTGTGTGGTAGAATTGTTTTAGGAAAAATGTGAATTTGATGACTCTCTTAAGTTGGGGGGGGGGGGGGAGGCTATTTTTAAAGAAGAATTTTGAAACTATTTACCTTTTCAATTGATATTTCTTGGTCTGTGTTGATTTTCACCTCCTTTTTATTGTGTAACAAGTTATTATTAACTATTGTGTAATGACGGTAATATTTCAACAATTAATAAATGCTATTTGTCCATATTTCCATCCATCTATCTAATAATAAGTGTTGAAATTTCTTCTTTTTTTAAAAAAAAAGTTTAATATTTTTTAAAAGATAATTAATGAGACTGATGAGAAAACATTCATTGGCTCTTGTATACATTTTTTTTTTTTTTTTTTTGAGAAATAAATAATACGCTGTTCGTTTCATTTATTTCATTTAGAAATAAATTGAGATAAAAATGTGTATCAGTTAAACTTTAAGTCCGACTTTTTAAGCGTCCGAGCTAAAAAGAAGGAAAAGAGTCGTAAACAAGTTTGTCCATAATAAGAACGATTCTTTAGTTGAATAGATTGACGTTTTTTTTGTTATGTTTGACTACTGCTTTTTCACAAATAAATTTGATAAATCTAATTAAAAAAAGAAGCATTTATTGAGTATAACAATAATACTGTGTGTATGAAATTTTTTTGTGGATTAATAAGTTTATCAACAGTATAGTTAATTATGAAACAGCGCTTTAGTAAGAAACTTTTCTTTTCACGAATAATGGGTTCTTCCCGTGTCTAAGAATGGAGCTCCTTTGAAACAGTGCACTCTGTGCATTTTCACCTTTGTTTTTGTTTGGAATTTTCTCCAGCCATTTCTAAGGTGTTTAAGATGGGAAGGGAGATGTTAAGATGGTGAGGTTTCTTCTTGTCCTGCAGCTTATATTTATGGAACTTAATTTTATGATCTTTCTTGACATAAGGATGTGTTTGGTTTCATATAAAATCATAAAAAAAAATTTAATGAAAATATATTTTTCAGAAAAAATAATTTTTACTTTATTTTTAAGGAATCCGGCTACTATACTATCGGTAGCACGGAGCGCTCCGTGCTACTAAGTTGTTTTCGATGATGCGACTTAGAGTTATACATTTAAAATATTAATAAATTATTATAAATTTATAAATAAAATATTATATAATAATATTTCTATATAAAACTAAAATATTATATATATAAGGGATACTATCGATAGCACTAAAAATTTGGTGCTATCGAGTTTTCAGATTAGATATAACCCTTTAATTATTTTTACTCATTAGATTATCTTATTCAACCAACCACCCACTCAACCGTAGGGGGCTCACATCATTCTAACCGCATATTTCTCAATTAAAAGGGTAAAAAACTAATAGCACAAATAGATTGTTGCAATTAATATATAGTATAGTAGCCTAGGTATATATATATATGTATATGTATATATATATATAGAGAGAGTTGAGCTAGAATACTCTTAAGAGTACCAAGCCCATTTTACTCTCTTGAGTTGTTTTCGATGATAGAGCTTTCAAATTGACGATCGGCTCCGTTAAATATGATCTAAACCATTTAAACTACCTAGAAATCAAATTTCACGCACTTTCGATATTGTTCTTGTATCCATCTAGTGAACAGAAAATGAATGGTTGAAAATGAATATTCTTTAAAAAATGATGATAGGAGTCTTGTAATCAAGATCAAAAGTATAGATCTTGTTTTAAATAGTTTAAAGAATTTTCTAACAAAAATTCAATTGATTTGGATATCTTTACACCGTTAAACGAGAAAACGTTTCTTATCCACCATTAAAATTACAAATTTTGAAACCCTTTGATCATTAGGCAAATGATGTCGAAAATATTTGAAATTTGATTTCTAAACACTTTAAGTGGTATAGATCATGTTCAACGGAGCCGATCATCAATTTGGAAGCTCTATCATCGAAAATAACTCGAGAGTAAAATGGGCTCGGTACTCTTAAGAGTATTCTAGCTCAACTCTATATATAGACCTAGGCTGGAATACTATTAATAACACCAAGCATTTGGTGTTATTAGGGTTTCGGCCATTGGATTAAACAATGTACGGTTAGGATGATGTGGGCCTCCTAGGATTGAGTGAGTTGTTGGTTTAATAGTATAATCTAACGGATGAAAATAGTCAAGAGGTTAAATTTAACGGTGGAAAACTTGATAGCACAAAATGTATGGTGTTATCGATAGTATCCCAACCGGACTCATATAGACCTAGGCTAGAATATTATCAATATCACCAAGCATTTAGTGCTATTAGGTTTCCGGCCCTTGGATTAAACAATGTACGATTAGGATGATGTGGTCCCCTAGGGTTGAGTGAGTTGTTGGTTTAATAGTATAATCTAACGGATGAAAATAGTCAAAAGGTTAAATTTAACGGTAGAAAACTTGATAGCACCAAATACATGGTGCTATCGATAGTATCCCAGCCCGACTATATATATATATGTAATTGAGCTAGAATACTTTTAGAAGCACTGACCCCTTGATGCTTCTAAGTT
Source organism: Aechmea fasciata (assembly GCA_025177825.1). Lineage (NCBI taxonomy): Eukaryota > Viridiplantae > Streptophyta > Magnoliopsida > Poales > Bromeliaceae > Aechmea > Aechmea fasciata. The sequence continues at coordinate 4,694,358 of CM045933.1, forward strand.
TCTAGTCCTTATAACTACTCCTTGATTACTAATAGCCTTTGAATACTATTCCACCTACCACCACCTATCGTCACCTACCACCATAATCTCAACCTCACGTCTCTCCAGCCAATGTCTAAAAACTCAAAAGCACCGCCTTCATAGTGCTTTTGAGAGTATTTTAGCTCAACTCTCTCTCTCTCTCTCTCTCTCTCTCTCTCTCTCTCTATATATATATATATATATATATATATATATATATATATATATATATATAGAGCTAGGCATCGTACAGAGCACGTGCTCCTAACTTTCTAACCACCCATCAAGTTAAATGAGAGAGGGAGGAGATATTGGGAAGAAATTGAGTGTCTCAATTTCTCTTCTCTTTGAATTTCTCTTCAATATCTCCTTCCTCTTTCATTCTAACCACCCATCGAAATTGATGGGTGGTTAGAAAGTCAGGAGCACAAGAACTACTGTGCTCCTAATAGTACAATAGCCCTACTCTCTCTCTCTCTCTCTCTCTCTCTATATATATATATATATATATATATATATATATATATATATATATATATATATATATATATATATATATATATATATATATATATATATATAATTGAGCTCTATGCTTTTAAAGTACAAAGTCGTTTGTCTTGTAAGTTTTTAACCCTTGGATTGATAGATGTGCGGTTAGGATGATGTGGGCCCCTTGGGTTAAGTGGGTGGTTGGTTGAATAGTACAATCCAATGGATGAAAATGATCAAAGTCATAGATCTAACGGTAAAAAACTCACAAGAAATTCTTGGTGCTTTTACAAGCACCATAGGACTATATATATATATATATATATATATATATATATATATATATATATATATATATATATATATATATATATATATATATATATATATATATATATATATATATAAGCTACGTTACTATCTTTATTAATAAGACCAAGTCGTTCAAAAGCTACCAAGTTCTGGCCTTTGGATTTGATAGATGTGCATGCTGTAACGACGCGCCTTAGGTTGTTAAGTGCGTGGTTGGTTGAATAGTATGATCTAACGGATGAAAATCATCAAAGGGGTGGATCTAACGGTAGAAAACTTGGTAGCACGGAGCATAAATGCTATTGATAGCATAGTAGACTCTATATATATATATATAGGCTAGGGCTACTATCCTATTAATAGGATAGGAGCACTTGTCCTATCAAGTTTTTAACCATTGGATGAGAAATTGTAGGGTTAGAATGATATTAGTCGGTTAGAGTTGAATGGTCTTCCTAGGGTTGAGTGGTCCCCACTGGGTTATAGTATTTAATCCAATGGTTAGAAATGATGATAAGGGTTGATCCAAAGGCTAAAAAATTGATAGGACAAGTGCTCATATCCTATTAAAAGAATAATAGGACTTTATATATATATATATATATATATATATATAGGCTAGCTACTATACTATTAATAGGATAGAGCACTAAGTTGTCCTGATAGTTTTAATCTATGATTTATCCATCTAGAGTATTTAAAACTTCTAGAAAATAAATTTCGTAATTTTTCGAAATCATTTACCTTACGATCAAAAGCTCACAAAATTGACAATTTTTAACTAGATATGGGATACTTGCTAGTTTAACGGTGTAAAAGAATTGAAATAGGTTGAATTTTTGATAGAAAATTCTATTCACTACCTAGATAAAGATCAATAACTCCGATTTTAAATTGAAGGATCCGATCATCTATTTTTAGGACATCGTTCGATTTCTATTCATTTTATGCCCATTTGATGGACTTTATTATGATTTTGAAAAATTACGAAATTTATTTTCTAAAAGTTTTAAATACTCTAGATCATATTTAACTGAGTGGATCGTCGATCTAAGCTCTATCATCGAAAACAACTTATGAGTAGTAGGACTCTACTACTCATAATAGTATAGTAGCCCTACTATATATATACATATATATATATATATATATATATATATACTATGCTATTAATATCTATATATATATATAGATATTAATAGCATAGTAGCATAGTTATATATATATATAACTATGCTACTATGCTATTACTTGGTGCTATTAATAGCACCAATGACTTGGTGCTATTAATAGCATAGTAGCATAGTTATATATATATATATATATATATATATATATATATATATATATATATATATATATATATATATATATATATAGATATAGAGTTGAACTAGAATCTTATCGGTAGTAAAAGCGTTTTACTACCGATTTGTTCGATGATAGAGCTTCCAAATTGACGATCGACATGATCTATATCATTTGAAGTGTTTAGAAATCAAATTTCAAATCTTTTACTTCATTTGCCTAATGATCAAACGGTTTCAAAATTTATAATTTTAATGGTCGATAAGAGGCGTTTTCTCGTTTAACGGCGTAAAGATATCCAAATCAATTGAATTTTGTTAGAAAATTCTTTAAACTATTTAAAACAAGATCTATACTCTTGATCTTGATTACAAGACTCCTATTATCATTTTTTAAAGAGTATTCATTTTCACTGCTCATTTTTATGTCCACTTGATGGATAAAAGAACAATATCGAAAGTGCGTGAAATTTGATTTCTAGGTAGTTTAAATAGTTTAGATCATATTTAACTGAGCCGATCATCAATTTGGAAGCTCTATCATCGAAACAAATCGGTAGTAAAACGACCGCTTTACTACCGATAGTATTCTAGTTCAACTCATATATATATATATATATATATATATATATATATATATATATATATATATATATATATATATATATATATATATATATATATATATACCTCCCTCTCATGCTCTATAAGGCCGAAATGGTCTTGTGGATTGCCTAAAGATGCTGCCATGGGCTCCGTTTTTTTTTTTTCCTTTTCGTTTTCTGCTTCCCTCACACAAAAAATGAAATAATTTTTTTAAATATATAAAACTATTTTTTATAAATTTTTTTTTTATATTCGTGGAAAAATTATTTTTGCACCGAATTTTTTTTTCAGAACATCAAATCCAACACATCCTAAGTAATAGAATCTTTTAAAGTCAAAGCATAATTCAAATAAAAGAATTTAAAAGTAAAATTAAAATTTTAAAAAATCATATATGTTTTGTACTTTTTTAACCTAAATAGAAAAAAAAAAAATTGTGATTTGGCGCATTGTGTGTTATCCGGCGTTTTCTTTTGGGGACGCTCCGCGTTTCCGGAGCCTTTATTGCCGTTTGTCTGGGTATCGAAGTGGGATGTGATTATGAAGTGTGTGGTTTCGTACTTTCGTATTTTAATATTTCGTAATTTAAAGTATAAAATTTATTTTTATATGATTATTTTTATTTTTATTATTAATTTTAGTATTTTTTTTATTAGTGATAAAATTAAAATTAAAGAAAATCTTAAAGTAAATATTCGATAAATCTAGATGGATATCTGAAGTTTTTGGTATATAATTTAACAAAATATTAACGAAAAAACTATCAAATTGATACACTTTAAATCATAGGGTACTAAAGTGAGAAACAACGAAACTACGGAGGGTTTTTTGAAATTTTTCCAAAAAAAAAAAGCTACTTATATATTTGTAAAAACTTTCAGATTATTTTATTGGATAATTTTACACAGTTTTTTATAAATATTTTTATTTTATTTTTAAAATAAAAAAAAAAGGTGGAGAAAACGGGGTTGCATAAAATTCTCATTTTTTAAAGTACTTTATTGTCTTTGAACTCTTGAAATAAGTGTGACACTTTGAGAATTATACAGTACTTATTGTCATCGTAGTATTTTTACTTTTTTTTTTTAATAGTGTTATTAAAAAATTAGTATTATAAAAAATATACAATATTTGTATTTTCTTAACGCTTTTTTAATATAGAATTTGTGCTTCAAAGTCAAAGTTTTTTTTTTTTTTCCGGAGCACAAAATTATATTTGTCGCTTTTGTCACAGCAGAAACTTCACATTTTTGTTTATTTATTAAATATTTAATTAGAATAAGTTATTGCGAAAAGTAGGGACATAAGTGACACAAATTCGCCCTAAGCCATTTATAGGACGCTAACTTTATGCCTAATTAGGCATAGATTGGTAGTTGCATTGCTTAGAGACTAAGATAACATTTATGTGGTTAATTTTAGTAAGTCCATTGCATGAATAGTGACCGAGACACGAGCTTAGCTTCTTAAAGTATCGTAAATAAAAAATTTAACTCGTGTTCGGCTTATTTGTTAATGAGTCGAATGAGTTGCCTCACGAACAACAAATTCGATCGTCAACTCTACTCTGAATAAAAAGTTGAAAAAAATTAGAGTCTTAATCTAATAATTAAAATTTATACAATATAAATTTTTTTACATTTGAGTTTGCCTAAAATTCAAATAGTAAATATTTATAATGCATATATACATCTATGTATAGGCTAGGGCTACTATATTTTTATGAATATAAATTTCTTTATACTTATAAGTTTCGACTATTAGATCTACCCAGTGACCATTTTTATCGGTTAGATCATACTATTTAACTAACTACTCACTCAATCTTGGGGATCACTATCATCCTTAACGAACGACTATCATTCTAACCGCACATCCTTTTATCCAATGGTGAAATCTTATATATATATATGTATAGAGAAAGAGAGAGAGAGAGCAAGACTTCTATAATATCTATAGTACGAGCGCTATGATATTATAGTTTCGTTTATGATCTTAGGGTGTTCAAATCAATGATCCACACCAAATATTATTAATAGTATTCTAGCTCAATTTTCTCTCTCTCTCACTCTCTCTCTCTCTCTCTCTCTCTGTATATATATATATATAGAGAGAGAGAGAGAGAGAGAGAGAGAGAAAACTGAGCTGAAATATTATTAAAAGCATCAATAGTTTGGTGTTATTGATTTTTTAGCCCTTAGATTGAGAAATGGATGGTTAGGATGATGTGAGCCTCTTAGGATTGAGTAAATGGTTAGTTGAATAGTATAATCTAACGGGTAAAAATAATCAAAATGTTAAATCTAACGATGAAAAACTCGATAGTACTCAAATCTTTGGTCTTATCGATAATCTCGGACACACACACACTCTCTCTCTCTCTCTCCCCCTATATATATATATATATATATATATATATATATATATATATTCGAAAGCCTATATTATTAAGAGATCATTTCGCTAACATGCAATGACGAATACCATCTTTGGCGCGCTAATTATGACAAGTTTAAAAATTGTTAACATAAATTCTTTTATTTTTCACGGTAGGTTCAATAGAATGAGTGATCCATGACATAAGGAAAACCAAGGTCATTATACTAACTAGCTAGGCCTTGTTTGGTATGAAAATTTTGTTATATAATTAGAAGATAGGATCTTGATTTTTTTCACTTTTTGAAAAGCTTCGGTATATACAATTTAATAGGATAGCATATTTCAGTAGAAAGATGATCTAATTTACTCCAAAAATAATAATTAAAAGGCTGGATATGTTATTTCATTTTGTTATTTCATTTTGTTGATACTCATTTTTAGATGCCAAAAACTGATTAGGTCAAAGCATGCATGTCACGTGGGTCGTTGATGCTGGGGCTTCGACAAAATTAAGAAGCGATCAGAGTTCTGTATGATCGAAGGAGCAGGAAGATGCCAGAGTCCGAAAGAATCTGACTTCATGCAGTAATAAATCATGAAAGACCATAGTAGAGATCCTGCTGAAGTTCAAGTCTCAAGACACACACACACACACACACACACACATATATATATATATATATATATATATATATATATATATATATATATATATATATATATATATATATATATATATATATATAATATTATAGTCTTGTAAACACCAAACACTTATGAATTTTTTACCGTTAGATCGACGACTTTGATCATTTTCATCCTTTAGATTATACTATTCAACCAACCACCCACTTAACCTGGGGGCCCACATCATTCTAACCGCACATCTATAAATTCAAGGGCTAAAAACTTACAAGACTTGATTTTTAAAAGCATAGAGCTCAATTCTATATATATATATATATATATATATATATATATATATATATATATATATATATATATATATATATATATATATATATATATATATATATATATATATATTGGGATACTATCGATACCACCAAAAAGTTGGTGCTATTGAGTTTTCTATCATTAGATCTACCTTTTAATTATTTTCACCCGTTAGATTATACTATTCAACCAACCACTTACTCAACCCTAAGGGGCCACATCATCCTAACTATCCATTTCTCAATCTAAGGACTAAAAAATCAATAAGACCAATAGTTTTGTCTTATTGATAATATTCCAAATTTATATATATATATATAAATATATATATATATATATATAGACGAGATGCCAAAGATCCAGGCGCGGGCAGCCGCAGCTTTTCAAGGTACAAAACAGAGCAGAAATACGTACCAAGAAAAAGCCTTCTCTCAGACATTAGATTTCACAGGCCGGGCAGCTCTTTGTCCTTCACCTTTCACTGCATTAGAAGGAGGCTCAACTTAGCTTACGAGTGGCCGTAAGGTAGAATTCCTGATGAATGCTCATAGAAATCTTTTTTCCGTTGAACATCGATCGATCGCCTCCGTGGTGTCGTTCAACACTCACTGAGCCACCTCGCCCCGCCCCCTGTCAATAACTTGCTTGCCAATTGCGCGCCACTATCACGCGCAATTTGGTTTACATCGATCGGTCGTCTTCTCGGCCTGATCTTGACCCAAAACAGAGGACGAAACTCAATAAACCAAACCAACTTAGCATTCGGCGCAAGTCCAAGGCCACCATACTGTTCTTGGAGGTCCAACACATTCTGGGTTTAGTAGGAACGCATCTGAAATGTAGTTCGATTAGCCTTCAACCGTAGAGACGGAAAAAAAGAGCGCAAGGACCAGAAGGCGCCACTTGTCATCATCTGCATGAATTTACAGCCAACACATTCTCCAATATTAGGTTATTAGGACGTCACAAAATTTATGCTCGAACATTCGATTCAATCGAATATTAGCATTGCAAGCCTCAAACAAATGAAGGCCCATCACTTAAATTTGGCCCAAAACAATAAACCGATAACATACAAATTTTGGAATTGAGTTAGAATACTTTTAGAAGCACCAACTCCTTAGTGCTTCTAGGTTTCTAGCCCTTGAATCTACTCCTTGCTAACTAATATCCCTCGGATCAAATACTATTCCGCCTAAAACCACCTACCATAATCATCCCAATCCTACATCTCTTCATCCAAAGACTAAAAACTCAAAAGCACCCTCTCGGTGCTTTTAAGAGTATTATTCTAGCTCAACTCCAAATTTTGTAGGAACAATTGAATAAAAAATATTACATGTTTGAAAAAGTGTCAACAGAAAAAAAAAAAAAAAAAAAAAAAGAAAAAAAGAAAAAAAAGAAAAAAAAAAGAAGAAGTTAAATTATAGAAATTCCTCTGCAAACATTCTCTTTTTCGTTTTTTCTCCATGACTTTAAAAAATCTACTTTTTGCATCCTTAAAATTTCAAAAATATTTTTATTTTAGTAGAACGTTAATGAATGTGACAAAATAACCAAATTGCCATTACTTCTTCTCAAGAAAAAGTAAAATTTTAATATATTTTATTTTCTTGAAGGATATTTTCGGTATAAATTATAAAAAATAGACGAAATAGTATAGTTAGTTAATTTGGATTTGGCAAAAATTCGGGGTATAATTTGAATAAAATTTGTATCTCAATTTCTAAATTCGTTAGAAATACGGTTTACTAAACGGATTCGCTAATTATTCGGATGTGCGATTTATATGGATATTATACGTTTAATAATTAACAATTCGGGATAAAAAAAAAGGGCTATTAAACTAGGTTTTTTTCTCTAAATTTATGCTACGAGCATACATAGTTATAAATTCTTAAAAATTATAAAAATAAAGCTACAAAATAAAGTAAATTAAGTAAAAAAAGTAATAGTAAATTTTATTGTCATCTCTGTCTTCATTTATTTTTTATGATCCACATATTTTGAAAGTTCGTAAAGTTTTTGAATAATTCGCGAGTAATTCGTGAATAATTCAGCAATAATTCGAAAAGAAATTTTATCCAAAACATTTGTGTGTATTTTTGGCGAATAGTTCGCATACGCGAATTATTCGTGAATAATAAATTTAACCTAAAAATTTGCCTATTATTCCGATTTTTTTGGAATAAATCATATACGTACAGACAGTTTTATTCGGATTTTCAATAATTCGCGAATTAAGTAACTATAGATAGAATCCTAACTGAGGGGGGATAAATGTAACAATTTTAAATGTTGACAAGATAAAATATAGGCTTTAAAAAGTTAGGGAGGATAGTGAAACAGCAAATATTATTATAAAAGAGTTTTTTTATTTTAGCCGAGAAAAAGTTAAAACAGGAATAATTAAGGTGGGTTATTTCAAAATACCATATAATTGAAGGATCTCCATTCACTTTTGCCAACCTCTTTTGTTTTGTTGCAATTTACACCTCGTCATTAACTATCGAACGAAGCGTTCTCGAGTTACCTCGTCAAGTGCCAACAACAAAGGCCAGCGTGCCACGTGTACTGTAATAGTTGCGCCCGCGCGTGATCCTACACGCGCGTTCGAAATTTGTTATTTCGGAGCCAATACACCAAGCTATAAATACCGCTAGTAATTACTTGAACTACGACATCTCCACTTCCACAGCTTAATTAATCAATATCCTCTTATTAGAAAGGAAATTAAAAGAGATTAAATTAGTACAAGAGAATTAATCCGGCGAGAAATGGCCGACCATTCGGATATCAGGTACAAGGCCGGCGAGGCTGCCGGACATGCCCAGGTAACGGTTCGCAATCCAAGTTATATATCCTGCTGTCCTCGATCATCAGTTTTCGATCCTAAGTCGGTGTTTTTGGATAATATAGTATCAGAGCCAATTCTGTACTTTTCTTAGCTTTTTGTCAAGATTTGTGAGATCGCGGGCTTGGGTCGAGCCCAAGTTTGACTCCGGCCCGTCCCTAATATTTCGGCGGCTTGATTTAGTATACTTTTTTATTACATTGAGAGCCTGTTTGGTTCACGATTTATAAACATTCTAGTAAATCCTTCGTATTTTCTATTGATAATATTTAAATTATTATCATTCAACTCAACTGATCAAGTTGGATATATATATAGTTGTAAAAAGCGTTGATCGAGTGTGCAGATCAAGAAGAATGAGATGATGGACAAGGCGAGCGGGGCGGCGCAGTCGTGCAAGGAGTCCTGCCAGCAGGGTGGAGAGAAGGCCGGGGGTTTCATGCAGCAGGCGAGCGAGCAGGTGATGCATATGGCCCAAGGAGCTGCCGACACTGTCAAGAATGCCGTCGGGATGGGCGGGGCCGCTGGAGGCGGCGGCAGCACCGCCAGCGGCGGCACCACCACCACCACCACTCACACCACCACAACCAAGCCACACTGACGCGCAAATAAATGATTTAATGCGATTTTTTTTTTCCCTTCCAGGTGTTTTTTATTCTTTTTATTGTGATGGAATGGTAGTGTGACCATTTCCTTCTTTATAATTAATTATTATGTTGTTTTTTTTTTTTTTTTTTCCTTCGTGCGTGTCAGTTTGAATAAGCTAAGGTGCTAGATCATCTAGCTACTATTAATTGTGTGAGAAACCAAAGTTTCTCTTTTCTTCTGAAATTTTTATATAAATATATACATTGGTTTCTTTATTGTTACCTTTTGAGTGAAATATTGTACATTCAATCAATCGATAATTTGCTTATGAGCAAATGATTAAAAAAATGTAAAAAGTATAACCTACCTATCATTTTGATTCAACTACCCATCCTTCAATTTGTTTTATTTAAATATTTTGATGATCTTTTAGATATAATTTTTAATTACGATTTTTATTTAATAAATTTATTGTTACGTAAATTGTACAAAATATAGTAGTTGATTTTGCAAAGATAAAAGACATGTGAGGTACGAATATGGAGTTTTTATACTTTCTCACTTACAAAAGTGTGTTCTTTTCTTTTCTTTTCTTTTCTTTTCTTTTAACTTTGCTCTGAGCTCCTATATTTTGGTATTTTGTTTTATACAGCACCTTGCCATTTTTTGGTAATAAAAATTTAATTTATTTTTTTAAAAATAATTGATACATTCAAATTCTAAAATTTAAAGATCATTAATTAGCTCAAATTAAATAAATTTAAAAGTCAGTTAGTAAAAAGGAGTATGTATTCGCAATGCTAGCTATATCCTCCTTTTTTGAGCAAAGTATATATTAATGAGAAATAAATCTAACCTTTTGAGTTATCCGAAGAAAAATTCTGAATATAGCCGAATTGGCCGGCCGGAAGGGCCGGAGAAGAGTGTTTCGCATGGAGTACATTATATTCTCCTTTCATATATTAAATATTCTAAAATAATTATTATTCTCTATAAACTTAAGCTAATAAATAACGATATTTAAATATATTTATATTTAACATCATTTATTAAGAATTTCTAGCGATTCAACAAATTAATTCCACTCACAAACTCAGCATGCGTATTGATCGATTATCTAAATATAAAGATACTCTATGTAATGCAATTCTATAGAAAATGTGTTAGGGCTATGATTCCTCAAATGCATTTATTTTATGTACCCACCGACACATCACATGAAGCCAAGCCACTATCAGTCATCAATCATTGTCAGAATAGAAGAAACCAAAGGAAGGAGAATGAAAAGACTTAGGGCATGTTTGGATCCATGTAAAACGAGTCCGAAAATTTTTTTTCAGTTAAAAAATGATTTTCCATTGTTTGGTTTTCAGTAAAAAAATTTTCGGAAAATTGTTTTTACATATAGGTGGAAAAATCAAGCTTTCGTTTTCCGCTTTGTCCGAGCAGAAAACGAAAAGATACAGTAAAAACGTCAGGGCTCACCAGCACGGTTCCGTCCTTTTGCGCGCGGTCCACGAGGTGTGTTTCACCTCGTGGACCGAGCGAGAGAGAGAGCAAAGGCGGGGCTCACAGGCACGGATCCATCTTTTTGCGCGCGGTCCACGAGGTGTGCTTCACCTCGTAGACCGAGAGAGAGAGCTGTTAACCTAGCTCTCTCTCCCTTTTTAATTTATATATATATATATATATATAGAACTCTTATCTTATTAATAAGATCTTAAGTCATCATGCTACCAAGTTTTTGACCGTAGGATTGAGAGGTGTGTGGTTAGGATGATGTGGGTCCCCTAGGATTAAGTGAGTGGTTGGTTGAATAGTATGATCTAACGGATGAAAATCATCAAAGGGGTAGATCTAACGAGAGAAAACTTGGTAGCACCGAGAGCTTCGTATTGATAGCATAGACTCTATATATATATATATATATATATATATATATATATATATATATATATATATATATATATATATATATATATATATATATATATATATATATATATATATAGAGGCTACTCTTATCTTATTATGAGTATAGAGCCTTTGCACTCATAAGTTTTTAGCCTTTGGATGAAAAAATGTGCGGTTAGGATGAGAGTGGTTATGGTTAGGTTGATAGTGGGGCTAGGGTTGAGTGGGTGGTTGGTTGAATAGTATAATCTAACGGATGAAAATAATTAAAGAGTAGATCTAACGACAAAAAATCTATGAGTATAAAAGGCTCTATACTCATAAGAGTATAATAATGACTCTATATATATATATATATATATATAATATTTTATTTATAAATATATAATAATTTATTTTATAATATTAAATATATATTATTATATATTATATTACATATTTATTATATAATATATAAATTATAATAATTAAATATATTATAATAATTATTATATATTAATAATATATAATATATATAATGAGTCCCATTCTTATACTTTTTACGAGTATAGAGGCTCTTTGTCTCATAACTTTTTGGCCATTTGATCCACCCTTTAATTATTTTTACCCGTTAGATTATACTATTCAACCAACCACCTACTCAACCCTGGGGGCCCACTATCAATCTAACCGTTATCACTCTCATCCTAGCCTCACATTTTTTCATCTCAACGGTCAAAAAGTTATGAGTACGATGGCTCCAATACTCATAATAGTATAAGTAGTGGCCTATATATAATTAAAGAAAATATATATAATAATTATAATATACTAATAATATATATAATAAAAAATATATAAATAGTTTTTCATTTATTTTTTTTTTCAACCAAACAACTCATGGAAAACTACTTTTCGTTTCCTACAAACCAAACACAAACGACGTAAAAAATTTTTCCACCGAAAATTTTTTTTCCACGTAAAATTTTTTTTTCCACGCTTTACGTGGAACCAAACACACCCTTAGCAAAAGAAGAAGACCACTTTTTTTTTTTTTTTTTTTTGAGTTCTTTCTTTTTGAGAGATAGGTAGATGCTACCGCTTCATTTATTTTATTTAAAAATAAATTTAGTCGAAATGTGAATCAACCTAATTCGAACTGTCACGAGTATCAAACCAAGTTCGCCATTCGCTTCTGCCAAATTCTTTCTAAGGCACAAGAGTGGTCAGTGAAGTGAAACCTCGTTCCTCTCTCCTACCAAATATTCTAAAATGCATGAATTATATTAGTCGTCGCACCGTCTCGCACGACAGTTACATTAACCAAATAATTTTTTATGAATTAATCTATTACATCATGGTTATAAAAAAATATTTTGTTATATTTTTTTTTAAAGAATAAATGTGATTAATTACTTGTTATTGATGATATGGTATAAGTACAAAAGAGTAAACTTTCTAAAATGCACTAAAAATTCTATTTTTTTCATTGACACAGAAGTATTAAGGCCAGACAATTAGATCATCCAATTATTTGTTATTGTATATCTTTTGAATAGTATTATATTTTGAATGATTAAAATACAAAAAAATTATCATGTAAATATTCATCTTTTATTTTTTTTTTCTGTTTATAAACTTACATTTTATCTCTTCATAATTTTAAATTTATAATTTTAGCCTCCATCCATCCATTAGAATTTCGTCACTATTCAGTCTATTCATCTATTTTTTTATAATTTATGCAAAAAATAATCTTAAAAATAATAAAAATTATATAAAAAAATTTATTTTTTCTTATAAAACAATAAAAATAATTTGATCAATTTGCCCTTTTCATTAACACTAAGATTTTTAAAAGACAAAATATAGGTCTTTAAAAATCACTAAGAAAAAGTAAAAAAGAAATTAATTAATATTTATATAGAAGGATTTTCTGCATATTAACCTATCAAAATCAACTCTAAGCTCTTTACCGTCCGTCAGAAGCGAAGAAGCGATGGTTGATGCTGACCCTAATTCGAATCCCAAGTTGATTCACATTTTCTTAAGTTTATTTTAAATGAAATAAACGAAGCGAGAATGTCTTGCCATCAAAAAAAAAAAAACTCTAAGCTCTTTCTCTCTTTGTTTTTAAAAGTTTTCAAATTTAATTCCTATACTCTTTTTTTTCACTCAATAAAGTGCACATAAATTGATTTTCAAAATATCATGACCAATGAATTCAATATGGTCCTATATACTAACGAAATTAGATCATCTCATGCACAGAAAAAAACGAAAAAGAAAAAGAAAAAGAAAAAGAAAAAAAGAACAAAACCATTTCCATGGGTCCCTAATCCCTATCCTTACAACTACCTTTTGATATATACATGGCCCAAAACTTCGACAAGTATTAAAAAAAAAAGAGATAAAAAAGGAAGCGCAGAGAAAAAGGATAAAGCGTACTAAAAAAAGCAAGATGTCGTTATATATATATCCCCTGTAATGAGTACAAGGACGAAATAAGGATTGCACTACCACCTACCGTTCCTCGTCTTTATTCGTTATTTATTTTAATTTATTTTTATTTTTATTTTATTATGGTCACCAAGTTTTCAATCCAAATTCTCTTACTATTAATCCAAAATCTAGTACACGAACCCTAAATTAAGAAAAATTCTAAAATGCAACGGGTATATATGTGACGTGGCGTAACAAACCAATCAAAATATTCTTTTTAAGAATATATGTCACATCATGATTGTAAAAAAATATTTTTATTGTACTTTTGTTTGAAAAGAAAGAATGTGATTGATTTATTATTGATGATGTGGTGTATGTGTGATAGTGTAGAATACCTCCTAAATTAAAGGATTGCACTAATACATACGCTTTTTTTTTGTCTTTATTTAATTATTTAATTTTATAGTCCATACGTATAATTTAGTGTACTTTTGATTCACGTTATCTTTTAAATTCTTTTAATAATTTAATAAAAATAAAAAAAAATATGATGATATTTAACTAAATACATCAAATAATTTGAACGGTATTTTTAAATTTATTTGAGAATAAGATTTATTTAAAAATAATAATCTTAAATTTTTGGATCGGGATGAGTATTCTGATATTAACGAATTAATCTTAAAATTTTTAATCCGACCCACTCTTTTTACTCTCTACTTTCATCTCTCTCTAACTGCGCCAGCCGCCAGCTCACTCTTTAAACCTAAATTCTTTCTTTTTCTAACATCATCTCTCTGTACCGATTATTCCTAGAGCAAGTGGCACAGTACTGGTGGTTGGTATCCGAAATTCCAAATGCGAATCATAGATTCACATTTTCAGCTAAATTTATTTTTAAATAAAATAAACAAAACGGGTAACATGCTACCTAATTTTCAAAAAAAAATTATCTCTCCATCTCTTCTAGTTCTAGTAACCTCGAGCCTATCTCTCCCAATATCTCTTATTATACTCTCTCTTCCACCCTTTCTCTAATCTCAAATCTCTCTCTCTCTCTCTCTCTCTCTCTACATTAATCTAATCCAAAATCTTTTTTTCTTTCTCTCTCCCCTCAATCACCCCTCTCTCTAATGATCTCTACTCTCTTTACCTTTAAAAGGTCAAATCACTCTCTCTTTCCCTACTAAACCTCTCTCTAAATTTAACTTAAAAATAATTCCTTGTGATTATATACTGAAAAAGGAAATAGTGTTCACATTACTGCTGATATTACTATACCTAAAATTAATTAACAAAATAAATACAACATTTTTATATTTTCGAAATCTTAAATAATATGATTATTTAAACCAAACATTATATATAAGGGCACATTTTCATTAGGATGACCAAAAATCAAGCGCTTGAAATTTCTTTCATTGGTAGCGCGAACTAAATTATAGTGAAATATTCATTTATATAAAATCTACAGTGCGAGTTCTAAATTTAAGCTTATATAAAAATTTGAACCTCGACCTAATGATCGGAACTTTAATTCGTTATAAATTCGGAATCTTTATCAATTACGGAAACTTTTGTCGATTAATTTCAACGTGCGTGTACTCGATCGATCATGCATATGGATAGTGGTATTGAAAGAAAAGGATACAATAATTGTTTGTAGCCTTTGTGGAGCTTTATTGGTTAAAAATTAGAGATTGTTCTTTTGGCTCACATCATGAGTGCGGAATCCACTTTAGATAACGGCATCTAATTCCAGTTTATGCAACAACAACCTTTAATTATTCGACATTTTGCATGCATAGGTTGGTTCCAAAATAAAAAGAGATGTGAATAAAAAGGAAGATGCTCAATTGAGAGCCCAATTGACCTTTAATTTAGTACTGGTACTCTTTAATTACACTTTTAGAAAAGAAAAGATGCAGAACTTTTACTTGAACTACAAGCAGAAAAAAAGACTTAATTTAAAAAAAAAAATCTAATTTAGTATTTTAAATTCTACAACAAAAAGAAATTGTGTTATCATATTTTTTTTGATAGAAACTTATGCAGAGATATCTAGTAGTGCTTTATCAAACAACACATCACAATATTAAACATGTAGTAATAGAGAATCTAGTCCAATTGTTCTACTATCCATTTTGGAAATACTTGGTGGTCCCCTAATTATGTTCATCATCGAAAATTGTTAAAAAAAAAAAAAAAAATCTGCATGAACTTATGCCCACGTAATTTTATATAAATTTAAAAGTTTTTTCATGCATGCTACTATATATATATATATATAACTGGAGGACTACGGATCGAGAATGTAAGCTTATATATTAGCACTCGTAAGTAGCACCACTGCTATAAAAAAAGTATAGTTTTAATCCCACATAGCTTAATTCTCATGCTCCACTAGAATATAAGCAATTAATTAATCTTATATCCTACTAATTAAGTGAACAGTGTGTATATATATATATATATATATATATATATATATATATATATATAGTTACATCAAGAATAAATTCAATTTATGCCAAAGAACAAAAGTTAGAATAATTGTATTTCAACTTAATTGTTATTCCTGAAGAAAAGAACAATAGAGATGTACAACTTGTATTGTGTTAATTTCGAGATAATAACATTTCCATAATAAATTAAAAGAAAATTAAATTAAAGAACTTGCGCCTATACGTACGTTATCATAGAAGAAGATATATATATATATATATATATATATATATATATATATATATAAGCGCTATAATGAGAGACCGGCGAGGAAGGCCACTCCGGTGGCCGGCAACCAAGAGGAGCCGTAAATAAACCGTCCTACGGTGAACTTACTCGCCTCTTCACGGAGCGTGATCACTCTATATCCAGGCCACTGCACTCGTTTTTCGAGGGCCGCCCCAGGCCCGTAATTCATGTACTCTCCGTAGTACAGCGTATTCAGTGCGAAACTTCCATTCCACTCAAGCCACCCGGCCGGATGGATATGATGCCCTAAGACGGACATCATATACACCGTTCTTGAATACTGCTTCCACGGGCGCCCCAGGTAGGTCGGGTAGGCCCACCTAACCGGCTCGAGCTCCGGCGTGGCCAGCACTCGGCAATCGTGGATTGAGATTCCCGTGTTCTGATTCGGGTCCTTCCTGCTTTGCGCCGTGATCGTGTTCTTCTGCATCGGCAACGGCTTTTGGGCCCAGATGCTGCAGTTCTGGAGCACCACAGCTGCGTTACCGAAGATGAAGTCGACGGTGCCGTAGATATCACATTCGCGAAAAAACTGCCGTTGTGAGTGCACGTATAGCGTGTCCTGGTACCCAACTATGTCGCATCGGTACACCACGGCGCGGTCCGCCCCGACGCGCAGAGCCACCGCCTGGTGCTTTTGTGGCCCGGCCCAGTTCTCGATCGTCATGTCCTTCATTATGAGCCCCGCTCCCGTCCCCGCTGTCACAAGTCAAAATAGCTAGTTGTCGAAATTTCTACTTGATAGCGAACGACGAATTCAAATTTTGAAGTTATTGTAGTTCTGAAGCTTTTGTTTAGAGATGCGCATATACCAAATGTTGCGCTTTGAAAGGTCGTGTAGTTATCGTAGACGCTGCGGGATCCGGCGATGACAGTAACGCCCTTGCCGTCTCCGACGAACAGGAGGTTGGTCTTCTTCCGGCCGACCTTCACATTCTCCTCGTACCGCCCGGCCTTGACATAGATAATAACTCGATTCGAGCTGTACTCTGGGGCCGCCTTTATGGCTTGTTCGATTTTCTTGTACGTCCCGTTCTCTCCGTCTTTCGACACCACGAAATCGGCCTGAATGTACGCAGCAGGCGTCTGAAGAAGTCGGCGGTCACTTCTTCCGACCCAGTCGGGGAATTCGTCACTAGTGTCGCTACTCAATAGCATTCTCCTTCGCTTCTTGTTCTGGATCGGAATCCCCGCGAACTCTCCGTTCATGCTCACGGCCGCGAAGATGGCGAGGCAGTTACTAACCAGCTCGGAGAGGTCCTTAAGGTAGTTATCAAGCATCTGCGATTTGATGTATTCGTCGCGGGCTTCTTCAATGCCCTCCGCGCACGTGTCCTGATGTTTAGAAAGAAAAAAACTTAAGCTATCAGAGAACGATGTTTGAATATTATATATATAGCAGACACCTGGTTTGTTAGGGCGGCACTGAGCCAGGTGAGGACGTCCTCGTCAGAGGCGCCTCGACTCCGCGGCGATGGGAACGGAGAGACGGCGAGGAGGGACTCGGAGAGCTGGTCGAGCGAGTCAGCGAGGAGCTCCATGCAGTCGGCATACGCAGCGCGCGCGCGGGGGCCCATGCGGGCACCCCCGAGTGCAGACGCGCCGTAGAGCGCGCGCCCCACGCGCTGGCGCGTCATGTTGAGGGCGACGCCGACGAGGTCGCGCGCGCCCGTGGCGCCCGACGCGCCCGGGAACGCCGCGAGCGAGCCCACGCACAGTGCCGGGTAGCGGGTCCACGCGCACGCGTCGGAGATTGCCTGCGTCGGGGCCGATCCCCGCGGCGGCCCCGGCCGGGCACGAATTATGATCACGGCCGATACGGCAGAGGCGACGGCGAGTAGAGCGGCGAGGAGGACTACGAAGGCGAGGAGGAGCCGACTGCGACGAGTGGCGGGGACGGGGTGGGGATCGGAGGAGTGGAGTCGGCCGTAGGGCATGGTTTTTAGATTGTAGGGTAGGAAGGAATTGATCAGGGAAAGGGAAGCGAGGAGACAAGGATAGCAGTGTAAGTGGGGAGAGTTATGTTACTAGAGAGACAGTCGGCCGTAGGGCATGGTTTTTTTTTTTTTTTTTTTAGAAATAAATAGCACGCTATCTGTTTCGTTTATTTTATTTAAAAATAAATTTAGTTATAAATGAATCAACTAATTCAACTTTCAGCTACTTAATACCAACCACTAAATTCTTTACCACTTGCTTTAGAGACAGTCGGTAATTTTTAAAATTTTTTATTTTTATTTACATGCTCTATTTGAAGAGGACCGACGGAGGAATCTGTCCGCTAACCCTGATCCATTTGCATTCCTATACACATATAGGGGAAGTAGCAGCAGTGTAGTTTGGTGAGGGGTCTATGTCTCTTGCGTTCAAATGAGCTGGATCCTACTTTTTTTTGCTGCTTTTCTCTGGCGCCACAAGATCTAAAACAATTCCACTTGTTGGGAAAGTTATCTTTATAAATTATTAAATTTTTTTTTTATAAATAGTAATATTTTTATAATCATATTTTGTTGTAATTTTACGACACACTTATCCAAAGCCTATAAAATTTTACACTAGTTAATTTTATCATTTCTTTATGTAAAAAAATATTTAAGACACTGAATAAATTCTAGAGAGATTGTTCTAACTGAAGGATGGAGAATTTATATAAATTACAATCTAAACCGGATTGTAGATTTAGTAATTTTTTTTTAAAACATTTTTTGATACATAAATAAGAATTTAAGAAAAAATCGCGGCACTTATTCAGGACAGTCTCATTCATATAAATTTCTAATAATTTTGCATCTCTAAAAAAAAAAAAAATGCTGGTGATTAAGAAATAAGATTATTACGTGCATGAAAATTTCTTACGTGCGCTAGGTCAAAATTATTATAGAATAATCATGCACACATTTTCACAGATCCAAAACATTTTGGTAATCTAAAACACTAGCATCACATCATCTCTCTTTTACTTTCTAATAATTCTCACTACAATAATTTTATTTTATCACATCAATTTAATTACATAAAAAATTAATTAATATAGAATATATTTTATTGTACCATATATTTTGTGTGGCTGCGACAAAACAATGTTCATTAATTGTTTCTTATTAAGAAAAAATTACAACAAAGATTTGCAATGATTTTCATTTATTGTAAAAATTAGGGCAATTTGCACTAAAAATTTATAAATTTTGAGCTTTTGCAAAATTGAACTGTCATTTTCGATTTTACAGATTCGGACTAAATTTTCAGAAAATTGCCCAAAATATTTTTATTCCTTTCTCTATCTCTTTTTTTTTTCTTTCTTTTTTTTTTCTCTCTCTGAAAAGAGAGGCGGAGGCACGGGCAGAGGGGGTCCGCCTCGCCATGCCCCCGCCTCTTGTCGCATCCGCGCACCACCCACCTCCTCGCCTCCGACCTACCAAGGCTAGGCCGCGCCAAGACCGCCTTTTGGAATGCCCCTCCTCGCCTCCGCTCCATGCGCCCGCGCCCGCGCCACTCAGCCCCCGCCCTTCTTGCCTTTGACCTCATGGAGGTTGCACCGCGATTCTCTTTTTTTTTCCTCTCCGAATCTCTTCCACTGCCTCCGCGGCCCTTCGCGGCCCACCTCCACCTCCACCTCTACTGCAGTAGATTTTTCACCTACCAAACCCACTTCTGGAAACCCGCTGTCCTCATCACAGTCGCCCCGACGACGAAAAGAAAACACTTCCTGGCGCCAAGAAGCTTGTTGGCAAGGAAGGGGACACGTAACCCACCGCGCCCATCCGGAGTCGACGACAAGCGAGGTGGAGATGGAAGAGAATGTGAAGACACCAGAGAAGAGGGCGCGGCGACGGCGAGTGCGCGACGTCCTAGAAGGCAGCGGTAAGCGCGACCTCGGCAGGGTCGGAGACGAGGAGAGCAAGGGTGCACAGGAGCATATCTAGTCAAGCATTTTTATTTTCTTAATTAAAACAAAAAAATTAACTAAAAATTAAAAACTAGATAATAAGAAAGAAAAAACTAGAGAAGAAAGAAAAAAATGATGAAGTTGCTCTGTTAAGATAAAGTTATACTGTTTTAGAAGAACATTACACTATTATAGACGTAATTTGCACTCTTTGAGATATAAACTGCATACTTTAGGTGAAGATTACACTCTTTAAACGAAAGTTGTACTACTTAGGAGATAATTACACTATTTCTTCTCCCAATAAGCACTCTTTAAGATGAAAGTTACACTCTTTAAACAAAAATAGCACTATTTGGGAGATAGTTATACTATTTCTTCTCCATAAGAGCACAATTTAAGATGAAAATTACACTCTTTAAATGAAAGCGCACTATTTGAGAGATAGTTATACTATTTCTTCTCCCAAAGTGCTTTTTTTAAGAAGAAAGTTATATTTTTTAAACAAAAGATGCACTAGATATATAGTTACATTATTTCTTCTCCAAAATAGTGCAATTTTCTTTTAAAGAGCGTAACTTCATCTTAAATGTGCAATTTATATCTCAAAGAATGCAACTTACGTCTATAATTGTATAACGTTCTTCTAAATCAGGTGTAACTTTATTTTAACGGCAACTTCATCTAATTCTTCTTTCTTCTTCTCTAGTCCTTCTTACTTATTCTTTAGTTTTTAATTTTTAGTTAACTTTTTTGTTTTAAGCAAATAAAGGTGCTTGACCAGAGATGCTTCTGTGCACCCCCCGCCCTTCTCGCCCCCAATCCCGCCAAGGCCGCGCTCACCGTTACCCTTTAGGACATCGCGCTCGTCGTCGCCCCGCCCTATTCTCTGACGTCGTCGTTGCACTCTCCTCCGTCTCCGTCGCCACCTCGCTCGTTGTCGACCCTGGATGGGCATGGTGGGTCGCGTTCCCCTTTCCTCGCTAGGGAGCATCTTAATGTCGAAAAGCGCTTTCTTTTCGTTATCGACGACAGTGGTGAGGATGGCGAGTTTCCAGAAGTGGATTTGGTGGGTGAAAAATCTATTGCAGTGAAAGTGGAGGTGGAGTTGGGTTGCGAAGCGCCGCGGAATCGATGGAGGAGGTTCGGAGAGAAAAAAAAAGAGGATCGCAACGCAAGGGGTTAGAGGCGAGGAGGGGGGAGTGAGCAGGCGCGGTGAAGGCGCATATTGCGGAGGCAAGGAAGGGCATTCCAAAAGGTGGCGGCGAGCGCAGTCTTGGTGGGGTTGGGACAAGGAGGGCCGGATAGTGCGCGGACGCGGGCGAAGGCGCAGGGGGCATAGGGGAGGTGGCCGCTGCCGCCTTCGCCTCTCTCTTCGAAGAGGGAAAAAAAACGAGATAAAAAAAGAGAGAAAGGAATAAAATAAAAGAGAGAAATTTACAGTTATTTTATTTAACTTAACAACACATTTTTTTTCAAAAAACTCTCTATAATTTTCAACTTATTTAAAAATAAAATAAAATAAAATAAAACTATTTTTATATCCATAAGTAGGATGTAAATTTAATTTACATGCACCCTTGCAAGAGTTTAGACATTCCGTTGAGTTTAATACTAAAAAATTGATAAAACTAATTAGTGTTAAAATATTGTCCTCAATGGATAAGTTGTAAGATTTATTTATAATTTTAGATGTACAGATAATATTGCTCAAATTTTTTAAAATAAAATAATATTTTCTATATTTTATCTTTTTATTTTTAATTAAACTAACAGAATATTTATCACTAATCTATGTAATCTGTTAAATTTAAAATATTATCAGCCTAATATAATTTTTTAATATATATCCAAACCAATAACTTATATATATATATATATATATATATATATATATATATATATATATATATATATATATATATATATATATATATATATATATATATATATATATATATAATTTGGTTTTGATTTGATTTTGTCAAACTGATTTAAATTTATTTGATCTGATCTTCAAATGATTGTGAAGAAACCAACAAAAAGATAATTTACACTCGTGGTTCTTAACCTTTAACCATATTTCATCGAGTCCCTAATTAACCATGGAACCAAATTCTTAACCTTTAGTTTTACTGGAATTTCAATCGGCTCCTTGATCTTCTAAAATATTGCAATTAGGTTCTTAAGTTTTTTTTGGCCAACTCAATTGAGTAATTTATTTATTTTTTTATACATACGCATATTTTAGGACCACACCAAGAATTTGATTATTATTGTGCAAAAATTATAATCTAATTCAATACAGATATAAGTTACAACACTTAAATAATTTACGATAAAAATTCATAATCTAGATATTAATTAATTTCTACAATCAATAGTGTATAGAGAATATTCTATTATTTGACGCGCTATAATATTGGAGAGGTACACGCTTAACAAAAATTACAAATAAAAAGACCCAATTGAAACGCTAAAATGTATGATGTATATATCCCATAACAAATCAAAATCACACCAATTTGTTTATTTATTTTTTCTTGTAAAACAAGATAACTACTAAGATTCAGAGAGAGGGAGAGAAATTAAGTTGTAAGTGATTAAGTCGTTAGCTTTAGACATGCATATACGTACGTACATACGCGTACGGTATTCCTAATTCTACTCGAATCATGATTCTCACCGTTAATATATATTCTTATCAAATACGCGCGCCCTGGGATCTTTAAGATTTGAGAGCCGTTGGATCAGGTGCATGTTATCTCTTTGTTTTTTAAATAAAAGAACAGGTGTAGATATTCCTCAACTCACTTTTTTTTTCTCTTCTTGTTCTTCTTTTTCTTTGCATGTTCTTAACTTCAAATTTTTGAGTCTTTAATGGCGAATAAGAGGAAGGAGAAGCAGTTGTCGGATGTTCCGGCACCCGTCAAGAGGATAAAGAAGGAGAAGAACACGGGAGCGACTCCGAAACGGCGCTACGACGATATGACTGTCGACGAAGCGCAGCGGTCGGAGTTCGTGGCAGCCATGCGGAGGACCGGGTGCGACCAAGACCCCGTCTGCGTCCTGCGAAAGGAGGTCAAGAACAGCGACACGAGCAGCCACCACCGCCGGTTCTTGCTCCCGCGCGACGCGCTGACGGGTGCGAAGCACCTGGAAGGGAAGCACCTGCACCTGATCATGTCGGAAGGCGAGAGAAAACGAGCGCTCGAAGACGCGAAGGGCCTTGACGTGAAGGTCCTCGGCCGGTCGGGGATTGTTCGCGACATGGCGATCCGGTACCTGTTTTCGAACAAGGCCTACCGCATGATCAGGGGCGACATCATGCGGTTCGTCACCGAGAACCGGATGCGCGAGGGCCAGGTGTTCGAGCTGTGGGCGTATCGCGAAGGCGATAAGCTGAAGCTGGGCGTGTTAAACTACGATATGGCGCCTCGGCCTGATCCTTCTCCTCCTGCGCCCGCTGCTCGCGATCGACAGGAGCCGCCTGCTGGGGCGCAGGAGGCGATCAATGTAGCTGACGTTCCAGCTTTGGTTGCGGGTCCAGTTCCTCCGCGCCGCTGCAGATGATCGGATATTATCTGCGGGCGGGAGGCTGAATATAGTTGATGATCAGGTTTGATTGCGCGCGAGCGTGAAGCAGCACAGTCGCATCGTCGTCCAGACAGACCGATATCGGTTCCATTTGATGATGTTACAGAGGTCGCAATGTTGTTGTTGGCGGCGAGTTTGACTCACAAATCCAATCAGAAAAAGAAGTTGTTGGCGGCGGCGAGTTTGACTCACAAATCCAATCCAAAAAGAAGGAAATGAGGGTGTAGATGAAATAATTTTCTCTAATTTTATTACAATATATATAGAGGCTCTTGGATAGGAAGTGTAGTTCATTGAATTATAATCTGCAGTGGCCGGGTTGTACTGTTGTAGAGCCAATACTCTTTTTAATGATATATGTTATTAATTAGAGCAAAATTTTTTTTTTTATTGAGATATAGTAAAATAAACTAAAATTGTGTTTTAAATAAGATAAATTTATTTAGCAACTTTTAGCGCAACAATTAATTTTTACTGTATCACCCTGAAGTTACCCTTGAAGCTATATGGAGGCCCAAGATGGCAATGCCTCCCTCAACTTTTCAATATTTATTTAACGATCCTTCAAAGTTTTTTTTTTTTTGTGGATCATGGATAACTTTGGCCTCCCTAGTTTTTTAATATTTACTTAATAATATGGTGCCAATATAACTCTCTCTTTCTCTCTTTTTCTCCTAATTGTTATACTCTTTTTATGGATGAAAATATATTAAAAGCTTCTTACTTATAGAGTATTTTGTAATATATTTTTCTACTCTAAAATTTTTATTTAATAATTTTTTAAAACTTTTATTTATCTTAGGTCAGCTCTTTTATTTGACTAAATCAAAAATTGCACTAGATTTAATAGTTATGTTAATTTTATTTACTAAAAAACTAAAAAATTACTGTTAGATTTAGTAAAATTTCTAAGTTATTTTAATGTAATAATATAAATAAAATAATAATTAGAAGTTAAACAAATAAAAATAAAAAACATAAAGTTCATATTTTTTACATTATTTATTTAATTAATAATTTTTTAATAAAAATTTTGTTTATTATTTATTATTGAAGTTTTTATTTAAATATATTTTGGCCCCCTCGGATTGAATCCTAGCCGTCACGACTCCTTTTTGCGTTTTTATTGGTTACATCTGGTTTTAATTTTGTCTGAAAATATGAAGTAAACGTATGCGTACAAAATTAAGAAAAACTTTTAATTTCAACTCAATTCATGGTTTAATTCGTTTTGGATTTACGATCATTTAAGCTAATTGTTTTTAAATTGTTTTGGAGATTTTGAGCCCAATTTCTAAATAAATTAATAAATGGGTATTTTTTTAAATTCAACACAATTCAGTTTAACTAATAACGATATTTTATTTGGGATGCCGAATTTCAATTTAGCATAACAATTGTCATTTAGTACTCGCGCTTGCACGCGGCGAAATTTTAATTGAATTCAAATTTTATTTCAAAGAGAAAAATAAATTTCTAGGAATGGCTAATTAATTCTTGCTCTGCCTTTCCTCCGGAGGAAAGGAAGAGCAAGAATTAATTAGCCATTCCTCCTTGTGCACACTCTAACATAAAATAGAGTTTAATATGAAAAATAGATATAGCTTAATATATATATATATATATATATATATATATATATATATATATATATATATATATATATATATATATATATATATATATATATATATATATATATATATATATATATATACAACCTCCAATAATCTTTAAATACAAAAAAAAAAAAAACAAATAAATGAATTTGAACTTCGCCTTTCAATTTACATCTTACATTCTTTTATGAGCAATATTTCCCTCACAACTCATGCATGCATGCATGCACGTACGCATCAAGTGGCGAAAGTACGCGACGAAGCGCGAAAGGTGACAGTGGTGTCGCCGTCGCCTATGCCGGCTTTCTTTCTTGGTGGCGATGTCGCGATCGAGGACGCTTTCGATGCACCGAAAGTAGTCGATGCGGCACGGAATAACGATCGGCCCTGTCTGGTGGAACCCGAACTCCGCCTCGGCCGCGTCGAGCATGGCCTCGAAGAGCGGGTGCGCAAGGTGCCCCACCGGCACCACGAACCTCCGCCGCCTCTCCCCCTCGGCCCCGACGCTCACCGCGACGTGTCCCTTCGGTGGCAGCAGCGATTCCTTTGAGGACCATGGCCAGTGAAGGTGCAAGTTCTTCCATGGCTGGTGTTGCTGCAGCCTCTCTTTGCTGATGCTGTCCATGCCAAGAAACATGATAACCAAGCTCACAAAAGAAGCTACAAAGGGGATTTGATACTAGAATTGGGAGAGGGTAAATATATATATAGGAAATGAAAAATAAAAAAGAAAAAAGCTAATTGGAGTCTAGTTTGAATTGGAGTCGGCGTTGAAGATGATTTTGCTTGGTCAAATTACTATAAAGTAGAACACGATTTCTTCTTTTTTTTTTTTTTTTTTTTTTTCCTTTGTGTATTAATTATTACTAATTATTAAATTTGGTACGTAATTGGTCAACGGAGCTAGTACTAATAATAGTTAATTAGTTTTGCGATTCTTGTTGCACTCCCTGCTTTGAAACAATTTAAACAGAATTAAATAACACAAATTCAGGGAAATTTATTTGGGTAAACTTCAAAAATCCTTCCCGTGGTTTATCACTTTATCACTTTAGTACCCTATGGTTTAAAGTATATCAAGTTAATTAATATCCCGTGATTTCTCACTTAATCACTTTAGTACCATGTTTAAAGTGTATCGAGTAAAGATCTTCTTTAACTTTATCACTTTAAGACTTCTGTGGTTTCACACTTTATCACTTTAATTAGTAACTCGTAGTTTAAAAAATCACATGGTACTAATTTGATACAAAATTAAAACCACAGGATACTAAAGTGATAAAATGCAAAACCACAGGGTACTAATTTGATACACTTTAAACCACATGGTACTAAAGTGATAAAGTGAGAAATCATAGGGTATTAACTTGATACATTTTAAACCATAGTGTACTAAAGCGAAAAAAATTGAAACCACAAGGGGAATTTTTGAAGTTTTCCTAATTTATTTTAAAATAAAATTTGTTTGCATTTTCTCTTATTGCTCAACAATTGATTAAAAATCGATTTTACTGTGCTTACTTTTTCTAATTTTTCTAAATTACAGTTTTATTTTGTCAGGAAGCTAGACATATTATAAGTGAGGGATAAAATGTTTAGTCCTGTAACATAATATAAAATAATCATTTTTTCACCAAAAAAATTAATTATGTTCAAATATGTTACTAATATTTAAGCTCGAGGTTTTTTAATAGAGTCTAAAATATAGATTTGAATATGACAGGAGTAAATTAAATAAATTTATGAGTGTGATATATGGAATTCAAACTCAGAATTTCAAACTCAAAATCCCTTATTCTCGTAATATTACTCAAAAAATGAATTAATAAATATGGAGACAATTTTTATAAATGATCATGTTAATATAATAAAAGGCTAATTATTAGAACCATATTCCTTCCTTGCTAGGGTCCCATCCGCCACCCTTCCAAGTAGCACGTGTAGGGGTGTAATGTGGGCCGTGTCATGCTAGTCGGGCCGAAATGGGCTCGGCAGGGCCTGGCTTCAATTTCAGGTCGAGCCGTGCCTGAGTTGCCTAGCCTCCTGCCGAGACCGGCTCTTCGGCCCGGAAGATACGGGCGGTGCCGGACCGGGTTGTGCTTCAGGCCAACTTCTTAAAATATTTATTTTAAATTTTTTTAAAAACATTTAGTATAAAATATAAAAATATAAATAATAACTATTTTTATTTAAATTAATATTTTGATTAAATTATTAAAAATCATTATAATGTAGTAAATATTTATTTTCCTTAAAAAATAAAACTGTATTATTTTTTTGAAAAAAACAAGGATGGGTTTTTGGTCCAATGGACCAAAAAATAAATTCTTTGGTCCATTGGACCAAGACCCCCCTGGACTCAAGAGTTCAGAAGTAAGATCCCAAGGCCCAAGGCCCAAGGGCCTTGGGGGCCCGGGCAGGGCTGGCCCGGCCGGCACGGCCCAAGAAAGGAGTGCCGTGCTGGGCTACCCGTCTCTTGTCAACTTGGCTCGGTTCAGGCCCGTTTCGGGCCGTGCTGTGTCGGGCCGTCGAATCTCGGAGGAGAGGCCCGGCACAGTCCGAAAGCTCGAGCCGAGCCGGGCAGCTCGGCATCGGCGCTATAGTCTCCATGCTATACTGTAACCCAGCCCGAGGCCGTGCCAGACCGGGCGGCAGACCGGGCGGCTCGTGGGCTGCCCAGCCCTTTTGACATCCCTAAGCACGTGGTACGTTCACCGTACAAATTAACCAATATATTAAAATAGTTAAATGAATTTTCTAATAAATATAGATATTTGAATACTCTTTTGATAAATAAATATGATATGTTAGGTTATGTTATTGGACAGAGAATTTCTTCTTAAGTTAGGGTTAATTACATGACTATTGGTTAATGTAAGCTTACGCCAGTTACGCTTCCATACTTCTTGATGTATATATATATACATCAAATTCGTTTGTCTTGTCATTCAATAGAATGTTTCGTTTCCTCGTATAATAAATTTAATTCTCTTGGTACGCGCAAATGTTCTAAAAATATTTATAGATTATTGGCGGATCGATAACATAATAGATCAATATGATATTGTTGAATATAAAAGTTAATAAAACATGATTTTCTAATAACGAAAATTTTTAGTGGCAAATTGTTATTTCACACCGTTTAAAGTAGTGTCAAATATGTTAGGCCAAGTAAAAAGTTTCTAGTAACGACATTAATGAATAGCACAAGTTACTGCCTCTATGTACTTTAAAGATTTTTTTTTTTTTTTTTTTTTTTGAGAGAGATAGGTAGACGCTATCCGCTGGTTTATTTCATTTAGAAATAAACTTACTTAAAAATGTGAATCAACTAGAATTCGAACTTGGGTCTCGGATATCAATCACCAAGTCCTTTGCCACTTGCTCTAAAGACGGTCGGTCTATGTACTTTAAAGTTGACTCAGGCAAACTTCGTCTAAGTGTTCTCACCTACACGTGTTAAAAGTTTAGATATGAATTATTCCAATCGAATAATTATAAGAGAGTAAAATATGGTGTAGAGTTTTTTTGAGAAATAGGTAGCACGCTACCCGCTTCGTTTATTTCGTTAAGAAATAAACTTAGCTAGAAATGTGAATCAACAAGGATTCGAACTCGGGTCTCGAATATCAACCACTAATTAAGTCATTTGCCACTTGCTCTAGGGACGGTCGGTAATATGGTGTAGAGTTAATATACTTTCGAAAGCATAAAGTATACTCGAGGTTTTCGATATTTAGTTCTTGAATAAAAAATTATATAATTGAAATGATAATAATTTTTTTGAGATTGAGTGATTATATTAGAATTGAGTGGTCCATATAGAATAATAATATTAATTCATTGTTAAAAATAGTCGAAGGAGTTGATCCAAATTCCAAAATGCTAGAATCATCATGTCGTTTATGCTTCGGAAAGCATCTTACAATATTACATTTGAGAGAACGCCAAACGCCACGTGGCGTTTGGAGGAGGCCGCTAAGCCACGTGGCGGTTGGAGGCAGCCTCTCTCTCTCCCAAAAAAAATACCTCTCTCTCTCTCTTTTCGGTTTCGGCCAGGAGAGAGAAAGAGAGAGAGAGGGAGAGAGAAAGAGAGAGAGGGTGATAGGAGAGAGAGAAAGGAGATATTGAGGGAGATAGAGAGAGAGAAAGGGGATATCGAGGAGATAGAGAGAGAGAGAAAGAGATATCGGAGGAGAGAGAGAGAGAGAGAGAGAGAGAGAGAGAGAGAGAGAGAGAGAGAGGGGGTGCGGGCCCCTGCCCTCTTCCTTTTTTTCCTTTCCTCTCTTCCCTCCCTCTCTCTCTCTCTCTCTCAATGGGGCGGGCGCGGGCGGCGAAGTAGCGCGAGCGGGAAGGCGCGGCGAGGCGAAGAAAGAGCGAGAAAGAGGCGGAGGCGCGGGTCCGGGCGCGAGTGCGGCGCGGCGCGGCGGCACGGTGTGACGACGCGGCCCCTCTCTTCCCAACCCTCGGCCCAACCATCGCCTCGCCGTGGTTTCGGCGGCGTCCACGGGGCGGGCCCCTCTGCCCTCCCCTCCCTCCCCACCCACACAACCGCCTCTTCTTTTCCCTACCTCCCGATTTCCTCCTCCCTCTCCCTCTTTCCCTCTCTCTTCCCTCCCCCTCTCTCTCTCTCTCCGTGCGCAATGAACGAAGGCGTAAGCGGCGGCATGCGCGAGCGGGGGCGCAATGGGCCGCGGAAAGAGGCGGAGCGCGGGTCCGAGGCGCAGGCGGGCGCGCCGGCGGCGGCACGGTGACAGACGCGGCCCTCTCTCCCCAACCCCGCCCAACCACGCCCTTCGCCGTGGTTTCGCGGGTCCACGGGCTACTTCGGCCGTGAGTGGATGGCCGGCGCGGTGTGGATCTCTCTCTCTCTCTCTCTATATATATATATATAGGCCACGGCTACTATACTATTATGAGTATTGAAGACCTACTACTCATAAGTTTTTAGCGTTCGGATGAAAAATGAGCTGATTAGGATGAGAGTGGTTACGGTTAGGTTGATAGTGGGCACTGGGGTTGAGTGGGTGGTTGGTTGAATAGTATAATCTAACGGGTGAAATTAATTAAAGAGTAGATCTAGTGGCAAAAAATTTATGAGTACAAGAGGCTCTATACTCATAAAAATATAAGTAATAGGACTCTATATATATATATATATATATATATATATATATATATATATATATATATATATATATATAGAGGCCACGCTACTATACTATTATGAGTATTGAAGACCTACTACTCATAAGTTTTCATGCTCGTATGAAAAATGAGTGATTAGGATGAGAGTGGTTACGGTTAGGTTGATAGTGGGCTCCACAGGGTTGAGTGGGTGGTTGGTTGAATAGTATAATCTAACGGGTGAAATTAATTAAAGAGCAAATCTAATGGCAAAAAATTTATGAGTACAAGAGGTTCTATACTCATAAAAGTATAGGACTCTATATATATATATATATATATATAGAGTCCGCTACTATACTATTATGAACGATCACCTTGTACTCATAAGTTGTTTTCGATGATAGAGCTTCCGAATCGGATCCACACCGTTAAACATTATCTAGAGCATTTAAAACTTCTAGAAATAAAATTTTATAATTTTTCGATATCATTTACCTTACGATCAAGAGGTCACAAATTTGACAATTTTTAACGGTATGGGATACTTGCTAGTTTAACGGTGTAAAAGAATCGAAATTTGTTGAATTTTTGATAGAAAATTCTATTCACTACATAGATAACGATCAATAACTCCGATCTTGAATTGAAGGATCCGATCATCCTTTTTTAGGACGTCGTTCGATTTTGACTGTTCATTTTATGCCCGCTTGATTGACTTTATAATGATTTGAAAAATTACGAAATTTATTTTCTAGAAGTTTCAAATACTCTAGATCATGTTTAACGGTGTGGATTGCCGATTCGAAAACCCCAACATTGAAAACCACTTATGAGTAGTAAGGGCTCTATACTCATAATAGTATAGTAGCCCTACTATATATATATATATATATATATATAGAGTTGAGCTAGAATATTTCAAAAAGCACAAAGAGATTGGTGCTTTTGTTTTTGTAGCCATTGGATGAAAAAAATGTGAGGTTGAGATGATTATGGTAGGTGGGGGTAGGTGGTGGTAGGTGGAATAGTGTTTGATCCAAAGGATGTTAGTAATCAAGGAGTAGATATTCTAATGGCTAAAAACTTAGAAGCACCAAATAGTTGGTGCTTCTAAAAGTATTCTAGCTCTACTCTATATATATATATAGAGTAGCTATCATATTAATAAGACAAAGATTCTCCTAAGTTTCTAACCATCCATCAATTTTGATGGATGGTTAAGGTGAGAAAGAGAAGAGAAATTGGTGAGATATTTAAAAAAGATGAGAAATTGAGAACCTTAATTTCTCTCCAATTTCTCTTCTCTCTCTCACCTTAACCACCCATCAAAATTGATACGGTTAGAAACTTAGTGCATTACTGAGTGCTATTAATAAGACAAGAGCTAATTATATATATATATATATATAATTTTATTTACTTATATATAAATAATACATATATATAATTACTATATATGTTATTATATAACTACTGTATATATAATTACTATATAATGAAAGAGAAGTAAAAATTATATATAGTAATTATATATAATTACTATATATAATTACTGTATACATATATAATTACTGTATATATATATATATTATATTTCCATTAGCGTTATGCTTAATGTCGTATTTCGATTACGATCGTATATTTATCAAATTATTTAATCTTGAATTATATATTGACTATACTATTATAAATTTATCAAACTATTTATCCGCGTCATGATCTTCACTAGTATATGATAATATGATAGCTCTACTGGTAAATGTGTAATATCTGTATATTCATAAGTCCAAATCTAATAGGCTTAAATATTTACCTTAAATAAAATTTTATTAAATATATCACATTTGAGTGCTCATATAGGTTTGGGCTGTATGAGAACTTCCTAATAACACACGTGAACTATACAGTAATAAATTTAAATTAAAATAAGAATTTAAAGTTTGAGTCTAAAATCAGTATTAAACTTCAAAAAGCAAATTTTAGCTGTTTCTAATTTTGGGACCTTGAAAATCAAAAAACTGATTCTAAGAATTAGAATCAAATGTTGAAAATGAAATTATCAAATATTTTATTGGGCTGAAAATTACTTTTCAAAAGCTAGATCTAACACTCTCTAATATGGAAATATAACAGGAGATTCCCCGGAGGTAGACTTCTTGAAAAAAAAAAAAAAAAAAAAAACTCTAATAAAGCGATTTAGGTGGTCTTGGAGTGGGTCTACTGCATGGCTTTGATAAAATTTATATTTAAGCTGAGCACATATATATTTTAGCAAATTACTTAGGCATTCAGTTTACTACAAATAAAAAAGATAAAATATATAAATTTCATAGAATTTTAATTGATTATAAAAGAAGGGTAAATTATCACTCATCAATGCACAGAAATAGCAAAGTACAAAACTCACAACTTCTTATCTTCAGGGCCAGAAAAAAAAAAAAAAAGAGAAAAACTGAAAACAAATAAATGAATTTGATATTTACGTTTTTATTCACATTTTGCTTTGATTTTACCTGTCAACAATTCTCCCACATGAAACCAAATTAAAGCTTGAATGACTCAAAAAAAAAAAAAAAAAAAAAAAAAACTACTGAATTCAAATTAAGAACCAAGTCCAAAAAAGATCACCATCACACATAGATTAGGAATTTCTTCAAAAGGTTAAGGGATGCGAATTATATCCGAGTTCCAATTTAATTAGCAAGAAATCTCGAATACAAGTTTTTTGCTGCAGTAATTGCCTAATTAAATTAATAAATAAAAGTCTAAAAAAAAAAATCAGGCATATATCCACGTAATTTAACTACACCTGGGCATCGTCGATCATCCTCATCAATGAAAGAACATACAAAGGAAATGTATCATCGATCACATCCAATTACACAACAAGAGATTAACTAAAAACTCAGGAACTACAATTCAGCATCTGCTGATCAAATCATTTAATTAATTGCATTATTATGTTATTAATTATATTACACCGGGGTATACATTACATCATGCTCCGCCATGAAATTAATGAATCTTAATTGAATAACAAATTAGAGAAACTATAATCAAACCTAGCTCCCTTAATAATCCCCCCAATTACATCAATTAAACCCAGGATTATATATACTTCATAAAAAATTAAGGGCGAACTGATTATCATTATAAACAAAAATAAAGAACCATCGTGCAGATCGAATCCCCCCAGTTACATTAATTGAACCCAGGATTATACTTCATAAAAAGTTAAGGGCGAACTAATTATTATTACTATAAACAGAAATAAAGAACCATCGTGCATGCAGATCGAGTACGTAGAGCAGGAACGATCAGTCTCACGAATCTTGCAGCAGCAATAACGCTTCCGCGGCCAGCAGTTCATCGGCATCGAACCTATCATCGTCGTCGTCGTCTTCGCGTACTTCGTCGCCGTTCTTGCTGCTCAGCAGGGCCATGCCGAGACCGTCGCAGCACCGGAACGCCCAGATGTCGACGCGGTCGCCCACGCGCAACTTGTTGCGTTTCACGAAGCGGCCCCAGCTGCCGATGAGGCGGAAGTCGCTGTTGGAGTCGAGGAATTTGAACTTCATGGCGTGCTCCCACCCCAGCCGGTCGAACACCCTCACGGGGAGGCCGCGCTCGCGGTCGACGACGAGCGCGGCCTCGTCGGACGTGATCAGATCCTGCAGCCTCGTCTTCATCACCTGTGTGCGGCTCAGCAGGAGGCGACCCTGCTGGCTGCTGACGTCCGACTCCGTCAGGTCCTTCTGCAGTATCCACGTCGGCTGGCTCACCCCCTCCCTCAGCAGCGCCAACAGAATTCCGACGCACCGAGACGGCTTCGGCGCAGCGCCATTGCCTGCAGGACGATTGTTGGGCAGCCGGCTGCGTCTCTTGGCGGT
Source organism: Aechmea fasciata (assembly GCA_025177825.1). NCBI lineage: Eukaryota > Viridiplantae > Streptophyta > Magnoliopsida > Poales > Bromeliaceae > Aechmea > Aechmea fasciata. The sequence continues at coordinate 4,729,088 of CM045933.1, forward strand.
GATGATCGGCGAAGCCGCGGCGGGGTCGACTGCGTCAGCTGGGGGGTCTCTCCTCGGCTTCTTCCTCGCCGGTGGTTGCACGGAGTGCCCCAGCTCATGATCATGCACGTTCTCGAGATCCGGCTGCTCGGATCGATCGGGAGAGTCGGCATGGCTTCGCATTGTCTCCTTGAAGATGGACATTGATGGTTTCTTGAAGCTTCGATGATCAAGAAGCTGCTGCTGCGCGCGTACGTGATCGGCGAGAGAGAGAGAGAGAGAGAGAGAGAGAGAGAGAGAGAGTTGTAATTAAGTGGCTACGTCGCGTACGTAGCATAAAATATATATAAAGCATGCATATAGATACGTACGTACGTAGGGTAATTCCTAATTCTACTCGAATAATGAACGTAGGGCAATTCCTAATTCTACTCGAATAATGATTAATCTTACCGTTGATGAATATTAATTCTTACCGTTAATGATCGTGATATAACTCGGGTTGGTAACTTCGAGTTGAAGGCGATCGTGCGTTCACCAAATGCGTTACGGAATTGATGTTGAGATTTGAGACTTCAGAGCCGTTGGATCAGGCTCATAATGCATTGTTTAAAAAAAAAAAAACAAAAAACGAAAAAAAATCGCTGAGACAAGGAAATTCAAACGAGCTTATCTTTTTATTTTTTTTATATATACGCATATTAATTTATGACCACACTTAGAATTTCGTTATTAATGCTAATTCAATAAATATAAGTTATAGTAGTACTTAAATAATTAAAAATTTACAATTAAGATATTAATTAATTTCTAAAATCAATAGTAGAGGAAATTCTAATTATTGATATATAAAAAATAAGTGTTTAAAATTTGTGTGGGATACTTTATAAAAGTTACTATTAAAAGGACCCAATTTAAACATTAAAAAAAACATAAGGTTCTAATTGTAACAATTTAAAATTATTTAAAATTTATCCCATAACAAATTAAAATCACACCAATTTGTTTATTTACTTATTTAATTTTTATAAAACAAGATAACGGTTAAGATCGCACATAATCATCCCTTATAATTCAAAGAACAAATCTAACTGTTAACTAACATCGATCACACACAATCGGAGTCGTCAATCTCCTTCAATTCTGGCCTCTCATCTAACCTGTCGCAAGTATAAATATCACAATTGTTATAATCGGCACGAAAAATAATAATAGATTCAGAAAAATAATTAATAAAGTAAAAAAAGGATAAAGCACACCGAAATTTATATGATTAGGCTATACGGATGAAAACGGAGCAAATTTTTTTATTAATATTAAAGGTGGAGTGCAAAGATTAAATCTCTGGCAAAATCTAAATTTTCAAACACCCAATTTTGCATGTTGTGTTAGACTCCAAAATAGCTCGGCTCTCGAACGAACACAATTTGGGCTCGGCTCTCTCCAACAGTACACTTCTTGGTGATTTTGCTGTGTCCGTACGACTACTACAAAAACAAACAAAAAAGAAAAAAAAATAAAAAAGTTAGTTAGTTGTACGTAATTGGAGCCGCTCTAAAAGCAACATACGCCATCTCCTCTCGATACGTTTTTACTTAATTAATTAGCATGGGGTCTAATTAGCGATGCGCTTCCTTAATTAACATGACCGTGGTATGCATATATAATATATAGCTCCAAATTAATTAGAGTCTAATTCTAATTATAGTTGAATTAGACTACTATTTATACTCTCTATAGGTCAAATAAAATTTAAACTATATCTTATCCTAATTAGATTAGAATTTTATTTTAACTTATAAAACTATATATAAATTTAAATGAAAATTATTATAACAACAATTAATTGTCGGTCAGAAAGTTTGAAAATATTCTATTAAAAGCCTTTAATGGTGTTACAGCGATCTCACCGTCGACGAGGCACGGCGATCTAAATTTGTGGCAGCCCTGCGTGCACCTGCACCTGATCATCATGTTGGAAATCATGCGGAATTCGTCGGCGAGAACCGGATGCGCGAGAGCTAGCTAGGTGTTTGAGCCGTGGGCGTATCGCGAAGGCGAGAAGCTCGATCAAGCTGGGCGTGTTGAACTATGTACAACGCACCTCGGCCTTATAATCCTGTGTTCTGCAACCCCTGCTGGTGATCGATCGGAGTCGTCTGCGTGAGTGCAAGATGTGAATGTTTTTGATGCTCGATCCAGCTTTGGTCGTGTGCAATATCCTGAAGCAGCGCGACCGCATCTTCGCTGTCGGTGATTTTTTTTTTTTTTGAGGGAAAAGGTAGCGTCTTAAACCGTTCAAATGGAGTAGTTGAATTTAGCAAAGGAGGAAAGCAACATGGCTTCCTACGCGAGCGAGGAAAAAAAAAAAAAAAAAACCTAGGACAGTAGGAGTCCCACAAGTTGACCTGAGAACGAACTTCAGCCAACACCTGACTCGTGGACAACTTTTTGTTCTCAAAAATGTCGGTGATTTTGATTCACAAATTCAATTGAAAAAGAAAGAATTGATGTCCCTATCTGAGCTTTAAAATAGATTTTGTAAATTACAATAGAGACTCTTAAATTGGGACAGTACGTAGTTGGATTACAATATGCAGCGGGTTGTAGAGTTAACAGTTTTCTTTTTTTTCTTTTTTTTTTTTTTTTTGAAAGAAATTATCGCAGCAAAAAAAATTAAGACGATTCAGTCTCGAATTAAAAATAAAAAAAAAAAAGTATAACAATGATAAAAAACAAAATTTAGGAAGCTAAGATAAAATAAGTAAATAAAATTTAAAAAAAGTGAAACTAACAAAAGTTCACTTAATTAGATATAGTTGCAGAACTTAATTAGTTCACTTCTTTCTAAGTCCCAATTAAGCTCGTGTAACCATGCAAGATTAGAGAATCTGAATATTGATTCTTAATTAATAATCGTGTTATTTTTTTCTCGCCAAATCAGCTACCAACAGATTGCATTCTTGATCATGAATTCTTTCGCTAATATCCTTTAAATGTTAGCGATTCTCCGACAGAAACTCCTTAACACCCCTTGGCCTCCACCATTGATTCTGAGATATGTTTATCGTTAAGTAAGCTGAACATCAGAAAATTACTAAATACGTATCCCTCTCAGCTTCACTGTCACACGAAATATACTGTAGATTTCCGATCCAACCTTTTTTAAGTAGATTATCAACCATCCATTGATAGATACTTCTTAATAACTGGCCAAATAAAAACTCTAATATAATATAGAGTGTAATATAAAAAATAGAGCTGAATATACAAGCTCCAAAAATCTTTAAATACAAAAAATTTAAACAAATAAATGAATTTGATCTTCGATCGTCTTCCTATTTACATCTTCTTTATATTCTTTTATGAACAATTCCCTCACGTACGAGCCATGGATGCATGCATGCATGCATCAAGTGCGAAAGCACGCGACGAAGCGCTGAAGGTGGCTGCGCTGGCATCGCCGATTCGTACGGCGATGCTCTTCGTCCCTGGCGGCAGCGTCGCGGTCGATGACGCATTCGATACACCGAAAGTACTCGATGCGGCACGGAATAACGATCGCGCCGGTCTGGTGGAAGCCGAACTCCGCCTCGGCCGCGTCGAGCATGGCCGCGAAGAGCGGGTGCTCAAGGTGCCCCACCGGCACCACGAACCTCCGCCGCCTCTCCCCCTCGGCCCCGACCCTCACCGCGACGTGTCCCTTCGGCGGCAGCGGCGATTTCTTTGAGGACCAGGACCAGTGAAGGTGCAACTTCTTCCATGGATGGTGTTGCTGCAGCCTCTCTTTGCTGATGCTGTCCATGCCAAGAAACATGATAACCAAGAGCGCAAAAGAAGCTACAAATCAAAATCAAGAGGGAGCTTTAGAGTGAAAGAGAGAGAATTAAAGAGAGTTGCAAAAAGATTTGGTATTAGCTGGGAGAGGGGGTGTATATATATATTTGAAATAATAATAATAATAATAATAATAATAATAATAATAATAATAAAGGTGGTTAGAGTCTAGTTTGAATCGGATCAAGTCGCGTTGAAGATGATTTTGCTTGGTCAAATTAATTAAGTAGGACACGGTTTCTTTTTTTATTTTATTTTTTTCCCTTTGTGTTTAATTATTATTACTTAATTTGATTCATATATAATTGGTTTATATATATACGTACGGAGCTAGTATTATTAACCGTTAATTAATTTCGCGTTTTTTGTTCCGCTTTCCGTTTTGAAACAAATCTAAATAGAATTAAATAACAAAAATTCAGCGAAACTTATTTTAAAATAATCAAATTTATTTACATTTCCTTTTATTAATTGTTCAACAACTGATTAAAAATCACTTTTACTGTGCTTAATTACTTTTTCTAAGTTTTCTGAAACTATAGTTTTATGTTGTGAGGAGGAGAGATCATGCATGAGAGAGGAATAAATAAGAAGTTAATTCGATCATGCAAAATAATGCAAAATAATAATTAATTTATTTCGAAAAATTTAAGTCATGTTCAAAATTTTATTAATATTTAGACTCCATATTTTTTAATAAGCAAGGTCAAAATGGCAGATTTAAATTAAATAAAAAAATATTTACCTAGCTTTTATGTTACCTTAATTTATATAGATATATAATCTAAGTGACAGATAACATAAAAGATCAATTTAATTGATATTGTTGAATATATTTTAATAAAACACAGTTCACTAATAACTAAAATTTTTAGAGATAATTTATTAGTAGTTTCAAATAGGGTAAATTGTACTATTATCTCTTGAACTTTTGGCATAGTTTTACTTTTAACTCTCAAACTCCTAAAATAAATATTTAACACCTTAAACTCTAATATTTTATTTATATTATTCCTTCCGTCAGTGTATCGTCAAGTTCCGTTGACCGAAAATTAGCGTAAAGGGTAATATGAAGGATGAGATGATATTTAGTATCTCTTAATTAATTAACATCACTAATTTTATTTAAAAATTTTAATTTAATATAAAATAATTATATTTTTATATTTAAAATTTCTAATTGGTTAAAAAGAAGTATAAAATTTGGATTTTAGACTATAATAAAATTACGTTGCATAATTTCATAGCGATCGAGTTGATTTATTCTCTAGGACAATACTTTTTTTAGAGATAAAGGCGAGAATAATTAGTACTATAGAAAATTAACTAATAATTAAAATCTCTATATCTGAATAAGTATATTTATTAGAAATCAACCACATTAGTGAGTACACCGTGAGAGTAGGGTGTTCGAGCATCATAGATAACTAACTAGTATCTCTTTTCTTATCTTTAAGCCACTCTAATTAATATTTTTTTTTTGCTTTTATACAATAAAATGTAAGGTAATTTGTGCTATAATTTATTTTAAAATAAAAAATATATAAATTCAAAACTTCTCATTATTACTAATTTGAGTACCAGTAGTCAATCCATAAATAATATATTTTAATGAAATAATGTATTAGGCTAAATTGCACTGTTATCCCCTGAGCTTTTGGTGGAGTTTGATCACTCTATCCCCAAACTCATAAAATGGACATCTAATACCATAAACTTTAATATTTAATTCATGTTACTATTAATTTTCGATTAACGAAGCTTGATGAAAAAAGGAATATCATGAATAAAATATTATAGAATTTAGAGTGTTGGATATTTATTTTAGGAGTTTAGAAGATAAAATAAAACTTGGCCAAAAATTCAGATAGTAACAGTTGAATTTACCCTTTCAAATATGTTAGGCCAACTAAAAAATCTCTACTACATACATTAATTAATTAGTAGCACAATTTACTGCCTCTTTATACTTCAAGTTGTCTTATAAACAAACTTCAACTAAATGTTCCCACACATACATATGTTAATTAGAGCCTACTTTGTAAGCCCAGTAATGCAACCGGTCAATGCAGTTTAATACGTTACCACAAAAACTTCAAATTAGAGCTTCTTGAAATAGCAAGAGTTTCGCATGTTCGCTCCCGATGCATCTCGGGCAAATGAGGCCCTAACATGGCGTCTCGAGCGACAAGATCCCAGTAGTAAAAACAAACCTTTACAAAGTCCCAAAGAGAGTCCATAATACAGTAGTGTATGTATATATACATGTGTGTATGCTCAAACATGAACCATGCATGTCCCAACCTTCACAACCACATATCGATACGAATTTGGTTAAAAATATAGTTTTCCAGCGAAAAAAAAGTAATGGAGAATGTCTTATGGACATTTTTGCTTCTCAAAACACCACCAAAAAATATAGTAGCAATCACAAAATACCCATAAGAGCCTCTTCAATATAAGGATCTAAATAAGCAATATGGAAAAGGAAAAGAAACCCATGGTAGAAGTCTATCAAATAGAGAGATTCTTTTTGAAGGCAACGCAATCCAAAATCTAACAAAGATGGTCTCCCCCCCACTAAAAAAAAAAACAAAAAGAGGAAAAAAAACATGGTTGGAATAATAATCACCTATCCGCATGCTCTCTCTGACTTAACCTTTAATCTTCTTTACTCTCAAAACGAATAAAATGCCAAACCTGCACAAAAACAAAAACAAAAAAACAGCATCTAGTTAGATAAACTATGCACAGAAAGATCCACAAAGCATGATATTCTAAAATAAAAGCAATGTGGACATACAAACACTAATGCATTAGTTCTTACAATGGTTGAATCCTATTACTGCAATAAAAACGAGAATGCAGATACAAAATAACAGGAGGAAAATAAGCGATCAAAAGGTGCAATAACACAAAAGGAGTCTTCGTCTAGGAAGCAACTTTTGGGGAATCGTAACTGTAGTGAGACTGAGAAAACTATGAAACCACGTAAATTCCAAGAAAATTTGGGCCACATTGCATCTTACTGGATTGGAGGAAGCATCAGCTGTCAAAGTGACACAAGAATGTGATGGACGGCAGCTGAATAATGAACGAAGAAGACAGCTTAAAAGTACGAGCATGATCAGTAGGCCTCAGTTTGTTAGATATAACAAAATCATGAAGTAATCCTGTATAGAAAATATACGGATAAACGATTATGAATTTCTTACACAGTTAAGGTAGAATTATCTGACTGCTTCATAATGCATTCATATTCCAATCAAAGATCGGAACAAGTCTCAAATGCGCAGTTAAATTGAATTGGTTTCGGATTCATGAAGCACCAAAAGAACAGTGAAAAGAGATAGCTAAGATGCAAGATGGGCCCTGAAGAGCACAAACACTTTGACTGAGCTTAGGAATTGCAGTTGATGATGCTAGAAATAGACAACTCTAACAAGAAATAAGCTAGTTGACAAATTATGACGTGATTATAATTTACCATTAATAAAAACTTAACCATCGAAAATGTCAGAGTAGGAACTATAGTCAGACTTATTACTAGTTTTAGTAACACGTGTTTAAGCATCATAGACAATGTCCAGAGTACTGCTCCATTCAAGTTACTGTTACTAATAGGTTGTTTGCCGTATTATCAAAAGATTTAGAGAATGCAAGAAGTTTTCATCCAGCTAGAAGACGTGAAACCCAGAAAATATGGTTAATGAAGCGTACCTTATTTAAAATGGAAACCATATTTGTGGCTCATGAAGCAGCTTGCAAAGACTATATATGAGGGTGGCCACCTGCATAAACAACTATTCTTATCAACACAGTGAGAAAATGTCTAAGAGTAGAACCAATTAGCATTAAAATTTCTGCCAAAAACAATGGACGGTACAAGAGGCTGAGATATTCTCCTTAATTTAGGACAAAAACTAGGATTAACAAACAGGGCAATCAACATCAGATACAAATACAATGGACACGAAATGACGTCCGGTTGCAGGAGCATAAAATATTGCCAAAAGCAAAAACACTACGGATGTCTCTAGAAAAAAAAAAGGACTAGCTATACATCGGGAGGGAAACTTGCTATGAATACGAAAATGTCAATACTCCTCTAATACAGTACCCACATGAGCAACCACTTAAAATCAAGTTGTCCCTTATCTAGAGAGGCACTTATATTCAACCCAAGACATATGTCCAACTTTTACACAGATATCTCATGCTTAGCTATCATTTACTAAGGCATCTCATGCTCAGGTATCATCATTTGTTTACCTAATATTGAACCTACTTCCGTAGTATGTAAGACTATCTAAGCATAAAAGTCATACGTGTAGTTTAAGAACCATAACATTGATGGATGGAAAAAAGCTATTGTTGGGGCAAATACTATTAAAGGTACAACAGCAAAGCTCACACGTGTAGAATTCAATTATCTGTACTTCTTATATACTTAATAATTAATTACCGAACTATAGATTTCAAGTCATATCCATTGAGCAACTCAGCATAAATCTTCAAAATCATTGAGATTAATGGATTGAGATAACTACCTGAGGCATCAAAGGAAGTATATCCTTGCTGTCAGAATGCATTGTCAGATTAGATGGCCAATTTGTCTGTATACAATCACTTGCTAGGAAACAGTAGAACACTGAAGAATACCAAAGCAAGAAAGTAATAGCTAATTTGTTCTGGCAGAATAAGTTATAGACACTTCTTATTTGATTCATTCAGAGAACTTCCATTACTTGCTGCTTATGCTTTGGTTATTCCGACATCTTCACCCAATATAACATCTGCTGGTCTTGGAATGTCATTTCCTCTAACTACTCTGTTGTAAACTATTTTGAAAGAATGCGATCCGTATGGCCTACTCAGCAAATTCACAGGCACTCTGAGAGTCTGCTTCCGACTTTTCCCCTTCACATAAATGCTAAAGGTCCCATCGCCTTCATACCTTGTAACTTTTTTCATGGGACGTCTTTCACCAATTTTCGTTGTTCTATTATTTTCTTTAGCAGTTATCTCAGGTTTCAGTTCAATATTAACTACTTTTTTCAAGTCATCTTCTCCAGATTCTCCCTCATTTACTAAATAGTTATTAGCAACAGCATTTCCAGTTTCCACTGTCGCAGATACCTCTGTACCCTCATCTTTCTCGATTGTTTTCACAATGTCACAGTCAAGTGAGGGTGTCAAATCCACACTTACAACATGAGACTGAACCAATGGTTCCGGCAAAGATGCAGAAATAGGATTTATAATAGGCGGTGGCACAATAGGGAAATCAACTGGACAACATCCTGGCCACATTGATACTGGCACGAACTCGGGTGTACTTGGATTCATATTGCATTGCCAAGAATAGTGGTTAGGTTGAAACATGTTATTGTTCATAGCAAATGTGGTGGTTGGAACAGCTTGAGGCTGAGTGTATGGTGGGTAGATAAATGGCAAGGGATGTAAAATGTTAGGGGGCCGAGGGGAAGGAGGGTAAGGGAGGTGGGGAGATGTGCAGAGAGGAGGTGCGTTAGGCATTAGAGGTGCGGGCCGAGAGTGAAGAGAAACACTCATGGACCAAGGCCCAACTGCAGGAATGGGACCATTTGGAGAAAGGCTGACATTTACAGGCACGGGGCTGAGAACAACAGGAGGAGAAGGGTTAAACGGTGCGGCAGAAGCAGATAACTTCTTATTAGGGATGTCTCTAGCATCAACAATGTTCAACTCCAGTTTTGGTTTTGGACCACTGCCTCCAGATTCCTCAGGGCCACCAAATTTTTCTTCAAGATGCTCTTGATTTTCTATAGAGAATGAATTGGCACTGGATCCAATGCTGCTTGATAAAGCTCCATGTAATGATTCCCCTTTAGGTTTGTCAGTTGAGAGGTCAGCATTCTCCCGAACAGTTGATTCTAAAGATTCAATACTATGTATCACTTCTTGCACCTCATCACTATGTACCCCAGATAAAGCTACTTCAATATGTAGTGATGACAAATCAGTTGAACCTTCTTCGCTAGTTTTCTGGTTTTCTACTTCTACTTGCTTTGCAGCAATTCCCACTTCCTCAACACAGTTATCTTCTTGCTTGGTCTCATCTATGTTAGCTGCTACAGTCGATTTTTCCACATGATCACTAACCACAAGCAAACCCTTCCTTTCTTGTTCATCTGTTTCATTTGACAATTTCCTATTTGCCAGTATATCACTTTCATGATCTTTAACTTGATCTTTAACGGCTGATAAATTCTTCATTTCATGCCCATCTTTCTGGGTAGATATTTCCTGATTCGTTGGCAAATCATCTTTAGATCTCTGGATTTGAGCCTTAATAATTGTTCCTGGAGGTGCAAGCGCAACATCTTTGTATGATGGCGCATTTTCAAGACTAGCAATCAGAGCATTCTGTGACTCACCTTCCCTTTGATCTTTGGATGCAATGTTATAAAGAGATGGCGATTCCGCTTGAGCATTTGTTTTATCACTGACAATCATAGAATTATCAATCTCCTCAGTAGATGAATTCACCGACTTCACTCTGTATGATACAGATCTGTACACTTTACGACTAAATTTGACATTTGGTGGCTGAACTTTCTCATTTGTATGATCTGTGTGGCTACCAGGGGTTACAATCCGTTTCTTTACTACGTAATAATGGCTGCTCGAATAAGAAAACTTTGGTTTGGATTGAGCAGTATCATAAGCCCTTTCACTATTTGTGTGGTATTTCTTAATTCGCTTTCCAGAAACTCCCGCTGATCTGGGCCGTTGGACTGGTTGCCAGCCATCGTCTGGTCCCGAGATTTCATCACTCAACATTTCATCAACAATAGTGAGCTTCTCTTCAGTTTTAACTTTAAGCTCTTCAGACTTTACTAACTGGTCTTTAAGTTCAACTTCAAATTTAGGCTCTTCAGACTTCTTGGGTATTAAGCTCTTCAGACTCCTTGTGCTGTTATCATCTTGGCTAAGGTTGGATTCATTGAATTGCCTTTCCTCATCTGAAACTGATAAATATGGCTCTTTAGGAGACAGCCCAGGGCTTGCAATATTCAAGTTCACAGAAGAATTGCCTTTGGCCTGATCAGGAAAGGAAGAAATATGATTAATCATGTAAATAAACAATAGTTAGCCCCAAAATAATATATGAGAATCAATTAAATTGGACCAATGCAATAGAATTGGCTAAACTAGATCAAGTGTGGGCCGGTTTTCAATTCTGAGATGCACAACAATTGAACATCTTCTCAACAAAAATTTATGTTGTATCTTGATCTCCTTTTGACTGTAAGTGACAGATGTTCAACATTTTAACAATTACATTTATACAACTGCGAAACTAATTCTATGACGATGATTCCAAGCTTCAAATAATAGGGTTTAATTGACAAATTCGCAAAAAAATAACTTTCAACTGGTTCCTGCAAGAAAAGAAAATTGACAAAACAATAAAAAGGTTACTAATATGACTAATAAATAATATTGAAAAGAAATGGTAGTGCAAATTTACGAGAATACAATTGGACAGGAAAAAAGGAGAAAAAGAAAAGGAAAAACAACTACAACTGTAAGCTTCAGAGATGGGGCATGCGTAAAAAAGACTGGCCGTTCAGCAACAGAAATAGAAATCTAAAGCAACTATCTATTTATAATTTGAGATTTAAAAACAAATAACCTGGATTTCAATTTCTGATCACAACCAGTCAAGATGAATACCTATAAACCATTTTTTTTCATAGTTGGCTAGTTCTGGCTGCATAAATTTCATTTTTGACCAGTACACTAACATTTCTGTAAATAAAACTTCTTTTTAGCATTTTGTGCTTCCTTCTACATCTGATTCATTACGGTAATATGAAACTGCCATATCTATCTGATTAAACTCCTCATCTTATTTCACTTCATTTCTGTCCTTAGGCTACATCTAAATTTATAACCAAAAGAAGAAAATAAACTGAAAGACAATTACAAACCAACCTTAACACCCAAACTTCTCCTCCTAGTTGACTCAGAGTCTCTACCTTTGATCTCCTGGTTGGGATTTATGTAATCAAGAAGATCAGAAACGCTGTCAAAAAGAAGGAAAGATTTATGATTTCATCATACAAGTATACCTTCAGAAATTTGTTTGAACTTCCGCATTTAGTATAACTACATATACATGACTATGGGAAGCAGCAAAATATGCCACTTTGGCAGCATTATAAGTGGGCATAATAGTTATACTCTAGCAAAGTTTCGGATCCAATTGGTAAGCTCAATACCAAATTTTGTACCTTAGGTGGCCTTTGCTAGCAATGGATGCATCAGGCTTCCGGGTACCATTGCGAGCAGCTTCCTGCTGCTCAATAGCCTTTGATTCAAAATATTCAAGCCAAGCAGCAGCATCCTGAGAAATTCAGCAACACTTCTGCTTATAAGACCCTCAAAAACAAGAAGTTAAAAAAGGTAAAAGGAAGAAAAGGAAAAGACAATGCAATATCTTCTTGGAACCAATCTATGATTACAATACCTGGGTCCGCAAGTCATCGGGACCAAGCTTTGCTCGCAGAATTCGCAAGGTAGTTTGCTCATGTTGAACGCTCAATGGATATGCTTCCATCAAGGAGAGTGCAATAGCAATAGCATGGTAGCTGGCTGCAGTCTGAAGGTTTAGAAGTAATAGAAAAAGAATTTATATAAGAACAAAATATAAGAAAAAAATTATTTAAGTAGTCAAGAAAATGCAGGGGCATTTAATATACTTACAAAGTATCTATTTACATTTCAACTGCTGTAAAACATGAAATTTCATATATACTCCCCTCAAAGGCCTAGTTCCTTACTAATAACCTTCTAGTTGGGTTAGTCATTTAATTCGTATGCCAGAAGTCTATTTTTTATTAGAAGCAAAATAAAACCTTTTAAGGGCATATGAAAACTCGGATTAGAATGATATATTTGTATGTAAATTAAGTCAGAATTGTAAGGAACTACAAGAGAATATCTTTTATGTTTTAAGTGCTCCACAATCTCATTTGATGGTGGAATTACAAAATCCAGGAATGAGCTAACAGAAGCCTCCTTTGTTACTACTGTAACCGTCCAGCTCAAAGTGTGATTACAAGCATTTTTCAACCTATACACACATAAGATGTATTTTCAGAAGAAAGGCAGCTATTATATAGAACAACGGAAAAAGGAAGCAGAGGGAAACAAGATACAGTAGATGGAGACCTGAATATGGTCAGGGCCAAGTAATCTTTGGTTGCATTTCAGTGCTTTATGGAGGTATCTTAATGCGACATGCACATTTCCCAAGCCTTCCTCCATCATGGCTACATTGATGTATGTAGCAGCTGTATTTGGATGGGATGGTCCACAAGTAAGATGCAGGAGATACAATGCGCGTTTCACATACCTGCTTTACAGAAAAAATTAGAGAAAGAAATAGATTGATGGCAAGAAACTTCAAAATCATGTTTATGAGATGATCTAATTTCAACTTACGAGGAACATATACAGGTAGAAGTGTAGAACCAAACTTAAAGAAAGCATTAGTTACATAGAAAAAAGATTTGTAAACGTAATAATGAAAAAGAAATAAGATTCATGAAGAACTGGATCACTTAGGCCTCATTTTGGCATCGTGTTAGTTTTTATTTTTTTAATAGAATTTTGTATATCGAAAGATGTACAGTGGACGGTGGATTGTTTGCAATCCTTTCATCCAAAGTATTTACTTGGCAACAAAAAACTAAAATTTGAAAGCAACTATTTTTTTGCTTCCAAATTTTTTTTAAACAAGTTATCATCTATCACTTAGCCGGATGCATTGTAAGCTGGTCAACTATAACAACCAAAGTAGTCTTTCTTCCAACACATCAAATTATATTGAATTACTGTAAAAAAAATAAAAAACAAACATGATACCAAACGAGGTCTTAAGTTTCGAATAATTAGAAATTTCCATCACAGTTATGTAAGAAGAAATACCAGATAGCATACATCAGACTGCTTTGACAGAAAGTGACCTTAAATCCTACATTATTTTGTTTGATCTACAAGAGAAATTACAAGTGACAATCACTTTATTCAAGAACTGATATAATGTTCTGATCAAGAAAGCCTTTGATATACAACGTAGTCCTAATTTTTCCCTCTGATAATATACTTCTCTATAAAATTTCTATAATAAAAACATAGCAACAATGATTACAAAAATTATTATATTTGATCATTGGAAACAAGTACTGAGAAGATTAAGTGCTGATGTCTTAAAGTGATAACGGGATGCAATTATAAATTAAAGTGCTCTTTAAGGTAGCCTCTTTAAAAAGATAACAATGGGAAATAAGGAGTCTGTTAATGCTGTTTTATAAAATTAGAATGTAACTGCCATATAAGGCATTATTGGCCCAATACTTTCACCTTACATCATGCATATATTTAAAGGTTTGAGTCCATAGAGTAGCCATTTAGTGCAAAAATGTTGAAGGTCAGGAGTGGGTAATTGCCTTTTAATTTCTCCCTACATGGTAAAATGATAGTAGCTCAATGGACAGCATAATGGAAAAGATCTTCATATTAGGTTGTTGTAACTTGCAAGTGATAAAACCACCTAGCCTTAATTATAGGATATCGAAATATATTTAGAGTCTAGGTTTTATGTTAACGGTTTAGGTTTCAGGATTAGGGTTAAGGGTAAAGCCATAAACCTTATTTTCTGTAGAACAATATCTAAACATCTCCATTCTACAGTTTGATACTTTGATATGATTTCTGAAACCAACTTGTTTGTATGTGTTTCTGTTTGATGAGGATGCTCCCCCTTCTCTAACTTAGCATTCTTGTGGCAGTGGTATTGCAGATTGCCTGTCCAGATATATCCTATAATTATATAGGTGCAAAGAATATAGACCTCGTAATAATAACTAAACAAGCAAAATTAGCTATATCTCACATTTTTATAGTAATGAAGAAAAAGATGCCATAACCAAATCAGATACACATAACAGCAAAAGTTTGGTAAACCATGGGCTATTATGAGCTTTTCGAGCTAGCTTGTGACAAGAAGCTGTAGTTATTGTATGAAATAATCAAAATTAAAAAAAGTAGTAGAAAAAGCATAGTAGAGATGAGATGAGTTATTATAAGTTTATAAAGCCACTTTGAAAGAAAGTTTAGTTAACGATTAAATGAACCAAGATTAGAGAAAGTAAGAATATTTGACTTGGGAAATAACAAGAAGTGTTAATAGCACATGCATGCCACAAGAGAATTTGAATTTGGAAAGCTGCGACATGCAACTTACTTAAGAGCCAACTCTGTATGTTGAAGTCTGTAATAGAACACTGCAAGGTCACCATAACTCTTCATTGTGTCAGGATGATCCAACCCGAGTTCCCTTTCATTTATGTCTAGAGCCTTTTGCTGATAAATTGTAGCCTGTAATTTTGAAACTATTTCAATTATGCGACAAGGAAAAAGGAATAGAAATTTGTAGAACAAAATCCATCAGAAGAGACATGCTCTATGATGACTATCATGCCTTTTCTAAATGGATAGATTCAGAAATATCAGCAAATCTCTTGACCATGCTTACCCTTAATCCTGATTTCAGATGGTCAGACTGGCCAAACTGGATAGATTTTTCTCAACTGATTTGGCCATGCATTAGCTCATATACTGTATATTTTCTATTATAAGGGTTTGTTATTCTATCCTTGCAGTCAAGGTTTAAAGTGCTGTGGCACGGGGGCATGCCGCTCTTTTCCTGGCACAGTATGGCACGGGCACGCTTCCGTGCCGACACGTGGTACGCATGCGTGCCGATGGATACGTATGACCTCCTACTGGCACGTTTTGGCACGGACTTATTTAAATTTTTTTGGTTCCAATAAGTTTTTATAATATTATTTTGAAAGATTTAGACAAATAATTATTAATATTTGCTATGTATAGCTTACTATACTCATCAATGAACATGCATATAACCATTTTGTATATAAAGTACAACTTTACCTGATGTAGAATAGAAATTAACATTCTTTCGTATATATTTTTTTGTTTATATGTTTTTATTTGAAAAGTACAACTATACATGCGTAACATTTGAAAATTCCTTTGTTTTTATTTTTTTTAGAAATAAAAAAATTATAACAGATAAAATGATAGAAATTTTTATTTTTTCTAAAAACATTTCAAGATCTATATATTGATTCGATTAGGAAGTATATAATGACTAGAACAACTATAATAGTACCGCAATTAAATCCATTTTTTTTTCTTTTTTATTCTTTAAAAAATATTTGATCAAAATTTATTTAGGAGATCAATTTTTGTTGTTCGCTTGATTCACCGAAAGTTTCTTGGTGCGACAAATTTTTACAAAATATTTTATGAAGAAAAAATGGATGTACGTGGTGGAAGCGAAGGGCGAAATGAATGGATATGTCAACTAAAAATTTGCTTTTATATTGATAAATAAAAATTTAAAATATAAATTTTTAATTTAACAAAAGAAAAAGAAAAAGCCAAAAGGCAAAAAAAAAAAAAAAAAAAAGAACATCAGCTAAAAAGCAAAAAAAAAAAGTTGACAAAAAGACATTATGATGTCAAAAAAAATAAGAGAAAAATGAAAAAAAATGCAATATAGATGGCCGAGGGGGCTCTGTATCCCAGAGAAAAAAAAAAAAGAAGCCAAAAAGCCAAAAAAAATAACAGGCAGGCACGCACCAGCGTGCCGTTTTGTTTTGAGCGGCACGCAACAGCGTGCCGCGAGACTCGGGGGGGTGCGATACCCCCCCTGTACAGCACGGCATCGGGCGGCACTTAATTCCTTACTTGTAGTATATATATTCTATTATAAGGGTTTGTTATTCTATCCTTGCAGTAAATATTCTATTATAAGGGTCTGTTATTCTATCCTTGATAACTTTACCATAAACATGTATTGAAGCGCATTTCAAAATACATATTCGTAATCATCTAGATGTATTTCAGGCCCAACACTTTTAACAACGCAGGTGAGGATTCTTTTATCAAATAAGTTTGTAGTAATCTTTATTGCTGGTGTACAAAAGGAAAGCTCTTATATATACCATCTAAACCAAAAATAATTTGAGGATTTCTTTAATTGCACCTGATTAAAATCTCCAGTATGATAAAGAACAACAGCTAATAGGCTGTATGCTCCAGCTGTCATCCGGTGATAAGGACCGCACACTGCTATAAGCTTAGCAAGAGCCTGGAATCATAGATGTAGCTTCATATAAGGAGATTCGCAAAGATTGGTCTCTCACAGTGAACTCGAAGATTTATCTTATTTAGGGATTACCTTTGTTCCATAATTGACTGCATCTTCAAGTTTTCCCTTGTCAAGAGCTGTTTTTGAAGATTCCAAGAGTTGCCGTCCATCAGCTGACGAACATGCAACTTGCTGCAAATTTATTAAAGAGAAGAGTGTGAATAATTGTCCTTGACTTTAAACATGTGAACATGGTATCACTAGAGTCACCATGAAGCTTGCAATGCTCACCTTATGCACTGGTATGAGGCTAATAATATCAAATTTGTGAAATGGAAAAGCAGAATCCATATCAAAGTCTTGTGGAGCCAACTCAAGACCCACCTAAATCACAAAGTCATGAATAAGTTTAGTGTTATAAGTAACACCAAGTTGGGCCTTCTAACCATGTCCCTGCAAAATATCTATTTACATATATAACTCCATAAAATTTATTCTCAAAAAAAATACTCTATATACCCTTGAAAGTGCCGTTTCATTCAAAACTATCCTCCAGTATAGAAATCATTGATAATTCATGGATGGAAGTTAGTTTTCATTAGAAAGATTATTTATGATGGGTGACATATACGAGGGGTCTTTTTATAAGAATAAGTGTCTATATGTATAAAATAAATTAAGCTTTACAATGGTGAGCTAGAATTACTTATGGAAGTAGCTACTTTCACTTTTTGGGACCTTGGATCCATACAATTCCAACCACCAAATAGTAAACCTTAGGCATTCAAGGGCCCAAAAAGTGGAAGTAGCACACTTGCAAAAGTATACTAGCTGGATTCTACGTGTGTGAAAGAGAGTCAGCTAGTCCAGCTGGTTTCTACGCGTGTGTGAAAGAGAGTCCAGCTAGTCCAATTACCATCCTCTTATAAGGACGTAAATAATGCATATTGTAGACTTTTTAGCTCTTGGATGCCTAGGGTTTAGCGGGGGTATGTGGAACAATATTTGATCCAAGGGCTACAAAGTCTTTAGTATGTGACTATATATATATGTATGTAAGAATGTGTGTGTAGAACTTAGCTAAAATACTATCGAGCACGGAGGCCTCAATGCTACCAAGTTATTTTCAATTAGGATATTCAAAACGATGATTGGCTTTATTAGACATGAGCTACACTATTAGAAGTATGTAGAAATCAATTTTCATGATTTTTCAACATTATTTACCTTTAAAACGAATAGTCTCAAAATGAATGTGTCACAAAAATAATCTCATAACAATAATGATAAAAGACTTAATTTCAAATCAGATGTTCTGATCTTGCTCTAAATAGTGAAAAGAATTTTCTATCATAATTTCACTGGATTTGGATTATTCTACACCGTTAAACTTACAAATGGATCATACCGGCCATTCAAATTCTCAATTTTGAGACCTTTTAATCACTAGTCAAATAATGTCGAAAAAATATGAAATTTGATTTCTCATCATCGATTCGAATGTCCCATCATCGAAAACAATTTGGTAACATGAAGGTCTCTGTGCTACCGATCGTATACAAGAATAACTCTGTGTGTGCATATATATACATACAGAGAGAGAGAGCGTTTAGAATGTATACGATCGATAGTACGGAGGCCTTTATGCAATCATGGAATATCTGAATCGACAATCAGCTCCATTAGACATGATCTATACTATTGGAAGTATCTAGAAAAAACCAAATTTCATTTTTTTCACCATCATTTACCTTTAAAACAAATAGTCTTAAAATGAATGGTGGAAAATAAAAATCTCATAAAAATTAATGACAAAAGACTTAAATTTTATATCAGAGGTATTGAAATTGAGACCTTTTAAATAACCTATGCGATGCATTTGTAAGTTTAATAGTGTAGAAGAATCCAAATCCACTAAAATTTTGATAGAAAATTCTTCCCACCTAAAATTTTGAGAGTTCTTTTTCACTATTTAGAACAAGATCAAATACCTCTGATCTGAAATTTAAGTTTTTTGTCATTATTTTTTATGAGATTTTTATTTTTAGCCGCTTATTTTGAGAGTACTTATTTTAAAAGTAAATGGTGTTGAAAAGATTTATACAACATTTAGCTTCTAGATACTTCCAATAGCATAAATTATGTCTAACAGAGCCGATCATCGAAAACAAGTTGATAGCACAGAGGCCTCCGTGGTATTCTAGCCTAGCTCTCTCTCTCTATATATATATGGGGTTTAAATGTAAATAACTGAATATGTCAACAAAGTTTTCATAAGTGCAGTTATTACCTTATGGCATAATCCTCTGAGAATCGCATATTTCCTTACATCACGGTAATCCATGGAAGTAAGCTCCCAATCATATCTCTTTTTCAAGAATGATACTAGCCATCTCCAAATAAGAGGATGCAGATTAGGAGAACTTTCAGTTACTTCAGAATCAGGTATCCCAAGAAGCAAGTTAAGTGTTGCAGCTATTGATATAGCCAATTGCTGAGTATCTGAAACAGCAGCAATCACAGATCGGAGAATGTGCTTGAAAGCTCTTACTATCATCTCATGTGTACAAAGGGACTGCACATGTGAAAGCTTCTCAGAAAGCTTGACCTAAGCAAAGAAAAATCATGCTATGTTATACCTAGAACAGAAGCACAACTTGAAGAAAAAAATATTAATTAATGTACGATTTCCAGAAACAACATGATGGACTTACAACTCGTCCTAGAGAGCGCATTCTTAAGCCTCTGGTATGCATGAAATCAGTAAGAGTCCGACCGTCAACGGGTGAAAGTTCCAGCGAAGCAAAATCAGCAACCTAAAACACTTCCATGGTTAGCTGTCATGACCTTGATAAGAAGGAAAATGACATTCGCCGTTAATTATATTGAGGCCTACCAACTTTGGGAGAGCAACTTCATCATGGTACTTCAAAGCCATCTCAGTTAATTCCTGTGGAGACTGCCAAATGCAGAAGAGTTATTCTCTAAACACATTGCATGGAAAACAATATTGGAAATTCTTAAATCTTAATCAAGCTGCAATATCACATTAAAAAGGTTGCTCTAAAAACTCGGAAGCCAGTAATTCAAGAATACCCAACTTCAAAAGCGGCAAAAGCCAATTTAGACCTACAAAATTTGTTTGCTTCATAATTGGCTAGCAGCCAATGAAGATTCATCAGACTAAACTGTCTTTGTATAGCAGTAAGCTAGTGTAGACTTGCCAGATGGTTATGGTGAGAGAAAAAACTGCAATTGTTGGCATTATTCTAATGGTGAAAGCCAAACAACTACAATCACTGACCAGATCTTTTTATTTATATATAACTAAGATAGCTTTCTCTAGACAAATGGAAAATATTCTCAAGCCAAACAGTTCCAAACGATAGCAATAAAAAAAATATAGTATAAATTAACGAAATAAATAAAAAGTTCATCTACAGAAGGCTGTATTTCAAACAAAACTTATTTGTAGCCATATCTTTAAGATCAAGGCCAAATATTTTTTATTACAGTTAAAAGGTTCTCTGTAATCAACAAGATCAAAAGGACGTGCTATAAAGTACTTGATTCCATATAAAAGAAAACCAATCATTGCTATAATTATGTACTTGATTCCATAGAAAACAAAAGCAATCATTACTATAGTTATTATTACCTTCAGATGCAGTCCTGTTTCTGATTCTTTTAACCGCATAAATGCAGTTTCAGATAATAATTCTCTTAGCCTAGATTCATTTCCAGTTGCTTTACTCTCTCCTTCAGACTGCCCAGAGGGCAAGTTGGCTTTTTTGCTTTCACCACCACCCACTTCATCAGTCAGTTTTCTGTCCGACAGAGATCCATTATCACTAGCATCTGCTATCTTCCTGGAATTCTTAAGAACTTTAAGAGGCTTCCCGAGCCCCTCAACTCTTGTCTCTTTTGTAGACTTCTCCGTACTCTGCTTTTTATCTTTTTCACCACCCTGTTTCTTATCTTTTTCAGCATTGTTCTGATCTTGCAAATGCTGTATCCAGCAGGCTCCCAGTTCCCATCTCACAAAAATGTTGGAGTCCGTATCGTCTTCCACGAGCTTTCTAAGGCTCTCTTTCAACAAATTCTCAACAAAATCTCTTGCCACAGTTAGTTCTTCATGCTTCATACTTTCTGAAGAATTTGATGCTCTTTTCTCTCCTGACATGGGGCTTTTGTGAAGAAGCATCCTCAAACTGAAATGATCAATTTTTCACTTAAATATAATGGAACTATATGAAATGTTTTCATTAATGAATCTATAACCGAGAATCGTCCGCTTACCTGTTAATATTCAAAGCATTAGCTCCACCTTCAGGTTGATCTTTGACGTCAACAGTTTGCAAAGGAACTTTGTTTTTATCATGATGATTGACTTTCGCTACCGCAATGTAACCACAATATCGCACATTGACAATGCCCAAAGTGGCAACATCCTGCAGTTGTATTAGTTAAGACATGATATAACTAAATTGCCAAAGAAATAGTTAAAAGCTCAAGAAGGTGTCTTTATCTTACATGGGCAGCTGTGTTTTCATCTGCAGTTATTCCTTTCAGTAGGTTTCTCTCTGCAATACGTTTCGAATCCATCCCCATAGTATGACTTCCATCTATCTTCGTATCCAATTTACAGCTTGCATCCGAAGCATCCTTAGTTACAGTGACGGTAAAATCCCCCACTGTCTCAGAGTGCAAAACTTTGTCTCCGTTGGTTGAAAGCAACACATTCTCTCTCTCCATAACATGCTTTATAGCTGCAATGGATCGAAAGATTGCTACATCTACAAATAGGCTATGCAGTAGGAAAGCTCTTCGATCACGGATTTGCCTCTCTTCTGATGTTTTGCAAGGCATGGAAGTTAGGAACAAGAACTCATTGGCCCAAGGTATCAAATCGCTCTTGCCATCCCTGCCCCAACCACCACCGTTGCCCCCCCATGTTTCATCCTCAGTTGGAAGGGGAGGAAATGTTGATGGGGATTGTGCGGCAATCGGCGGAACGAGCCACGTGTTTGCTCGAAATCCATATGGGAGATTTCCAAACTGCACAAGATAATGGGTTGTTAATTAGTTTGTAGCTGAATGAAATGGAGCAAAATAAGGAAGAGAAAGAAGTTGGTTGGAAGAAATGCCTCTCAAGCTATACTATTGTAGCCACAATAAGTGCAAGAAGAATGCCAGCTAAAGATTCATGTTGGTGCAAAAACTTTCTGTAGTTTAAGATACACCACAAGTGATCACAAGCAAACTTGCGCGAATTGCATCGCTAAAATAACCACTGAGGAAGAAGAAGACCATGATATGAAAACTTAAAACCCTCCATGAGGTTGAGCACAGAAAATAAATGCAATAAGGACTAAAAAGATGGTAAATGTTACTTTACATGAACTTGAAGTAGACGTTTAGTAATTGCATGTGCACAGGCATCCAAGCATATAAAGCAAGCAAAATCATAAATTAGATATTTAGATTGTATTTATGGAGTTGATTGATAAATGTTAGATGAATATGCTGTTTTAATTACAAACATAGACAACACATCCAAATTTACTTTCCACAAGCAAATATTTATAATTCTGATATAGTATCTTTCAGACAAAAACTGGCTCAATATTTCCTTGAGACCAACTGAACAATGACAGACCTTATTACGCTCCAAGAATGCCTTCATCAGATCTTCATATGCCTGAAATGGAACCAAAAAAACCAACAACAATTAATGACAGGGCTGAAAAGAAAATCCAATCAACTCTGAGGAGAAAGGTGCTTACTTTATCAAATGCTCGGCTAAGAAATTTAAAGAGATCGACGAGATTATGGCACAACACCCGCTGCTTCCCCAAGCTGTAAAACCCTTTAGCGCGAGCCTCCACCACTATCAGCTTCCCATTACAAAGCTTCGCCTTCAAGATTATCAGAGAAAAATTTAACAAATTTGGAAATTAGTTCATATCTGCTTGAAAACTGTTGACTAAAAATTCATAAAACACTACCCTCTAGTATCTTAAGCTTTAAAAAGAATCATTCACACGGTACGAAAGTAGGAGGTCCTAGTCTCATTAAATTTTAGTCAATTTCTAGCAACCATTTTATCTGAAAATTTAAGCTACCAGAGAACGGTGATTCAAAAAATCGTCCGTACTTGATGAGAACACCTGGACTGCTATCTTTATGGACTGCTGATATGCCGACATGTGATTTGTCACGTCCAAATCGGTATGTACGGTACATGCCAGCACATTAGCAGCAATAGATGGTGCCCATTGGTGTACCCAAAGAATTTTCGTAAAGCTTATTTGCTATAAAAGTTCAAGCTATTTGAATGCAGAGTTTTACGGATTTAGCAACCTATGTAAAACAACTTATTGGTATGATACCCTAAATGCTAAACCCTAAACCCTAAACCCTAGTAGGGCAAAGAATCCATACTTCGAAAAAGAAGAGATGGTCGTCGGAGGGCAGCTCCCCTTGCCGGGGCTGCGATACCCGCCGTACAACTGCAGCAGAGAAAAACCATCCCCGATTCTTGATTTCAGGAAAGCAAAGATCACAGCAACAATGCTCATAGAACAAGAGGAGGGAGAGGAGGAGGAGGAGGGGTTACACTGGATCGGTGGGGTGAGATTGGCGAGGGAGAAGAACTCGTAGAAGGCGCCGAGGCGGGGGCACGCGCCGCTCATCTCCGCCTCCGCATCGGACGGCGCCGCCGCCGTCGCCGGCGGTGCCGGCGAGGCCTTGCGGTCGCCGCCGCCGCCGCCGCCCTTCTTGGTGTCCTTCTCCTTCCCGGCGGCGGCGGCGGCGGCGGCGGAGGCGGTGGAGGGCGGCGGAGGGGGGCCGAAGCAGGAGGTGGCGGAGGCGACGTCGAGGAGGCGCCGCACGTGCCCGACGGCGCGCCCCTCATCGTAGTCCTCTACGCGGCCCCAAAACGCACGGGAAAAGAGCCGTTAGCTTTAGTCGACTATTATGGGAAGTGTATAAAAAAGAAAAAATTGAAATAAAAACTTATTTTCACTTTTTTTCAATAAAAAAACTAATGATTTGCCAAAAAAAAAAAATCCAAATTTTAAAATCTAATTTTTTTTAAAAAAAAACTAAGTTTTTTTTCTTATCAAATAGACGAAAAACTAGAAAAATTCATGAATAAAATATTTTCACACTTTTGGAGTGACCAAACTTTCTAACCACGTAAGACTTTAGTCTGAAATTTTACAGTAATACAAAATTTACAACAAATTGTAATTTCTACAATCTGTTATAATTCCTACAACCCTTCTTCTAAGGGGTTGAAAGATTTACCCTCTTTTAACGGTTATTGTTAAAAAGACAAAAAAATAAATAAGACAATTACCAAAATTAGCCATTGGATTAGAAGATTGTAAAATTACAATCAATTTTGGACTGTAAGCTAGCATTATTTCAAACTTTAATATATAGTAATTTTTTATTCGAGCTTATCAGATTGTCACACGATCAAGTATCACAATCCAATTTAATTAACTAAATTCTAACGCCAATTTTGAAATGATGTAGCAACATTATGAGTTATGACTGATGACGCAATAATAATTAAAATATAACATCGCTTTCACATCAACCGTCCATATTAAGTTTGTAGACTTTAATTATAATAATTAAAAAAAATATGAACTAAAAATTACTGTAAAATTAATGTTTGAAAATCAAAGTCCTGCGTTTCTTGTTCAAGGACCAAAAAGTGTAATTTAGCTGCAATTATGTTGGGACAATTGAAAATATGTCCCTATAATGTTACAATATTAGAATTTTATTTGTCCAAAATATTATATATATACATGAAAACTTCAAAAATTTAGAAATACATTTCTTAACTAGTCAAAAGACATATATTATACTATACTTTAAAAAAATATTTTGTCCTTATTATCAGCTTCATTATTTTGATAAAATTACCAATTAAAATCATTTTGAAAGAAAATAAATTATATTAAGTTATCTTTATCTGTTATTGATCGAAATGACCTAATTTATCAGCAGTTCTGATTACAACAGGGACAAAACAGTTATTATACTAAAATATAGTAAAATTTAGATAGTTAAAAAATATATTTTTAAGCTTTTAATTAAAGGTTGTAAATATATAAAAAATAATTAAAGTTTAGAGAGGTCAATATGTAATATCCCAGTTTATGGGAATATGTACAAAATTATTTCAATTTATATTTTATATTTGGTTTATTTTTTAGATTTTAGATTTTTATGTTTATCTCAATTTTACCTTCGACGAGGGTGAGAACGCACGGCTTCAACGCGGCCACGTCGACAGTGGCCTTCAATCGCGACCCTCGAACCTGAAAATAAAAATGGGATCAAGCCTCAGTCCCTTGATCTTAGCCGTCGAAAATAAATAAATAAATGGATAAAAATATATCATCCCTCAATTATTGGGCTTTTTGAAATAAACTTTTTTTTTTGCAATTAGGGTAATTTTAGTTTAAAAAGTTAAAATCCTTTAAAATTCTTCTATGCCTTTATAAAATTTATTTATTCATTATTTACCAATTAAAAAATATTAATTATTGACTAAAGTATCACAATTTTTAATAGAAGTTTTAAATAAAATAATTAGAATAATTTAATTTAAAATAATGGAAAATTAAGAGGACTCAATAAAAGCAATTTTTTACCAAAAAAAGAAAAAAGAAAAATCTTAGCAAAAGTTGCAAAATGTTAAAGAACATTAAAATTTTGTTAATTTGGATGCGCGAGAATCTTATTCAACACAATTATATCAGTTATTTAAAAAAGTTGTATATTTAATAGGTGAGGAATATAATTAAATATCTAAAAATACCTTCAATAATATTTTTAGAGAAAAATAAGTTATATCGTAGATAAAATATATAATCCTACCAAATTACAGAAGTTATCATATTTCCAGAAGTTATGAAGTTAAATTTTTTAGCTTAAGATCGTATAAATGTTTTCACAACATATACGCCAATCAAAAAGAGTGTTTAGATACAAAAATATTTTGTTCGACAAATCTCGTTTATTTTGTTAAAAGTATTTCTAAGATGAAAGGAATTATCAAATATATACATTCAATACTATATTCCTCATTCAAATCATTTTACTTTGAAATAAAGGAAATTGTGTTCCATATGTAATTAGATAATTATCAACCAAATTATTAATATGGACATTTTTTAAGAAATTGTTAACATCAAACTTGCACAAAATAAGTTTCAGAACAAATGAATTATTTTTAAATAACTTATTTTGAGAGTTGGACCGGAATACTTTTGATAGTATTCAGTCTCTTTTGCTATCAAATTTTTAGTCCTTAGATAAAAAATTGTAAGGTTAAGATGATATTAGTTCCTTAGGGTCGAGTAGTCTTCTTATGCAAGATTTTAAGTGCCCGTCGGTACGGTCGGTATCCACCGTACCGTATGGTACCGTACCAACAAGATACCGGTACAATACAGACAACGTGCCAATGGCACAACTCAAAACCCTCTATTTTTTAAATTAGTATATAATTTTTTCAATAAAATTCAAAAGATGTTATAAAAAAATATAATAAATAGTTATAATATTTTGCTAAAAGAAAATAAATATTTCATGTTATTATGTGTTTACACACAAAAATTATTTTGACCCGCACGCATCGGCACGGCTCGACACGCACCCTGCCGTACCATGCCGGTAAATTTTCGGTTAGACCCCGTACCACAGCATTTAAATCCTTACCCCTAAGGTTGAGTGGTCCCCACTGAATTATAATGTTTAATCCAATAATTAGAAACGATGAAAAAAAAATTGATCCAAAATATTCCAATAATTAGAAACGATGAAAAAAATTGATCCAAAAGATAAAAATTTGATAGCAAAAAATGGGACAAATACTCTTATTCTAGCTTAACTCTTTATTATAGTATCAGAGCAAAAATATATATATGGACAAGTCAATTGTATTTGGTGGAACATTCTAGAAAACTCTAGAAACTACTCAAGTAGACAAGGAAGATTCCAAGGATAGCTTTTTATTTTATATTAATGATGGGAATCGTAAGTTGGTTCTAGCACGAATTTTGAATTCGATTTTGCCGCACGTGGAGATTGAGAGAAGCAACGGTCCGAATTAATTAATGCACCAAATATTAAATTGTTTATAGTGTTTTTGACTCTCCTCTTTTCCTCACTTTTTTTTTTTATTAGGGGAAATTGGTTATACACCTCTATCACTAAATTTTTTTTGACTATTTTACTTATTGCTTTTAGAAAGTTAATATTTAAAATATCTTTATAACATTTCAAATTATTTTAAATATATCTATAGAATTAAATTGTTAGTGGATTAATATGAGTCTTCATAAAATTATTATTTTATTTTTTCAAATATATACATTTTTATTGTAATCAACTTTTCTTATTAGAACAAAAGCAGCAAGTATTTGGATCAATTTTTTTATTCAAGAACCACTAGCAAGATACTTTTAGTTGGATTAAAATTTCTATGAGCAACCGACCGTCCCTTAGAGCAAGTGCAAAAGGCTTGGTGGTTGGTATCCGTGACCCTAGTTCGAATCCCGCTTATTCACATTTTCGGCTAAGTTTATTTCTAAATGAAATAAACGGTTTTAGCGGCTACCTATCTCTCTCAAAAAAAAAAATAATAATAATAATAATAATAATAATAATAAAATAAATAAAAATCTATGAGTAAAAATTCTCAATAGACTCTTAATGTACTAAAAAAAAATACTAAATTTCAATTAGTTTCCGTAGAATTTAGTACAGTTTTATTTTGATATCTGTGGTTAATAAGTTGAACTTTACTATTCCACAATTTTTATTTTATAAAACTCTAAACGCTGTCGCTAATTAAAATATCAAAGCAGTACATTTTACAAGTTGTTTCAAAGCTTATAGACAAATCCAATATCTAGTACAAAACATTTTATGGGACACTTCATTTTCAAGGAAGTCATCCATCTTAAGTATTACTCGATTTTAATAAGCTTAATTATCTTTATTTATATTATAGCAAAATTAAAAGGTTTAGTTTTATTATATATATATATATATATATATATATATATATATATATATATATATATATATATATATA
The DNA here is from genome assembly GCA_025177825.1 of Aechmea fasciata. Classification (NCBI taxonomy): domain Eukaryota; kingdom Viridiplantae; phylum Streptophyta; class Magnoliopsida; order Poales; family Bromeliaceae; genus Aechmea; species Aechmea fasciata. The sequence continues at coordinate 4,757,266 of CM045933.1, forward strand.
TATATATATATATATATATACTACTATCCTATTAATAGGATAGGAGCACTTGTCCTATCAAGTTTCTAACCCTTGGATGAAAAATTGTAGGGTTAGGATGATATTAGTCGGTTAGAATTGAATGGTCCCCTTAGGGTTGAGTGGTCCCCACTGGGTTATAATATTTAATCCAATGGTTAGAAATGATGATAGGAGTTGATCCAAAGGCTAAAAAACTGATAGGACAAGTGCTCATATCCTATTAAAAGGATAGTAAACTATATAGAGAGAGAGAGAGAGGCTAGGACTACTATCATATTAATAGGATAGGAGCACTTGTCCTATCAAGTTTTTAACCCTTGGATGAGAAATTGTAGGGTTAGGATGATATTAGTCGGTTAGAGTTGAATGGTCCCCCTAGGGTTGAGTGATCCCCACTGGTTTATAGTATTTAATCTAATGGTTAGAAATGATGAAAAGAGTTGATCCAAAGGCTAAAAAACTTATAGACAGTGCTCCTATCCTATTAAAAGGATAGTGGACTCATACATATATATATATATATAGAGAGAGAGAGAGAGGGAGAGTTGAGCTAGAATACTCTCGATAGTAAACGAGCATTTTACTATCAAGTTGTTTTCGATGATAGAACTTCCAAATTGACGATCGGCTCCATTAAATATGATCTAAACCATTTAAACTACCTAGAAATCAAATTTCACGCACTTTCGATATTGTTCTTTTATCCATCTAGTGAAGAAAATGAATGGTTGAAAATGAATATTTTTTAAAAAATGATGATAGGAGTCTTGTAATCAAGATCAAGAGTATAGATCTTGTTTTAAATAGTTTAAAAAATTTTCTAACAAAAATTCAATTGATTTGGATATCTTTACGCCGTCAAACGAGAAAACGCCTCATATCCACCATTAAAATTACAACTTTTGAAGCCCTTTGATCATTAGGCAAATGATGTCGAAAATATTTGAAATTTGTTTTCTAAACACTTTAAGTGGTATAGATCATGTTCAACGGAGCCGATCGTCAATTTGGAAGCTCTATCATCGAAAACAACTCGATATTAAAATGCCCCGTTTACTATCGAGAGTATTCTAGCTCAACTCTATATATATATATATATATATAGAGTAGGGCTACTGTGCTATTAAGAGCACAGCAACCCTTGTGCTCCTAAGGTTTTAACCACCCATCAGATTTGATGGGTGGTTAGGATTAAAGGGAGAAGAGAAATTGGAGAGAAATTGGGTTTCTTAATTTCTCTTTTCTTTGAATTTCACTCTAATTTCTCTTCTCCCATTCATCCTAACCACCCATCAAATTTGATGGGTGGTTAAAAACTTAGAAGCACAAGGGCTGCTGTGCTCCTAATAGCACAGTAGCCCTACTTTACATATATATATATATATATAGAGTAGGGCTACTATACTATTATGAGTAGTAGATCCCTACTACTCATAAGTTGTTCGATGATAGAGTTTCCGAATCGACGATGCACTCCGTTAAATATGATCTAGAGTATTTAAAACTTCTAGAAAATAAATTTCGTAATTTTTCAAAATCATAATAAAGTCCATCAAATTGGCATAAAATGAACTAAATCGAACAATGTCCTAAAAATAGATGATCGGATCCTTCAATTTAAGATCGGAGTTATTGATCTTTATCTAGGTAGTGAATAGAATTTTCTATCAAAAATTCAACCTATTTCAATTCTTTTACACCGTTAAACTACCAAGTATTCGATATCGGCCGTTAAAAATTGTCAATTTTGTGAGCTTTTGATTGTAAGGTAAATGATTTGAAAAATTACGAAATTTATTTTCGAGAAGTTTTAAATACTCTAGATTATATTTAACGGAATGGACCATCGATTCTAATCTCTATCAAAAACAACTTATGAGTAGTAGAGCTCTACTACTCATAATAGTATAGTAGCCCTACTCTCTCTCTCTCTCTCTCTCTCTCTCTCTCTCTCTCTCTCTCTCTATATATATATATATATATATATATATATATATATATATATAGTAGGGCTACTATACTATTATGAGTATAGAGCCCTTACTACTCATAAGTTGTTTTCGATGTTGGGGTTTTCGAATCGGCGATCCACACCGTTAAATATGATCTAGTGTATTTGAAACTTCTAGAAAATAAATTTCGTAATTTTTCAAATCATTATAAAGTCCATCAAGTGGGTATAAAATGAACGGTCAAAATCGAACAACATCCTAAAAATGGATGATCGAATCTTTCAATTTAAGATCGAGTTATTGATCTTTATTTAAGTAGTGAATAGAATTTTCTATCAAAAATTCAACATATTTCGATTCTTTTACACCGTTAAACTAGCAAATGTTTCATACCGCCATTAAAAATTGTCAATTTTGTGTGCTTTTGATCGTAGGGTAAATGATATCGAAAAATTATAAAATTTTATTTCTAGAAGTTTTAAATGCTCTAGATAACGTTTAACGGTGTGGATCGTCGATTCGTAAGCTCTATCATCGAAAACAACTTATGAGTACGAGTGCGATCGTACTCATAATAAAGATAAGAAATAGGACTCTATATATATATATATATATGACTATGTCAAATCCCTAGAGTATCATATTGTAATCCAACTGCTCCAGTTGAAACTCCATGAGGAGACTCAACTATAATGGTTGGACTACGTCCAAATTGGACGGCAGTACCAACTATACAGCAGTTAAAGAGAATAATTTTAGACCAAAAAAGAAGTAAAGTTACTTCTCTAATAACCATATATACATATATAAATATATATAGAACTAGATTACTATTCCTATTAATCAGACGTTTGGTTCGGATATAAGTAAGAACTAGCTATTACAGGAATAGGTACAAATATGGGGATAAGAAAAATAGCGTTTGGATGAAAATTGGGTTGTTCCCGGAAATAAGAAAAATATTAGATAGTTTTATATAGAAAATAAATGTGTTGGTGGGATAACCGAGAACTACTATTCTCGGATAAAAAATTAACGTTTGGGTATAAAGGAGAGGATAAGGGCCTATCCCTATCCCTATCCCCTAGCCAAACACTGGTAATTAATTAATAGCTATTAGGTTTTTGGCTATTAGATGAAAAAATATGCAATTAGGATAACAATGATCCCCTAGGGTTGAGTGGATGGTTGATTAAATAATATATGATCTAGTAGATGAAAATGATCTAAGGAGTAGATCTAATGACGAAAAACTCGACAGCACCGAGCGCTTAGTACTATTAATGGTATAGTAGCCGTACTATATATATATATTTCAACACAAAGGATAATCTCACTATTAATAAAATTTTGTAAATATAGTTTTTATCTGTACACAAATTACAAATAAATAAATTATTTATAACTACAACGCTTTCTACTACGTCCAACCCAATAAGGTGCATATATATATATATATGTATACCTGCTATATTTCCAACTATATATGTATTTTAAATTGGAACCCGGCTAAGGTGCTTTTAAAAGTACAAAGACTTGGTGTTTGTAAGTTTTCGCCATTAGATCTATCCTTTTAATCATTTCTATTCGTGAGATCATACTATTCAACCAACCACTCACTCAACTCTCGAACTACTATAATTTTAACCACATATCTCTTAATCCAAAGACCAAAAACTTATAAGTACCAATGACTTGATATTTTTAAAAGCACAGGAGCTCAATTCTTTAAACTGCACTATATTTATAATTACTTCCAACGAAAAGAGTAGTACTTCAATTTCCAATCATTTCTCACATGAGACATACATGATCCCCTAGAACTATATTTTATTCCGAAAAAAAAAATCTATTGTACAAAATATATCTGAGTTCACCCTTTGAGGATTATGAGCAATATATTTTAGGTGCAATGAAAGAGTATAATAAAAAAAAATTATTTATTTTTATAAGTGATATCATATTATACAAGCTGATTAAATTAGTAAGTTCTACGGGGTCTTATTCGTAAAGCGCCTCAAGCAAGGATTTTTCTAATAATTATCTATATCTATATCTATATTCTATTTTATTTTATTTTATTTTTTTATATATTATTTCTCATAGAATTTTGCTATGTGGCAATTTCTCCTTCACTCCACTCTTTGATTTTTCGCCTTCCCACCCCTATCCCTGCTTTATGCTTCGTTTTCCTATTCGCTCATTTTCTAATTAATTTATTCACGTTAAGAAAAAGATATTGATATTTGTATTAATTTATTATCAATCTTGATGTGTACTGTTTTTTATTTTATTGATATTAATTTCTTATGCCTCACTTATATGTATTTGCATAATATTGTATGATCACGAAGTCTATTTAATGAGCATGTAATGTATTTATTTATTTTTTTAACTGTTGAGCTCTTAAACATAAAAATTATCTTTTCATTTGAATATTTTATAAATAATAAAATACAAAATTTTTAATATTCTTATGTATTGACTTAAGAATTTGTAAAAAAAATATATTATTATTATTATTTATTTTTTTTATATTATCTATACGTTGCATGGCACCGGGTATTACACTAGTTATTTACTATTGTATATCTCAAAGTTGTCTACAATCTCAAAGTTTAAAGCATATAAAATTCAGAGTATTATTTTGGATAATTAATAACTGATTATAATTTTTCAATTGGCTAAAACTTTTTCTAAGGGGTTGATAAGAATAACAAAAATATATACTGCTAAGTGCTAACTTTTTTCAGTTTATTTTAAAATTGTAAATTAAGCTTCTCCACTAAAATTTCATAGTCAAAAGGAATAATTAAATACTTCAAAAAAAAAAAAAATCCTCCATGATGCTAGGATCGCATTAAAAACCTTTTTTTGTATAAAATCATAGAAAAGTTAGAATCATTTTGAAAAGATTTGGGTTCGAATTCTTTCCTTTCATATTTGATGTTTGTGTGCTCCAATTAATAATGAGTATGTAATTTCGAGTATATGAATTTTCTAATCTTGAAAAATCATGAAATTTGATCATTTTTATTGCTGTACCAAGTGAGAAATGAAAGGGATAAATTTAGTAGATTTAAAATCATATCATAAAAAATTTCTATTGAAAATCTTGAACAGTAAGGTGTAATTTCAAGGATATGAATTTACTACCAACTAAAAACTAGAAAAAACAGAAAAAAAAAAAAAATATTCAAAATAGTGATCAAGAAAAGTTAGTAGTTTCAGCCGCCTGCCCAGGGTTGAGCCCTGGGATTTGACGACGGACTTGAAAAGCCACCTACAGACGCTTTACAGCTGATTATTTCGGATAATGCTTGCAATCTTAATCATATTTCATTTTAGTGTCAAAAAAGAAAAAAATGAAAGGGATAAATTCAGCCGACTTTAAAAAATATCAGAAAAGATTTTTATTGAAAATCTTGATGATCAGTGTGTAATTTCGAGTGTATGAATTTGTTAACAGCTAAAAAATACGAAATTTTGAAAATTTTATGTTTATATCGAGTAAAGTGAAAAGTGAAAGTGTAAATTTGGTATACTTGGAAAATGTATCATAAAAGCTTTTTATTGAAAATTTATGTCATAATCTTTGGTTTGCAGCATCAGAAAGAATGTTTAAATAAAATTTAAACTTATTTGCGATATAATATTACGATACAAGAACAAGCAAAGTATTTTTCTATCGCTCTTTCTCACTATATTTAATGCGATCTCATCACGAATTCAAATAGAACCTATGCAAACTATAAATTAAGTCTTAAAAAATATTTAAAAAATATATCTTTATAGAGGCATAACGATCCTAATAGTAAATATTATCACACCGTTTCAGATTTTGTAATAAGTACTATATATTAAATATAATAGGATTAAACATTTTAACCTGATTATAGTATTTTTGGTAGTGACTAATTGACCTAGAAGATTAAAAGGACTAAGTATGCTAGAGCTCGAGTAGTTCTAGGATAGGCGGCCCCCCGTTAGGAGGGATGTCACAGTTGATTTCAAAGCTAATCATCAGTCAGAAATGTGACATGAGTTCCGGCTAAGTTAAGATCATACAGTGGGTAGAGAGCATCTCTCACCATAAGACCAGCTAAGACTAGCGATACAAGTTTCATATCGTCTAATAATTCTGAGTGTACTTGAGACTGATGAGAATGTCTGAACTTAAAGGAGAGAGAAATGTAACACACTTATAATTTTGAATAGTCTTATATGTTAGATATAATATTGCTAAACCTTTTAATTTAGCTATAGCATTTTGGATAGTTTTTTTTTTTTTTGAGAGAGAGATAAATAGCACGCTTTCGTTTATTTCATTTATAAATAAACTTAGCTGAAAATATAAACCAACTAGAATTCGAACTTGGGTCTCGACAACCAACCATCAAACCCTTTGCCACTTTCTCTAGAAAGTGTCGGTCATTTTGGATAGTAGTTAAGCTCAAAAAGTTAAAAGAATTGAGCATACTAGAGCTATAGCAGTTGTAGGATGGTAATTAAAGTTTAACAGAATTTATGTATTTTTTTTAACTTTTGTGAGATGTATTTAGTAATTAAAAATTTACCGAAATAAAACGGCAATTTAAAAACTATGCATAAATACAAATGAATATTCCCCATAAGAAAAATGAGAAAAAAAAAAAAAGAAAAAAGAAAAAAGAAAGAAAGAAAGAGGGGGGAAATTAATTACCTCGTGGGCGAGGTAATAACAGGTGATGCCACAGGTGACGGTGTTAACGCCCAGCAGCCGCCGTACATCGATGATCCTGTCCGTCGAAATCCCCTGTACCCAAAAACCCAAATCAACCGTCCGATCAAAAACCGACGGCCCCCATCGACCGACATCTCATTCTGAAAACTGCAAACCCTACCCCATTAAATCCCCCAAAGTACCCAGAAAAAAAAAAAAAAAACTTCAAAAACCTCCCATATGATTTCACATTTTTTCATTTTACTACCATGTAGTTTAAAGTGTATCAAGTTGGTACCATGTGGTTTCTCACCTTATCACTTTAGTACCCTGTGATTTAAACTCAGATCGTTAGTACTGCGTGGTTTTGAACTTTATCACTTTAGTACTGTGGTTTCACACTTTATCACTTAAGTACTCGTAGTTTAAAAAATCATAGAGTACTAATTTGATACAAAATTAAAACCACATGGTACTAAAATGATAAAGTGCAAAACCACAGAGTACTAATTTGATACACTTTAAACCATAGGATACTAAAGTGAGAAACCACAGGGTACTAACTTGATACATTTTAAACCACATGATACTAAACTGAAAAAATTGAAACCACGAGGAGTTACTAAAGCTTTTCTTTTTGTGAAAATTGTGCCAACACCCCCCTCAACTGTAGATGGTTGTCAAATTGACCCCTCAACTTTATGTTTTTGGAAATTTTGAAGTAACAATCATTAAAAATACAAATTTAATCAAATTTAGTTGTGATTTCAACTGCAATTACTTTTCAGCAAAAAAAAAAAAGAAAACTTAAACTTGCAACGGTTAGTAGTTAAAAATTTTAATTATCTAACTATTATAATTTAAAAGCGGTCACAATAATAATAATAATAATAATAATAATAATAATAATAATAATAATAAAAGTTAATTAGTATGTATATTTCTATATCGACATATTAACTACTTTTGTTGTCCACTATAGGCCATTTTGAAATGTCCCCCCTCGACTTTACGTTTTTTGAAATTTTAATATCGTAATCGTTAAAATAGAAACTTAATCAAATTTACTTATGATTAATTTCAACTACAATTGCTTTTTCAGCAATGTAAAATTAAACTAAAATTCACTACATTCGATTAAAAAAATTTACCTTCACTAACTATTAATAATATCAACCAGAAAAATTGGAAGTTGAAAAAGTGTCGATTAAAACAAAAAATAGAAGAAGCTAATTAATAAGTTCATTTGTAAATAGACTATAGTTTAGGGGTCTCCATGCATGTTTACCAACATTTTTATGTCCCAACCAAAGGTAAGTTCCATTAAATGCTACTGCACTCAACAAGAGAGCTCAAGTCCATTAATGAAACGGTTGTTTTCATAAATAAAATAAAATAAAATAAAATAAAATAAAAAAAACAGTTGTTTTCATGTAAAAATGCATGGAGACCCCTCAACTATATAGACTACTTATAAACCCCTCAACTTTAAACATTCTGATTATTAGACCTCCTATAAGTAGGTAATTTTAGAACAATAATTTTATAATTTTCTCTAATTTAATAAAATTTTAATTACTCTTTTAGTGAATGAAAGTAGATTGATTAATGGGCTATAGCTAATAGAACCATTGAGTTTAATTAACCCAAAAATTAGAGATTTTACCAAATATTTTGGGATAATTTCATCAAATTTAGAAGTTATAACCATTTGTATGAAATAAAACTAAATTAATTAATTGATAATAGATAATTAAGCTAAAAACTTAATAAATGTTTAGCTTTATTAATCAATCATAAAAATATGAATTAAAAAATTCAGTAGGTCAAGAAATCTCAATTGGAAAGAGGATAAACTTTCATTTTCCCCCTCGTGGTTTAGCTCGTTTTCACATTGCTATCTTGTGATTGTGATTGGAAAAATTACACTTAACTAGCATGCGAATTTTTTGGAAAAAAACATTAAATATTTCCTCTGTAGTTTAGTGATTTCTTACTTTAATATTCTGTAGTTTAAAGTGTATCACTTTAGTACCCTGCGGTTTTATTTTTCTCTTCCCGCCAGTATCTTCGTTAAGTACTCTCCGATAAAATGTATATAAAAAACTTCGTATACTCTCCTCTCGATTTATTAAAATTTTACTGTGGTTTTAACTTTCTCACCGATTTAGAAAAATTAACGAAGGGAGTAACGAAAAGAAAAGAACAAAATCACAAGATACTAAAATGGTACACGTTAAACAATAATATACTAAAGCCAAAAAGTGCTAAGTCCAGAGGGGTGATATATATATGTTGTGAGACTCCAGATAGTCCTATATATAGAATATACTAGGACTAAAACTCTTAATCCGACTTAACCATTTTGGACAGTGACTACGCACGAGAGGTTAAAAGAGTTAAGCGTACTAAACTGCAGCATAGTTAAATGTAACTTTCTGAACTAGAGGATGACAGAGTGAAGAATAAGTTAAGCTAGAAATTAAAGTTGAGGGGTGGGATTCAAAATATTCTAAAGTGGAGGGGCTCTCTATACATTAAATTAAACCCACCGGAGGTGACAGGACCCCACCTCGCGGGGAAAACATGGAGGGATTACGAATCCCAAACCCTCTTTCGCGGATGCACCCCATTCCTCGTCCTCATATTCTGATTCATACTCTTCCCATGCGTGTCCTTTTTTTTCTATATACATGTAAATGTAATATGTACATACATATGTGTTGTCCTCTACATACTCTTTTTTTTGAGTTTTAGTCCCATAATCCCAAATATGTAATTAATTAATTAATCAATCATAATTAGAATGGGGGATAACATTACCTTTAGAACAACATGCGACTCATCCGGAAGGTTTATTGTGATATCAATAGCCAAAGGGAGAACTGAGAAAAAAAAGAAAAAGAAAAAAAAATTTGGTTAATTGGTTAATTACTTAATATTTACATTCTTATGCAAATATAGTACAGCAAAAATATAGAACGTTCTATATATATATATATATATATATATATATATATATATATATATATATATATATATATATATATACCTTTCTCTTCTTTCTTCTTCTCCCCTTCGTCTTTCCGCGGCCGCCCCTCGGCGCCATTAGCCGAACACACCTGACTGCCTATATATAATAACAACAATAATAATAATAACAAAAAAAAAAAAAAAAAATTCTATAAAAATTTCGGAGCAGCAGCAGTAACAACAACAATAACAACAATACATTGAAATTAGTATACCAATTAACATGGCTTGAGCCACAAGTAAGCAATTTAATTGGTGTTGGGGAAAAGACATGGGACCAATGAAGAGAAAGATACCCAGAGACATATATAGAATGAATGAGATACGGAAAGATTAGTTACCCAATACGCTTACCACAAGATGAGGTCGATGAATGATATATATATATATGTGTGTGTTATTTTGAGGATTGTATGTATTGGGGTTTTAGGTTCTTATGTTTTTGAAACTACTCATTGGGAGAGTGGGGGGGGAAGTGGACATTAATGGGGAGAGAAGGAGAGAGGAAGAAGAAAGAGAGAGAGAGAGAGAGAGAGAGAGAGAGAGAGAAAAAGAAGGAGATAGTGAGAGGGGGAGGATCTGGGAGGAAGGGGTGGGGGTTTTTTTTTGAGGGGGTTGGGAGAGGTGGGAGGGGTTGATAAGGGAGGAAGGGTGGAGATTTAATGGTCAGAGAGCATGTTGGCTGTATATAAGAAGAGTATAATTCTCACTTTTTTTTTCTTCTTTGTTTTTTGTTTTTCTTTTGGAATACGTGTGTATATATATATATATATATATATATATATAGAGAGAGAGAGAGAGAGAGAGAGAGAGAGAGAGAGAGAGAGAGAGGGGGGGGGGGGGAGTACGACTATGATGCTTGTAAAAACATCAAGACTTAGTCCTTGTGAATTTTTTACTATTAGACCTACACCTTTGATCATTTTCACCTGTTAGATTATACTATTCAACCAACACCCACTTAACCCAAGGGAGCCCACATCATCCTAACCGCACATCTATTAATAAAAAATTACAAGACCAAATTATCTATGATTTAAAAACATGTTTCAATTATATATATATATATATATATATATATATATATATATATATATATATATATATATATATATATATATAGAGTTGAGCTAGAATACATCTAAAAGTATTAGATGGTTGGTGCTTTAATATTTTTAGCCTTTGAATAGAATTTTGTAGGGTTGAGATGATTGTGGTAGGTGAGGGTAGGTGACGGTAGGTGGAATAGTGTTTGATCCAATGTCTATTAGTAATCAAAAAGTAGATCCAAGGGATAAAAACCTAAAAGCACCAATGGGATGATACTTGTAAAAGTATTCTAGCTCAATTCTATATATATATATATATATATATATATATATATATATATATATATATATATATATATATATATATATATATATATATATATATATATATATATATATATATATATATATATATATATATAGTTGAGCTAGAATACTATCAAAAGACCAATGAGTTGGATACTATAGTTGAGCTAGAATTTTCTATTAACCTTTCATGTAATTTAGATACTTCTACACCGTTGAACTTAAAAAATGCCACATCTAGTTAAAATTGTCATTTTTGAGATCCCGTGATCGCTTGGTAAACGATGTCAAAATATTATTAAAATTAGTTTCTAGATAGTTCCAATATGATAGATTATTCCTAACGAGCCGATCGTCGAATCGGATATCCTATCATCGAAAACAACTTACAAGCACGGAAGCTTCCTTACTTTCGAAAGTACGGAAAACTTACTCTATATATATATATATATATATAGAGAGAGAGAGAGAGAGAGAGAGAGAGAGAGAGAGAGAGAGAGAGAGAGAGTCCGTACTACTGTTTTCCACCGTTAGATCCACCCCTTTGATAATTTTCACCCGTTAGATCATACTATTCAACCAACCACCCACTTAACCCTAGGGGGCCCACATCATCCTAGCCGCACATCTTTCAATCCAACGGCCAAAAACTTGGTAGCACCAATGAGTTGGTGCTATTAATAGCATAGTAGCCTAGTTCTCTCTCTCTCTCTCTCTCTCTCTCTCTCTCTCTATATATATATATATATAGGCCATGTCTACTATACTATTATGTGTAGTGGACCCCTACTACTCATAAGTTGTTTTTGATGATGGAGCTTCCGAATCGACGATCCACTCGTTAAATATGATCTAGAGTATTTGAAACTTCTAGAAAATAAATTTCGTAAATTTTCGAAATCATAATAAAGTCCATCAAGCGGGCATAAAATATACGGTCAAAATCGAACGGCGTCCTAAAAAAGGATGATCGGATCCTTCAATTCAAGATCGGAGTTATTGATCTTTATCTATGTAGTGAATAGAATTTTTTATAAAAAATTCGACAAATTCCGATTCTTTTACACCGTTAAACTAGCAAGTATCCCATACCTAGTTAAAAATTATCAAATTTGTGACCTCTTGACCGTAAGGTAAATGATGTCGAAAAATTATAAAATTTTATTTCTAGAAGTTTTAAATGTAAATAACATTTAACGGTGTGGATCGTCGATTCGGAAGCTCTATCATCGAAAACAACTTATGAGTACGAGGCGATCGTACTCATAATATATAATAATGGACTATATATATATATATATAAATATATATATAAATATATATAAAAATAGAGAGAGAGTGAGAGAGAGAGAGAGAGAGAGAGAGAGAGAGAGAGAGAGAGAGTTGAGCTAGGATACTTTTACAAGTATCACCCCCATGGTGCTATTAGGTTTTTAGCCATTGGATCTATATCTCAATTACTAATACCTCTTGGATCAAACACTATTCCACCTACCACCACCTATCACCACCGCCACCATCATCTCAACCTCACATTTTTTTTATCCAAGGGCTAAAAACACTAAAGCACCACCCAACTAATACTTTTACAAGTATTCTAGCTCCACTCTATATATATATATATATATATATATCTTCATGTATATACCAAATAAAAAAACAAATATCTATTGCATATAATTTTATTTTAATATTGTGTATATAATATATAGGTAAGTAATAGTTTTCGTTTTGTGAAAAATACAGCGTTATGCCTTCACGAATAGCCGGACAAATTACATAAAAATCATTTTGTGAAAAATACGACGTTATGCTGTTTATTTAGCGCTTTATATTAAAATCGTTTCTACTCTGTGCTCCTTATCTTAGATATTCATTTGCATAAAAATTAAATAATGCTGATTCTATACTTTTAAGTATAGTTTTAAGCATCAAAACTAGGAGTGTAAATGAGCCGAACACGAGCGAACCGAGATCGTTCGTTATTAAACGAGCCGAACACGAGCCGATTCACGAGTTGTAACGAACAATAAATAAAAAAAAATTAAATTAAATATATTAAAAATAAATTTATAAAATCTTATCTATTAGACTTTAATCTAATAGTTAAAGCTTTATATATAAATGAGTCTTTTTATAATGAAGCTCGCATTTATATTTTTATTTTTCTAAAAATTAAATAATAAAAATATATATTATATATAATTATTTATTTATATAAAAAAATATAAATTAAATAAATTATATAAATATAAAATATATGTATTATTATCGAGCGGAACATGAGCAAGCTGACCCAGCTCGTGTTCGGCTCGTTTATTGAACGAGCTGAAAAATTCAGCTCGTATTCGACTCGTTTACTAAACGAACGAGCCGATCTCGAACTCATTTCGAGCCGAACACTAGCTGCTCGCGAACAACGAGCTCGATTGCCACGCCTAATCAAAACCCAAAAAGAAATAGTAAAAAAACATTCATGCGTGTGAGAATTTAAGTATTCCATTCCAAATCATTTGTTACATCATGCATCACTTTACCATTTTCATCAAAAGTTAACGGATCCCCAAATTATTTAACCTATTTAATACAAGGATAAAGGGCAAAGTTGACATTGTTTAAATTTATTATGCAAAAAGTTAGGGCAAAGTGCATGGGGATTTTTATAATTAAGCCTAAAATTAAGAACCCACATGGATAATAAGTCAGTTTTAGCTAATCGGCTTTGTTTGATTTCTACTTTTTTTTTATTTTTTAGCAACACTGAGTCAAATAAAAAGTAAATTAATGGCATAAAATTTTTCTAAAGAAAAATTTACATATTGATAATGATCGGCAAAGAAATAAAGTGTATAGTGATTGATATCTATGTTCTTGGAAATTGGAAATATCCCAATTTTTGCCGTGACTACTATGTTTAATTTGTTTTTTTGAGAGATAGGTAGCACGCTACCCGCTTCGTTTTATTTCATTTAGAAATAAACTTAGTTATAAATGTGAACTAGGATTCGAACCTGGGTCTCGGGTACCAACCACCAAGCCCTTTGCCACTTGCTCTAGGGACGGTCGGTTACTATGTTTAATTTATTATCCATGAAAATATTGTTGGATCGTTTGTGCTAATCATTAATCCCAAAAGTTTGATCTGTTGGAAATATACAATTAATTCATTTAAAATGTATAGATACAGCACTCACGAGTCTCTATTGTGACTTGGCCCAACCAGCCTCACATCACTTCGAATATGATTCGGCCCACCCAATCTCACGCCACTTCGAACATGACTCGGTCCAACATGACCTTCCGCCACAGGATAATATACTGGTCCATTTAAACCAACAAATATGACCATCTTAAAGTAGTGAGTTAGTGAGTTATAGCCCTAACGAGTGGTTCATTTCCAAGCTTGAATAGGGTTGGTGGAGAATAGGATTGTGCCCGTACGTTAGAAATTCATGTATGATAAAATAATAATAAGGGTTAATTACAAACACGTCCCTGCAAACATTATGAATTACAGATATATTTCTGTAAAACTTAATTTTTACAAGTTATTTCTACAAAAATTCTAATATATGCAACTATGTCATTGCCGTTAAGGTCCGTTGGAGAAATTTCGTTAATCACAGTTAAAATACTTAACTATGATTATTTAATAATGTGAATTGACAATTTTGCCTTTCTTCTTCTTCCTCTTCCTCTTCCTCTCACGCTTCTCCTTCTTCCTCTTCTTCTCCGTATCCTCATTTTCCTCCTCATTTTCTCCTCCTGCTTCTTCTTCGTCGTCGTCGTCGATGATCCTATCGTCGTCGCCGTCGTGGTGCTCACGTGGGCCGTCGTCATGGGTGCCTCCGACGGCATCGGCCGCGCCTTCGCCTTCCGCCTCTTCCTCATCCTTGTTGGTTGCAACTCCGACAAGCTCCGCAAGGTCGCCGCCGTTCGCTCCCGCAGCCGGAAGAGGAAGAGGAAGGGGAAGAGGGCAAGGGCAAAATTGTTATTTTACAACTCTATTGTTAAAAAATTAACAGCTCTCTAACGGATCCTAACCAGAGGATATATCTGCATATATTAGGACTTTTGTAGGAATAACTTATGAAAGTTGAGCTTTGTAGGAATATATCGCAATTCACCATATTTGCAGGGACGTGCATGCAAGTAACCCTAATAATAATAATAATGACAGTTCCAAATTGAATATTAATTAAAAATTAAATAAATAAATGATTGATATATGTTAATAGGCTCAAATTTATAGGCTTAGTTAAGCTTTTATATTATGTAGGTCTATCACATTTTAAACTTTAAATCTGTGATAAACCTACTGGATAATCACACACCAATAATATTTGATAGAAATTATGTTTGAACAATCAAATAAAAGCAAACAGATTATTCTTACCGTTTTTATTTTTATTTTTTTCATATGCAGATAATATTATATCGTGACCACAAAGAAAAACCTATCTGCATTCAAATTAGAAAGGGCGAAAAAGTTATTTAGTTACAAAAAAAACACACCGATCTCGCTCTAAGAGAACCCTAATGGATCAATATATGTTTAATTATACAGATCTAATATAAATTTCCCCTTAAATTTATAATTAGGAGTCCAAAATGCGACGACATCCACCACAAGTCTGCCACTATGAACCGTTGAGATCTTGGCTAATAGATAACAATGGTGGGGGCGGTGGCTAATCAAATATTGCTAATGGATTCTCCACCCATAATAATACATAACAATTGTGGGTTAGCATTTTTAATTCTTTTATATTATACACATCTCAATTTTTTTTTTTTTTTTTAGAGATAGGTAGCCCGCTACCCCCTTCGTTTATTTCATTTAGAAATAAACTTAGAAATATGAATCAACTAGGATTCGAACTTAATTTCAACCACCAAACCCTTTGCCACTTGTTCTAGGGACGGTCGGTTATACACATCTCAACTATTGTTTTCAAAAAGAGTCATTGGTCTCTCCCCTCATAGAATAGGCTTTTTCCTAATTTATGTTATCAAATTAAATTTTGCTTGTGGGAGAGGATTAATTAATTACTATTAGTGTTTGGTTTCTTACTTATTATTCTTGATAAGTTTCGATTTGTAGTTGTTTAAGGGCTAGATTTAGAAATTGGCATAGTCATATTGAGAAGAGATACATGCATTACTTACTAAGCATCAATCAATAAGGGAATGCACTAAACAGGGGAAAAAAACAAAAAAAGTTAGAAATGGACAATGAACAATGCGTGAGTTTTAAAATTAAAAGATAAAAATAAATACAAAACTCCATATATAGTTTTTCATACCATTAGGTGCCGAATTCGCCTTCTCTTTGACCCAGTCAAAAATTTTTCTCTGAAAACGCGTCGGGATGCAAGACGGTTGTGATTAATGATTCTCGAAGTTTGTGCTCTTCAACTAAATCAAGCGATTCGGCTAATGAGGGATTGGATCAGCCGAGTTCGAAACCTTCTATTATAGGATCAGTTCGGTTAAAAGAGCCGAATATATGAGATGTACAGTAACTGGTCGGCTGAAAGAGCCGAATAGATGAAATACACAGTGACTGATCGGCTCATAGAGCCGAATGTCTTTATATATTAAAATGAAATTAGAAACTCATACAAAATAGAGTGTGCTCGAAGGGCATACAGACTCTGAAAATCTAGATTACAATAGAGTGTGCCCGTGAGGCATACAGACTTTAGAAATCTAACTTAAAAATTACTCCTAGGAAAGCGATAAATGCGGGTAAAAAAATTACATGTAGACTACTCCTAAAAAAATGATAAATGCAAAAAGTAAAAATATTAAAAATACGGCGGTCTTCTCATGCAGGGGGAGAAAGATCCTTTCTACAGGCTTCGAAACTATTATTTATAGTGATGTCTTCTCAGCCCACATTATTGGTCGATTTTTAGTAGTGGGGGAAGTGGTGTAGCTATGATCGTGAAAGTTACCCTCCACTTCTCAACCGCTCCTATCTAATTTCAATTTTGGCATCAACACATGCAAAACAGTACAAGCTATTTATTAAAAGAAATAAAGAGTCCTAGCATGCATAAAGCAACTGAAAATAATGTAACCGGAGTGTTTGAAAATATTTGGAAATAATGTGAATCCCAATAATTAGATCTTGAAATAATTTCAACAGTAGTGATCGTATCGTGGTTTTAATAAGAACAAATGATATAAATATATAAAACATCTTTTCAAAGTTAGCTAGCATCAGAAAATAACGGCCCCATTTATCCAGCAAAAAAGATTTAGAGGTTAAGAAAATTGAATTGTTGACATTAAAAGAAGTTGTTCCTATCTACTCTCTTCAGTCAAATGTAGATTGATTAAATAGATTAATTTGTGGTCACATATATATTATCAACATCAATCCACATTAGCCATAAAAAGGGAACAACTTTTGCTAAGTGACAACTTGATGTAAGAACTTGTGAGAAACAAATAAACTGAATTGCAAAAGTAAAAGTCTCCAAAATGGAAGTAAAAATAAAATAAAGATAAAAAAAGATCAGGAACAATTTGTGAAATTAAATCTTTTAACCTCCGTTTGGTTGGGGATTAAGGGGTGGAATAACTCCTTAACCCCCATATTATTTTCAAACATCCTCAAAAATAGGTGAGCTTAGCTAACCACCCCACCTCAAATGGGTTATTCAGGCTTAGTTAACCCCACCAAACCCCAACCAAACACTATTTTCTATTCATAATAACTTACGATCTTTCTTATCCCACCTACTCCAACCAAATACTATTTTTTACTATCCTGGACTAACTCCAACTCCCAACCAAACATAAAAATACTCTAATCCCACCTTAACCCTGAACTTAATACTATTCCTGGAATAACTAGTTTTTCCTTAACCCCGAACCAAACGGTAGCTTAGTTATTAGTGAGGAGATTGCACTGTCCGATTACTCACCATTTTTTGAACATGCATGACACTTGTGCGCTTGGAACGCTTGTTGGTTGGTATCAGAGACTCGAGTTTGAATTCTAGTTGATTTACATTTTTACTAAGTTTATTTCTAAATTAAATAAACGAAGCAGGTAGCGTGCTACCTATTTCTAAAAAAAAAAATAAATAAATAAATAAAAAAACTTGTGCTTGGATTCATAGATGGTCAAATAGACCACAGGCCAAGCTACTTTCACTGAACAAGATTTTGTCAATGCATTTGCAAAGAAAATACCACATGAGTCTATATGTTTACTAAAATTGTAGAAAATTACATGGAATACCAAATTGGTGTGTTGTGTTAAATATCCATCAGATCAGATATTTTACTCAATAAGAAAAAAGAAAACGTTAGAAATGTCAAACCCTAGCTAGGGCCATGTCAGGTATTGTTGCCGATTTTTTATTTATTTATTTTTTTGCTCAATTACATGGAATACTTTTTTTTTTTTTTTCTGTCAAAGTCTACTATTCTGAGTCATTTTTTTTCAAAAATCATTTTTTTTAATCTTTTGGAAATTTAGTTTAATTTTATATTTACAACTTTTATTTAGTTTGTTGACAAGAAAATTCCTTACTGTTCCCTTCCCTTGAAAAGTAATGAGGAAGAATTAGGCTGACATACCCACCACTTTGGAACCATATTTCAACAACCACCATTGCCTCTACCAGAGCTACAGGTTTAACCAAGCCAGCGGCCACTTGGTGGGTCCTATGGACTGAGCGCAATAGCTTCGTCTTCGGTCAGAATCTTCCCAACGTCGTCAGAGCTTTCGACAGAGCTTCGGCTTTGTTTAGCAGTTGGACCTCACTCCCGTAATCCGTCAAGTCGCTACTACTATATGATCTAATTTCTAATTTCTCTTCCTTCTTTACCTTTTTTCTAGTTTTCTTTCGCTTTTCTATTTTCGGCTCTGTTTTGCTTAGGAAGCCTTAGCTTCCATCCCGTACGCTTAGTTCCACTTTTCCAATTGAATGAAGCGGTAGCGTGCTACCTTTCTCTCTCTCAAAAAAAAAAAAAAAAGAATTAGAAGATATATATATATATATATAGAGTCATTAGTATATATTATTATGAGTACGATCGCACTCGTACTCATAAGTTGTTTTGATGATAGAGCTTCCGAATCGACGATCCACACCGTTAAACGTTATCTAGAGCATTTAAAACTTCTAGAAATAAAATTTTATAATTTTTCGATATCATTTACCCTACGATCAAAAGCTCACAAAATTGACAATTTTTAATGGCCGGTATGGAATATTTGCTAGTTTAACGGTGTAAAAGAATCGAAATAGGTTGAATTTTTGATAGAAAATTCTATTCACTACCTAAATAAAGATCAATAACTCCGATCTTAAATTGAAAGATTCGATCATCCATTTTTACGATGTCGTTCGATTTTGACCGTTCATTTTATACCCGCTTGATGGACTTTATAATGATTTCGAAAAATTACGAAATTTATTTTCTAGAAGTTTCAAATACTCTAGATCATGTTTAACGGTGTGGATCGTCGATTCGAAAATCCCAACATCGAAAACAACTTATGAGTAGTAAGGGCTCTATACTTATAATAGTATAGTAGCCCTACTCTATATATATATATATATAGAACTAGGTTACTATGCTATTAATAGCACCAAGTCATTGGTGCTACCAAGTTTTTGGCCATTGGATTGAGAGATGTGTGGTTAGGATGATGTGGGCCCCCTAGGATTAAGTGGGTGGTTGGTTGAATAGTATGATCTAACGGGTGAAAATCATCAAAGGGGTGGATCTAACGGCAAAAAACTTGGTAGCACCGAATACTTCATGCTATTAATAATATAGTAGCCGAATTCTCTCTCTCTCTCTCTCTCTCTCTCTCTCTCTCTCTCTCTATATATATATATATATATATATATATATAGAGTTGTCTTTGTATGCTTTTATAAGTACGGAGTCTTAGTGCTTCCACTTTGTTTTTCAATGTTCGGACTTTCGAAACGACGATCGGCTCCGTTAGAGTTGATCTAGAGTATTTGAATTACCTAGAAAATAAATTTTGCGATTTTTTGATATCATTTGCCTAGTGATCGTAGAGACTCAAAATCACTAATTTTAACGGCCGTGGTGAGCCGGTTGCAAGTTTAACGGTATAGAAATATCCAAATCAAATGAAATTTTGATAGAAAATTCTTTATACCATATAAAACAAGATCAATAACTTTGATCTAAAATTTTAATGTCATATCATCATATTTTGTAAGATTTTTATTTTCAGCCGTTGATTTTGAGCCACTTCGATCACTACGCAAATGATATCGAAAAATCGCGAAATTTATTTTCTAGATACTTCAAATACTCTAGATCAAGTCTAACGAGCCGATCGTCGATTCAAAAGTTTGAACATCGAAAACAAAGTGGAAGCACGGAGGCCTCCGTGCTTCCATAAGCACGCGCACTTATATATATATATATATATATATATATATATATATATATATATATATATATATATATATATATAGAGTAGGCTACTATCTTATTATGAGTAGTAGAGCCCTACTACTCGTAAGTTGTTTTCGATGATCGAGCTTAGAATCGACGATCCACTCCGTTAAATATGAACTAGAGTATTTAAAACTTCTAGAATATAAATTTCGTAATTTTTCGAAATCATTTACCTTACGATCAAAAGCTCACAAAATTGACAATTTTTAACTAGATATGGGATACTTGGTAGTTTAACGGTGTAAAAGAATTGAAATAGGTTGAATTTTTGATAGAAAATTCTATTCACTACCTAGATAAAGATCAATAACTCCGATCTTAAATTGAAGGATCCGATCATCTATTTTTAGGACATCGTTTGATTTCGGCCGTTCATTTTATGCCCATTTGATGGACTTTATTATGATTTTGAAAAATTACGAAATTTATTTTCTAGAAGTTTTAAATACTCTAGATCATATTTAACGGAGTGGATCGTTGATTCGGAAGCTCCATCATCGAAAACAACTTATGAGTAGGGCTACTACTCATAATAGTATAGTATTCTACTCTATATATATATATATATATATATATATATATATATATATATATATATATATATATATATATATATATATAAGCTCCTATGCTTTTAAAAGTATCAAGTCATTAGTGCTTGTAAGTTTTTAGCCCTTGGATTAATAGATGTGCGGTTAGAATGATGTGGGCCCCCTTGGGTTGAGTGGATGGTTGGTTGAATAGTATAATCTAACGGATGAAAATGATCAAAGGCGTAGATCATAGGCTTAGAGTCGCTATGGTGCTTGTAAAAGCACCAAGCACTTGGTGCTTGTGAATTTTTACCGTTAGATCTACGCCTTTGATCATTTTCATCCGTTAGATTATACTATTCAACCAACCACCCACTCAACCCAAGGGGACCCACATCATCCTAACCGCACATCTATTAATCCAAGCCAAAAACTTACAAGCATGAAAATAATGTTTAACCGCGATCATTTTTAGTCTCTTTTTTTCACTTGATGACAAAACAATAATGTTGAAAATGCATGAAATTTAGAGATAATTTAAATGGTTTAAATCATGTTTAACGCGATCATCAATTTGGAAGCTCTCATCATTGAAATTAAATCGGTAGTAAATCAAGCCGTTTAATTAATACATGCGATAGTATTTTAGCAAAACTCTCTCTCTCTCTCTCTCTCTCTCTCTCTCTCTCTCTCTCTCTCTATATATATATATATATGCAATTATTTTTTGTGACCCAATAAATATATATATTATTTCACCATGCATCTTGATAATAGATCGACACTACACTCTGCCTTCTTTCCCTACGCTAATCTTGCATTTTTCCCATTACGTGTGTTGACATGTCAAGCTTTTTTGTTTCCCAAAAGCTTTCCATTTAATTTTCATAAATTTTAAATTTTAAACTAAATTTGACTTTTATAACGGGCACATATATACGACTCGACCAGAAAACGTTCGGTTCGCGATATTCAGATCGATCACCAATTAATGATGCATGCAATTTATTCTGAAAAATTTGAGGGACTGCTTATGCATTCAATCCAATGTCCTGATCAATCCATAATTGTGCCTCACTAAAATAGAACTCATGTGAGACTTAAAAGGCTTTTATATATCCTGTACGTAGCAGTTGCATGTAGGGGTGTAAACGAGCCAAACACAAAATTTGGCAGTAGACAACGTTATTAAACGAGCGAGCACGTGCTCATTAAAATATCGAGAAAAATTCGGCGAACACGACTCACGAGCATGCCAACGAAACGATAAATAAAAAATTAGATTAAATATATTAAAAAAAATAAATTTATAAAATCTTATCTATTAGACTTTGATCTAATATTTAAAATTTTATATACAAATGAGTTTTTTTATAATTAAGCTCGTATTTATATTTTTATTTTACTAAAAATTAAATAATAAAAATATATATTATATATAATTATTTATTTATATATAAATATATAAATTAAATAAATTATATAAATATAAAAATATATGTATATCGAGCCAAACACGAGCGGTGACCTAGCTCGTGTTCTGTTACTAAACGAGCGTGATCTCGAGCTTATTTCGAGCGAACACGAGTGGCTCATGAGCAATGGTGAATGAATTGCCACCCCTAGTTGCATGCACTCCAACATGAATAAAAGTATAACAAACAATTAAGGTTCTACACCTACAAAATATTATGTAGCATTTTTAATCGCACGTAACCAAACAAGTAGTTATCCGCTTCATTCATTAAAATTTACATATTAATTAGGTGTAATTGACTTCACACATTTTTTACTTTGAAGTTACTTGTATTGAATTATAACCGCAAAAGGCTAATCTTAAATTAGATGCAATAAATATAGCCATTAAATTTTAACTTCTAATGTAGTGCTCTTCGAAGAAATAAAACAACCAAATGAAAATGATACAACTACTAATGACTTTCCTTGGTGCTCTTTCGGATAGAGAGAGAAAAAAAAAAAAAAAAAAAGAGAGAGAAAAAAGAAGTTAGAAATTGTCTCATTGGTTCGAAATTTGTGGAGGGAAAATAAGATAAATTAAGTCATTCTTTTTTCTTTTTCTTTTTTTTTTGAGAGATAGGTAGCACGCTACCCACTTCGTTTATTTCGTTAAGAAATAAACTTAGCTAGGAATGTGAATCAACTAGGATTCGAACTCGGGTCTCGGATACCAACCACCAAGTCCTTTGTCACTTACTCTAAGGACGGTCGATTTAAGTCATTCTTTTTGGTTCTTGAATTGGAGAAAAACTAACAGAAAATTATTATCTCTTCTTTAATTTCTTCTCTTATTTCAAATAGAAACGTTAATTGGTCGGATTTGGAACAGATTTTTAAAAATCTAAACCAGACAACTAAAGTCGCAACCTCCATCCGCATCCAAACCTAGTAAATTTTGAAAATCCATATCCGAAATCGAACCCAACCTAAAACTTAAAACGCGAACACAATATAATTATTTCTTTTTATCATATTTCAAAACATATTATATTAATATTTAAATTTTATCAATCTAAATAAAAAATCAAATATCCGTATATATTATATAATATAAAATTAATTCTGGTTCGGATCGATTGGATATAGACAAAATCTATATCTAGATTCAAATTCATTGAGTTTCCATTTTTATATTCATATGTGATGCCGCAACTTCCAGAAAGGTCGTTCATTCTAGAACTATTTTAGTTGAGTACGCTTAACTCTCTTAATTAAACTTTTTGGGTCTAATCATTATTCAAAACACTATAGTTGCGCTATATAACCATTGTTCAGTCGAGACTCATCTCATATTTTTAATTGGTGATTGATTTTGATAGCAACTGCGATGCCTCACTTTTTATGGGGCTCACCCATCTTAAAACTATTATAAGCCTAGCATATACTTAAGTCTCTTAATTAACCTTTCGGCCTAACCATTATTCAAAATATTTAGTCGGATTAAAAAGTTTATCCTTACTGTATCTTATATATAGTACTATTTGAAATTTTGAAGGTATTACAAGACATTCGAAATCATATTCGTTCGATCGATTAAATCTAAATTGTTCAAACTCGAATTCGAATAAAAATTCGGAGATCGGTATCCATTAACATCCCTAATTACAAATAATAGAAGAGAAATTTTCTCTCTTCCTTTTCTCTTCAGTAGTTTTTTTCACTTGTGTTGAAATAAACAGGAGCAATTTTGCCCCTTTTTTTTTCTTTATAATTTTTTTAAAGCAATTTTTATTTATCCATCTCGTTCTTAATTAATTAATGTTCTCTCTTTTTCTTGTGGATGGGACACGCTTTACACGCATGTTAAATAAGAATACATAGCACATACAATTTATAAAAAATTATACATATTTTTTTATTTTACTTATTTATATATACGTATATAAGGCTGGGGCTACTATATTGTACTCATAAGTTTTCAGCCGTTTAGATTAAAAAATGAGCGGTTAGGATGAAAGTGGTTACGGTTAGATTGATAGTAGGCCCCCTAGGGTTGAGTGGGTGGTTGGTTGAATAGTATAATCTAACGGATGAAATTGATTAAAAGGTAGATCTAATGGCAAAAAACTTATAAATATAAGAGGCTCTATACTCATAAAATTATAATAGGACTGTATATAATATAAGATGATAAATATTTTAATTTTTTAATGAATGCATACGAATATTTTCGGACAATATAAATACATTATATATAGTGGAGATTTTTTTCTTAAAATATATAAATTATTCATAGAAGTTCTACTAACTCTTATTCATATGAAAAATATAATAATATTATATTAAAATTAATATATTATTATTATTAATAGCATTATATATTTTATTAGCGATATTCATATTGTGTTAGTATTTTAATATTTTGAAAGCCACTGAGATATCGTGTTAGAATCGTATCGTGTTTCGCATCTCGTGTCAATTCGGAAAATGAGAGGATCAGAAGTAATTGGCACGTTTCAAAGAACACAAATATAGATGGACAAGTTCAATGCATGTTAAACTTCTTTTGATTTCTATTGGATGATATATATATTGTGGCAAAAGAGGCCCTCTTTTGTCTCACTTTATTCACAACACTACCCAAAAGGGTCAAGATCAAGGATAAATAGTCACACTTTTGCTTCCACTTTGTCCCCCTTATTATTGTCTACGGCTTAGTTTGGTATTGAGGCCTATCTAACGTTATTAGATAAAATAGAGTTGTAGAAAAAGCATATAGAGATATACTTCTGCGTTCTCCGGTGAAAACGCAGAAAATATATCGTAACCGACTCATCGCGATATGCGGAACGCAATATTACGTACGGAAACAAACGGGGTATTTTTTCAACGTACTTTCTCCCCGCACGTAGCGCAGTCTCCCCGCAATACCAAAGGAAGCCTACATCTCAATTACTCCTATATTAAAGAGTTAATTTCATACAGGTTCGGACAAACATAGTAAATTATAAATATATTTCTATGCAAAAATTCTAATATTTTTAAATATTTTCTTCTGATTTGCTACTATTAAAATACTATTTATTTTGTAAGTGAAATGATTTTTTTGCCATCATATAAATATATTCCTTCAAAAGTCTCAACTATTAATTAAGGAGAGATAAAAATATCAATTCACCCCATTAACTAACTGAGGTTAAGTTTTTTTTATCTATGATCAACTAATTTTTTCTAACGCATCTTAACGGTATGGACATATTTGAAAATATCAGGACTTTTGTAGGAATAGAAAAGATGCCTCGAGTCATGAAACAACTCTCAGAAATCCTTTTCCCTTTTGTAGGGATACATTTGCAACTCACTATATTTGTAGGAACATATACGAAATTAACCTTATATTTAAAAATTGAATCAATTATCTTTGTATGCTTCTAAACTACATCAAATAGGCCCAGCAATTTAGGATCGATAATTGTTAAATTCAGCTATAAAACTTTGTCAAAATAAGTTCATGGATAAAATTACTCAAATATAGTGCAGTAGAATCATATAAATTGAATAATATTGCTCAATAAATTATCCATCTTTAGCAAAATAAGACATATCTATTATCTATATTTTTTTATATATATTTTTAGCTGCAAATTAAATAGATGTTGAGATAAACAATGTAATATGACAATTTGTTTTAGTGAAGTTTAGCAACTAATTAGCCAATTTTTAATTTTTGGATATGTATGAGATGTGGCAAAGTGCAAGGTGAGATAATTGAGACAATGGCTAAAGTGCAAAGGGTTTTTTTTTTATAGTTGAGCCTAACTTATTAACCAATTCAAAAAGAATGTTTTAGCTTTTAGTTATGGAATGTTTAGAAAATTACAAACAGGTGTGAATATATAATAAGGATAACATTTGCAGCCTGTTTAGTATCATGAATTTTGAGAAAATTTTTAGGCTAAATTACAGAAAATTTTTATGTAAATATTTTTTTAAAATTTTTTTTCTTCCTGACTTTTAAAAATCTATATTTTGCCCGCTTAAAATTTCAAAAACATTTTCTAGAGGGTACTGCGTTATTGGAGAGAGTAAAATGACCAAATTACCCTTACTTTTTCAATACAAAACACTAATTTTTTAATATATTTTATTATTTTGAAGGATATTTTCGGTATATAAACTATAAAAAATGGATGAAATAGTGATGGAATCCTGACTGGAGGGGGGTGGGAGGCTAAATGTAATAACTTGAAATGCTGATAGGGTAAAATGTTGGTTTTTGATTATTAGGAAGGAAAAAAAAATAAGTATTTATATAAAAAAAAAATTCTTGTAATTTAGCCAAATTTTTATTGAGAAATCAAATATTTGAGAAAATGAAAATAAAAAATAGTTAGAGATGGGTGTGGGCATTTTGGTCAAACGGAATCAGATGCACCATGGATCAGTCTCCATCCCACAATTATTATGTAGTCAACTAATTGGATTAGATTTGATCTTGCTTTTAATTTAGAAAGCTAATTATAGATACTTTCTAATCTTATTAGGATAACTAACAATAAACAGATTCAAGGTCTCAAGTTTGAGCTAAACTCTCATTTATGGAAAAAATAAACAAAACAGGTAGAATGCTACTTAATTTCTCTCAAAACAAAAAACTAACCAATTCGATTTAATCTAAATATATGGGCAGTTCTCTCATAAATTTATAATAAGAATTCAAGAGACTAAGAAAATTTTTATAAAATTGTGAAAATTCGTGAGTAATTCTACCGTCATCTCGTGAGAGAGAGAATCCACATCCTTCATTAATTTTATTGCTTTAAGAGAGTCTTTAATGATAGAATATAGGCCTAACTCGTTTGTAATTTGGTCTACCGTGAGTTTACATGCAGAAGACATTCATCAACAATCGAAGATACATGAATTAATTTCTACGATCTGAAACCGACCGTGTTCGAAGACAAGCTAGCGCAGGTTGCTTCTGCAAAAGTTACAAATAAATACTTCCATTACATTCTACAAGTAACATGCATGGTAAAATAGGCTAGCTTCTGAGTTCTGAAACCTATAATTTTGAATTTTTAGTTACATCTTGCCTCAAAAAATATCATTACTTGAAAAAATTTAAAACAATACAGCTAACAATGTGAGAAAAAGGATTGTAACGACCCGACCCGCCAGCTATAATAACTCGTTGGGCTAAACCACCAGCCCAAAATGCTTAAGTCCAGTTATTATTACTAACGATGTAGGCCTCATATAAACTAATCGAAATCAGTATCTCATCCGATGTGAGACTATTGGGGGTGTTACACTTATAAACTTGAACTATTCATCAATCTTGAAATTAAATGAGAACTCTCAGTAACCCTATTAATTACTAACTTAGGATCAGTTAATTGGAGAATCCCTATACAAATCAAGTAAAGAGTTTGATGGCAAGCTATTATTGAATATTTATAATTTGTTTTTAAATTTTTGTTCAATTCTTAAAAGTGCTTGTGCCTGAGCTTTATATTTATGCATAACCTAACACATGATACCATAATAAATGGGGCATGCAATTCCTTAATATAATTATGCCTTGTCAATTACATAGATTTGTTGAAGTAAGCAAAGAAGGGGACCAAATTACTTCAATTGTACTTTATATGAGATAGAGAGTAATAGATAATGACTAATGTGGGGCCATAATCACATCTACCACAACTTTGTGAGCCACTAATTAATATATATCCTCTTCTATCTATCTATGAAGAGGCCCCTGGATAGGCTAAGTTGAGGAAAATTCTTTTTCTTTTTTTTTTTCTTTTTTTTTTTTTTTTTGCAACACTACAAAAAAATTTTTATTTAAGGACACTTTAAATCATAATTAACGACGCTTTAAAGCGTCAGCAAAAATAATCACGACGCTTGTAAAAGTGTCGGATAAAAAATCGTTAAATAAACGTATAAATATACGGACGTTTTAATATAAAAATATATATAAATGTTTGATAAAAATATGTTTATTGGCGACGCTTAATCATATTAATGAAATCCTAAATATTAAAGACGCTAGAAGAAAATGTCGTTTAAAACATATTTGTTGTAGTCTTTGTAACATTAATTGTACACATAAGATGTATCATAAATTAAATTTATTTTCTCGGTAAGATAACAATTGGTACAATCAAATTATAATTTTGTATTTATGCCTGATGTGGAAGCTAGTGATTGAATATTATTATTTTCACACAAAATAATTGTGATAGAGAAATTTTTCCTCAAAGAGTAGGTCTCGCCTATCACATGGTTTATTAATTATAAGGTAGATCACTCAAATATTCTTATTTGATTAATTTTTTATGATTAAATTCTCAAGAACGAAAAAAGCCCAACCCTTTTTCCCATGTAGTAATATAAACCCTATTATTACCATTAAAACAATTTTATAAAATGCTAAGTTAAAAAAAAAAGTTGTAAGAAAACTTTATTATAAACTATTTGTTGATTGCTTGTTTGTTCGAAAGTTATTATATATAAACTCAAAATCTAATGACTATTATATTTCATTCTTTTATAGAAAACTCCTTTTGTGCCTATGATTAAATATGATCTTAGTGCTATCCAGAAGTAGGATCATTTACACCTAATTATCGGGCGAGAGGATAAATCAGTTTTTCTTTTTTTTTACTACACTTACTGTTGATTTTTTAATCGGGTTTCGAGTCGTCCATAATGGGCAAATCCGACCCGACCAATTAAGTAGTGGTTTTCTTAGTTGGTTAGGAAACCACCCTGCACTACGTGCAGTTACAAACCACGACAGAGAGAAAAATGAAGGAATTGTGAAAACACTTCTGACCCTCTCTGCTTCTTCTTCTTCTTCAAAATATATCTCTCTCCCCATCGATCACTCATATTCCTAAAAGTTTATTCGCTTCTTAGAGAATTTGACATTTGGGTTGTGGAAACTAGTGCAATTTTCATCTTGTAATCTTGCATTTGATCCGTTGGAGCGAGTGGTTTAGTTCGATCCTATTTTCTCACGATCTACGAATCGAAATTGAAATATCTCATAGACTAAATTTTACTTTCACTTACATTGAAAGCATACAAATAACATAATTTTCGACTTATACTGAGAGTTAAGTTCATCCATTTCGCTTGCGCGGAAACAAACCCCAACTTCAAGAAGGTGGTGGAAAGACCGACCGTCCCTAGCGCAAGTGGCAAAGGGCTTAATGGTTGGTACCCGAGACCAGACCCGAGTTCGAATCCCAATTGATTCACATTTCTAGCTAAGTTTATTTCTAAATAAAATAAATGAAGCGGGTAGCGTGCTACCTATCTCTCTCAAAAAAAAAAGAAAAGAAGGTGGTGGAAAGAGTGCAACCAAGAACTGAACCTAGCCCAGGTGGAAGGGAAGGTGGGGGGGTTGGAAGAGGAGGTAAAACACGCAAATGTGTTGAAGTGGCCTCCACTTCCTCTCCTTGTGTCTGTCTCCACATGCACTCTTAGTCCAAATTATGGAGAGAGACAGGGCCACATTAATGTAGCGTGACCTCCATTCTCACCATGCATGGAATTTCTTTCTTCTTTTCTTTCTTTTCTCTGAGTTTAAATTAAATACATGTGGACTCCATTAGTTCAAAGTGTCATAGGAACTTATCAACTTAATTTTGACATTGGACCATTTTTTTTTCCTGAAAAAAAAACGATACAGCTGTAGAAATTAGGGCACGCTAATTAAGTTTCAAAAATTTGAGATTTGGAATAAGAATCAGAATCAGAATCGGAATCAGTCGTTTTTATTGTTAGAATTTGGATTGAAGAGTTAGCACTTCGATTTTCGTTTCCGAAAAATTCGAATCCTCAAAACGGACAACTTTGATTCTGGAGTTATTGAGGAAAAAAAATTTCACTAATAATATATTTAAATTCATATATAAATCTAAACATAAATTCATTAGATTAAAACTTTTTTCCACTAATAATTTCGAATTTGAATTTGAAATATAAATTTTAAAATTTTAGTTTTACTCTATTAAATTTTAATTTAATAGTTCTAAATTTAAATTTTGATTTTGATCTTCAACTTGAACTATAAACTCAAAGGTAATTTGAGTTCAAATCTGGATCATTCAAAGTTTGATTACGAATTTGAATAACAAGTTAAAATTTTTAAAAAAAATGTAAATTTTTGAATTTAAATTTGAATATAATTCTGATTCCTCTTCTGAACAGAACAAATTAATTATATTTCCATTTTCAGATTCCGGCTCTAGCCTATTCCTATTCCAATTTTGATTCTTATTTTGGGCCAGAGGTGTTGTGTTGCCCAAATTTTGGACCCAAATTGCTTCAGAATTTTGAGAGTACCCATCTTGTCTCACAATTTTTCAGAAGCAGTGGTGATAGATTATATATGGAAGAAGATATAGCATTCAATAAGGTAACAAACAGTTGATATATATGGTACTAAAGCTTAAATTTAAATAGATGAAAATGTATAAAATTTATCTGAACTATAGAGTATTTTAGTTCGACTATCCAACCTTTTGAAATTTTGATTTTAGTACCCAACCTTTTAAAAGAGAGTACCTTCCAACCCACAATAATCTTGTAATCCTACTAGTTGAGAATCTGCAATAATTTCATTATTTCAGCAACACCTTATATAACTATATACCCAATTTTAGTTGAATGATAATAATTTAAATATTTTCAATAGAAAATATATTTTTTTTTTTTTTTTAAACAGGGATTTACCCTATTTGAGAAAGAGTATAGGGATCTATGAAGGAAAGCAAAGGTAGAATGAGTTCAGATTACAAAGGCCCAGTGGCTTAAAGTAAAGTGCACAAAAAGAGTGAGACCAAAGATGCTCAAGGAAGTTGCAAAACTTCTCGGGAAGATAGAAGCAAACTTAGTCTCAAAAAGTGTCGACAAGCTTAGATTCCTGTCGCTGCAAGCTAGTCGTGGACCGTATAGTGGATTAATCTTCCCAGGTCTTCAGTCC
Organism: Aechmea fasciata; assembly: GCA_025177825.1. Classification (NCBI taxonomy): domain Eukaryota; kingdom Viridiplantae; phylum Streptophyta; class Magnoliopsida; order Poales; family Bromeliaceae; genus Aechmea; species Aechmea fasciata. Next base: position 4,788,795 of record CM045933.1, read on the forward strand.
GTCTTATCTGATTGTCGAATAATCTTCTGTTTCGTTCTTTCCATAGCTCCCAATATCCTGCTGCTACACAAAGATCGAAAGTGTTTTTAGATTCCCCTCTTAGAAGTTTTCTTGATCGGCACCATCGAGCTGCAATGCCTCCCACTGGGGTGGATATCAAATGCTGCACTGGTCGGAAAGAGGTAAATAAAGAGCTCTAGAAGGATTTGGAATAGGGCAGTTTAGTAGAAGGTGCTCGATAGTTTCCAAGTTTGAGTAGCAGAGGACACAAACAGAGGGCTCGTGCCAACCGCGTCTTGCTAGAACATCCGCTGTCAATACTTTTGATCCCGCAACAAGCCATAGGAATAATTTGACTCTAAAAGGAACCTTCAGCTTCCACAAGAAAGGGATCAAGCAACTATTGTTTCCGTCGTAGATCAAGAAGTCGTATGCTCTTCGTGCCAAAAATCTTCCAGTGGTGTTCCATCGCCAAGAGATCGAGTCCGAGGAAGGCTCTGCTAGGACTAAGTTGATAATTAAATCAAAAAAGTTGATTAAGTTCGAGCGAAAGGTCCGCCTCTCCAGATAATTGGAAGCCTAGGTGCTGCTGCGCACCGAAGCGTTGGACCCACCGCTTGACCGAGAGGTGTTTGTGTGGTAAACGTGCATAGAGGTTGGGGAAGAGGTTTCGCAGGGCAAGATCTCCACACCATCTTGCATTCCAGAAGGATGCTAAATTTCCATTGCCAAGAGAGAAGATGACAGAAGTGAGAAAAAGGTCGGCCAGCTTGAGCAAACATCTCCAAAATGGACTAGCACTAGGAGCAGTATAGGCAGATAGATCCGGAGATCGTCGTTTGTAGTGCTTTTGCATAAGAAGCTGGACCCACGGCAAGCTATGGGAATTGAAGTCGTTTGTAGTGCTTTTGCATAAGAAGTTAGACCCACGGCAAGCTTTGGGAATTGAAGTCCAGAGACCTTTTCATCAGCAAGGCGGCGTTCGCGACCTGGAGATTTCGAATCCCAATCCCTGCCACCCTCTTAGGTCGACAAATGTGCTTCTATTTTGCCAGACAACGAAAGCCGTTGTTCAGCTTTTTGCCCCTCCAAAAGAAGCCACGACGAATCTTGTCGATCGCTTTAATGACCCAGCTTGGAAGTAGGAAACTAGAGCAGAAAAAAGTAGAGATGGAGGTGATTACCGAATTGAGTAGGACAAGACGACCTCCTCTAGAGAGCATAGCTCCTTTCCAACCAGCCAGACGGTTGTCAACCTTCTCTAGTAGCGGCAGACAATCAGATTTGTGGAGCTGATTGGGTGAGAGTAGGAGACCCAGCCAGACGGTTACCAAAGCAGTTTGCTAGAGTAGAAGCTTGATTAGCTGGCAGGTGTTTAAGGCGCCCTTGTTGTAGTTAATGTTGAGTCCAGAGCTGTCGGAGAATGCCTCAAGGATGATCTTAATAGTCGTCACTGATTTGTTGGACCGATCAAAAAAATGAGGACATCATCAACGATTGTAAAGTGAGTTTAACGTCTCCGACACCTACAGTAGAAAGAAGGTTAAAGAAAGCTGCAACCTGAAGCATTCTAAACAGGACGTCCATACAGAGAATAAAGAGGCGAGGGATAAGGGATCTTCTTGTCGCAGCCCTCTTTTGCATGGGAAAGACGCTCCCGGAGCCCTATTGAGAAGTACGACAGTTGAGGTGGAGCGCAGCAAGTCTTGAATCCAGCGAATCTAAGTCTTACCAAAGCCTCAAGCTGTCAGGAGACCAAGAAGGAAGTCCCAGCTGACACTATCGAACGCACGTTGCAGAATCTATCTTTAGCAGGGCCGCCTGTTGCTTGGTTGAGTGGAGGTGGTGGGTGAGGATATAAGCGACGTAGAAATTATCGAGTATATGGCGGCCCTTGATGAAAGCCGTCTGGTAGGGGTTGATAATTGTTCCAAGAACGGTTGAAGTCGCGAGGCCAACACTTTGGAGAGTATTTTGGCTAGGCTATGGACGAGGCTGATCGGCCAGAGATATTTCGCCGTCGTGGCCTATCTTTTTTTTGGGCATGGGACAAACCCAATTGCGGTTGATTTCCTTCAGATCAGGGGGTCTAGCATGGAAGTGGTTAAAGACATCCAAGATGTCGGATTTCAACAGATCCCAGAACCGCTGATAGAAGAATAGCGAGAGTCCGTCGAGACCCGGAGCCTTTTCAGGAGCGCAGGAGAAAACAACAATCTTGACCTCCTCAACGTCGAAGGGTGAACCAAGGCTAGAAAGGTCTATATTTTCCTCCCTGAAGAGCGAAGGAAAATGAATGGAAAAGCGCGGAGGCAACTCGACTCCAAGCTGGTTGTGGAAAAAGGAGAAGAGATGATTAGCGATCGAAGCCGGGGAGTTGAAAGTTTTGATACCGTCCGTAAGGTGAGAGATGTGGTTTTTGCTTCTACGACCGCTAGCTTTAAGATGAAAAACTTGGTATTGGCGTCGCCCGCATTCAGCCACTGCACTCTAGACCTTTGCTTCCAATGAAGTTCTTCCTGTAGACAGAGTCCTCATATCTTTCTTTGAGCAGCGGTTTAAGGCTACGTTCCCTGGCAGTAAGCGCTCTTCTCTCTTCGGCAGAGTCAATCCAATCAATCCAGGCAACTTGCAACCTGTTTTCTGGAAAGGGAAGTGCGACCAAGGTTCCAAGAGTGAAGGGCTTGTAGGACGCTGTTAATTTTTTTGCGCGAAGCGGCTGATTGGCTCAAATGTCAAGGAAATAGAGCTCCAAGCTTTGATAGCAACCTCCGCCAAGGAAGGGATGCGGAGTCAATAAGACAAACCTAAAAATATAAGGTTGAGGCAGAAAAGTATAGGCTGATAGGGGCAGAGGGCAGTGATCTGATCGTAGTTTCGGGAGCACCTTGAGCGTGGAGTAAGGGAAAGAATTAGTCCAGCTCCGTGAGATGAAAGCACGGTCGAGTCGCTCGAGAGTCGGATTAATCCTGCCATTTGACCAAGTGTAGCGTCTGTTGAGAAAGGGGAGGTCGATTAGCCCGATGTCGTTGATGACCCTCCTAAAGTTCAAAATGTCGATGACGAAAGACGGCGTTCTGTTTTTGTCGAGCAGGGAGAGCAAAATGTTGAAGTCCCCAAGAGCGGCCCACGTGTCACAGGCGTGATCCCAGATGCCCTTGAGTTCCAGGAAGAAGTCAAATTTGTGTTCGGCATTGGTATGGCCGTAAATATTTGTTATCAAGAAAAGTTTTCCATTGCTCTTTTTCCTCAGTACAACATTGGGTAAATACGAGCCTACCTAGTGCTAAACCAAATCAAAGAGATCGGTATTCCAGGCTGTCAGGAGTCCCCCCTCATCCCGCTTGCATCAAGGCATCTGAAATCTCAGAATTGGTAACTGCAAAAAGACCGAAATTTGGCGAATGAGATGGAGGAGAGCTTAGTTTCTTGGACACAATTGACCGAACATTTACTATTACGAATGAGGCATCTAACAGTAATACATTTGGCTTGGTCGTTCAAGCCTCTTACATTCCACGAAAGGAAACAAAAAACTCTGTTTCTAACCATAACAAAAGAAAAGCAGGAGACACGAAGCAAAGAAGGAGGTAGCCCTAGACAAATCCCAAGACAGTCAGACCACCTCCGAGTGGTCGACAACATTCAGGGCTGGAGGCGACACCTGCGGAGGCCTAGCTTCCATGTTCGAAACGCAAGCTTCGACGTTCAAAACGTCGCAAGTGGCCAGAATCAGCCACACTTCTCCTGGGGTGAGAGGGATTGCGGGATCCTTCGCAGGGGGATATGGCAGGTTGGGCACACCCAAATGCTCCCGAGGGATAGAGTGGCTCACTTCGGACTCCGATGGAGGGAGGTCGCTCGCTTCAGACCCCGATGAAAGAGGATCTATGATGGGATGATTGGCTGGCGAGAGGGAGGCTGACCGGGAGTGCGTTAGTCACAGTGATTTAGCGGCGAATCTTGCCATCTTCATCTTCTTGCACATGATTTCTTGGGCTTGTTGTAGGGTCGATTTCTTGGCACTTATGTATTTGACTATAAGGCGCAAGCTTCGCTTAGAGGGGTAGAGCTTTGCCGGAGCGGAATGATTTGCACCCATGGTCCCAGAATGGAGAGTCGCAGAGAGGGGAGCAAGCTGGGAGCCAATGGCCCTGAAGGGAGAGCAGGCTGTGAATCAAGGCTTCTCATAGAGGGCCCCAAATGGGCCGACACGCTAGAGAAAGAGGGCCGCTTGGAAAGGAAAGCAGAAAGTCTCAGATGCCCTTGAACATGAGAAACGAGGTGTGAAGGGGCCGAGAGATGGGGCAGGGGGGTCACTGGGCTGTCCGAATCCAAGCCCGTGGGTAGGTGAACGGTGGGAACTGACAGAACTGGTGGGCTCGAGTCCAAATGAGTGGGTTCAGGTACACAAAGAGCTTTACCTTTGGACTCCCAAGCACAGAACAGGAGTCGAGGCGGGTGGGCAGCTCGAGGTAGAAGTACTGCCCAGGAGTCCATTGGGAAGAAGGACTGCATTAAATGAAGATCCTGTAAAACTCTAGAAAAATCCAACTTCAAACAAAAATCAAAATCAACATCACACCTATATGGGAATTAAACGGCGCATGCGATCGAAGCGGAGGGAAAGAGAGAAAAAGAGACGCCGATCAACAAAACCCTAAAAAAACAAACATCTTACCCCACCCTGATCGGAGCTCCTAAATTTTCTCTCCGTTTCGGTAAATCCGTCTCAAAAAAGGCTACGAGATCGCACCGAAGATCAGAAAAGAAAAAAAAAAAAAAAAAAGCGTGGAGCGAGAGAAAGAGAGGCAAGGTGGCGAATTCAATTTTGAATTTGAAATCAAGGAAGAGGCTGGCCGGCCGTCCTAGGCGAGGCACCACCGCTCATGCTCGCTCCGCCGGTTGCCGCCCCTTGAGTCTCAGTGCTGACGACTCTCCCCGACCCGCGAGGCGGGGAAGGCAGTAATGCCAGTTCGTCGAAGGAAATTCTCCTGCTCCTCTGTCGAGACTCGCCCCAGCCGTTCATCGAGATCCTCGCTTAGCAAGATTGGGTTAGCCTTTTCCCACGATTCTATTACGATAGGAATCCTGAAACGTCGGTCGTCCACCATCAGATCAATGGCCTCCGGAATGTGGTTGACGTTCTGGCAACGGATAGGGACGCGAAAGAATGAAACGTCGATCCTCCTATCGCTAAGGGCGTCAATGTCCAAAGCTCTCCAAATCCACTGACGGTTGCCTTGACGTCTTCCTCGTTCCAACACAGGATTGGCCAGTTGAGCAGCCGAATCCAAGCTTTGTGGGTGAGATGTCCACACTCCACTTCGCCCGTCTCAACCCAGTTTGAGAGATGAAAGTCAGATCCCTCAAATTGAAATCGGCTGCCGCTAGTCGCTGATTCCCTCACCACCCAGTTAGGGAAGAAGATCGCGAGTGAAGAGCCAAGAAAATTTGCGACAAAATACTCCCAGCTAGACCCCCGAACTGAGCGGCAAGACCACGTGATAGGATCTCCTTGGTGTTGTCGGTAATCGGGCCACGAGTTTCCGCCAAGGCCACGCATCCAGCCAAAGAAGGAAGCCCAGAAGGGGGAGGGTCGAGAAGGGAGAATGGAGGCCATGGAGCTCGGATGAGAGGGGCCTAGTTACTGCACAACGAGGGAGGCTGGAACGTGCACCGAGAAGCTAGATGGCCAATCCTCATGCACAGAAGGCAGCGTCTAGGCTCCCTACAGCTAGCAGCACGATGGCCCCTTTCGAAGCATTCGAAACAGCGGCCGGTGAGAGAAAGGTTAAGAAGGAATTTTGGTGGGCGAAGGGGGTAAAGCTGGGTTGACTACAATCTTAGATTTTCTGGCAACAAAATTAGTTGAAGCTAGAAATTAAGTCATGACTAATGACACAGAAAATAGTTAATAATTTGGTTTTTATATATTTAAGAACAAATCATCGACATACAACATAATACTTCTGCTATTTATGTAGTACAGTAAAAGTGACATAAACTTGAAAGGAAAGGACACCAAATCAACAAAGAATGGCAAAATTTGCACAAATTTTCGGGCAAATAATGTAACATATACAAAAATTAGCTTTTCCTCTGTCTCAAGCTTAATACTATCAATTTGTTTGTCATAGTCTACACGATTAAAACTGAGGAAATTTCCACAAAACCAAGCTAACTTCACTACAAATTTTGGCAAAAAAAGGCCTAATCAGCCTGCAGACTCTACCAACAACATTTCAAGAAATATTTCTTCATGCTTTTGCTACTGCGACAAAAATAGATCTTCATGATTATAGAAATTTCCAACAATGCACTTAGCTATTATTTCATCACAACTCAGTAGACATTAGGAATCATCATCACAATCAAATTGAAAACACGCAGGCCGTTGAGTATCTTGAGATCACACCATTTGATGGAAGAGAACAATTACATTGTGCAGGTTCGGAGGCCCATCACTTTAAAAGGTAGTTTGAAGATTTCCACTCTACTGCCCTCACAATGCAAAGATTAATGCAAATTCCCAACAAACACACGTGTATATGAATACAACAGACATGCTCATATGGGCTTCTAGCATGAAAGCATACGGAAATGCTGAACCGAAAATACAGCAGGAAAAGCGAACAATAATATTATCACAAGGAGGGAAAGAGATTCAGGACTACATCTACAACCTTAAAGCCTGCGAGTCATCTGAAACATGACCCTTGAATTGCCGACGCATTAGCAACATCCGAAACCATGGGAGTTCCAAAAGCTTCTAAGACCAAGTGATTCAAATAGGAACTTGGCGCACCAGAGTGGATGCATCTATGAAGAATTAGGACCATTTTCAACTACAGGTCAATCAATTGATGAAATCTTGGAAGAATTCGAAGGTATTGATGTGGGGCAGTATTTCTTGGCCACGAATTTGTACTGTAGGAGAATAAGGTTCAAGCAACCTTTCATCAATATAATCAAAAATAGGAATAACAGAAACAGAAGCAAAATGAAAAGTTTGCTAGTTGTACCTTATGTTGACTGTACTTCTCTCTGATTGCTGGTAAGTTACTTCCAGGGCTATTGCAGAAAAGACGATGCAATGCCTTTGCACAGTCGCATAGCTCAGAGGGTTTATATAGTGTGTAATGATGAAGTGTCATATTCTGCAAAAATATTCAGAATGTAGTGAACTGTGTTAGACTTATTGTGCAGGATATAACACGTATGTCTTGTCAAGGTTTTATAAACATGAGGGATGAATCAGACTGTCACTAGCAAAGTGGAGTAGGCCATGATTCAGAAATTGTCTAGCAACAGATTATGCAATTTAACTGAGAAACAATGATTTATCTAGTTTCAGAAGGAGACTACATACCCACGGCTTCTTTGTAGGTTGGAGTATAAACCTAGCCAAGAAGATGGATGAAGCAGCTATTAGAGAAGGAGAATAGCAAAGTAAGTTGTACTCAAGAAGCGAGAGCTCTGCAACATAGTTGGTGAGGAACTCAAGCTGCAGCATTGGAACCTGCGGAGAAAAGAAATGGAGAAAATAAACTACAAGAAAAACACAGGAACTGCTGTAGTCCGACAAAGGAAAACAGAAAAGCACCTCATCACATCCTTGAGCAACTCGAACAAATCGCCTTGGTTAAAAAAGAAAATAAAGATCAGAAATTGTCTATACCATGATTATTCATAGAAAAACCACATGATGAATAAAAGAAACAGTTAGCCACCTTAAAAAGCATTTCACTGTTGGAGCTGTCATTTCAAACTTCAGATACTTCAAGACAACCGCTTCCATTTGTAGAACCTGTGCATCTACATATTAGGAACATGAGAAAATACAAAATAAGAAATTTCAATCCTCAACTGAATGAACACCAGACCTCGTCCTTGAAGTATGTATTGTCAGTAATATAGCAGAACTCTTCCACCTGGGGTGCACATATCTCTTCATATTTACTGAAACAATCAGCATCACGTTGTTCATTTGTGAGAGGATCAAGTGAAAGAGGGCAAGATGGTAACAAAATTATGGTTCAGGTCTTACGCTGCTATAAGCATACAGGAAACACCAAGTAGTTGCAGTCTTTGGCGATTTATCTCATTACCAGAAAGATACCGATCAACATAGTTGACAGTCAGATATAAAGTATCAGGTACAAGACGATATTCTTCTGCTACCTGTAAAAGCATAAACTTAAGTGAGTTGACAAATAGGAAGAAAAGCAGTTACTGTTAACTACCACTAATCAAAAATCTATTTACTTCAACAAGCCAATCTATTAGGATTGCTCGCATGCTTGCATTTATGTCCGTTTGCATTCTCTCCATGAAATCTGTCGAAGGCCTTTTTTTAGTCTGTGAGAAGGACAACAAGATAGATGGATTAGTAAGAAAGAACAGGAACACTCAAATGAGGGCCTAGGTCCTGTGACAAAATAGTCGATTAGTCGCACAAGATTACAATATACTTGACCTATATTTCACTTGATCCGTTGATTCCATGAGTTTAGGAGTTTACATATATCTGGACTGAAAGCACAATGAAAATACTAAACATGTTTCACATTTGATCTCAGTTTAAAATCAACCAAAATAAATTTCAAAATATTAAGTATATTCATAAAGGACATTAAACATTATTTGTGTCAAATTCTTTTTCTTTGCAGACATATTAAAGATGATATCCGTGTTTGTGAAATATTTATAATAATAATAATAATCATAGGAGGCATGGGAAGATTGTGGCAGAAAATCATATGCATAATGTGAAACTAAGATATTAAAAATTTATACAAATTAATATAAAGCACTGGCTTGGCAATCTGTGAATTGCAAGATGAAGGTGCTATCTCATCTCTACAAAGATACAATGAAAATTTCAAGTAAATCATTATCTATTGACAGTTCATTTGTTTCCTCTCCCTGAGAACTTAAGGTCGTATTCAAGAACCGACATCAACAATGTTGCGTGGGATATTTAGGATTGCAGGAACAGGTCTGTGAAAAGCAAATTAATCATCACAGCACATACCACTTGACAAAAGATCTCTATGAAAAACCTGAGAAATGAAATATATGATGAGTAGAAGATTAGAACATTGTTCACGAAATAAGTAAATGTCACCTCAGCGACACGCAAGTGCTTGTAAATATCACAAGCAAGTGTTGCACACATTTGTGGATCTTCATAGTTGTTATCCGCATCAAAAATGGCATCAGTTTCCATTCCAGCAGGAACATTTCTCTTCCATTTAATTTCTGCAAGACAAAATATGTTGATATTTTCTTAACTATCAAACCAAAAGGCATACATTTATTGAAGTTCAAGCTTCCATGTTGAGTACTAAATTCAATACTTAAAAAGTTGCATGCACGGATTGATAAATCAGCAGTTAATTAAAGTAAATAATTCTTCAGCAGAAATATGGACTTAAAAAGAAAAAAGGAAAACAAAAGGAACAAACCTGCAGCATCGTCATGGTCAGAGATGTGAAGGTTATTATTTGCTCGCCTCTCTAGAGAAGCAACCATCGAAGAGTCCCCATTGTCTATATACTCAAAATCCGGACTTTTCATGGAATCACATGTAGACATTGTTTCATCCAGAGAAGCAGAATCTCCGGAGTGGCCAGGAGATGCAACATTACTGCACGGTGCAAGGCACGAACCAACAGTAGATAAAGGACCGTCATTTTTTGGAAGCAAGGGATCCTTGGTGGGTAAAGTACTGGTAGGCTTCAGAGAAGATGATGAAGTCAGAGAGCTCCGCCGTGAACTTGTGTAAGGGATGTTAGCAATAGAACTCTTTTTAACAGTTGAAGTCGAACTAGTCACATTCACCTTCTAATTGAACAAAAGAACATTTGTAAGATAGATATTCAACTATAGAATCCTCTCAAAAGAACAAAAGGTCTGAAAACTGCGGAGTTCAATGGTGTATCACGTGAATACGTGATTATAAAGAGAAACAACAGTTGGCAACAGTTATAATACATGGATTCTTTTCTGGTACGACGGAAATATGCTAACGCAGAAAAAATCAATCTAACAAAACTACCAAGTAGAAAGAACCAAAAAGAAGCCAAGAAATGCTTTTTTTTGAATTCACTATAAAATTCTCTAGCAAATTTCTGTAACATAGGTGAAAGATAATCGACTGACGAGACTAATGCGGATAATGTTGAAAAGAAAACTAACAGTTGATCTTCAATTCAAGTTAAAATATAATTGCTTTTAAATAAAAAAATTCACAATCTTCCTTTGGAAAAGGTTAAAAAAAAAAAAAGATGAAACCAAAAAGCATTTGTAAAGATAAATGTTTTTACTTTTAAGTATATATAGTATGTAAATGTGATAGCTTGGAAAAGTGAATAAGCTGCGAGAGACAAGGACCTGCTACCTACACTTGAACTAAAAAAGTTTCTGATATGACCAATGATAACAGTGGTACAAAAATCATAACCGATTACAATGGTGATCATGTCAACGAAGGTTGTTTCAGCATGGCCGAAAGCCCAGATATCAATCAATATTCATTAAACCCGCTTTTCCCTAAATGCGTTCGGTATGGCAGTTTTGGCAGTTTCAGCTTCCCTTTGAGTTTCATAGGAAGTCTCAAAACTATTGAAAAAGATAAAATTAAGATAATTAAGATAATTTAGATATGACTTGATGCAGAATCGAATGCAAATAGAATTGATTCATTTAGGTTTTAAATTTTTTCCTAATTTTCGGAATTATTTTATTTGTTTTTTAAAAGATTTTTAGAATTTATTATGTTAAATAAATCACCTAAAAATTAGAGATACGATTTAGGATTTTTTTAGATATGTTCTGATTATAAGATCCCTAAAATCGTGAGATTTATTTTAGATTAGGATTATATTTTGACGGCTATAAATATAGCCTACACCTTCTAATTCAAGAGATGAATTATAATAAGTAAAATTTGGGTTTTGTAGTTTGACTGCCATGATAGTACCTCCACCTTTCTTGCCAGCAAACATCTATTTTCTGCAAGATTCTTTCTTCTCTTTTCTTCATTTGTTTCTTCTCTTTTATTTCTCGCTTTTTTCTTCGTTTAATCCTTATTCTCTAATATTTTAAAATTATTTTGAAATTCTTTAAAAAATTTTAAAATTCAATTTTATATAAACTTGGGCTTATTGCCAGCAAGATAGATTAGTGTTTTCTAATTTGTCCTACATCATGACTAGAATGAAGTTCTCTCCTATATGTTGTCTGTTGAATTGCTATGCTGGGAAGGAAAAAGGCAAGTTATTAATATTATATGGGCGCATGTCGGAAAGATATGAGTCATTATTCTGGATGTGCAAGTGAAATCAGGTAGCTCGATAAGGAAATGACTAAAGGAGGCCAATTGGTATGGCGATGATCGAGAAACATTTAGACATTGAATATCTTGCAATACAAGATCTCAAGATAGGCTTGGATGGCAAAGAAGGGTGCATATGATGAGTCTAATTGACATTTTTTTTCTCTTGGCGATTTGCACAACCAAGAGCAATTTGAATAGCTAGAAATTAACGAGGATATCAGCACCAGTCTGCACGATCGGCAATTCAGCATGGTCGCACATACCAAAGATGCTAATAAGCCTGTGCTGACTGTACCAACAAAAAAAAAAATAGGGTTTCTGCTGCGCAAACCGGCATGCCCGAAACCAATCACATAGCAATCCTTCTAGCCTAACTTGTAAGTTTCGCATTTAAGGATAGCAAGTGAATAATGTAGGAGCAGTTATTACAAAGAAATAGTTCTCATTTCATCAAGGGCACATCTTCCATGTTCTCTATCCTATAACATCAGAAATAACATTTTCCATGATACCACCATCAAGTTTAACAGAAAACATCAAAAAGAATGCTTCAAACATAAAGTTTTAAAATTTACCATCAACAAGTTTGAAATTCTGAAACCAAAATCTAAACTTTACCATCATTGACAAGTATCCCTGCATAACTAAAATGTGAGTAACTACAGGTAGACCAACATAATTCGATCTCTGAATGCTCTCTATCTTCAAGAAAGCAACTAAGTTATCGCAAAATAACCCGTACCACCATCTTTCAAACTAAAACAGATCATAAAAGAAATGCACGAGAGGGGGATCAACAAAGAATGCACCAAAAAATTTACCCACATTGGTCCCTTTCGCCGATCCGGCGATCCGAGGCGCGCCCCTCCCCGCATTGCACTGGTTAGTGATGTTCCCGAGCGCGACCCTCTTCTTGGCCTGCTCCGCCGCGGGCGCGGCCACCTTGGCGGCGTTCTCCGCCGCCGCGGGCCTCTTCGCGAGCGACGAAGAGGACGAACCCGGCCCGGGCAACGGAGTCGATCGCCGGTTCGAGCTCGCCATCCAGGTGAAACGACCCTAACCCTAACCGTAAAACCCTCGAGCCGCCGATGACCTTCCCCCTCACGGGCCCGCTCCTTACTACGAGACGGAGCAAGAAGGCACGAGGAGAATCGATCAAGAAGAGAAAATGGGGGGCGACAATGAACCCTAGTAGAAGAAGAGATAAGGCAATTAGGGTTAGGGTTAGGGTTCGGGAATTGGGGAGGGAGGAGGAGAAAGGAGGGCTATCGTTTTCGCTTGGACGAGAAGGTCGGATTTTTAGAGGAAGGAGATGGAGAGAGAGAGAGAGAGAGAGGGGTGTGGAGGGAAGGGGAAGGGATTTGAAATCTCGGGAGATCTCGACCGTCCATCAAGCGACGATCTCATAGCGTGGAGGAGCGTGCCGGAGCGTGGCCACGTGGCAGCTTTCCCTGTCCTCCTGCGTTTGAATCGCCCCTCGAGTCCCGTCACCGCAGGTTTAGCGGTGACGTGAAGTGTACAAATTTGTAGATGAGCCCCTTAATTCTATTCTATTTTGAAATTGCCCCCTAAACTTTAATTTTTGTTCATTTACATGATTACATCCCCCTACTTTGTAATTTTTGTATTTCAGTTATTATAGTAATTTAAGTTTAAATTTTTATTTGATTTCTCAGCTTATTTAGCTATTAATTAATTGTTAGCTCGTCTAGTTTTATTTGGCTCTAAAAAATATTAAAGTTATTAAATATGATGAAATTTCTAATTAAGCTAAATAAAATTAGTCAATTATAAAATAAGCAATGTAATTCATACATTTATTTTATAAGTTTATGCTTGACACTCTAATTCTCCTAGGCTTATTTTTTTCACTTGTCGTATCATTTTTATTTTACTCAAATGTAAACTGTGTTTATTAACTCTTAGATCTAAGGCGTAAAATTTACACAGGAGTGTATAAGTAATATTTTTCTTAAAAGTTACCAGTAATGCTATTATTATTTCTAAAGTGGGATGGACAACTACAGGCACTTCATTCAAGAGCCAACATTTCTTACTTATTAGATTGTTTTTTTTTCTCTTTACTAAATAGTATTTGGATTTTTTTGTGAATCTTAAAATGTGTAAAATCTATATAACCTTGTTTTTTTGGTGTATAAACATTTTTTAAAAAAATTAATAATAAAAATGTACGAAGACCCCTCACCTAAGTCCATTCTAAAAACACTCACTCAACTCTTGGTCATTTTATAATTGCATGATTTTTTCCACATAAATTGAGAATTTTATCAAATTCATAAAAATTTTAATTAAAAATGGCAATTTTAATCAGTTTTAGTAAATAAAATCAGAATAATTAATTAACAAATAACCGCTAAAAGTATAAAATTTTAAATAAATAAAATTAGAGGTTAAGAAAATGCTATAAAAAAAATAAAAATATACAAAATTTACATAAACTACAGACTATTTTGAATCGACTATCCAATTTTTAAAAATTTTAATTTTACTACTTAATCAATTTGAGTCAGCTAACAGTATTTTTACTTTAAATTTTAAAGTAATTACTTACTTAAATAAGAATTATTATATTAAATATACTTATTCAACCTGTAAGGATAAACAATGTGTTTGTAGTGTAAAGTCAAAGCATCATTAATGGACTCAAATCAAATAAACTAAATAATAAAATAAAAATTTTAAAAAACTAGATAATCAAATCAAAATAATCTATAATTTAAATAATTTTTAATATTTATAACAAAAAAAATTAAAAAATTTAAAGTCGAAGGGTCTCCGTACATGTTCTTAGTTGTGCGCGGCATGGTTTTTTTTGGAAAAATATCCTCCATACCCTTATAAAACCATCTAATTTTATAAATACCCATCTAAAAATGAAATATCATGTATACCCCGAATTTGAAAACTTTTAAAAATAACCCTACTATCAAGTTTCTATATAAATTAAAGTTAAATTAGTATTTAAATTCCAACTTTACCCCTCTTATGTATTCAATAGCCAATTATTTTATTTCATAAATATCCTTTATTATATTTCAAAATTAACTAAGTAAAATTCAATTTATTTTAATTTTAAAAAAATTATTCATTTTAATTAAAAATAAATATTTATATTTGGAATAAATTATAGCTAAATTAACAATGAATCAAAATAAAATAAATTCAAGTATAATTTATTCCAAATAAAAATATTTATTTTTAATTGAAATGAATAATTTTTTAAAACTAAAATCAATTGAATTTTACTAAATTTTTAGTCTAGATAGAGTTTATTAATTTTGAAATATTAGAGGGGTAAATTTGGAATTTAAATACTAATTAACTTTAATTTGGATGGAAACTTGATTGTAAGTTTAAAAGTTTTTCAAATGTGGGGGCTACATATGATATTACAATTTTTAGATGTGTATTTACGAAATTATATGGTTTTAGAAGGGTATAGAGGAAATTGTCCCTTTTTTTTGGATAAACTTCAAATGTCACCCCTATGTTGCGCACATTCTCACTTTAATACCCATTGGTTTAAGTGTATCAAGCTAGTATCCTGTGGTTTTATTTTTATCTTTTCGTCAGCTTTTTTGTTAATATTTCGTTGAATTATATACAAAAAAACTTTAGGAATCCTATATAGGTTTATCAAATATTCACTTTAGTACCCCTTTAGTTTTAACTTTCTCACTGATTTAACAAAAATAATTAGTGAAATCGATAATAAAAAGATAAAAATAAAACCACGTGATACTAAACTGATATATTTTAAAGGGTCAAATTTTTAAACTATATGGCACTAAAGTGAGAAGTGTAAAACTATAGGGGTGGTATTTGAAGTTTTTTTTTTTTTTTTTTGTGGAGGTGAGAAGCAGAGAAGGAGGTGAGCCGATCCGCCGGGTTTTTAAATTCGAAATGGAGGAGAAGGTGTAACGTGGAAAAAGCATTTGATCGTTTGCGGAGAAAAGTTAAAAAAGGAAGATTTGGAGCATTGAGTTGCAGCGAAACTGCTTCGCGGACCACGAAGTGTACCCCAGATGTTCTCATTTCAAATTTCTACTTTTTTTTTTTGGGAAATTTCAAAAAAACCCCTTGTGGTTTTAATTTTTTTCACTTTAGTACCTTATAGTTTAAAATGTATCAAGTTAGTACCCTGTGGTTTCTTATTTTATCACTTTAGTACCCTGTTGTTTAAAGTGTATCAAATTAGTACCCTGTGGTTTTGTATTTTATCACTTTAGTATCATGTGATTTTAATTTTGTATCAAGTTAGTGTCCTGTGGTTTTTTAAACTATAGAGTACTAAAGTGATAAAGTGTGAAACCACAGGATACTAAATGATAAAGTTTAAAACCATATGGTACTAACTTGATACACTTTAAACCACAGAATACTAAAAAGTGATAAAGTGGGAAACCACATGGTACTAACTTGATACACTTTAAACCACATGATACTAAAATAAAAAAGTATGAAACTATATGGGAGGTTTTTGAAGTTTTTCCCTTTTTTTTTTTTTTGATGTTAGTACAAGTCCTGCGGCTCTACTCTCTCATTAAAAATGCACGCACTTGGATATGCAGCAGTTACAGTAACAACGCTTATTTTATTCAGTTTTATATTGATAATTAAGAGTATTATAATTAGGTAAAAGCATATAAAGCTCGTTTAAATTATTGACCATTTTGAGCTAATTATTCAAGATCTCAAAAAAAGTTTTTACTTCTAAGAATGCAAACGGGGCTGATTTAGGGGTGGGAGCCCCACCCCGAATTTGTGACAAGTTAATGAATATATTCCATAATTTGTCCCACCTCCCACCAACGTCTCGAATCTGTCCCATCAATTAATATTTTTTTTAAAAAATTATAATATTATTGATATTTTGTAAAATATAAATTAATATTTTTATAATAATAAATAATATTAATAAGTAATATATATAATTAATAATATCAATTATAAAAATAAAAAATTTCGGTTACAATTCAAAATAAAATTCAAAAATTTCAAAATACACGAAATGAGAGCACCAACTTACTTGTACTATAGACTTTTTGTAAATATATTGTTTTTTAGGATATTTTCTTAAAATATAAAAGGTTTTTAGAATGAATTCGAAGCGGATCATGACGGGACAGATTCAGAATAGGTCAAAAAAAATTTCGTTTTCTACCCCAAATCCATTTTTTTTTGCCATTTACTGTCCCATTCGGAGTAGATCAGGGTGGGCGCTCCGCCAACCGAGATTCATTTGTGTCCCTATTTACTATCCAACCATTCATTTAAGATATTTTGACTTCAAATTTTAAGCTAATTTTTATTTTAATAAATTTATAGTCATGAAAATTGCATGAAGTATAGTAACTAAATCTATAAGATAAACAACACATTTAAGTTTTGAAGTTAAATTAATGTTAACTGATTCTAATCACACAAATTGAAATATTAGTAGAAAAATCAAAAGTTCGAAAGGTTGAATACGGGGACAAAGCCGAAATTAAAATTCGGAGGCTAAGATTTAGATTTAATAGAAAAACAATTCAACCTCGGATAGTAAAAAAAACAAATTTGTCGGATTCACTAAACGGTTGTTACTAGCACCAATAACGACAATATGCTCAAAGAGGAACAAGACTATAAGAGTTGAAGGGAAAAGATCAAGAAATTCGAAAAAAAATTAAGATACAAATTTTATTAAAAAAAATAATTTGGCCCCCTAAAATTAAAATTTATAATATTTTATTTTTTATTAAAAAGGCTTTTATGTAATTTTAAAAATTTAGCAAGGCCATGGCCACTGTAGGTCCCTCAATGGTCCCTAGTTGAATAGTCCATTCAAAATAATGTATAGTCCAGATAAATTCTATATATTTCTATCTCAAAATAATGTATAGTCCAGACAAGTTGCAATAGAAAATTGGAACCAATTAGAATACCACTCCTCCATGGTTGTATACCATCATCATTTTTTTTTTCTTAAGTTAGAAGCAAAAGAAATATTTTGACTTTTGCCATTTCAAAT
Organism: Aechmea fasciata; assembly: GCA_025177825.1. Classification (NCBI taxonomy): domain Eukaryota; kingdom Viridiplantae; phylum Streptophyta; class Magnoliopsida; order Poales; family Bromeliaceae; genus Aechmea; species Aechmea fasciata. The sequence continues at coordinate 4,806,173 of CM045933.1, forward strand.
ATAATGGCTTACGGGTGCTAAAAGTGGGGCTATTTTTGAAAAACGTATAAATATGCAAAAATACATTGAAAAAAAGGGATATAAAAAATGTTTTAAAAGTTTTGAAAGGTATATAGATAATATAAAAAATTATTTGGATTTGTTAATATATCAAGAGCCAAACAAAGACCCAAGGCTACAAATAAAGAGTAGTTGTGAGACCCCAGATAGTCCTATATATGAGATATAATAGGGCTAAACTCTTAACCCGGCTTAAGCATTTTGGGTGGTGGCAAGGCCCAAGAGGTTAAGAGAGTTAAGCGTGCTAGGACGGGAGTAGTCCTAGGATGGGTGACCCCGGGAAGTTGGGCGTCACGGATGGTATCGAGCCAATTACCGGCGGAAGTGTGAGATGAGTCTCGGGTGAGCCGAGTGCGGATGACGGGCTAGCGAGACGAGTCTCACATCGCCTGGTACTTGTGAGTCTGAGCCTGACGAGGACGTCAGGGCTTAAAGGTGGGGAGATTGTGAGACCCCAGATAGTTCTATATATGAGATATAATAGGGCTAAACTCTTAACCCGGCTTAAGCATTTTGGGTGGTGGCAAGACAAGAGGTTAAGAGAGTTAAGCGTCTTTGGGACGGAGTAGTCACAGGATGGGTGACGAAGTTGGGGCGTCACAGTAGTAGAGGCAATGCAAAATTGGAACCAATTAAAATGCCCACTCCTCCATGTTTGTATAAAGTTTCCTACAGCCAGGGTTGTAGAATAGAATAAATATCAACTTTCCTATTTGAACTGCCCACTTTTGGGAAGGCTGAGACAGGACAAGCAGGACAGCTACAGCAGGCAGGCAGCCAAACCCAAGTTTCTGGGACCATCCATAAGATTTGCTTTCTTCTGATGGCTGCATTGCTGCATTGATTGAGCCTTTTAATTAGCATTCAATAACTTGGCATTCACCACTGTGCAAGTGCCCTTATTAAAAACCATGAGATGAGAATTAAATGGGATGATCCCTTTGAACTCTGGCTAGTTATTAATTTCATTTCACCACCAAGAAAATTAGGTATACAATGTTTTCTTAAATAGAGCACATGGGCCTAACACATTCTTTTCATATGCGTATCTTACTGCGTGGGCGCATTAATAGCTCTGCTAAATGAAGCTATTTTTTTTGGAAGCAAACTGAATAAATTTTGGATAGATACAATGAATTTGCACCGTAAATAATAAAAACAGTCATCGTAATAATAGTTTTTCTGCAAAATGCCTGTAATTTGAATAAAAAGAACTTTTACAATATTGTAGGGCCCAGCATTTTTCTATAGGAGGGTTAGTATTGGGCTTCTTGCTTTTAATGCATTGTTTTGATGGAAATAGGAGAGAAAATAAGAAAGACTAAATAAAAGTAAGTAATTTCTTTTTATTATTATTTTGGATGAAGGAAAGAAAAAAAGTAAAGAAAATAACTCTCTTCTTTTCTATCCACTTTTGGAGGGAGACGATACTACCACTAAGAAAGATTATTTTCTCTATGTTTCTATATATCCATTTTTCTTTTTTCTTTTTTTCTCACGTGTCAATCTGAGTGACAGAATATTATTTTCTTTTATAATTTTTTTTGTTTTTTTTTTCTATTCTTTTCTCTTCATCCAAATAGGAAATGAATTCTATATGTACGGTTAAATTGTAATTTTATAGAGGAACCATAACTACGTTTGGTGTTTGATTTATCATAATTTTATCTTTGGTCAAAACTTAAACTTTCCAAAATAAAGCAATTGATTTTTACCCATCCGAGGTCAAAGTCGATTACGAATAAAATGTGAGAAAAAAATAAAATATTAAATTATCTGTCACACCTCTAAATTTTACATCATTCATATTCTGTGGAACAAACAATAAAACTGAAAAATGTTCAATTTCTTAGCTATAAAACAAACAACGAAAAAAAGACTATTCCAACCTAAATTAAACTTCTCCCTTTATTGGAACAACAACCCATATTTCATAAAGGCGGGAAAGGGTGTGCTTCGATTCATATTATTCATAAAATTGAATTGATAGAAGATGTTTTAGGCTTTGTTTGGAATTATAGGAATATTGAGTTATTTGCTGTGAGAAAGTACAATTAAAAAATATTTTATTAATTTTTATATATAATATCGCGTTCCACATATTGTAATAAGTCGAGTATAATATATATATATATTTTTTTTTCTATTCCACTGAAAAAATATAGAATAATATCCCTATATGCTTTTTTCGCAACTCTATTTTATTTTGGTAAAAATATCAAAAATTTATTTCAATTGTCACATATTTTGATCTAACTAACGGACCTTTAAAAAAAAATATAATCTTACTATCTTACCTTCTTATTTTATTTATTTTAGTTCTTGATCCTTTAACTTCAAAATTTGAATGTGTCTTTTATTTTTTGTCATGTAACTATAAATTTATTAAAGTAAGCAATTAGTTTAATTGTATACATGAAGAGCCATAAAATTATTGAAATCAAACAAGTTTAAAAAATTGGTACCTAAAATTAAAATTTTAAAAAGTTGAATAGCCAAATCAATTGGTCTTAAGTTCAGATAAAGTTTATACATTTTTATATTTTATTTTTTTTTATCTATTAGAATTTGATGGACCTTTTATTAGTAGAAAACGGTTCATCAACTTGATGATCTAACTACCTAACATTTAAAATTTTTCATTTTATTATTTAATTTGTTGATTTATTTGATTTGAGCTAATTGATGATCATTCAACTTCGAAATTTGGACGAGTCTTCTATCCTTAAAGATTTATTAAGTTAATATATTTTTATACAATTCACATAACTATAAATTCATTAAAATAAATAATTTATTTAAATTTTATATCAACAAAACCATCAAATTACTAAAATCAAAAATTAATATTAAAAATTAAAATATCAAATAATTAAATACTCATATCAAAATGATCTATAGTTCGGATAAATTTTATAAATTTTATGTTTTATCTTTATCCTTAGATCGATGCCCTGCTTTCCGGAAGTGTCACCCATCGTAGATCTATTCTAGTGCTAACAAGCTTAACCCTCTTAACTTAAGCTTAGAGGCCATCTAGAAAGCTATAACTGGGTTTAAGAGATTTTTTTTGAGAGATAAGTAGCATGTTACCCGCTTCGTTTATTTTATTTAGAAATAAACTTAGCTAAAAATATGAATCAAGTAGGATTCAACTTGGCCTCAGCATCACCACTGCCCTTTCACTTGCTCTGGATTTAAAAGGTCAGTCCCATTATACTTTATATATGAGATCATTTTAAGTTCTAAAAGTGTCACATTTCTCTCATTTAAAACCTGACGAACTTCGATGGACAGTAGAGAAACGTGAGTAGAGTTTCTAAACCTCCAAGATGAGCAGAAGCGCCTCAAAGAGCATGCACAAACGTCTGCTCTCTGATGGTCGATCTAAATTGAGCGAAATCACGTGATCTTTAGAGACAAAATTAACATTCTAACTTTCTCTCGTGAGTATCAATCAACTTCGAGCTTCTGGGAGGTGCTTCGTCGAGTTTCAATTTTTGTTTTATTTGAAAATCGGCTAATCTCCAGCATCGTTGCTAAATTCATTTCTTAATATTATAGTGAATGAAAAAAAAAAATGGGATGCCTTCGTCAGATTTAAGCATACTCATAAATATAATAAGGCTAAATTACAGAAAATCTCTCTGTAATAATTCGTTTTTTCACTTTTTCTTCTGATATTTAAAAACTTACACTTTGTCCTATTGTAAAATGAAAAATGTGCACAGGAGGATTACGTGTGTAAAATGACCATTTTGCCTCCTCGTCATTTTCGTCTTCTTCCTCATCTTCCTCAACTGCTCCTTATTGGCCACAATTTCCACTCAATCGGTCACGATTTTTCTCTATTTCTTTCTCCACCTGCTCCCCTTCTCTTTCTGCACCTTCGTCGCCTCTCGATTTTGGCGACAGTAGGGAGGAAACCGAGATGAATGTTGATGGAGAGGTAGGTAAGGATAACAGGGGCGAGGACGAAGCGACGGAGGAGGACAAAGGGGATATGGGCGAGGGCAAAGCTGTGGAGGACGGTGAGGCGGCTAAACGGTGGGGCGGCGAGCTGGAGGGAGGCGAGCAACAAGAAAAAAGTGCGGAGGAATATTTTCGGTATAAAAAAATATTTTATAACGAAACCCTAACGGCAGTGGGTGAAGTACACATTTTTTATTTTATGAGAAGGCAAACGATAGATTTTTAAATGTCAAGAAAGAAAAGTAAAAAAACGAATTATTATATAAATTTTTTTTGTAATTTAGCCATATAATAATGTGACATTTATCGCACGAATTTTAGCCATTCCAACAGTAGGTCAGAAAGATAGATATTCGTCTCGTCAATTTTAGCCGATCTTTTAAAGAGCAATCTGTGTCAATCGTCAGTCGGAGAGTCACGCTCTGTACTTAGAATCGTTGCAGGACTTTTTTCGAAAATAACCCTGTAGAATTTTATAATTGGCAAAATAACCCTCTAAAAAATTTATTTGTAAAACTAACCCTCCTTTCGCCACCTCGCCGCCACATCGCCGTTTCTCAAAAAACGGTAATTCGTTAACCGTCTTCCGGGTCCCTAGAGAAGACGGTAACTCGTTTACCGCCTTTCTAGGGTGGAAAAATAAAAAGTTGGAAGTACTAAAGGCGGTGGATGGTTCACCGCCTTTAGTGCAAACCCGCCCGCTTTCTTTTTTAACGTCTTATTTTTTAACTTTTTCCTTTCCCATTCCTTGAGAAGACGGTGACTCGTTTACCGTCTTAATATTTGCACTAAAGGCGGTGAACCATTCACCGCCTTTAGTGCAAACCCGCCCGCTTTCTTTTTTAACGCCTTATTTTTTAACTTTTTCCTTTCCCATTCCTTGAGAAGACGGTGACTCGTTTACCGTCTTAATATTTGCACTAAAGGCGGTGAACCATTCACCGCCTTTAGTGCAAAACCCGCATGCTTTCTTTTTTAAAGCTTTATTTTTTAACTTTTTCTTTTTCCATCCCTTGAGAAGACGGTGAACGATTCACCGCCTTCAAGAGTACCCAAAAGACGGTTAACGAATTACCGTTTTTATGAGGAACGCTGATGTGGTGCTGAGGTGGCGAAAGGAGGATTAGTTTTACAAATAAATTTTTTAAGGGTTATTTTGCTAATTATTAAATTCTACATGGTCATTTTCAAAAAAAAGTCCATCGTTGCATCTGATGGAAGCACTTTTTCCCCCTTTTCTCTCTTTTTCTCTCTCTCTCTCTCTCTCTCTCTCTCTCCACGCCCTCGAAGCGTCGAACGGCCACCCGTTCGGTTCTCTGGAACTCTCTCTCTCCCCTCCACCCCGCGACCGTTTCTTCCACCCTCAGCGCTAATCCCCTCCCACGTCTCCCCCCCCGCACCCTCTCTCTCTCTCTCTCCTCCCCTCAACCATTTCTCCCTCATTTCTTAAATTTAGCAATGGTCACATTTGCTCCCATCGTTTTCGTCCTCCTCCTCCTCCCCCATTTCCCTCTCCTCTCCGCACCTTCCTCTTCGGTGCCATTTCTCATTGTCCTTCACGGGCTCCGGAGACAACACCCCCATTCTCGAAACCCGTATGCAAATTTTGTGATTTGTGCCCTTTTTGGCGAGGCATTGTTTGGAGGGGGGGGTGCGGGGGGAGGAGAAGGATTGGTGCCTATGGAACACGGTTTCAATCGAGGTGTTTCCTTTTGAATCCTCGTTTGGGCTGAGGCAAGTATAATTGCATCTTTGGTTAATGTTTGTTTTGATTGGAGATCCATTAAACTTTTGTTTGCTCTTACCAAATGGAAATTGGATTCGATCGGAGTCATTCAAATGCGAAGAAATCGTCAGTTGAATCCTACGAGTTCGGCTGAATTTCTCTCCCGTTTTGTTGTTTGGTAAAAGACCGAGAAATCATTTCAATATGATTAGTTTCTCTATTCTATCCTTCGTTATGTAGCAAGGAATAAAATGTAACTAATAGTCATTTATGTCATGTAACTTTCAAAATTTTGATTTTACTATCCAATCTTTCATTGTTTGATTTGAGTAAGTCAATGGCATTTTGACTCCAAAATTAGAATACGTCATTTATCGTTACAGGTTTAGCTTGTATATTTCATGCAATTCTCACAACTATAAATAAATTAAAGTACACAGCTTACATTTTGAAGTCAAAGTACCCTTGACCGACTAAAATCAAGCAAATTAAAAGGTCGGATAGTAAAATCAAAATTTTGAAACAGTTCAAGTTCCGTACGTTTTTACCTTTTATATATTATATAAGAAATTCCTCCGATCCTTCCAAATGAATTGAATTCCCATTAACTTATGGTACCAAACAGTGGATTTAGGAAAACCAGAATTCTAATTCTGTCACATTCTAGGATGCAGGGAAACCAAACAGGGCATTTGATCTAATGGCTTGCATTTTAGCTCATGAAACTTCCAAAGTTCATTAACTTTTGACGATTGGTCACCAATTGTCATCGGATCGCGGATTCATATGATTGAAACCAGCTGAGGGGCGCCATTTAAGGAAAACAAAGGTTATAGATCTATGGCAAGAACGGCCTATATTTGAGGTCATCTCCGTACGCTTGTATTGCATATGTTATGCTGGTTCTGCTTGGATTAGTTAGGCTAATCCTTGAAATCTTCTTATGCATAATATCTGGTCATTTATTTTATTTCCTGATGTTTGTAATCATGATTTCCTATACAGTTAATGATATTTTAATTTAGCTGTAGTGTGGAGATCGTCTCCTTCGTCCTTTTAACTTGCAGTTGGTAGATTGCCTATCCTACTCGAAATGGAATATAGGGTTTTTTTTTTGTGGTTGCAATCATTCCTTCTGTTCTTGTATCGGAAGGAAATTCCGTTATTCAAGAGATCTTATGAATATGTTGTTGAAGAAGTCATAAAACTTGCTTGATTGTCCTTCTTTGCACTACTTCATATTGCATTTTAACCCTTAGGTTTGGTTTATGATTGATTTACTAACACTTGTGTTTGGTTCATGATTGATTTTTTTGCATGCCAATCCATTACTAATTTCATTCTGATGCACTTCTTCCTCTAATCTGTCAGGAAACTTCCATTGCATCAAACAAAGCATCAATAGAGAACCATAGATGGATTCAAGTATTACTGATGGCACAGAATCAACAAGAAGCTCTGGAGTTGGCTCTAACTCCAGTACACTTCCTAGTCCATGCCCAAGTTCCAAACCTTTTCTAAACACAGAACTTGCTTTGGACAAAACATCATACTTCAAAGAAGAGTTCAACCCAATTGATCAAAACAGTACAAATCATACGAAGAATTTGTGTCCAAGCCCAACTTCTAATTCAAGCCCATGCCCAAGTCCTAAATTGCCAACAATCTCAGAAACAACTTCTACCTCACCATCTGCTAAAACTGGTGAAGCCAAGAATAGCGATTCTTGTGCTACTTTTAGTCGAGATAGCTCCGGCAGTGCCAGGAGCGACAGCATTGATAGCAGCTCTTCTGCACCCATCAAGAGGCACACTGGAGGGGATTGTCGGTGGGAGGCCATTCAATTGGCTAATTCACGAGATTCTCCCCTCAGCCTCGGCCACTTTAGGCTTCTTAAGCGCTTGGGCTACGGTGACATTGGTAGTGTTTATCTTGTTGAGCTTAGGGGAACAAGTGCTTTTTTTGCAATGAAAGTGATGGATAAGGCATCAATTGTTAGTAGAAACAAGCTAATAAGAGCACAAACCGAGAGGGAGATCCTCAGCCTTCTTGATCATCCCTTCTTGCCCACATTGTATTCTCACTTTGAGACAGAAAAATTTTATTGCTTGGTCATGGAGTATTGCAGTGGTGGGAACCTCCATTCTCTCAGGCAGAAGCAGCCTAATAAGCATTTTAGCGAGCAAGCTGCCAGGTGAGTTTTTCCCTACTTGGTCTTGTACTGCAGATGGTTTCTTTTTCGTGTTAACCGCTATGAATTCTATAGTAGGTCTTTTACATATAAGCTGTGTTCTAAATCTCCCGCTAAACTGTAACTTGATTTTGCAAATTAATATTCTGCATTTCTGGCTTGACTAATGTTTCCTCTTTCTTGATTTTTGTTGGTGAATTCCTTATATTCTTTAGGTGTTTATTTAGTGAAAGGTAGAACATTATTCGAGTTTTTCATCTATTGTAATCAGATAACTAGATATCAGCCTAGTCAAAAGTCCTATACTCTGCATGATCAACAAAGTACTATAAAGAGGTCTGCAGAGTAACTCATATGAAATTGAGCTACTTCTGTTAGGTACAATCCTAAAGCATCATTATCTACAGGGAGACGAAAGATGTTTGATTCTTTTTTAGTAACATGATGTAAGATTCGAATGCTTATGTAGATTCAAGGAACTATATTTACTAGAGTTAGCATAGTAAGCTAAAACTGGATAAAATTGTAAAAAGATATGGTCAAACAACATTTGGGGAGTAAATATTAAAAGCTCATGCATTGGCTCTGTAAGATCATGGATATAGAAAAATTTGAAATAGTTGCTAATTTCAGAGGCACATAACCAGTGAGAGGAAAGTTTAATTTGAACTTTTCCTGAACCTTCTTTCGGAAAAGGGAACAGGACAATTAGTGTGTTGTAATGTATAATTGTATATCAGCAAAGTAGAACAGAACACATAATCTCTTATTAATGGGGTGGTCGTGACCTTCAACCTGGCATTATACGGATTGATCAAACTAATTGAATGTCCTTCCAATGGCGTTGATTAGGCACCAATCAGAGTCTAAAGATAGATGTCAAATTAATTAGTTAATCAAAGTTAGCTGTCTCTAATTGAGTCTGTGTTAGGGTAATTAGTCCTCTGGATTCAGTTAATTCGAGTAAAAAAAATGTGGCCTTGTTGCCCAAATATCATTAATTATGGAATGAGACTTAGATTTCATCTGATTGGGAATTGATATGATTAATATTTTTTTTATTTTTTATTTTTTTTCGAGAGAAGGAATTGATATGATTAATATTATGCAGAATTTCACTGCAGCAAGTTGGTTTTCAGCATATATCCTATTGATATCTCTCTTCAATGTGCATATAGGGGATTGCGCTCATTTTCTTGCAAAAGTCTACTATAATTTCCCGCTGTCAATCTTTTCTTGAAAGGATTTCTGTAGTAAATTATGCAGTCCAACAGAGTTTTTTTTTTCCTTCTTTTTGAGAGAGATTGGTGGCATGCTACCTGGTTCGTTTATTTTATTTAGAAATAAACTTGGCTAGAAATGTGAATCAACTAGGATTCAAACATGGAATCTCGAGTACCAACCACCAAGGCCCTTGCCGCTTGCGCTAGGCACTGTCGGTATTCCAGCAGAGTTAATTCAGAAAAATCAGGAGGGTAGCCACCATCAGAGGAACAGAGTCGGCGAAGAGAGAAATAGTTGAATAAATTTCTGACTCCTGCCTCCGTATGTTTGAATTGAGTTGTTTATTAGAGCGTATGAAGAGTCGAAAACTATACTGCATTAATTTTCTGGAAAACCAGTATGCCATTGTATATGCAATCAAAATTGATCATTCTCAATTCCTTGAATTATACACGATCTAGAACTAGATAGATTAAAGCTTTGGACGTATAACAAATATTTTATCTCTGATGATTCAAAGTATATGAAATCCTTACATTTTTTCTTCCCATATAGATTTTTTGCTTCTGAAGTGTTGCTCGCCCTAGAGTACCTTCACATGCTTGGCGTCGTCTATCGAGACTTGAAACCTGAGAACGTACTCGTGAGAGACGAGGGCCATATAATGCTGTCCGATTTTGACCTCTCCCTACGTTGCTCTGTGAGCCCGACCCTTGTCAAATCATCGTCCGTCCACTCAGCCACCAATGTTGGCAACAATAAAGCCATCCTCGACAGTGACAGCGCCGTACAAGGCTGCATCCAACCCTCAGCATTCTTCCCTCGCATCCTTCCCAAGCGAAATCGCAAATCAAAATCAGACTTTGGCATCGGCAGCCGATCAGCCCTTGAGTTCATGGCCGAGCCAACAAATGCTCGTTCGATGTCCTTTGTCGGCACTCATGAATACCTTGCCCCTGAGATCATTCGCGGGGAAGGGCATGGGAGCGCGGTCGATTGGTGGACATTTGGGATTTTCATATATGAATTACTGCATGGTACGACACCGTTCAAAGGGTCGGGCAACCGCGCCACGCTTTGCAACGTGGTGCAGCAGCCATTGAGGTTTCCCGACGAGCCGGTAGTGAGCGCAGTGGCACGGGATCTCATTCGCGGGCTCTTAGTAAAGGATCCGCAGAAGAGAATCGCGTATAGAAGGGGAGCGACGGAAATAAAGCAGCATCCCTTCTTCGAGGGGGTGAATTGGGCATTGGTGAGGAGCACTACGCCGCCGCACGTACCTGATCCTGTGGATTTCAAGCAGTATGCAGGTAAGGAAAAGAAGGGTGGTGAAAGTGGTGTTGCTTCTACCGGTGGCGGGAAGGGAACTTCGACCGATTCTTCGTATCTTGATTTTGAATATTTTTAGATAGATTATTGAGCATTTTTTTTTCCTTCATTTTTTATGGTAATATATATACTTTGTGATGTATTGAAAGGAACACTTCATGTAAAGTAGAGGCGAGTGAGGAGGTTTTTCTTTTTGATCAATAGAACAATAATATGGAGATATAAAAGCTTCATAAATCATAAAGCAAGTTCATTTTTGGTTTGTGTTGCTAAAATCTTTAACATTCTGTTGCCCTTCAAATTATTACAACCTATCAATCTTGCATTCAACTTCATTTTGTGACTATCACATGAGTGGAGAAAAAAAACAAAAATTCAAAACTCATCTGAATTTTACCTAATTTATGGGTGCCATTTAGTTGCATGTAGCTGCAACTACGTACACTATGTTGTAACTATAATTACATGCAGTTTCAAATTCGGTATTTAGTTTGATACATTTGAGTTTAACTACTACAATTGCAACTACGTCCAACTGTCGTAGTTCGTCCTTACGCAACTGCCACATCCAACTCCATCTCAAGTGTTTTCGCGTGGCTCAAGCTCGCGATCAAGTCGTCCTAAGATTTCGACATTGAGCAAAACAAAATGCTAGTCTCATTTTCTTCATCAATTTTCAAATCAAGGACCGAGGACTTGCTCCCAGAAAAAATTTATTCACTAGTGAATTTTCTTCATAGAGATTCCTCAATTTCTCTCAAACTATTTTTGCGGTAGTCTCAGTCTCTACGTTGAATAGCATTGGATTCTTCAGTGTCTCTTCAAATTGCTTATTCATCATTTCTTTTGGTTTGTTCTTCTTTTCTTATAGGGCAGTTTCGTAAGCAACCTTTATCAGCGTTGTTTGCATCTTCAACTTCCACAGTGCAAAATTTGTATGGTCGAAACAAGCAATCTCATACTTAGCTACCGTAACTTTTTCCGCCAGAATGTTGTGATACCAATATAAGAAGCTGGCCAAGGAGTAATCGAGCACACCTCAAACCCTGTTGACACACGAGCAGGGCGGAAAACCAGGATCTTGTGTAGAGAAAACTTGATGCGAACAATCGAGAAAACAAATATGAGAATAACAAAGCGATAAGAGAACGTGAACACAATTTACGTTGTTTGACCAACGGTGTGTCGACCTACATCCATGCCCCTCAATGTTTTCTTCGATTAATCCACGATATAAAGTACAAGGAGTAGAGTGAATGCAGGGAGGGATCTCTCAAATTTTCTCTCCCAAGTAGAGTTTTTACAATTAAAACCCTGCACTTAGATTACAAGGTCTATATAACTCCTAAATCCAATACAAGTATGAATATCACTGTCATCCATCTGGGCCCTTCAATCCACTTTTAGTGGTCGATCTCCACTTAAAAATACCATCCAAGATGTTTCTAAACCATCCCTAATCTCAAAGCACGAGACCAAACCAATTTGGAGTCAAATCTAATTTAATTTGTCTAGTATGACTTCATGTTCCGAAACCTAACAAAGTGTTCCAAAAATTGAAACTTATCAGAGGTTCAGGTTTAGGAATTGGGGGCACATATTCATATTCCGAAACTTCGGCCTTTAACCTAGATGTTGGTGAAAATCTCAAAATTTTAAATTTCAATTTATTTTATTTGAATTTAGAATTTATTTATTTAATATCTGTTGTTATTTATCAATTATTATTTTATTTATTTATTTTATTCTCTTTTTTAGTGAGAAAGAAATTCAACGGGATATTCTCCCGTTCCGTTTCTTGCACCCGTTCTGTTTCTTGCCCCAAATAGAATCCTGTTACGTTTCTTAGAAAGAACGAAGACTTCCTCTTTCTTTTCCTTTTTTATGCAATTTATTTTTCTTCTTCGTTCACACAGAGTAGAGTAGGTAGAAAGATATTAGAAAAAAATATTAATCATCATCCCCACACTCCTTTAACTTTTATCATTTTTTATATTCTTCTTATCCACTGGGTGTTGAAAGAATCTTCGTCAACCGAAAAATTCTAGTTATACTTGCACATAAGGACGAATACACATTAAGTTTCTTAAAAGATTAAATCTTTTATTTTAATATTTGCGATTATATGTAAGTTTAATTTTATCTTTTATAACTAAATTAGTTAGATTTTGATTGCAATCGGATTTAGATATAAGTATTTTCTCTAACACTAGCTTAAATTTCTACTTTTTTTTTTTGAGTTTTGCGGAACTCTCCCTGCAGTTCTGGAACGTGATCCATGTATCGGAACATCACTTGAATGTTCTAGAACACACACCAGATTCCCACTCTGTTTCTAGAGAACTCCCTCAGAAGTTCCAGAACATGAACTAACGATTGGTCTTGGCTGTTTGATCTTGAAATCGATTCAGAATGTGGCTTCACCCTATTCTATATATTTTTTTTTTTTTTGTTTTTGTTTTTGAAAGTTAGGTAGTATGGTACCTCCTTCGTTTATTTTACTTAGAAATAAATTTAGATGGACATGTAAATTAATTAGAATTCAAACTCGAAACCTCGGGTACCAACCACCAAACCCTTTTTTCCTTGCTATTTAAGATGTTTTAGAATCGATGATTTAATAGGAATATTATATATATTTTAGATTTGATACTCAATTACACTATTTGTTCATCAAATGCTGCATATGTTTTTAAATAAATCGAAGAGATCTACTAAATACTAGATCCTTTGTAGGAATACCTACTATAATTTAATATATAAGTGTAAAGAGAGATTAAATTAAAATGCAAGCGGATTTACTCAATACTATCACAATAAAGGTAAAACCATTTAGAAAAATATCCTCCGCTAGAGTGATATACTTAGATGTAACAAACGCTCTTTCAGATTTACATTGTAAAAAGCTCGGAGTTCGCTGTTAGATACTGCAACAGGTCTCCAAAAAAATACCACAAAAATACCACAAAATGCTTCAGATGAAGATACAAACAATCTCTCTACCTAACAATCAAGTTTTATGATTAGAAAAGGGGCAACACCCCAGAGTCAGATACTATACAAATACGTGATAGAAGCGGAAAAAATAATCTGTTCTCATGGGCATGATAGAAAATGGAAAGATCAATCTGTTCTCATGAGCATATTATCAAACAAGCCCGGAGGAGACATTGGCGGAACGGCATCCTCATATATATTAGAAGTTTCCAAAACCTTTCTGGTTCTCGCTTCTTGAGAACTATCAGCCACCCTTGAATTAGGAAGGGCGGAAGAACCGTTACGAAGATTTTCGGTAGAAGGTGAAAGTTTGTCTTTTGAGTGCAATTTTGCAGAAGTGACTGCAGAGCTAAAGACGCCGGCCTCCTTAAGACCTCGAATGATGGCCTAAAAAATGAGCGGGGTATCGATTTTTTCAGAGAAAAAGGCGAGGAGAAAATTGTTTTGCTAAACTAAAAGAGTAGAAAATTTACCATGGGAGCATATATGCGGGTTAGGATACCCTTCCTCAAAAGTTTCAAGTTCAAATCTTTGTCAGTCCATACGACATGTTCGCGGTACCTGAATAGACGGAAGCAGGAAAGATAAAAAAGTAAATTCCACTTCAGAAGTTTCAAAACTTATTCAAGAAAGACAATTCTTGCTTTTTCCACGATCAATCTAAAAGTTTCGAAGCTGTGATTATAACCTAGAAACCCTGAGGAGAAAAGAGTACATCAGGGGGAATAACTTAAGGAATAAACCTTGCAGAATTTCTCAAAATGATTTGGGAGTACCAAACTTTCTCATTTTGCAGTTGGGCTATCTACGAGGATAAGTGAAAATTAGGAACACCAAGGGAGGTCGGCTAGCTGCTTAACTCTTAAAGGCCTAAAGGTAAATAGCTGTTGTTTTAGAAAAATGCAACAAAATAGGACAAATATTGCAGTTCGGAAAATTACCAGCTTCGCATCTCCTCCTCTGTTGCAGTTGATGCAATAATGAAAGCCTGCAATCCAATGTGATAGTCGTTAGAGTTTATTAGATTAAATAAATCTCTTCTAAACAAATATTAACTTCGTTTCTTTCCTAACAGTAAATTCTACAAAAGGCAGTATATGCATTTTACTAGTTTCACACGCAGTTACTGCATATGAAAATTCTTAAGTAATGATTTCTGTAACATAAACGCAATCTTCATTGGCTTATAGAAAGTCCGAAACCAAGAAACTTTGAATCATTTTCAGCCAAAAGCAACATATCATTGTCTCGCATTCTTTCGTGACACATAGTAAGTCGATAGTGAAAGTACAACCAAACAAAAGAATTTTATGAAAAATATTTAAACAACATAAAGTATGTACTCATTTTCTCTTTGTGGATCATGTACTACACTAACATTTTTTACTCAAATTGCAGGTGGTTATATTTTCTCAATTTGTCATAGTAAATTCCTTGTGCGATAGATACTCGAGACATCCTACTGAATAAGAGGATGGTTTTCAAAGTGATATCTAGTGCAAGAACACTCACAGATCTGTCAAATTCCAATATAAAACATCTCTTCACATCTTCCCTTGTAGGTTTACAGCCGCACCGATCACGTCTTGAAGTTAAATCTGAAAATTTTGTGTATGTGTAATGCAGAATAGCAGCCTCCTCCAACTTGATTTCACTAAAAACAAGTCAACACAAAACAGCAATACCAATTTTTTAACATTGACAGAAGTACAATATTGACTCAATGCTTAATACTGTAGGCTTAAGCGTACTTAACAGAATTAGCATTGTTAACAGGAAAATGATCACAATTTAAAAGTGAATTAACTTACTTTGGGGTTTTCATATAGTTATGCCATCTATGCGCACCATTGGGGCGAAGATGTTCTTGGATTCTTGCGGCTGACTTCCCGTTTCCATAAGTAAGAAAATAGTTCGGATTACCACGTGTTGCTTCCTTATACAAGCCAAAATATGTGTCCTTTGGGAGATGATCATAGTTTTTCTTGAACATGGAAACCTATAGGTCAAAATGAAGCTCACACATTAGAGAGCATTATACAAAACATACATTAAACTTCAACCAAGAAATAAAAAAAGTAAGAAAATGTATAAAGTTACATGCATATGCATAGAACTTGTGCTGATTACTAGTTGGATATACAACCCTGGAATCAAAGAATGTGGAATGATATAAGACGCAGATTGATAATTTAACATCTGTTAGCGAATTAGAAAGATAATAGAGATCAGTTGATTTATGTGCAGTGCATGATATTACAATTGATCTACATGTGAAAAATTCTCTTATTGGGCTATATATTATAAATCTAATGTAGCACAATCCCAATTTTATAAACTTCCCATATCAGGGGTTGTCGTTGTCCTTATCTAGCAGTGGGGGAAGACCATAATTTGAGCAGCCATCTTTCTAGTCCATACTGTTTTCACTTTCTCAAACTTGCACTTCAGGCTGATTAGCAACAGATAGCAGCGCGTAAAGCTTTCTAAGGGAAAAGGAAAAGGGCACATAGAAGAGTGAAGTTTCAAATGAATTTGCAAGTGTCTCAAAAGGCCTATCACCTTCACATGTGAGATTTGATAATTCAAACGGGATTTCTTAAATTTTGTGGCATCAATATTCACATTACGAATAGCTTAAGGTAACATCGTTCAGAGAAGACACTGTATTATGCCTGAGGAGTTCACAGGTAAACATTCTTACAAGTGACCAAATAACAGAGACAGCCGGATTACATGCCAATTGGCCCAGATTTTACTAAGATTTACTAAAACTAGGTCCGAGAACATTATATTTTGCAGTCAGCAACTCAGCCTATGGACATATCAGGTCTTGAAACGAACACAAAGGGGAGGTGGCCAAACATCTAACTGTTCCCCACTCATGTGAACATGTAGAAATCAACATGGTTCTGTTTTTTTCACATATTCGATTCGCTTTGAGACCCACACGAATAAGCCTTGTTGATGAGCATCTTGATGTGCATTGGTCAAGTATGCACATTGAAACCCACTTACAGGGATCTCAAATGTAAATGCGCAAAGAAGCATAAAGTAATGTATTCTCTATGATGCTAGTTGAATCAAAATTATGACCATAAAAACAATATTATGCTTTAGCATGTGCAAGAGGATCACCATGCCGTATATCCAAATTCAGAAACCACTCAAATTGGGCGTAAAATGTCAACGGCTTGCAAATAAAATCCTAAAATATTTATCTATATAATGGTATAACAAATGGGAAAATGCATTGAAATAGATCATCCCAATGATCGAGTGCTATAGTATTTAAGGATACAATTAGTAGGGTTAAGAATTTATTTACCTCAGTAAAGGGATCTTTAATATCATCTCGTTCAATGCTACTTTCCTGCAACAAGATAAGAAATCAGATATGCACAGTTATCCTACTATTTTATGTAAATGTTGTTTTTTTTTCTACAACTCACATAATTCGGAAAGATAACCATGTCAACATTGCTAGGAACATCCAACAGCAATCGCCTTAGAGAGTACTCTTTGGCACCACCTGGATGAATTAACTCATCAGTGTCAAGATGAATGATCCATTCCATGCCAGCATCCTTTAGCAATAAGAAACAATAGTATAAGCTCACACACAATGAGCAGAGTAACATATCAAATTACGACAAATGCAGTAAAAAAGAGATGACGTAAAATAATTGGTCATACCCGTGCCATAACGATAGCCATCTCCATATTGAGTGACTGTTTCACAAATAGTTCATAATTGCATGGTTTATAGAAGAAGCCTGATAGCCAAGTCTCGTTCCATATGCGACTGCAGGCAATTAAAAGGTCACAAAATTAGCAAGCATTAAAATGTTTGACCAGTGAAAATCTAAGACTAGGTAAAGTTGATCTTTATTATCATTCTGGATAACCTTCGGTATATTTTTGTTTACAGAGAAATAACTGGGGATAGTTGCTTTACATTGAAAAGTAGAGTGGAATGCTATCTATGACATCGGAAGCTTTAAGAACATTCCACCAATGAAAGCAAAAGAATAAGAAGATAATAGAACTTTAAAAGCAGTGTGTTGCAGTACTGATATCTTAAGATCCTATTATCGTCTAATGTTAGTACAAGTAGTCAGCCTAACCCATGTTATATAGTCTTGTGCAAAAAGTCATGATCGTTAACAGCTTGATCATTCTGATTGGCCTACAGCTTTTATGGATAGATTTTAACTGCTTCCCAAGAGATTTGATCAAACGATTTAGAAAGTAAACAAACCTTTTAGCTTGCTTCTCCTCAAGCTCCCTAGTTCTGAAAATAACTTTCACCCCCTGTCAAAGAGATATAAAACTCACACTTCACTAAAAATACGAATTGAGTGCATATGAATTTCCTGTGCAAGATAAAAAAAAGGGGAAAGACTTACACGAATAGATTCAAGAACTGTCGAAACAGCAGGTTTTGCGGCCTCCCCTTCAACGAAAAGAAAGAAGCGGGAAACACCAATGACCTTATGATAATACAGCCATGGAAGAATTTGTTGTAGACCAGCCGCAGTGCTACTTGTGACACAAATCTGCATTTGGAACCATATAAAATAACATACAGATGGAGTACCAACTAATATGACATTTAACGACCATAAGGCAAGAATAAAAGCAAATGGCAAACGGATTTTGCCCTTCGAGTTATAGAAGGGTTTGTGGTGATTTCAACATAGCTCTCACCTGTTTCAGGAATGATTCAACTATGTAGGTAAACTTATGTTAATACCATCTGTTGGTGTTACAGAAGTCCAACAACATGCAGGTGAATTTTCAAATTCAAATAATTTAACTGATTATTGACTCGACGATTCAGTTCACTGCACGACTTAAGATCCTTTTTTTTCTTCATGATGTTACCGGCTAAAAATAGCACAATATAGGTAGTTTTAGACAATGCTAACAATCAAAACATAGCAAATTGAGCATCCTTTCCGCATTCCAATGGGAATAGTCTCAGTAAACCCCGAGTTCTAATAATCAAAGACAATGTCCTCAACCCACATTTCCCCTCTTTTTCCCTAGAGCATTAAACTACCAAAACTAACCCGAGATCTCATCGGAAAGCCCAGAAAAATAGGGGATATCGAAGGAAATTTTGTTAAAATCTCAACTTTGGTAAGAGCTTATCATTCCTAGGGAGAGCAAAGAAATTGTTCTGTCACATTCACAGTTCCGATTAAACCCTGAATCACCATCAATCTCTAATAACCAGAGACCGGGATCCCCCACCCACATTGCAAGCGACGAGTTTGAACAAGACATCGATAAAGATCGCACCTTCGGCAAGAGATCCGAATCGAAGTCGAGGTTCCACCCGCGGAGGAAAGGGAAGGAGGGGGAGGAGCTCCTACCGAGGATCTCGGCGCAATCGGAGGAGGTGGAGAGAGAGGTGGTGGTGGGGAAATAGGAGGAGGAGGAGGAGGAGGAGGAGGAGCCGAGGGGGCTATTCTCCATGCCGGGCAAGCGGTGGGTATCGTGGGACAAGGTCGAGGCCGGGTCGCGTAGGCCCCCGCGCCATTGGAGGGCGAAGGCGAACGCGGCGAGGGCGAGGGGGAGCGTCGTGAGGAGGAGGAGGATCCGCGCGGCGAAGGAGGAGGAGGAGGAGGAGGAGGAAGAGGATGAGGAGGGAGCCCTCAGAGGGGCGTAGACACCCGCCATGGATGGATCGATCGAGATCGAGATCGAGAAGAGGGGGGAGTAGGAGAGTGACGGCCGACCTGTTAAACCACTGCGTGCACCGGGTGCACCACATCATGGTGTGCACCGACCCTATCCAAATGTGCATATCCACTGTCTTCGGATCTAACCTATGATTTAAAAGTGATTCAACCCGACCCGTTTAACCGATCGAACCGTAAATCGGTCAGATGACTCAAATTTTTTTTTTTTTTTTTTTTTTTTAAGAGATAGGTAGACGCTATTCGCTTTCGTTTTATTTCATTAAAAAATAAACTTATAAAATGTGAATCAATCCAGATTAACTCCCACAAGACAACCACCAAATTCTTTACCAATGCCGTGTGACAAATTTCTTCTGCTAATATTATATTGAATCGTTCGAGTCGACAGTTCAATTATAATTTTAGCACTTGATTTGAAAAAAAAAAAAAAAAAGTTAAAATGTAAACATATAGGTTTGGCACAAAAAAAAAATGAGTACCAAAGGGATGGAGCAGGGAAAGAGATCAGATTTCGGCGTAGAGCCTTAGTTTCGTAAAATGTTATGCTGAAAAGTATATATATTGGTTTTGATTTCGATGTCACGGTCGGTCAACACACCAATTTTGGCGAGAAAAAGACAGAGCCATTTGAATTGAGTCATTCGAAATTGAAACGAGCGTGATCGAAATCAATACAAATACATTAAAGGGCGAACCGAAAACCTCTTCTACCGTTCTCCGGGTTTTCGGTGTGGGCCCCGCTGTCCTGCACCGTGGGTCCCTCAGCCCTCTCTCTCTCTCTCTCTCTCTCTCTCTCGCTTCCATGCTAGGATCCTGAGAGCGCCGTTCCTTGCCCCTCTCTCACCCGTCCAAACCCTAGGTTTCGTACCTATTCCGCCGCGCTACAACGCGCCGTCCCCTGATCGGATCCCGGGGATCCTGTGGAGCCCGCCGATCAGCCATGAATCCGCCCCGTACACAGATCTCGCGAATCCCGCACCCCCGGATTTCCATGCGGGCTCCACCAACCCCCTCTTCTCTCTCACCCTCCCTCCCTCGCTCTCTCTACTCCCTCCCTCTTCCGAACGCCTACGCCTACCTCCGCCTCCTACGCGCCGCGCTAAGGGCGTACTTGCTTCTGTACTCCCTCCCTCTTCCCCATCGCGAGGATCTTCTTCTCCTCCTCCCCTTCCCCATCGCGCAACCTCGCAAGCCCCAGCGCCCTCTCCGTTGCGCCCGCTCCCTGTTCGATGAAATGCGGAGTTGATCGCGGGGCGCTCCGCGGGCATCGAGAGGTGGGGCGCGGCACTGAGGGTGGGGGTGAAGAAGAAGAAGAAGAATCAGAAGCTTCCCCTGCTAAGGTATCCTAATTTTTGAAGATGTTGGGGGAATTTCTTACCAAAATACATGTGTAAGGCATTTTTTTTCTTTATCTTTTCCAGTGCTATGCATAAGAAGTTTTGCTCACTTTTAAGAAATACCTCTGTTGTGATTGGTTGATTGGTTCTTATCTCTCTGCCACAAGAAACTTTTGACAAAAATTTATGTAAGCTCTAATATGAATTAGATTTTGGTTCTTATTAGTATTAGCCAGCTTCAGATACTAAATGTACATTCTCCTCTGCTGAAGATGTCGCCACTGAGCCATATGACTCTGTTCCTCACTGAGGGTGCCCAAATTCTTGGGATATAGGTGAAAGTTAATTCTTTCCCAATTGAAAAATATTAGTATTGGTAAAAATTTCTTTGTATATGCTGGCTCTCTCTCTCTCTCTTTGATGTGTGATTTATCTGCATCAATGCTGTCTACACCACTCTCTCGCCAATGAGTGCAATATAGCAATCACAGGTCTATTTTTCTTCAATTTCTACTAGCATTGCCATGCTTGCAGAAGAAGCAAAGATTCAGCTTGCTTCTTCAAGTTGCAAGTTTTATTTGGTTTGTAAGTTATTGATTTCATAGTACTTAGCTGTCTTCATTTTGAACCTCCAACAATATTGGTTTTAAAGGTATCTATAGGTATATGTTCTTAATTTTTTTTAAAAATTTGTATCAAGTATTTCGTTTTGAGATAAACTTTTCTATATATTTGTTAATTTTATATATGGGGAACATATATGTTCTTAATACAATGCAGTTAAAAACATGCTTCACGGTGAATTTTTGATTTTCTATCATGTATGTTCCCCATCAATCAAATTGGGAAGACAAATTGTCGGGTTTGACAAACTGGAGAAAAACTTGAATAGGACATTTTGGAGGTCCATGGTGGTAGTGGAGATCTTGGTCTTTATGGAATAATTTTTTACTTGTACGTTCTTCTAACCTATCCGTTCTATTATTATTATCTTTTTTTGAACTGTTCAAGTTTTTCAATTTGCTTTTTGTACTCTCCTTATTTAATAGTTAGAAGAGGACTTAATGGCCTTCACAGTTTTGAGAGATAACCTCTTATACTCCTGCCTTTTCAATTTAGAAAATAATTTAGTGTGTCCCCATCTGTGAGCATAGAATTCTAATTGAACCAGGTAAACAGGTTGTGCCTTAATATTATCTCTTTCGAACTAAATAATTAAGAAAAATTTCATTTAGGCCTTTATGCCTAGACGCATCACTATGTTAAAGTTGGTTTCTGCTTCTATTCACCGTATTTGGTAAGCCATTCTTGGTTCTCAATAGATTACAAGGTCGGATGTTGTTTATAAAATTTCTAAATTTTTTTTGTATAATTGCGAAGACAGTTCTTTTTGTTTATCAGGCAGTTATTCCTCCCCTGTTAATTGGATTTGAAAGTTTTGGTGATTGTGCCAAAAAAAATCCATTTAAAGCTAATCTAATATTCCTTTATATTCTTTTAATTTAGACTGATATTTGTGCCTCTACTAAATAAGTAGGCTCAATATAAATAAGTGTATTTGTATAGGTTTTCTGTCTGATAGATCTTTATACCCAATAAATACAAGGCCAAGGAGTTTCTTGGTGATGAGGCAAGAGAGAAATGCAGATTGCAATTAAATCATTGCTACTTATAGACAACAAGGAATTCATATATGGCATTTTAAGTACTTGCTTTTTTGTGTACATGAAATATTGTTTGCTAATGAACATGAAACCATTCAAAATTTTCATGTCTTTAATCTAGGTGCAAGACTAGGGGCTGGTTTCCTGACTTACAATTCGGCATGTTGGTGCTGGCTGTGGTATTGGTTTGGGTTTGAGTTATGGCCTGAGGAAAGAAACTGCCTATAATGATATGAAGTATTCAAATATCGGTACACTGTTTCAGGATGCGGCAAATCTGCCATCTTAGTAATTAATTTTACACTTTTGATCTGAGAGCATTTGAATTTGGTTTGAGTTGAGTTGTGATCATAACATGATATGTTTTTTTTCCCATTTTTTTTTTGTGCACATATGCGCTTTCATTTTCAGTTGAATTTTATTTAGTGCCATTTTTCGTAAGGAGTTTGCTGTGGCTTGAATAACTATTGACTGATATACTCATCCATGATCCTAACTATTCATTGCAGTCTGTACTCAACTCCAACTTATAAACATTTGATAAACTCGAAACATCATTGCCTTGGATGGAAGAGTTGAAGTTCAAGAAATTTCTCATACACATTGGAATATTTTTATTTCTGCAAATAATTTTTTAACTGTTATTTATTAATTACTAATGTGTATTTACTGTAAATCTATCCATCCGCCGCGAAGCGCGGGTCCTTAACTAGTCGAAACACTAAAGCCGAAGATCGTATTGTTTCATTTCTAATTTGCATCGGAGACATAGTTAGATCCGGCATTTTTTTCTTTTTAGGGATGCTACGTTTGGCAAACAAACTAGAACACGCCACATATTGAACCATTATTTTTCCGCCAACAAAAACCTATTGCTTGTGGGCTTATTAGTAGGCGAAGCTACAAATAGAACTTGTTGCATGTTCACAAGTTAGCTTGTATAGTAGGCCGTTGGTCGGTGGGTTATTTGGAAGGCCAGAAATAATACGATTTTCAGAAAGATCAAACCAATCCGATGCAAGTAGTTCACAAGTTCGAACAGTAGTGCATGTAATGGATTTTTTTTTTTTTTTTCAACAGAGACTCTGCTGCTTTATCCGTGTAGTCTAGTTCATCAATTCGATGAATAAAGCGAGTTGCGTGCTACCTTTCTCCTAAAAAAAAAAGTTAACTTGTTGAATATAATATTGTATAAATACTGTTATCTAATAGCTTAAGCTTTTAGAGTACAACGGTTGTTTCACATGGTATCAAAGCAGGAGGTCCTGAGTTCGAGTCACGTCAGGCTCCTAGCATATTAATTTCATCCCATTTAATTCAAGCCCACGTCATTTTAAACACCGTTCTCTAACAGCTTAAGCTTTTAGAGTACAACGGTTGTTTCACATGGTATAAGAGCACAAGGTCCTGAGTTCAAGTCTCGAGCTCAGACGTGAGGGGGAGTGGCCTTGCAAAAAGTCTCGAGCTCAGACGTGCGGGGGAGTGTTGAATATAATATTATATAAATACTGTTATCTAACAGCTTAAGCTTTTAGAGTATAACGGTTGTTTTATATAACTTGCCTAGTTGTCTTGTTTAATAAATGAGCATGGCCTAAGCGTAGCCTAACATGCTAGTATTTCATTCGATCAACCTCAAATAATATGTAAAACTTGCGACAGCATCATATATATAGAAACTGCATTTAAATGATCCATATGTTCAGATTAATCGATAGTTAAAGTACGAATCGAAACAAAACTAAAATTTTTGTATGATTTTTTACTTTGTCTTTATTATGATAATGTAAAACCGTTTTAGATTTGTGTGATTTCAATTTATCTAGTAAACCGAATCAAACTGAATTAACCATATCCAACTCAACTTAATTACAAGTCTCTTTTAAAACTCAACCTCTATCATTTCATATAACAAGCTATATATATATATATATATATATATTGCATTGATTTGTATGTCACAACTACGTACAATTTCCTCTCTACATCCCCTTACAGTTTCTCTTTATGGGTTTTTGGTGGTCCATTTTGTTCATTTAATAGTCCATTTGAAGAGCAATGTTACATGGGGTAATTTATATTGGTTCACCAATATAGCCAACATATATATATATATATATATATATATATCGCTTTAATCAGGTAATGGTATATAATTTGTACCATACAAATTAATTAATTGCTGCATTAATTTGTGTATATAATCCAGCTACTGTACTTTTATACGTACGATCGTCTTCGTATTGATGGGTTGTTTTCAATAATAAATTTTCTGATCGATAGTTCATACCGCTAAACATAATTTAAGCTGATTAAAAATTTTAGAAATATTGATTGTGCCTAGCACGCTAAGGTTTCGATTATTGGTATGCGAAGTTCCTAGTTTGAATCGATTTTATTTGTTTTATATTTTTAGCATTTCTAAAAATAAATTAAGCTGAATTTTTGATGAAAAATTCTATGCACCACCTAACTATAAAATTCATCATTCTAATTGTGAATTGAAGAATATGATCTTTTATTTTTACAAAGTTATTCGATTTTGATCGTTTATTTTATATCTGCTTGAAAGTTAGTATTATGTGGTTTCACACTTTCTCACTTTAGTACTCTGTGGTTTAATAGAGAAAAGTAAAATCACAAGGTACTAACTTATACAAGAATAAAATCACATAATACTAACTTGATACACTTTAAATCATAGGATACTAAAGTGAGAAAGTGCGAAACTACAGGATACTAACTTAATACACTTTAAATCACATGATACTAAAATAAAATATTACGAAACTACAGGGAGATTTTGAAGTTTTTCCTAAAAGATAAGTATGCAATTGGGGAATGTCGAATAAATTAATATTTTTTCGTGCAACAAAAGCAATGATACTTGTCCCTATTGGATTTGGCTCCTGCCCATGAAGCTTTTTTTTTTTTCATGAAAATGTGAACGCAATCATTAAAAAAAATTGCGATATATGGAAAGCTCTATTTCTTATTTATGACACCTTTTCAAAAGGTATTAAATGAAGAGATGTGTTTCTTAATTAAGTAACCATTTATGAAGGGACATGTTTTTCCATGAAAGGGCTTAACCAAATTTGAAAAGGATATATACCTCTTCATCTATAAATAAATAGGTATAATGACATTCTACACATAACTTATACAGGTCCCTATAAATATAGAAAATTGCAAATTTATTCCTACAAATTTCAACTTTCATATGTTGTCTCGGCAAAAAGTTTTGATGTTTTCGAATATGTTCTTATCGTTACGGTCCGTTAAAAAAATTAGTTAATCATAGATAAAATATTTAACCCTAGTTAGTTATATAATCAGGTGAATTGGCCTTTTTACCCTTTTTCAATTGATAGTTAAAATTTTTTGAGGAATATATTTGTGACGACAAAAAAAATTATTTTAATTATAAAATAAATATTAAAATTAATCCTATAAAATATGTTACGTACAAGGTTGAGTACTTATTAATAGGGATAATTGCCTATATATATACTCCTTATACACGTTTGGAAATATCCGATTTATTGCTACTTTTTCTTTTCTTTTTGAAATACCTCTCATATGTTCCATCGTTATTGCAAAATACCCCCACAGTTATCTCCTATTAAGTTAACCTGGATTAAACGTTAGTTAAATATTTACCACAATTAAAAAAAATTAAAATATCAATTTTGCCATTAACTTAAGGGCGAATAAGAAAGATTGGTGACGGTAGAGGAGTATATTAGAAAAGTTTAAAAGTCAAAATACTTTTTGTGTCCCCTGATTTTAAGGGCAAATAAGAAAAACTTTGATGGTGAAAGAGTAGATTTGAAAGGGCAAAATAGTAATTTTATAGAGATAATGAGCTAATTAACATATTTTAACTCTAAGGATGTATCAAAAATAGGTTGGAACGTAAGAGAGGTATTTTCAATATTAGTCTTCTAAAAGGGTAAATCAAAAAGTCGAAAACTTTTTTTGCAAAATATAATGGAGGTAAGTGTTCGAATTCTGTTTGAACATTTGTTATCTATGTATAGTTTTAAATTTTCTTATATGATCACTATATTCCATGATATATATATATATATATATATATATATGGTGACATCAAAGAATTTTACCCTTCAAATTTCACTTACCAATCTCTGAGGGTTATTTTAGTCAAATTTTTAAAAGCAAACAAATTTGCACAGCTACTTTTTCATGCTTCTTTTTTTTTCCCTTCTTTGCAATAACTAGAAGAATATGGCCACCAATCATGAACGATATTAAAAATAATTTATCATACATCTTAAGTTTTTAAAAATAAATAATTATTACCGACTGTCCCTAAATCAAGTGGTAAAGAGCTTAATGGTTGACGAGATCCAAGTCAATCTTACTGATTCACATTTCTAACTAAGTTTATTTTTAAACTGAAATAAACGGTAGCTGCTCTACGTACTTATCTCTAAATAAATAAATAAATGATTATTTATACATTGTTTTGATTATATTATTTTGTATTATTTTGGATAACCAGCTGTTTACGCATGACATAACTAAATAAATAATAGTTTCACATGTTTTCCATTTTCACAAGAATGCAAAAATACAAAATGCAAAAAAAATTTTATAACCCAACAATATAGATACAAGAGAACAAAAAAGAGGGAGATACAATGGATAACAAATCAAGTAAATTAAAATAAGAGCTAGGCTAGATTCCTTTAGAAGTAAACAATGTTATTGTTGCCTCAAATTGTTTCCTACAATAGAGCACTCAAAGTCAAATCAACGATCAACATCATTAAACATAATATAAAATATATATTTGAACGTTTTAGATTTCAAATTTTATAGTATATTTTTTATATTATTTGCCTAATTTTCAACTGGTTCAAAAATTGCACAATTTTTAATTAATTAATGACTTTTAACTCCACTCGATCACCAGACAAATGATATCGTAGGTCCTAATTATGTCTAAAGAGCCGACGATCGATTCTAATATTCTATCACATGAAACAATCTAAAAGTGAATAACTCTGTTTACTTCAAGAATTATTCTAGCTTTACTCTTAAAAATAATAAATACAATAAACAGGGTTTAATTAACTCAATTTTTTTTTTTGCAGATAGATAAAGACGTTATCTGCTTCGTTTATTTCATTTAAACCACCATGCATGCAACAATTAACCTCTTCGGCTGGTCAAGGCTTGGGAGTCTCCTCAGCCGGTTCAGAGGCCGGTTCAGGTGTCGGTTCAGCTGTCTCGGGAGTGGCTGAACCGGCTGGCTCGGCCGCGGCCTCCTCGACCTCCACCTTCCTCTCCTCCACCACCGCCGCCGCCACCTCTCTCGAGGCTGTCTCCTCGGTCGCGGCAGGCGCTTCGGCCGCCGCCGTCGGCTCCTCCGTGACCACAAAGCTCGAGACCTTCTCGAAGACGAAGAGCACCGGACCCGCGACGAGAGCCGGTCCCGACACCGCGGCGGCCTCACTCACTTGCTTGGCTCCAGGGAACTCTGTAATTATATTAAATTAAATTAGATAAGATAATTTTTTTTTTGTACTGAGTAATTAATATTGTATAAATATATATATATACCGATTGTTATTAATTCTTGAAGGAATTTAGTGACCGCAGGGGAGTGCTTCTTGACTCCATTTTGTTTGCGCTCCTTCACCAAAGTCTATATTGTAACAACTTTTATTTAGTCCATGCATGCAAAATGATTAATAAGAACAGCTTAACAAATTGTGTGTGTGTATATAGAGAGAGAGAGAGAGCAGGGCTGTTGTGCTCTCAGGAGTACAGAGCCTTCTGTGTTCTTGAGCAGTTTTCGATAATGAAACTCTCTCGAATCGACGATTGGCTCTATTAGACTTGATCTAGCGTATTTGAAGTTTCTAGAAAATAATTTTTGCGATTTTTTTATATTATTTATCTATCAATCGAAATGATTCAAAATCAATAATTTTTAACGGTTGAAAATAAAAATCCTGTAAAAAGCAGTGATATAGTACTAAAATTTTCGATCAGAAATATTGATCTTGTTGTAGATAGTATAAAGAATTTTGTATCAAAATTTTATCTGATTTGAATGCTTTTACACCATTAAACTTGAAAACGGCAGACATCAACCATTAAAAATTATTGATTTTGAACCCTTTCGATAACTAGGTAAATGATATCGAAAATTTGCAAAAATTATTTTTTAAAACTGCAAATACGTTAGATCAAGTTTAACGGAATCGATTGTCGATTCGGAAATTCCATCATCGAAAACGGCTCAGGAGCACGAAGGCCTCCGTGCTCCTGAGAGCACAGCAGCCTTGCTATATATATATATATATATATATATATATATATATATATATATATATATGAAAACTTCAAATACCCTCTTGTGGTTTCACTTTTTCTCTCTTTAGTATCATGTGGTTTAAAATGTATCAAGTTAGTATCATGTGGTTTAAAATGTATCAAGTTAATACCCTGTGATTTCGCATTTTCTCACTTTATATAGTACTCTTTGGTTTCGCAATTTCTTACTTTAGTACCGTGGTTTAAAAACCACATAAAACTAACGATACAAAATTAAAACCATATGGGGGTTTAAAGCTTTCCTATATATATATATATATATATATATATATATATATATATATATATATATATATAGAGTCCCATTTGGTATGCTTATTAATAAGACGAAACTTGGTGAACAGATGTTTTCTATCCTTGGATTAACCCCTTTTATTAATTTTACTGGTTATATTATACTATTCAACCAACCAACCACTTCAATCATAATTTATCAACCACCAAAGAATAATAACCGTCGCCCAACCATCGCCCAAATGCTTAAGCCTCGCTATTATTACTAGTGTCTAAGCTTCTTATAAACCCACCCACAATCTCTTTCCCATCCGACGCGTACCACGTGCCACACACCTGAGTGGCTTCAGATCATCCTAACCGCACATCTTTTAATCCATGGCAGAAAACTTACTAAGACCAAGTCATCGTTATATTAATAAGATTCCAAATTTTTATGTATATATATATATATATATAGAGAGAGAGAGAGAGAGAGAGAGAGAGAGAGAGAGAGAGAGAGAGAGAGTAGGTCTTGTGTGTTCTCAGAACACGGAGGCCTCTGAGCCGTTTTCAAGATGGAGCTTCCGAATTGACGATCGCTCGTTAGTTTTGATCTAGCGTATTTGAAGTTTCTAAAAATGATTTTTGCGATTTTTTGATATCATTTAGCTAGTGATCGAAAGAATACAAAATCAATAATTTTTAATGATTGATATCTACCGTTTTCAAGTTTAATGATGTAGAAGTATTCAAATCAGATGAATTTTTGATACAAAATTTTTTTATGCTATCTACAACAAGATTAATATTTCTGATCGAAAAGTTTAGTGCATACTATATCACCACTTTTTATAGAACTTTTATTTTCAATGTTAAAAATTATTATTATTATTATTATTTTTTTGAGAGATAGGTAGCATTAGAAATAAACTTAGCGAGAAATGTGAATCAACAAGGATTCGAACTAGGGTCACGGGTACCAACCACCAAGCCCTTTGCCACGTGCTCTAGGGATGGTCGGTGCTGTTAAAAATTATTAATTTTGAATTATTTCAATTGCTAGGTAAATGATATTAAAAAGTTGCAAAAAATTATTTTCTAAAAACTCAACATTACGCAGATTGGATAAATTAAGCGAACCCGTATTGGGTTGAAGTTTCATTATAAAAAGCGGCCTACAAGCCTCCTTATATATTGTTGTATTTCCTCGCTCTCTCTCTCTCTCTCTCTCTCTCTCTATATATATATATATATATTGATAAAAGAAAAATTATTAGCTTGACCTTGATCTCAGCAGAGGCAGCTTCATAAACCACAGCAACTTTAGGTTGTAGCTCACTCTTTTTCTCCTCCACCTCCTTACTAATCTCATCCTAACATGTATATATATATATATATATATATATATATATATATATATATATATATATATATATATATATATATATACATATTTTTTTTTTCAAATTAAAAGTAATGAAAAAAATAGAATGAAAAATAGTTAAAAGGAGAAGAAGATGGTGGAGCAGTACTGAAACCACCTTATTGAAGGACTTGGAGAAGTCGGCGGCGGCCGCCTTTCTGCCGTCCTTGTCGAAGATCTTCTTGATCTTCGGAGCAACCTTCGATTTCCAGTAACCCATCGATCTTTCAATCGCCTTCTTTCAGAAAGCAAATTGTGCTACATTATTCAAAATTAAATCTGGATTATATATGCATGAACATAACAAGTACTTATTTATAATATAAGCGAGAAAGAATTAAACATATAATTAATGGAGAGCTTTTCTTTGATGATCAGCAGAGGAATATTGTGTTACGTTATATTTATAATAATAATAATAATAATGTACAAACGCTAGGTTAAGGAAGGTGTGGTGATGCAACAATAAACGACCTCAAAAGTTGTGGGAAATTACGAGTAAACCAGGGTCTAACCACAATGATTGGATTTGGTGGTTAGATGCAACACTCGGCCAGGGTGGCTATCTCTGTCATCCTGGTAGAAATGCAAACGGATCGGATTCAGTACGGATTTTCAAATCTTCGAAACTTCAAATCTGAAATTTGAACTCAAATTCAAATTTAATGAATTTTAAAAATTTATATTTAAATCCAAATTCGATAAAAAAATTAAAATTCGAATCCAAACCCGAAATAACTTTTTTTCTCTTTTCAATATATTAAAATATTTTACATTAAATCTAAATTTTAAAATATGAATTCAGATATATTTATATGCATATTTATATATAATAATGTAAAATAAATTTAGATTTGGATTGGGTTCGGGTTTGAGTTGGGTATAATTAAAATCCATATTCAAATTCATATCAGCCGAATTTTTATTTTTGATATCCATATCTACCGGATTTTTGTTTTTAATATCTATATCCGAAACCATATCTGTCCAGCATTAGTAAATCCGCTCCGTTTCATTGGATTCAGATTCGGGTCTAGTACAGTCAAAACCTATATTTGCCGGATTTTTTTTTTTTTGATATCTATATTTATATATATATATGGGTATTGGATATATATATATATATGTTCAAATATCCGTATACATTCTTAATCCAGGTGAAAAGTAATTGAATAATACTTTTTTATAAGGGTTAATATAAATATTTTATAAATTTTAATATTTAATAAAATTATACACACTTTTTATATTTTTTTCACCAATTAAATACCCTCCTTTATTTCCTAAGCCCCCGTTTGATTCGGGGTTAAGAAAAAACTAGTTATTCCAGGGATAGTGTTAAGTTTGGGATTAAAGTATTTTTTTATTTGGTTGGGAGTTGGGGTTAGTCGAGGATAGTGAAAAATAGTGTTTGGTTGAAGTAGGTGGGATAAGAAGAATAGTGAGTTATTATGAATAGAAAAATAGTGTTTGGTTGGGGTTTGGTGGGTTAGCTAAGCCGGGATAATTTTTTGAGATGGGGTTTGCTAACCCCACCTTTTTTTGATGGTGTTTGGAAATAAAATGGGGGTTAATGGGTTATTCCACCCCTTAACCCCAACCAAACGGGGGCTAAGTATAACATTACTTTATATTATTTGCTCCTTTCTAAATAAGTGTAGGAAGAATCAAATTTACAACCTTTTTGATATAATTCACTACTATGGCAAATTGTCCCATATAATTTAGCTCATTTTTATTTTATCATTTTATAATTTAAAATTTTCACTTTGTCCTTATCTGGTTAATTTTAAAATATTTTTATTATAATATTTTATAAAATATTCTAATATGAAATCGGATGAAACAATAATTTTTTTTAAAAGTTATATAAAAACTAAAATTAGCTAACTTTATTTTGTTGTTTAATTTTAAGGTAAACTTCAAATACCATCTCTATGATTTCGCATTTTCTAATTTTATTATTCTATGATTTAAAGTGTATCAATTTAGTACGTATAGTTTCATTTTTCTCTTTTCGTCAATTCCTCTCGTTAACATTTCGTTGAATTATATACAAAAAAAAACTTCATACACCCCATCTAAATTTATCGAATATTCACTTTATTATTTTTTAGTTTTAACTTTGTGGTGAATTAACGAAAAAATTAGTAAAAAAGATAATGAAAAGAAAAAAATAAAACAACATGTACTAAATCATACACTTTAAATTATAAAATACCAAAATAAAAAAGGTGAAATCACATGGGTAATATTTAAAATTTTTCCTTCACTTTAATATGACAAATAAAAATCATGCCGATTTGGAGTGTGTTTGATTTCACGTAAAACTGTAATATATATATATATAGAGTTGTGCTGGTATGTTTTTATAAGCACGGAAGCCTCCGTGCTTCCATTTTGTTTTCGATGTTTGGACTTTCGAAACGACGATCGCTCGTTAGAGTTGATCTAGAGTATTTGAAGTACCTAGAAAATAAATTTTGCGATTTTTCGATATCATTTGCCTAGTGATCGAAGAGGCTCAAAATCATAATTTAATTTTTGTGGACTCGTGGTTGCAAGTTTATGGTCGTAGAAATATCCAAATCACATGAAATTTTGATAGAAAATTCTTTATACCATATAAAACAAGATCAATAACTTTGATCTAAAATTTTAATGTCATATCATCATATTTTATAAGAATTGTTTTGGAGAATTGATTTTGAGCCAATTCGATCACTAGGCAAATGATATCGAAAAATCGTGAAATTTATTTTCTAGATACTTCATACTCTAGATCAAGTCTCATGAGATCGATTCGAAATCAACATCGAAAACAAAGGAAGAGGCCTCCGTGCCATAAGTACCTCCGCACTCTATATATATATATATATATATATATATATATATATATATATATATATATATATATATATAGAGAGAGAGAGAGAGAAAAATATTATTTATAAATATTTATATTTTTTATTATATATATATATTCTATTTTTATATAAAAATATTATTATATAAACATCTAAAGTACACTTTTAAAATAAAAACGAAGTGACTCTAGTGCTATTAATAGTAAGAAATAACTATATATATATATATATATATATATATATATATATATATATATATATATATATTCTCGGCCCACTTTTACGTGAACGACCAAACATGGCCTTAGTTAAAATCGAATCAAATTTTTTTATTTCAGTTAAAAGGGTTGAATCGTCATTCTGCGCGAGGCGATGGCAGGGACGTAAATTTGCGAAAGAATGTGGGCTAGAGATTTTAGAGCGCCCGATGAGGTTGCCAGCTGGCGAAAAGAGCTGCTGAGTTGTCTGGTGGGTCCCCCCACCCGCGGGTACAGTTTTTGTCTCGCTGTATCAGAGCGAGATCCGGTGTGGCGTTTCCGTCCCGTTCACACGGGAAACGAAGTGGGGAAACGCGCGCCAAGGCGTGCGAATGCGGGGGAAACGCGTTTTCTATCTCTCGTTAGTTGATGCCCCACGGCTATTGGTCAGCCGGGCGAACACGTGGCTTTGCTGGGCGGGGAAGACAAAATCCGCGGTGGCCGTGTCTCGCTATGCTCCGCGCAATATGAATTTATTGAAAGATAGATAAGAAATAAATTTATCTAGAAATATGAATCAATTAGGAATCGAATTCGGGTCTCGGATACCAACCACTAAGCGCTACAGATTTGCGCTATCTAACGTTATTAGATAAAATGGAGTTGTAGAAAACATATAGGGTCAGAATCGACTATCGCGATATGCGGAACGCAATATTACGTACGGAAACAAGCAAGATATTTTTCTAACGTACTTTCTCGACGGTCAGTAATCGGTAACTTATTTACTTCATAAAAATTCATATTGCAGTATATATATATATATATATATATATATATATATATATATATATATATATATATATATATATATATATATATATATATATATATATATATATATATATATATCGGTAACTTATTTACTTCATAAAAATTCATATTGCAGTGGTTTAAAATGTATCAATTTAGTATCCCGTGATTTTATTTTTCTCTTTTCATTACCCCTTTTACTAATTTTTTTCGTTAATTTGTGAAAAAGTTAAAACTACAAAATATTAAAATGAATATTTGATAAATCTAGATGGGATGTCTAAAATTTTTGTTTATAATTTAATAAAATGTTAACGGATGAGCTAATGAAAAGAGAAAAATAAAATCATAAGATATTAAATTGATTTCACCATAGAGCACTAAAGTAAAAAAAAGTGCGAAATTACATGAGTAATATTTGTAGTTTATCCTATATAAAATGAATTGCACTTTTAGTCCTCAAACCGCGACGGGTATGACTCTGTAATCATCAAATTTAATTTATTAATTATAATTTTCGACTTGAACTTTTTAGTTTCTTGTAATAAAATTTCTCGGTACAATTTAATTAATCAAACTATAGTGACATGTCGCTAATATGATAATAATGTAGTAAAAGGTAAAATAACTATATGCCCTAACTCTATCACATCAACAACACATAATGATTTAAACAACTAAAGTACATTCGAGAACTTGCAATCAACGCCGTATTACTAGCACAACAGCAACATATCATCATTCAATTAGCTAAATTATATTTTATTAACTTAATTATAATAATTTAGATTGTTCGATTATGAAATTGTAACAAATTAGAATTTGAAGACTAAAGCATCCCATGTCTCGTAGTTTAAGGACCAAAAGTGAAAATGAATAAATTTTAAGTTGAAACTCCAAAGAACGTGTTTGATTGCTAGAATAAGTTATCTAATGATAACTTGTGCTGAATGGCTATATTTGAATGTCAGGTTAATTTCTAATAGGTTTATATATTTATATTTGAACTTCTACTAGTTTATATCGGTTGTAACATGATTGTTTTTACCAATTACGTGAGTTTGAATCCTAGTTGATTCACATTTCTAATGTTTTATTTCTTAACGAAATAAACGGTTTAGTATCTATCTCTTAATATATATATATATATATATATATATATATATATATATATATATATATATATATATATATATATATATATATATATAATACTCTCGATAATAAACTAATATTTTACTATCGAGTTGTTTTCGATGATAGAGCTTCCAAATTGACGATCGGCCCCGTTGAATATGATCTAAGCCATTTAAACTACCTAGAAATCAAATTTCACGCACTTTAGATATTGTTCTTTTATCCATCTAGTAAAAAATGAATGGTGGAAAATGAATATTCTTTAAAAAATGATGATAGGAGTCTTGTAATCAAGATCAAGAGTATAGATCTTGTTTTAAATAGTTTAAAAAATTTTCTAACAAAAATTCAATTGATTTAGATATCTTTACACCGTTAAACGAAAAAACGTCTTTTATCCACCATTAAAATTACAAATTTTGAAACATTTGATCATTAGGCAAATAATGTCGAAAATATTTAAAATTTGATTTATAAACACTTTAAGTGGTATAGATCATGTTCAACTGAGCCGATCGTCAATTTGGAAGCTCTATCATCGAAAACAACTCGATAGTAAAATGCCGTTTACTATCGAGAGCATTCTAGCTCAACTCTCTCTCTCTCTCTCTCTCTCTCTCTCTCTCTCTCTCTCTATATATATATATATATATATATATATATATATATATATATATATATATATATATATATATATATATATATAAAGGAAAGATGCTTAGCCCCCTCGATATGTGGGTGGTTGGTTGGGCATAGATTGATCTGGTGAAAATCGTTGACAAGATTAGATCTAACTCTAGGAAAATCAGGTAGATCTAATCCAATGCACTATGATAAGTATATATATATAATATTATATATATATATATATATATATATATATATATATATATATATATATATATATATAGATCTATATGCTACCAAATTTTCCACCGTTAGATCCACCCCTTTGGTGATTTTCATCCGTTAGATCATACTATTCAACCAACCACCCACTTAACCCTAGAACCCCACATCATCCTAACCGCACATCTCTCAATCCAACGTACAAAACTTGGTAGCACCAATGACTTGGTGCTATTAATAGCATAGTAGCCTAGTTCTATATATATATATATATATATATAATTGAGCTAGAATACTTTTAAGTATTAGCATGGTGCTATTAGGTTTTTAGCCATTGGATCTACTCCTTGATTATTAATAACCCTTGGATTAAACAATATTCTACCTACCACCACCTACCACCATCATCTCAACCTCACATCTCTCCATCCAATGGCTAAAAACTCAATAGACCACCCCAATGGTGCTATTGATAGTATTCTAGCTCAACTCTCTCTCTCTCTCTCTCTCTCTCTCTCTCTCTCTATATATATATATATATATATATATATATATATATATATATATATATATATATATATATATATATATCAGTAAATTAAAGTCTAGCTATGGTGCTTGTAAAAGCACCAAAGCAGTCTTGTGAATTTTTTACCGTTAGATCTACGACTTTGATCATTTTCATCCATTAGATTATACTATTCAACCAACCACCCACTTAACCCAAAGGGGCCCACATCATCCTAACCGCACATCTATTAATTCAATGGCTAAAAACTTACAAGCACCAATAACTTAATACTTTTAAAAGCATAGGAGCTCAAATCCAGTAAATTATTATTTGATATTTTATTCCGACAGTCTAAATTGGATAATAGGTATTCTAAACCTACAATTTAATTTTCATCTCAAAGAACAATTTATTGGCT
Source organism: Aechmea fasciata (assembly GCA_025177825.1). NCBI lineage: Eukaryota > Viridiplantae > Streptophyta > Magnoliopsida > Poales > Bromeliaceae > Aechmea > Aechmea fasciata. The sequence continues at coordinate 4,843,187 of CM045933.1, forward strand.
GCACCTGACAAATCCATTGCTTTCAATCCAAACATGCAATTTCTAAGGATAAAAATGTTACAATGAAGTTAATGGTACTGTTCAAAAATATAAGAGGAGATTACCAAATGACATATGCACAGTATACCAATATACATATATTCTTTCGCTAAAACACTTTCAAAACATTAACACCCCACTTAGGCTCAGTTTGTAACTAAGAAGTTTGCTTTTTATTTCTTCAAAAATTATGTTATTCATAATTTGAAGGAATAACAAATCTTACCTACAAAATGATTCATTTTATTACGATAAAAGTAACTCAAAACTTTAAAGATACAAATATACCGAACAAAATATTCATACATCTAAACCTAAATAGGACCCTAATAAAAGATGCAAGGATATCTTAAAACTTTAAAGATGCAAATATACCAAACAAAATATTCATACATCTGAATCTAAATAGGACCTTAATAAAAGATGCAAGGATACCTTATTCGGAATATCCATTCGGTTTACAGCTGAAAAAAAAAATAATATTTGGCTAATAAGGAGTGATCAAATAACTATAATGAATAACATATTTCATCTTGAAATCATTAAAAATATAATAATAAATCACAACATAGGCGAGATATTATACTATGCTACCAATTCATGGATACCACAATCTTTTATTAGAGAGCAAAAACCAAACACCTTATTTTCAATCACACAGAAAATTTATATATATCTTATTTCGACACCCAAACATGACCTCAAAATTCAAATTAAAAGTTCAACGTAAAAAGCGCTAAAAGTTCAAATTGAAAGCTCAATGAAAGTTTAAGTACCAAGATAAAATTATGCTAACATTTGACAATCAACGGAGTGATCATGATTTGATGTGCGAGGCCTGCTCACTCAGTATTTTTTATTTTTTTTCCTTTTTGAATAAAGATCCATGGGCAGACTATTATACTAGAAAGTCTGTTTGAACAATCGGAGATCCTTCACAATACCCAAGGCCATCTCCACTGATGTGAAATGCAAGCAATAAAGATACCTTATGCCTCACTTTGTGCAGGTGAAGAAATCTCTTTAACAATTTGCGTCATTCATAGAATTGGTTGTTCTCTTGCTAGCAGCCCAATCCCAATTCCAGCAGATGACGTATAGTCCTCCCATGCAGTTATGGAAGACGACAGCAGGTCGGTAACCATAATAGCTACTAGTCCAGATATCAACTTGATGAATAACAATATTCGATGATGTTTTAGTTTTCCTGAAAAGTAAATTGTCACGAGTTTTCCATAGAGCACAAAGCATGAATAAAGGATCACTTACCTCCTCATCCCGTAAATTTCCACATTATGAAATTTAGTAACTGTTTTGAAATTCGAGTAAGAATCTGCATCCAAACCAACAAGCCCGTGCAAAATTGCAAAATTAAAAAGATTCAAAAAAAAAAAAAATTCTGCCGTTTCAGAATAATTGATGCATAAAGGACAATGCATCTGAGTCCATGTAATGGTGAGAAAAAAGATACATAGCATACAGGTAATGCATCAGAACAAGCCCACAATAAGAAGGTTTCAATCTGTGGCATAGTCCTTTAGGCGTCCCAGATATTCTTGCAAAGAATTGCTAGATCATTAATCTGTGATGAAATTTTCCTGAAAGAATATTTATAAGCAAACCATGTAGTAGATTTTCCAATTTTAGAAGCTTTCTGCTTTCCATATAAAACAGTTATCTGGAGATTCATCGGGATTTAGAAACTTAATTCTTCAGATGAAATTTGTGATTTGCATGTATATTTCACTTCAGGGGATTGCGACGAGGAAATAATTAAATGAATACTCAAAATGGAAAAATCATTAATGTCACGATACCTGGTTAAGAGGTAGTTCTTGAGATTCATCGGGATCAGCTCGTCCAGTTGTGACAGAGCTCACGGGGAAAGAGACGCACATCAAACTTCGGAGCAATGTCGTTAGCAGAAGACAAGTCTTATTTTGCCGATTAGTCGAGTTTGCTGATTTGTTGAATCGGCAAGGGCCATTGATACAGGGTGGGCCCACCCGGTAAACAATGTGCCTATCCCCCCTCTCACTGGCATGTGCCGTCTGAATCGGCATATGCAGATTACTCTACCAGTGCACCATTACTCTTAGCAGAATAGGGAACAAAAACCTACTGTACCATTAGAACTCCTAATCAAAATTTCGTATTTCATGGTATCCTTCTGTGCAGATCTCCTAGGTCATATTTCTTTCACTTATTGGCTCACAGCACATTTGTTTGCATGTACCACAGGGTCAAACTCACTTGTGATTGCCGACAAAGCCACAGAATAATAGTTGAGGCACACGCTTGAGGTCCAGGTTTGCCCTTAAACCTCATGTTGGTTATGAGTTGAAAGCAGCTCACATAGCTCGATTCATTAATGCAAAGTTAAAAGGATTAGGACTTGTGAACACTCACATCTTACTATGAACAAACAGCCTCATAATTAGCACTTGAGACCAATCCAACTTAGGCCTAACTTGGGCTAATTCGCAACAATTTGACTTAGTACAGAGAAAGTCTTCTCTATAACAGTTATTCCATATAAGAATAACAACATCCAATCAAATTCCTTCATATTAGAAAAAGGTAAAATAATATACATTTTTCTCAAAATATCATTTTAATATAAAATTACCATATTGCTCTTGATTAGACTCTTTAACATCTCACATGGGATAATTGGATTAGTTTGTTATATATTCCATGTAGCATAATTGTTACAAAAAAAGACTTTTCCAACCATCTGAAACAGTGATTGAAATGAATACTTTTGGAAGAACCGTTAGACAATCACCCCGTGAACAAAAATTTCTGATCTAAGGAAGAAGAGAGACTTCTCTACCACAAATATTCCACATGTGATTTATACTTAACTAATCTAATAAAATCATGCAAGTTGACAAAAAACTAATCAAGAGTAATATGATAATTTTATATTAAAACAATGTTAAAAAAAAAAACTTTACTCGTGTACTTTTGTGCAATAAAGAATATTTGATTAGATATTATTATTCTTACATAAAATAACTGTTATAGAGAATACATTACGTCAAAGTAATTGCTACTTTATTTTTGCGAGGAGGTCACAACACGTGCTCTTTGCTAAACTCGATAAGTACAAGGAGGGGTTGGATGCCTTTCATCCAATCCTTTCTTTCAATTCCAATCATCAACTCAATTTGTACTTTTTATTGTTAAGCAAAAAAAGTTGAGCTGATGTTTGAGATTGAAAAGGACAAAGAGAATGAATGACATTCAATCCTTCCTTATAATAACTTCTCTAAGGAGCTCCATACATTATAAGAAACAAAAACTTCCCAGGCAATATTGCTCAATTTGAGCAAATACATAAGTGTGCTATATTGCTATAGCAAATAGATTAGTATGAAATTTTTTTGCACCACCGTTGTGCAGTAATTTCCTGCACACCAAATTTCTGACAATTTGTAAAAAGGCAAAAGATAGCTCCATCATTCGATCCAGCTTTTAGTAGACTGTTGATCACATTCACTGAGATAAACAGCCAGATACCTTAGTGTACAGAAAATTCCTGCACACCAGTGGTGCAAAAAATCTACACCAAAATACTACCTTAAAAAATAATTCTCTTTATTGTTAAGGGAAAAAATTTTCAAACCCACTTAAATTTTTCCGCACCTTAAAAGATCATTATCCAAATTTTAGCATACAATAAATTCAACATAAAATCACCAAAACAAATCATTTTTGTTGCTGTCCTAATCCTAAATAAACTAAAACCCAAAATGACTACAAACACATGATAACACAATCCAAATAAAAAAATGACCGGCAGCCTCTAGTATTATTACAATGAGCATTCCTTCACAAGGTTTATCGCTTTCTACAAACCACGATGACACAATCCACTACAAATTCTTTTGACTATGATAACTATCATCCTTTCCATGAATTACACCAACAACCAAAAAAAATAAATTCCTCGATAGTACTTACTGTTGAAAACAACTGTAGAGAGTGTTATTTGGCATAACATATGCAATGTGCAAGTGAAAAGCTAGTATCTTTTAAGAATCTAATTTCCACTCTTGGGTTCTTAGAATAAATCGGTTGTTGAGTACGTCAATCTGCTAATAGTACCACAAAAGAAATCCTAAAATGCAGTTGATGAGTCAGATTTCAATGTAGCATCTAAAGTATTTAATTATTGAACAAATACCTGATTGCTACCTTGCAAAAAACTGACTCATCAACTGCACTTTCGGTAAATTTTTAAGTTTGTAACACCACTAGTACCACAAAAGATTCTCCAAAGTGCAGTTGATGAGTCAAATTTTTATATAACAATTGAGGTAAACAACATGATGTTTGAGATAGAAATTATTTCAATTATTAAACTGATACTTAATTGCCACTTGCAAAATTTGATTCATCAACTGCACTCTAGATACATTTTGTGGTTCCTATAGCAAATCATCCATCCAATAGTAGCTCAATTTTTAATTTGAAACGAATTTAGTATCCATTGCCTTGCACATACAGGGTTAACTCAGTCCACGCAGCAGATCTAATGCACGTCTGGTTGGGCTTCCGCATCGGGACGTGACAAATTTAGTGAGTTTACTTTAAAAGTTAAATGTAGAACTTGTAGTGTTTCTGCAAGTTATATTATAACCTCTTTACAAATTGGCTAAATTACAACCTCCCTAACACTTTGTAATGTACCAATTATCCCCCCGCATTTATTTTTTGGCTATAATTAAAACCCGACATTTCCAAATTGGCTTTAAATCAACCCTTGCATTTTTTTCGCTTTTCTTTTGCCTCAATATCCATCCTACACTTTGCCATATTCCCAAACTACCTCCTTCCATTACATTTTTCATCCGACCAAACAAGAAAAAAGCAAAAAGACACAAAAAGTAAGAAGAGGAAAAGATGTAGCGGACCACTATGGGTACCTGATTTGTATTATATCTAAGGTAGTCTCATCAACCGCTATATAGCCGCTATATAGCTGCTCTATGGGTACCTGATTTGTACTATATCTAAGGTAGTCTCATCAACCGCTATATAGCCGCTCTATTCATGGTCTCTCTGCTGTTGTAGCCAACAAAATCATAAACGCCTCAACAACTCATCAATTATTAGCATCGAAATCTTATTCATCATAATCATTTTCCCAATCATATGGAAACCTCTGTCTATTTGATAATTGTTGGCATCGAGGGTGTGATAGGTTGCAACTTCACACTTACCGCTTTCATGACACTTACCGCTTTCATGCATGAAGTCTGCTCCACAGCCTCCATTACTGTTTTTGTTGCTTCCATGGATAAGGCAACCAAGGAGAAGCAGTGAATTGGATGACAATGACAGTTTATTACTATTCTCATTTTTTCCTTCTTTTCTTTCTTTTTCTTCGTATAATTTCCCTTCCTTTCATTTCTTCTTCATTGTCTTCTTCTTCCTCTTCGTTTTTCTTTTCCTTCTTTTCTACTACTGCTCTAAAAAAAGGGGAGGTTTCTTTTTGTGATTCAACTTCAAAAATTTGCTTCATACAATCATTTTATTTTCTGTAGTTCATTTCACAAACAATATCTATTCAAAATCAACAGTCCTCAATTGTAACCCTCATGTATTGAGTTTCTTCATCCACAAATTTTTTTTAAAAAAAAGGCATATGGCAAATTTTTAACTTGTTTGGTAATGCTCTTCATCATAAGAACATTGAAACAAATCCTTCATTAAAGCCTTGCATCTATCATACTAATGATCATATAAAGCATTCCAAATAACAGCAAAGGAAGCATGCAAAGAAATCATGACATCGAACAGTAGTTGAAATTTCATGCGACATCATCTTTTACCCAATAGTGAGTTCACGAAGCACAAAGTTTAAGACCACTTTACATAAAAATGCTCTAACTTTGGCTTCCACACTTGAAAAGTCGTTCTCAATGCTCCAAGTTTAGAACACTGAACAGATGTTCTGAATCATCTAAACCTGTATCTTATAAAACAAAGCCAAGGGCCTGGATGATTCAGAGCACCTATTCGGTTCACCAAATTCGTATACGCCTAGATAAATGAAATAATGGTGGCTGATGGGAAACAACAGATAGGTCAAGACTTCCAAACACAATGAAGTATTAAACCAACCTCTAAATGGGTAGAGAGGAATAACTACAATATCTTTCTATCTCGATAATACCAAATAGTAATGCACTCATACTCACAGCAATATTGTTTCTAGGACAACTACAAAGTATGGATCCGGTTAATAACATTGCACAGAATCTAAACTCAATGACCAATTATACAAAAAAAAAAAAGTATCCAAATTGTGGACCAGAATTTATTTCGGTCCTTAAACTTGAATTTGCCTTGCTAGGAAGCTTGAATTCCAATCAATCAAATCCTGCCATCCACTTCAATTCATGCGTAACATAAGCCCGATATGTCATCACAATCATACGAAATAAGGCTATGCATCTCAATCAGCATTCAATTGGCTTAAGCATAGGAAAATTACTTGTCAACTCTGCACATGAACACAAAGCAGTAGGCACATGAGGCCCGATGCAGACATTGGATTAGCACTTTGTCATTTAAATAGCCCTAATTATATGCTGACGTGAAAAATACCAATAGTTTAAATGACCTTGATGGCACATCATCTGAATTTATTTCATAATAAATGTAGATAACCCAGAGATCTCTGAGGTAATAGCAAAACTTGAAGCTCTTCGCAGACTACAACAATTGAAAACGAAAAAGACTAAGCACGACCTTCTGATACAAAAGGGAAATCTTTTTCACTTCAAAACACAATCTTGATTATCTGCCTTTTTCAACTCAAAACACAATCTTGATTGTCTTCCTCAACTCAAAATACACTGCTGATTAAAAGCTATCTAACTTTCTAGGATGCGCAAAAGAACAATGTTTCAGCTACTGCAGGGTATCTTTTCTTGAAAAAATACCTAATGCATTATATAACCATTTTTAGAAGCAAAAGATTTTTCATTTTGGACCGTCCGAGCAAAAGATTATCAAATGATCAATTACGACAATAACCTAAATACCTACCTATGATACCAAGTAATTGATCAAGAAACTTTTATCTCGACTTACTACTCAAGTTCGTGAATTAATTTACCTCGAAATTGAACAAAATCCCAAGTACAACCAACCAAATTCCTAACCTGCAAAATCGTCGGAGGAGGAGAAGACGAATAGCTACTACTCTCAGATCCAGAGATTGGAGAAGAGTTAGCGGGGTCCTCCAAGCCCTGATCCGGGCCAACCCGACCCGACCCGACCCTCCCCGCACGAGAACGGAGCGCGTCGATGGCGCAGCGCGAGGGCACGAGGTGAGCGGCGTTGACGATCTTCAGGAGCGCCCCGTGCGCGGCCTCTTCGCCGCGCAGGAGCTTCATCGCAAGCTCGGCGACCCCCGCGACGAGGCGGTGGGCGTCGGGGCGCTCACGCGTCGTCGCGCCCCGCGAGGCGGCCATGGAGGAGGACCACGGCCTTGCTAGGATCAAGGAGGTTCGCCATTGTTGGTGGCGCAGCGGTGGCGGTGGTTGAGGTTTTGATGATGAGAGGGGAGAGGAAGCGGATAGGGGAGAAAACCCTAGCCATGGTGGGTTTATATGGGGTATGGGAACAACGACGGGCCGGACCGAGGCACAGTACAGTATTGCAGAATCAGTTGCTGTCCGGCCCGGTCGGGTTCTTTGGTCTGTGCTGGGCCTGGGCCGACCCCTCCGGCCCGGTTAACTACAAACTGTTTGCAACACAAGTCAGGTCCTAAACGAAACCAATGTTAAAAAAAAAAAAAAAAAAAAAAAAAAAGAAAAAAAAAAAAAAAGTAAACTTCAACACCTTTCTCACTTTAGTATTCTATATTTTAAAATATACCAATTTAGTATCATGTGATTTTTATTTTTTCTTATTGTCACTCCTCCATTAATATTTCATTAAATTATATACAAAAAATTTAGATATCCCACCTAGATTTTATCGAATATTTATTTTAGTACATTTTTGTTGTAACTTTGTTCTTGATTTAACGAAAAAAATAGCGAAGGAAATAATAAAAAGACAAAAACAAAATGATGATTACTAAATTGATATACTTCAAACAATATGATACTAAAATAAAAAAATGTGAAACCATAAGGGTGGGATTTGAAACTTTTTCTTTAAAAAATAAAAAATGCTAGATGTACACCCCAAAACTCACAACCCATCAATTCTTGGGTGGAAATTGACTCACCACCACACGATGTGACTCATGGAAACAAACATTACTATATAATAATGGTGGTTGAACTAGGGACACTAGTATGATGTAATAATTGATAAATATTTAATTATTATTTTAATTTTTTTATATTGAAAATAATATATTATTATTATTTTAATATCATACTTAATTATAATATACTAATTTTCTAGACCAAATTTACCACATGTAAGTTTTTAAGTTCTACTTTTTATAAAGCTAATTTGTGCTAATAGAAAATAAAATCAGATAAATTAAATGTTAAGCCGTTGAATTTAATATGACTTGATTGTTTAATTAAAATCAAACTGATTCACTGGTTCGATAATTGAACTGTCGATTTGAACGATTCAAAGTGGCTTTTGACTTATCTGATTTAAAGGATTAGATTGAATGTTTTATAAATTAGGTCATGGTCAAATAGGTAGATCCCATTTTAAAATAACGAAGTGAGTGATAGATTAAATGAAAATTTTCTTCTATCAAAATATATATAATATTAATTATATTATATATACTTTAACATATCATTGAATTGAACATCAGTTGAAAGGATTGGTCGTTGGATTAAAATTGTAGGGTTGATATGGTCTCTTTTTAAGGTTGAATTGTCTCCCTAGAATAATAATAATAATAATAATAATAATAATAATAATAATCCAAATGTCAAAAATAATAAATGGAGTAAAATCAGAAATACCAATGATATATATATATATATATATATATATATAGAGAAAGAGAGAGAGAGAGAGAGAGAGAGAGTTAAATTTGGAATGCTCGATAACACAAGCGCTCGTTACTACCCATTTGTTTTTGATGATAGAGCCTTCAAATCGACGATCAGCCTGTTGAAAATGATTTATATCACTTTAAGTATTTAGAAATCAAATTTTATATTTTTTCAATATTATTCTCTTATCCATCAAGTGGGTGTAAAAATGAATGGTGAAAATAAATATTTTTTAAAAAATGATAATAAAAATTTTATAATCAAGATCGAAAGTACGAGCTTATAAATTATTTTTGATGATAGGACATTCGATTTGACGATCGGCTTTAGGCATAATTTACATTATTTGAACTATTTAGAAACCAAATTTCATAATCTTTCGACATCATTTACCAAGCGATCACAAAATCTCAAAAATAACTATTTTAACGGCCAATGTGGCACATTTTTAAGTTCAACGGTATAGAAGTATCCAAATTACATGAAAACTTAATAAAAAAATCTACTTAATATTAAGAATAAGAACAATACTTTCAATTTGAAATTTGAGTTTTTTATCATGGTTTCTTATGTGATTTTTATTTTAAGCTGTTCATTTTGAGGCTACTCGTTCATTAAGCAAAAAAATTAAAAAAATTATAAAATTTGGTTTCTGTATAGTTCCAATAGCATAGATTATGTATAACGAAATCGATCGCTGAATCAAATATCTCATTGTCGAAAATAATCTATAAGCACGAAGACCTCCGTATTTTCGAAAGCATAGGAGCCTAACTCTGTAGGCAATTATCCCTTTTTCACTAGTTAAGATTACCTGCTTGCTGAGATTACTGTGGAAACAGTACAATTCTTTTTGCCCCAAATATTGTGGGCCTTATTCTTTTGCGGCCCGTGGGCTTTTGAGGCACCCCAAACCAAACCCGGCCCACTGCCAAACTCCAACCGGTCCATTTCGTCCACCGGTTCGAGCCGGCCGGACCGGATTTACAGAGTCGGTTCGGTGCAACCAAAGCACTTCGCCCCCTTTATGAGCGCCTCCTCCTCCCTTTTGATCGGTTCCTAGGGTTTCGTTGCCTCCACACGCTTCCGCAGCAGAGAAAGGTACTCCTTCGAACCCTAACCCTCTCTCTCTCTCTCTCTCTCTCTCTCTCTTCATCCACTTCTCCTCTTCGGTTGATATCTCATCTCTCCTCCTCTACCCCCATAAATTCGCCTCTTTTTCCTCTTTTTCGGAGTGCTCTGATTCGAATCTCCCGCTCTAGGGTTTCCTGCGCTTGATCCGATCATCTAGCGAGGCGAAGAGATGGCGGATCGATTGACCCGTATTGCGATCGTGAGCTCCGATCGATGCAAGCCCAAGAAGTGTCGCCAAGAGTGCAAGAAGAGTTGCCCCGTCGTCAAAACCGGTATAATGATTTGAATTTTGCCTCGCAATGAGTCTTTTGATCCTAAACATGGAAGTTTAAGTCATCAAGTTTGGTTTTGTGGTCAAAATCTAGCTGATTTTGATGACTATATGATGTGTAAGAATTGGGATTTTAGGTAAGGAATCTTTTGTTTTTCTGTTCATCTTGTGTAGTTGCTTGGGTTGTAAATTTAGGTTTAGATCATGTTACTGTTGCTGAAGTTCATTGTTGTTTTCCACTCGGAGAACAACCTTTCTTTGCTTTCATGATTATAGAGAAGTCTGTCTTTTTTTCTTCTTTTTTTTTCCTGTTTGAATGAGGGTATTTGTTTTAATGTGCTTCCTTTTAATGGTTCTCTTGTTGATTGCTTAGTTTTATTTTGTACCTATTTGCCTCTAAGTTGATTTTGATATCATTACTGCAGATAAGATATAAATAGCTATTGCTAACCGAATGCTAACGTGCTAAAGTGAATTTGTGCAAGATTAGATATTCTGATTGTGTTGTAGATATTATAAACTTGCTTTTTAAGTAGTATCATTTTTGCCTGCGTCTGTTGTTATCATCGTTTACTGTCTTAGCTTCTGTCGCATTAGTTTATTTTTTAGGTTTTAACTTTTTCCTACTTGGTTTTCTCGTTAGGCGTCAAAACCCACATTTATAGGAAATAAAAACTTGCAACTTGAAATGAGTCTATTATGTTGTTTGCAGTATATTGGCGGTGCATTTTTATCAAACTTACGTTGGTTGTGCTTGACACATTATACAGGAAAACTCTGTATTGAAGTCATCCCGGCCTCAAAAATTGCTTTTATTTCTGAGGAGTTATGTATTGGATGTGGTATTTGTGTGAAGGTCTGTTCCGGTTATGGTCACTTCTCTACATGTAGATATCTGAGCATTTTCTTGTCCATGTTAAGGGATCAAGGTTTGCAACTTCACCATATTTTTGTTACTGGTGCAGAAATGCCCGTTTGAGGCCATTCAAATCATCAATTTACCAAAGGACCTGGACAAAGACACTACTCATCGCTATGGACCAAACACATTCAAGCTGCACAGGTTCGCAGAGACCTTGATTCCTTTGCAAAATATGATTTTTCTCTCATCACTTTGTATAATTTACCTCCTCGTACTTAGTCTCCTCCCTCTATCTCTTATGATTGTGATAATATGACCGCTATAATACTAGTAAGTCCAGTATCATTATTACATATTTACATCTAATGAGTTATCAAAAATTCTCATAACAGATTGCCTGTTCCAAGACCTGGGCAAGTTCTAGGCCTGGTAGGAACAAATGGTATTGGGAAATCCACTGCACTTAAAGTGTTGGCTGGGAAGTTGAAACCTAACTTGGGCCGATTCAATGTAATGATTATTTTGCCCTTTACGATTATTCCTTGCTGGACATAAGTATGAACATTTATCTTCAATCTTTTTTGCTTCTTTTGCAGAATCCTCCTGATTGGCAAGAAATTTTGACATATTTCCGTGGATCTGAACTTCAGAATTATTTCACTCGTATACTAGAGGATAATCTGAAGGTGCCTTCACGTACATACTTATTTTCTCACGAATTGATTTCTGATTTTAACAATAGGGAAGAATTCATATATTATGTAACTTATTGATTGCGGTATATGGTACTATGCTGTGAGCTTTTTGTTTGGATGTATACCCATGAACCGTACTTATGAATGCTACCTGTGGGAGCTGCTGCTGCATTTATGGTAGTAATCAATGCAAAATTGCTAATAATAAGCCCTTATTTTCCCGGGCACATGTTTTTTAATAGCAGTTCATACTATTCGGCACTTGATTTCCTAGTCTTTCAATGTAACATTGACTTAGAATTGTTTGCTCCCTCAGTCACTGCTTTGATTTTTGTTTGCTGTGACATATTCATGTGTGGTTTGTAATTCAATCTTAGTTTCTGAATGTTGCTGTGCTAGTTTGACTTCGCTGCTATCTTGGAGCTAGATAGTAATAACATAGCATATTCAATTGCCCTTTTTCGCTTGGAAATCTTTTGGCCATTCCTGATGTGGACATCTTTGATAGAGTGCTGGTGATGTTCACAATTTGTACACTATATGTCATCATTTGTACTCATATTCCATTAGCTGTACTCATGTGATTGTAACACTTTTCATGTTACAGGCAATTATCAAGCCACAGTACGTTGACCACATTCCAAAAGCTGTTCAAGGGAATGTTGGGCAGGTGCTTGATCAGAAGGATGAGAGAGATATGAAGGCTGAATTATGTGTCGATCTCGAGTTGAACCAGGTCATTGACCGAAATGTGGGCGATTTGTCTGGTGGAGAGCTGCAAAGATTTGCGATTGCTGTAGTTGCTGTGCAAAATGCAGAAATCTATATGTTTGATGAGCCATCAAGTTATCTTGACGTGAAGCAGAGGCTTAAAGCTGCACAAGTAGTCCGGTCCTTGCTCAGACCTAACAGGTCTGAGGATTTCCATGTTTTACACTTGACATTCTTTAACTATATCTAATTGCATATAGCTATTGATGATTTATTCTTTTTCTCCTTTGTTTTGCCTTTTTTGTTAGCTATGTGATTGTTGTGGAGCATGACCTCAGCGTCCTGGATTACTTATCAGACTTCATTTGTTGCTTATACGGAAAGCCAGGAGCTTACGGAGTTGTTACTTTGCCCTTTTCTGTGCGAGAAGGGATCAACATATTCTTGGCTGGTTTTGTTCCTACAGAAAACCTCCGGTTTCGTGAAGAATCACTTACATTTAAGGTAACAGCTTCTCGCAGCCAAATATTTGCTAGATCAGGTTTCTTTTAGGTAAAAGTGTATGAAAAGCACCTCCACTTTCGGCCTTTTTGAAACAGAACCCCAAGCTATTTTTCGATTGATGAATCCTCTGCTGTTTCTTCCATATTGAGTTTTCTCTGTCAGTTAAATGGGGCATTCTGTTAAAATTTCTATAGACCGTAACTTAAAAAGGACCCATGGTTCGTTCAGGTAAAAAGCTAGAAGACTCATTGAACTTGCAAAATTGCCATTGAAGTTAACTGAATTTCTCAATTGTTCTCACACAAATAATTCAAATCGAAATAAGAAAAAGTTGAGAGGGGTGTTGATCGAAAAAAAGTTAAAGTTGTGTATATTCATTTTCACATGCCCATTGGTGGCTTTTTGATTGTTTTCTTTTCTTAGGTCGCTGAGACTCCTCAGGAAAGTGCTGAGGAGATCCAAACATACCAACGTTACAAGTATCCTACAATGACTAAAACCCAGGGTAACTTCAGGCTTGCGGTCATTGAGGGTGAATTTACTGATTCTCAGATTATTGTGATGCTTGGTGAGAATGGTACTGGAAAGACTACCTTCATACGGATGTTGGTATGCTACTTTTGCCTTTGCATTTTATTATCTTTGAGGGACTTTTGTGTATATAGCACTTCAAAATATATGTTTTTACATGCGTACCAGTGGAAAACTACAATTTGCATCTACACTCTTAGAATTAGCCCTTTTTTAGTGTGATACGGCAAAGTTTTGAGCCTATACCCTTTAAGATGAGTCACATTTCTGGTATGTTCCTCTCTGAATGAGGTGGGTTTTCATGCTAAAAATGTGTCCGTCAATGGAAGTTTTCAAGATTACCACTATTTCACCCAAAACTCATATATCCAGTGCGAAAAGCTTCTCAAGCAGAGAGAGAGACACAAACAGGAGCTATTGCAATGGTTGGATGCAGAAATTGTGACTTCCATTGGATCCACATACAAATATTGCTAATTAGCTTATTAATAAGGTTACGGACGCTTAACTTTAAGGTGTATACATGGATATACGTGTATTTGCAGAATATTTACGTATCCAAAAATTCGTTCTTTTGATTATGCCTCTTCTTAACTTTGGAGAACTGAAGGGGGAACTTATCACTCAGGCTTTCTTCCTTTTCTTTTTGTATGTGTGTGTGTGTCTTTCAGGCTGGATTGTTGAAGCCGGATACTGTAGAAGGTACAGATGTTGAAATACCTGAGTTCCATGTTTCGTATAAACCTCAGAAAATCAGTCCTAAGTTTCAATCTACTGTGAGACACTTGCTGCATCAGAAAATAAGGGATTCTTATATGCATGCTCAGTTTGTGTCGGATGTTATGAAACCATTGCAAATTGAGCAACTCATGGACCAGGAAGTGGTAAATCTCTCTGGTGGAGAGCTTCAAAGAGTAGCCTTGTGTCTGTGTCTTGGAAAGGTTTGTATAGCGTTGATATTGTTGTCTTACATTCTTTTACCTTTTTGCTCATGTTTTTTTTTTTTCATATGCAATAAAACCTATGATGCAGATTTGCCAAAAAATTGATCATTTAGACATTCGCCTTGTTTTATTCTTCGTTGAGATAGTATTTAGGACCTATACTTGGTGGCTTAGGAAGTTGAGTGCACTATAGTGGAAAAACTATCCCATACTATAGAGACAGTAATTTTTTTCTTTTTAGGGATAATTGCCTATATACCCCTCAAAACTTCGGAAATATCTCATTTATCCCTACTTTTTTTTCTTTCCAATATACCTATCATATGTTCCTTCGTTATTCCAAAATACTTATGTAGTTACCACCCGTTAAGTTAACTTTTGTTAAACATTTAAGTATCTACTAGAGCTAAAAAAATTAAAAAAAGCTCTTTTGCCCTTGACTGAAGAGCTGATAAGAATTATTGGTGATGGTAAAAGGGTATATTTGAAAAGATCAAAAATCAAAATACTTTTTATGCCCCTAACTAAAGGGCAAATAAGAAAGTTGGTAATGGTGGAAGGGTATATTCGAAATGGCAAAATAGTAATTTTATATAGATAATAGTTATTGCTAACCGTTTATTAATAGAATTTAATTTTAGGGGTATATTTGAAATAGGTTGGAACGTAAAAAAGATATTTTCAATATTTTAGCTTTCTAAGAGGGTAAATCAGAATCTCGGAAACTTTTCAGGGGTATATAAGCAATTGCCTCTTTTTTTTAACCTCTTATATTGGGTTAGTTTTGTCTGTAGAGTTGTCACAAGAGGATTCTATTTTACTTTCCTATGCTGAAGTACTAATGCAATTGTCTATAATATCTCAGTTATCCAGTTTTTCCTAGGCCTTTTTCTGGTTATTAGATGAATCTTCATGGTAAGAAAATTATGCTCTTTCATTAATTAATCAGGTTGCAGCGAACGTGTGCAGTTTGTGTACTAGACAGCTGATAGTGTGAATGACCTAGGATAAGCCTTCTACACATTGTAGAATGCTGCTAGAGTAAACTATTTGAGCATCTTTTTCCATTTGTAGATTGCTCATCATTGGGTGTTGTTTTCTTGTTTTATTTTTTTAACATGGACAAAATTTGTTTCATGATGTTTTTCAGCCAGCAGACATCTATTTGATAGATGAACCAAGTGCCTATCTAGATTCAGAGCAGCGTATTGTCGCCTCAAAGGTCATAAAAAGATTCATCCTTCACGCGAAGAAAACTGCATTTGTCGTTGAGCATGATTTCATCATGGCAACCTACCTTGCTGATAAAGTTATCGTCTATGAGGGGATACCTTCTGTAGATTGTACTGCCAACGCACCGCAGTCATTGGTATCTGGGATGAACCGTTTTCTCTCAGTAAGTGCCAGTCATTTACTTTTGGACCTTCCTTTTTCTTTTGGTGTGGAAGTTGTGTTGATTGAACCTGTAATTTATTTGATTGTACAGGCGAGTTTGGTGTTTTCAGTTTAATGTCTCTTGTTGGTCTCTACTTTTTGTTTGTCTCCCTTATTGGTTTCTCGTATTTTATGATCTCAAATCTGATGCATCACTTTCTTTGGTGCAGCATCTTGATATTACTTTTAGGCGAGATCCGACCAATTACAGGCCCCGCATTAACAAGTTGGATTCAACAAAGGATAGGGAACAAAAATCTGCAGGATCTTATTACTACCTTGACGATTAATGTAAAGGAGCCTATGCAGGTTTATTCATTACTCTCTCTCTCTCTCTCTCTCTCTCTCTCTCTCTCTCTCTCTCATATGATGATGTCTATTTTGCAGGATTATTTAACTGCCCTGCCTTCTCCGGTGATACAGAGCCCCTTTGCCACCACGAATGATCGCAACTAGAGTTATATTTTCTAGAAGGTTGAGGGTTATTTTTCGCGTCTTGATGCTTTCTAATCTTTTACTCGCTCGATCCTCCAACATGTTTTTTAAGTAAAGAGGCTTTGAGGTTGAGGGTTGGTTATCTTTCTCGTCTTTGATGCTTTTTAGTCTTTTACTTGCTCGATCCTCCAACATTTTGAGACTATTATAACTTACTACAGAAATCAGAAGAGCTTCTGCTGCCCCTGCTGCCGCATATGGTTTGCTATTTCCTATTTGATCGTCTACCCTTACAGACTGGCTCGTGCACCAGATTCGCCTTGTTAAAAATCTGTCAGCTGAATAGAGGTTCCTAGGTTTCGAGCTGTAGTCACATGCGGTTACTGAAATTTTTGTTGTCTGTTAATACTCTGGTTATTTTACTGCAATAAGTCTTGGTCTGAGTGTTGTACGGGTTTATATATATATCGCCTTTACGCAAGATTCATTTTAAACTCAGTTGGGGTGCACCAGATTTTTCTATATATAGAGGTTGGGATTGTAATTTACGCGTGCTTGTTTTGTTGATGACTTTGCATCGATATTTCTCCGGTGCATGATACTCTCCTTCGACTACGCAATGAACCTGACCTCTCCTGAGCCCGTTGTTTGTGCGCGCGCTTGTGTGGGGTTGTGTTCTACCAGGTTCTCTCTGCCTCCCTTTGGAAGCAGTTATTCCTTCATAATTGTTATTTTGTATGAAGATTTATAAAATTTATTTTTTATAATGGAGCAAATTTTTGTATCGTTTGAATATATAGTTACTAAAAAATGTTACTGTTTTGTTGTTACACTGAAAAAGGTTGGTGTTTGATTTGTAGAATGGTGAAGATATATATTTATAACTTCTTATATGTAGATCTTTTGGATTTTTTAAGCACATATCAAATTAGTTAAATTTTGGGCTTCGTCGGGAGTGTGAGTGGGTTTTATATTGTCAGGTGATTTTAGGTTTAGGTTGTGTGTGTGATTAGATTAACGACTAAATAAGAATTTGTGATATCTTAATAGTTTTATATCCGATGAAAATAGAATTGTGATTGGATATATAAAAAATTATTGATCATAATAATTAGGCTAAATTATAGAAAATTTTTATGTTAAAATTTGATTTTTTTACTTTTCACTCCTGTCATTTAAAAACCTATTTTCTTGTAAAATAAAAAATATGAACCCTCTACTATTAGAGTTTTGTTAGGGTTCCGTTATAAAAATAAAAAAGGGTTCCGTTATAAAATATAAAACATTTTTTTATGCTAAAAATATCTCTGCTATTGCCGAAATCGAGGGGCGGCGATGGTGCGGGAGGAGAAAGGGAGCAGGTGGAGAAGAAAATGGAGGGAAATCGCTGTCGATCGATGTGTGAATCGCGACGGATCGTGGCGGCGGTTGAGGGAGATGATGGAGGAGACGACAATGGTGAGGGGTAAAACGATCATTTTACGCACCGTAATCCCCCTGTAAATATTTTTTATTTTACAAGGAGGCAAAGTGTAGGTTTTTAAATAATAGAGGGGGAAAGTGAAAAATCGAGTTTTGAGTCTTTTGACAGAAGGGTTTTATGTAATTTAGCCTAATAATTATAAATAAGCTTAAGTATTTTGGGTCGATCGTTGGACCCAATTTAATAACTAGTTATTATTGTTAGTGGGTTGGATTGTTATATTTTATTTTAAATTTTTTTAATTTTTTTCTATTTGATTCTCAATGTATGCTAAGCAAGATTTGTCGCTTTCAAGACGCGTCAGATTCATCGTCGTCGGTCGCATCGCGCCAACAAGATACCCGCAAGATACGACTCCGCCGACGATACACAGTTCAAAACGCTCTATTTCTTAAATTAGTAAGTAATTTTCTTAATAAAATTTTAAAAATATGATAAAAAGACATAATAAATAGTTAGAATATTTTGTTACTAAAGAAAATAAATATTTTATGCTATGTATGTCGGTATACAAGAATTTTTTTAACCGGCACGTATCGGTACGACTTGACACATATCATATCATACCGTACCGTGTCAAATTTTCGACACGATCCGTGCCCAACACTAATCCTTATACTAAAAAATCTAATTCTTTTTGAACGGTGAGATGTGGGTACTATCCCATCAGCACCACGTGCTGAGATGATAGATATAAGTTAAAAATATATGCACTATGAGTTACAGATTTATATAGCTTTACTAAAATGCTTTCCACATGTCTTTTCTACTAAATATTAGTTTACAAAAAGATAAATTAAGCTTGGCAAGTGACCTCAACAAAAATCCCACGAAAAATTTCACAAGCATCACGGTCAACATAATCATATGGAAAATGCTATATATATATATATATATATATATGAATTTAAATCTTACAGTTCACTCATCCTAGAATTTTTAATTTTTTTGTATTAAAAAAAAATGACTGTTGCATCACCGCGACGTCAAATTTACATCTTAAACAATAGGTGTACAGGGAGGCATTGCCATAAACAAATTTAAATAAATTCAAACCTATATAGGCTTTCCATCCGTATAAATGAAAATACAAAATAAAAGAAAGAACCACAAGTTCACCTAGAAGAGCTAGTTTTTTTTTTTTTTTTTTTTAATTAGAGTCACAAAGCTTCAGTAACCAAATAACTTAACAGGAAATTGCATAACCATTCTATTGATAATAAAACCATTTATACCATTACAAAGATAAAACCCTATTTTTCTGATAATCCTCTGCGATAATACTCCTCTAGATTGCGCAGTAGTAGAATATATCGACTTGGTTGTTGTTTTGCTACTACTCTTTGAGTGATTTACATATAACAAGAAGAACAAATCAAGTTCATGCAAAATACTGATCAAAACAAAATGCGACAACAACAAGCACAGTAGCAAACAATGTTAAGCCCCAGGTAACACTTTTATTATTCGCTGTAGAGAATGAACCAGGATTTAATTCTCGAAAAAGGAAAAAGAGAAAAAAAGATACACCGACGTACCGCCAACAGATATATATAACCTTCTCCATAGTTACGATTCCCAACTGTGTCGGTGGCAATACAACACAAAACCCGCAAAGCAAGTATAAACTCGTGGAGCTTGAGGCACGGCTTATCCGTTATTGCAAAAGAATATATAAAGTTCATGCAAGTAAAAGCACCGCACTACTTGCAATCCATTCTGAAGGGCTTCTGTACTATATCATCAACCCACATTAAAGATTTACAGAACTTTCTTCGTACCACGGGCTGCTGCGAGGTGATCCTGCCATGAGCAGAAGCAGAGGCATTATTACTTCGGCCGGAAGTTTCATTCTAACTTAAAAAAGTGTATATTGAAATAAGGTTTATTGCATACAGTTCCCTGTAAATATATCGAATAGCAGATATATTCCTACAAAGTTCAACTTTTTAATTTTATCCTTGCAAAAGTCCTACCATTTCCACATATATCCTTGCGGTTAAAAAAATATAGTTAACCATGAGTAAAATACTTAACCATGGTTAGTGAATAAGTTAAATTGACCTTTTTATCACTCTTATCTTATTGGATAAAATACTTTTTTTGAAGGACATCTCTGCATAATTTTAATAGTTGGAGCTTTTGGAGGAATATATTTGTAAGGACAAAAATGTCATTTCACTTAATTGTTATTAAATTATAAACTATGCTTTAACGGTAACAAATTACAGAAGCAAATATGAATATCATTAGACTATTGCAGGGATAAAAATAAAAAATAAACTTTGTAGGGAGATTATCTGTTATTCGATATGTTTACGGGAAGCTGTATGCAATTAACGCATTAAAATAATATGGTTCCATATATGCCACAATGCGCATCATGGACTATCCTTCAATTTTACTGCAATCAATTTAGTATGCTAAATTCAGCTATATAATATGCATGAAAGAGATAAATACTAGTAAGGATCTCAAATTCCTCAAAACAGTCAATACAAGTTCTAAGGACTAAGAAGGTAAAAATTCATACCGATATGAAATCAAAAGCTTTAGTCTCCTTTTTCGTGCTGCTCATTGCCGTTGAACCATGGCTCTGAACTGGATTATTTAAATTTTGGAAAACATCAGGGAGAGGAGAAGAGTGATGACCGCCCTCCATCACAGGATTCCCAGCTGCCTGTCCAAAACCAGGGTTTAGATTTCCGAGGTTTTGCAATAGCAACTGCTGCTGAGAAGCAATGAAAGCTCCCATTGCACCATAATTCAACGCCTGGGTCGCAAAAGCTTGGTTGTACATAAGATTTGGAGCCACATTATACTGCAAAGGGACCTGAGAGTACAATGAGTTTGAACCAAGAAGGCCATGTAATGCCCCATTGGACCCTTGAGCTGCTCCTGCGGAAGTTAAACCAGCCATTATATCATTTGAGTGCTGCTTATCTGTCCCTGCCTCTTGAAAGAGCTTCTCAGAGTTGCCACCCAAAAGATCGACTAACTCAGAATTGTTTGACAAAGGCATGCTGTGCATTTCAGTGGACGAATTATCATCTACAGTCAGCCCAGAAAAAAGATCACTTGGGTCCTTGTTCTCTGCCTCATGGAAGGACACATCAGCAAATGGATCGCTATTTTCGCTGTTCCCAGTGGTGTTCAGCTCAGCAACAAGGTTACCGCTGAATAAATCATCAACTTGAGAAGCAGATGAAGTAAGAATGGATGCGCTATGATCATGTTCAGGGATAGAAGCTTCAGATTCATTATTATTTAGGTCGCCTGTGTCAATTAAGTCAGGCATCTCAACAACAGGGGCTGGTATGTTTTTTGCATTTGAATATGAAGGAGCTGCAGCATTTCTTACTTCAGTATTGGAATCTCCATCTAGGAGATTTAAGACCTAATCAGAAGCAAGAGAAACATGTTTAAGAAAGGAAGATGAATAATGAACATAAAAGAATGAGTCACAGGCCAAAAGGAAAAAAAGTCATTTTAACACTTCAGCATTATAAATAAGCAAATAGAAAATTTGTGAGAAAAGCAATTTATCTGGGGTAACTCTGGACCTGCACTGAGAAACTTACCTTGATAGCCTTTTCCCTCAAAGAAACTTGGGGTAACTCAGAACACTTAACCATAGAATCCCTGTTTTCACTGAAGTAAGATGCTATGATTAAGTAGGGTTCATCCTCCTTTTTCCTCAGGATTGCCTCCAAGACACAGATAGCCTTCATTCGAACCTGGAAAAAAGTTCACCATGAACACATGCAAACAGAAATAGGTAGTTTCCTGTAAAAGATTATCATATTTCTTCTGAAATCGAAAAACTAACAAGTACAAAATCACGCCATGAAGTCAATTATCTTATTACGATAGAATCTGATAAAAAACATATGGTCATATCATTGGCTAGAAAATGAGAAGACTATACAGAAATTGATAGGTTTCTTCGACCGACTGTCAACCCAATATTAATGCTCTACAAGTTGGTGCCAAATTCCAAACCAAAACAACATTATATATATATGCATATAATGACTTGTCATGAAAGCTATAAGGCCAATTAGTTTATAAAGTAATCTTGCTGGTTGCCATTCAGGCCCACCTTACTCGAGCAATCCTGAAAAGAAGTCCTCTAGGTATGGAAAAAGCCTAAACAAGGGAAGAAGATGAGAACAGTTTTAGGAATTTCTCATGATTTCATGGGAAAGAGAGGATAAAAGATGTATAAAACTTGATGAACAGGATCAAAAAGTTATAGCCTAATATCCATCAGTTACAAACCGAACAAAAAGCATTATCGAAACAACAGTTTCTTCATATTTAATCAGAATTATGTTCTCAATGCTTCAAAATCAATTTGTGTTCATTCTTATGTGCCATTTTAAAGAAATGCAAGAACAATCAGAAAAACTAAAGAAGATATAAGAATATTACAACTCTTAAAGTCAATCATTAGCCACAAATCAATAGACAAATTAAAAAGAGACTACTAAAAATTTAAAATTGCCAAACCAAAAGACTGAATGCTCACTCAAACGAGAAGACGTAAACTTATCCAGAATGCACAAAGCTCCATACACCATCGTGAATAAACAAATAAGAATAAACAAATATGATGTAAACTAGTAATTGCAGTAGTATAACTGAAATATTAGTAGATTTATCTTAAATGGCCTAAAAGGTGACCTCAAGAATTCACAGGCTACAAGATCAAAAAGGAGAAATATAAAGAAAAAACTTAACCGAAAGACAACTAAGGTAACGAAAAGAGCTTATCAGTCTTTACCTGCCATAGAGGAGATTGAAGCTTACTCTCCAATGCACGACTCATTGCCAGCGCATCCAACTTTGAGGCCTCACCGAGAAACACCTGAAGAGCATCACGAGTCGGTTGCAAGCGAACGCCACCAGAGGTGACAATGGTTTCCAAAAGCCTTTCTTCACGACTCTTAACCCCTGACCCGCTCGAACCAGTAGTATCATCATTTGCTGCCGAGTCCGCTGTGCTACTTCTTGAGTCAGGCCCCCATGTACTAGAACCCACATTTTTCGTGATTCCAGAAGAAACCCAACTTTCACGATGGCTTTCACTCCCTTCATATTTATCAAGTCTACCACTTTCATTAGTTAGAGACCTTCTTAGTGTCGGGCTCTTGTACGTACCATTGTTATCATTTTTCATTATTGAATGTGCTGCAGCGAAGGTGTTCAGTCCCTGCTTAATTGTAGCACTACCGAGGCCCACCACTTCACTAAGAAAAGACTTCTTGTCTTCGGTTGGCATCTCAAAATTAGTATTACCGAAACCTTGAATGCGCTTGCCAAGACTTTCTGTTGTGGCAGTTGGTTTAAGTTCATCAGTAGAGAAGATAGCAGAGACCGCCTCCTGGGCACTTTCACGAACAGCCTTATTGAGGGCATCTCCTTTCAGGGGATCCAGCTGCCCCTTGTAATGAACCAGCTGTTTAATGGTTACTGAGTGGCGTTGCATTTCTCTCCTAAATTCAGGACCGGATTTTCCAACTGCGTACTTTATTAGCCGCAATGCCTACCAACAAGCATCAATAGAAATTAATAACAAAAACTTCTTAATCTAAAAAATGTGATCTCCTCCAAAAGAAGAGTTGGGTTTATTAGCAGATTTAGGATCTCCAGCAGTATGGACCCGCTTTATATCAGGAAAGAAATAAGAAGATATATTTAGGTAAAATTGTATAGAGCCGACCTGAACTACACCAAGGTTGAAATAGATGCATGAAGTATAAAAAAAATTTATTCTACTGTGTAGCTTTATGCTTATTTAAAATTAACGACCTCTGTCATCTGATGGCATTTTTAACATGATTCACAGAATATTCTGTTTTTAAAAACAGAATATTCTACAAAACATTTTGATGGGAACCATTAATTCCAAGAAAATTCACTGAAATCAACATAACTATTATGTTTGAGATAGCCATTTCAAAATGCCTTCAGTTCAGGTAAGCTTTATACATTTTTCCTATAAATTTATATCGAGTCAGAGTGACAGTTGAATGCACCATAAAATAATCATCGATGGTATGCCATTATATGATCACAGAGCGGTTACCTGCATGCACTAATTAAGCAACCCTTTGATGTTTCAATTCAACACATAAGCTATTATAGGAAACAAAAACGACTTAATTCATAAAATAACCCAAACCAACGATCAAAACGTTCTCTGAGTTGAAAAGTTCCAGCTTTTTCACCATCATACGATCACAAAGGAACGCCTAATCAAATCCATGAAAGAACAAATTTGGCTCAAACCTAAATAAGGAATCAAGCCATGCACCTTTTGCTTGACGATGGGGCTCTTATGATCAAGCCTCTTGAGGATACAATCCGACACCTCCTTCACGATGCTCGCCTCCGAGGCCCTCAAAAGCTCACAGATCTCCTCCAATTTGTACACCGGCGCCACCTTGTCTTCGTCCGAGGTCACCCCATCGACCATGCGAGATCTCCAATATGCCTCCACCGCTCTCCGGCTCGAATCCATCTCCACCGCTCGACAATCAACAGCAAAACCCTAACCCTAACCTCTCTACGATCTGAAGAAAACTCTAAACACAATATCCAATCCTAAAATTAATGGGAAAAAAAACACGAGCTACCGATCCAAATGGCTCATCGCGCCACGAGAAACCCCGATTTGAAGAGATCACGGAATCTAGCCCAAAGATTACGAAGCACGAATCAAACTGGAACGAAATCGCGCGAGGAGGAGTTGGTTTCTTCGATCTGCGAGGCGCGGGGGATCCGTGGACGAAGCGGGAGCGGAGAGGCGAGATCGAGGTTAGGGTTTGGGGCGAGAGCCTCGAGTAGATTTGAGGAGGGAGAGGGACACGAGAGCGTTCGAGAGGTTAACATTATTTGGGGGAGAAAATAAGAAAATAAAAATAAAAAAAACAGAGAATTACAGAAAAATTGAAATTAAAAAAAAAAAAGGGAAAAAAAGAGTGTACGCTGGGACTTGGGATTGGGAAATTGTTCCCTGGACCATTTTACCACGTCATCCGTGGACCGGTCATCGCATCTCCGTACACTCTATGCGATTTTTAATACAATATGCATGGAGAGTGCCTTGCAATATTGTTGTTATTTTTTTATTTTTCTTTATTTATTTTTTAGGGAAATAGCTTAGGAGTGAAATTTTATTTAAATAAAATGAGACGCAGAAATAAAAAGATTCTCAAAAGAAGATCACACAGTATATTTTTCTGCTAGACATATTCTAATTGACTAGTTGATCAGTTTATATAGCGTTATTGAAAAAGCGTAAAGTCTAACTAAAAGAGAAGGCGTGGCATGCGTCGTCGACGAAAGGCTGAAACATTTTGAGTTTCATTCTAACGTCCAAAGTGAATTGACTTGGATTAGTTGGATCTGAAGTGGATAGCGTAGCAATATTGTTGTTATTCGAGATTTAATATTTAAAAATTAATTGTTTCATATTTTGAGCTATTTATTTTTAAAAAATTTAATAAAACAAATTTTTAGGGAAAAAAATAGTGGAAATAGATGGGATTGTAATGTGAATTTTCGATTTATCTGAATGGCATAAATGACAGATAAAATGGTCTCACGCTAAGGGCCGAATCTACCAATTTTTCTTTTCTAATCATAATAATTGATTAGTTAAAGTGTTATATAAAATTATTTAATACCGGCTATCATCAGCGTAAGAATAATATTTTATAAATATTTAAGCATTTCTTCATATTTATTTTTATTTACTTTTATATTTTAAACTTAACCAATGAATTATTTTTAATTAAAATATTATTTTTTCAATACATTACTTTTATTTATTTATTTTTTAAAAAAGAATCCACAATTCATCTGTTGAAATCTAGAAACCCCTCCAAGAGAGAAGGTCAGAATTTGTAACAAGATCCAAATTTGAAAACTTCTTTGGAATGAGAGGTGCAAGTGATAAAAAAAACTTAGAAAAAACTTTCAATACCATCCCTGTATTTTCACATTTTCTCACTTTAATATTTTTTATTTAAAATATATCACTTTAGTATCTTGTAGTTTTGTTTTCCTCTTCCTGTTATCCACTCTGTTAATTTTTTCATTAAATCAATAATAAAGTTAAAACCACTGGATACTAAAAAGAAAAAAAAATTCAATAAATCACCCGATACTAAAATGAATATTCGATAACCCATAAGTAGGGTATTCGAAGGTTTTGTATATGATTTAAGATAGAGTTAACAAAGTTACCGACATAAAGATAAAAATAAAACAACAGGATACTAACGTGATACGCTTTAAATTATATAATACTAAAATGAGAAAGTGTGAACCACAAGAATATTATTTGAAATTTACTCAAAAATTTATTCACAAAATTAGACTTAAGCAGTGCATAAATCATTACTTTTTAATGCGACAAATCGTCCACTCCTTTCATTAAAATTTAAATACGGCAAATCGTTCATCTCTTTTTTCAAAATATTTATATAAATTAAATAAAAATAATAAATTATTTACCAGTTTTTGAAAACAGTAAATATAAAATTTGAATATCTATAAAGCTCAAATAATTGTCCTGGCAGCATGGCCGAAAGTGAGCGGACTGACTGACTTGCCTGCTGCCTTCCGTCTGGTCTGGTCCTGCAAACGCCCGAACAAACGGGCCCGCAGACTTACACCTACAAAATAAATTTATTTTGTATAAATTTTTTTTTTGATACAATGAAAAGTAAGAAATTTGATTTTACCTCTTTAAATATTTTACTATCCATAATTTTATAGAATAATATATTTTACTTATGAGATGATTTATCCCAGTGTGAAAAAATAATTTAAAGTCCGAATATAATATCTTATTTCAAGTATTTGAACATACTCTTTATCAACCAAATGTATAAATTTTTTGAATAAATCAAGAAGATATATCAAACAAAATATTTATATATTTAAACAGGATTGAAAAGGCAATATTTTGTATACGTATCTGTAAGGTATACACCTTATGCACCAGGGTATTTAGATACTCATATTTTCTTAATAGCGTTATCAATTTATTTTTTTTAAATACTAGAAATCGAAAGGAGATAATAAACTCTCGAATGACGGGACATAAAATTTACATCCTATAATTGGCCATTCCTAGCGCAAGTGGGGTGTAAACGTGCCGAACACGGCGAATGAACGAAATAAGTTGGCTCGCAAAGCGAGCAAAAATTCAATTTCGTGTTCGGCTCTTATTAACGAGCAAGCCGTGAATATGACGCTCGCCACCAGTCAACGCACTTAAAATAATTAGATTGAATATATATAAAAATAAATTTATAAAATCTTATTTATTAGACTTTGATTTAATAGTTAAACTTTACATATAAATAAATTTTTTTATAATTGAGCTCGCTTTTATATTTTTATTTTGCTAAAAATTAAATAATAAAAATATATATTATATATATAATTATTTATCTATATATATATAAATATAAAATATATGTATTCGAGCTGTTATCGAGCCGAACATGAGTGAGCTGATCCCAGCTCGTGTTCGGCTCGTTTAATAAACGAGCCGAAAAATTCGGCTCGTGTTCGGCTCGTTTACTAAACGAGCGATTCGATCTCGAGGTCATTTCGAGTTGAACACGAGCTGGCTCGCGAACAACGAGCTAGATTGCCACCCCTATAAGTGACAAAAGACTTAATAGTTAGTGTCTGAGGACCTAAGTTCAAAGTGTAGTTATTTATATTTTCAACTAAGTTTAATTCTAAAAAAATGGAAAAAAAAAGTAGGGATAGATTTGATATTTTCGAACGCATGAAGGGTATATAGGCAATTATCCCAAAAAAATATAGTATTCGACATTTCTCTCTCAAAAAAAAATAAAAAAATCATAGTGTACATATAGTGTTTTGCTACATGTAAAATGCTACTTTATCTCGTATAAATCTTAGATCCATTCATAAGTTTAGACACTACTTTCAAATTTTTAATAGATTTATACCCACTTTTTTACACAATAAAAGTAAGGCTTCGGTTGGAATTATATACCAAACAAGTCTCTTATACACAAACTTTGATAATAAGTAAAAATTTAATTTGTACAGTTACACAGTTTTTACAAAAATTAAGATCTAATAGCAGAGGGTTCAAAATAAAAATCTAAGCCATTGAAAATGTTTCAAAACATAAACAAATTCATCATAATTTTTGGAAGCCTATATTTTAAGTGAAAAAACCCTACACCTTAATAAGTATTCAATACGGGCTTTTCTTGTCACTTGCTGCTTAGAAAATAGGTCTGCACGATCATTCAGATGTTTCTTCTCACATCTAGTGATTTAGATCTTAGTTTTAAAACTTTCAGGCTTAAATTTCAAACTTACCCAAAACTCGTTTTAGTAAAGTATTTGGGAATAAAATGGGAGTTAAAGGATTATTCCATCCCTTAACCCCCAACCAAACCGAGGCTTAAGTATTCAATACGGGCTTTTCTTGTCACTTGCTGCTTAGAAAATAGGTCTGCAAAACGTGTGAAAGTTTATGAGCACGATCCTTCAGATGTTCCTTCCCACATCTAGTGATTTAGATCTTAGTTTTAAGAGCTTAAGGCTTAAATTTCGAACTTAGGATAAAACTCGTTTTTAAGTTACAGATATGTAATATAAAGCCTACACATTTTGTAACATGGCAAGTGAAAACAACACTAATTTTCGACCTTGCAGTGTAGGATTCTTGCAATCTTGAGAACTCTGAGCGAAAGAGATCAAAATAAATGCAAATCACAATACTTACAAGTAGATTTCTCATATTTTGGCCTAAAGACAAATTTAATTTCATAAGCAAAAATGATTTAGGTTGGATGATGTCAAGATGCGCAGAAAACATTTTCTTCAATGTTTTTTTTTTTTTTTTTTTTGAATTATACAAGTGTTACAACATAATCACCATTATCTTCTGATATACAAATTTATGCATATCATAAAAAAGAAAAGTAACATTGCAGCCGAAATTTGTTAAATTTGCAAGCACAAAATGGAAAAGAACAATTAAAGAATCAGCGTTACCGCAATCTCGCAGTGCCGTCAGTATAAAACAGACTCCCGAGCACCGTCAGATTCAGATTCTTCTTCTTCGACCGCCGTCTCGTTTCTGAAGAGGACTTTGAGGTAAGGAAAAACCTTAGGAAGCACGGGAAGGTCCGCGAGGTTGACGGTCATCAAGTCGAACGCAACACAAGTTTTGTCCATGTGGGTCTCATCGAGGACTGGGATTTTCGGGTATCTCTGGCTGAAGTGGGTGAGGATAATGCGGTACGCACCCGCCGATGTGCCGACCCCGATGGCTTCCTTTGTGGTACTATGGTTTCTAGCAATTGCTTCATCCTTCATGCTGTCCTCAAATGTTGCCTGCAAAATAGAAAGCGCAAAAGAAACTTTTAAACGAAGTTCGTGCTTGATTAATATGATGATGATTAAAGACAATCTTGAGAGAAGACGCTGAATCTTCTCCTTATTACACTCGATTTTAATGGCAAATGAAATAAATGCATCAAACCACCTAAACAATCATGTTTCCCAGATAGCCACCATGAACTTCAAAAGAAGAAAGAAAGAGCGCCGCGATGCTCATCTCAATCAACTACTTATTCTTATTCATCAATTTAAGAAGTCTCAATCAACTACTTATTCTTTTCATCAATTTTTCTTAACAACATTTCGTCATAAGACAGCCACATCACTCGAATGCCACTAAACTCCTCTAAGGATTCCCAAAGAGAGGGGGTGAAGCCTGAACTTCTAAGAGTCACATGCTAATCACGTGAAACAAAATTTAACGAAATAATTGATGAATTCCGAGAAATGGCTGAAATGGACAGATTTGTTCCTCTTTTTTTTTTAATTCTATTTGTAAATTTCAGTCATCATATATGAAGGATGCGATAAGTCAGGGTGGGAGATGGATTTTTCCCTGAAAGTAAGTAACTACAATCGCAAAAACTAATCTCGGAAAGCAAACAACTGAAACAACAAAACAACAGAAGGTAATGTAATGGGCCACTCACCTCATGTATAAGAATTGTCGCATCATTGGATGCTTCTATTAGAGTTGGGCAGGGCCTCGTGTCACCAGAATAAACAAGCTTCCAGCCCGGAATAACTTTCCCTACACTATTTGCTCTCTCTTTACACTTCAAAACAACACCAAATGCCTCTGGGCAGTGCAGAACAGGGACACTATACAGAATCTCCAAACCTGCTTCAGAAAGAACCTCCTTTAATTTAGTTAAAGACTTCGAAGCTTCGATTGGACTTGCCGGTCTCCTCTTATAGCTTTCCATTCTACTACAAGGAGCAAATAATGTATTTTCCAGACGCTGAGATTTCACATTCTCTAATTCCATCCTTATGGAATCATCGTTTTCTAAGTTTCCAGGGGAGAGAAAAGATTCAATTGTAGCCTTCATAGTGTATCTGCAATCCAAAAACTGCATGTTGAGATCTTCCAGCTTCATATATGCTTCGAGAAATCTCTCTAATGGTCTAGGCCCAATTACAATTAGGGGCTCGTGAGGTACATTCTTCAACAACTGATTGCGTAGAGCAAGTATTCTAACTAGACCTGTGTGATGATCAGCATGGATATGGGAAACCCAAATGCTCTTTAAATTCTTCACCACCTCATCAGCACCTTTTACACCAAATCTGAAACAAAAAACAAATGAAGGTTGCTAGAGTAGAAAAATAGAACAGTCAAGCGCACATGTCATATCATCTAAGTTTTTTTTTTCATCAAATTATATATATATGGTGAAAGGCATTTTGGGATGAGCTTATTTCAGTCATGATATTGTTGCTTTTTAGTCGCAAATATTTTGTTTACAGAAATAAAAGAAACCAAAAAGTTACTTTTCCACTGCTTTTATTATTATTATGATTATTATTATGACAAAAACATGGAAATCATTACTTTGCAAACTAGCTGAGAATAGCAAAATAAAAAAAAAAAATCATTTACAATTGCCTTTAACCATATAAAACTCGACGAAAAGCCAAACCAAAAGACAAACAATATGAAACAAGCTCTAAGAGTGTAAACCATGTTCATTTAAGAAGATAGCACCAACCTTCTTGTCAGTTGTGCTAGAGTTCCTTCACCACAATCAAGAAGCATACATCCTCGCGCAAATAGATTAATAAAAACTGAACTGACATTCCGGTATTTTGATGGCTGAGAAGAACCTGTGCCCAAGAGAGTGATTTCCATATCTTCTCTTGTTATGTTCTCCAAGCAAGAAGGAATATCAAGATTGTCCTTTCTCAATACATTGCTTTCCTCCACACTGTTAGTGACAGGATTGGAGGAAATTTCACTCATCCATGGTTCTTCCACCATTATTATATTCTCACCCTCAGAAGGTTTTACATGTTTACCTTCTATATAAGTTTGAAAGAATTGATTGATCTCTTTAGAAACATTTGTTATTTCTGGAATCTCGGAAAGAAGCTCATTGACAACCTCCTTGTGGCTAAGCACACTTGGAATAGAAGATCTATCTAACCCAAGTTGAGAGTATGGACGCAGGTGAAACTGAAGCAAGTGAAAAAAGAAGGAAAAAGGGAGAGATTATGATTATTAGCAAACACTACTAACTTATTAAATGTTGCTCTTCGAATGTGAGAAAAGTGATTTATTACAAGAAATTGATGTTATAAGCCCCAATTTGTCTAGTAAATATTAACTAAACAAACTGCATTCTATATGGGTATATGTACCTTCAGAAGATTTGCAGCTGATATGTTTTCACAAGATGTTAAAGAAGTACCCTGAAAAGAAAACAAAACAGATCATTCAAAATATGGCCAAAAGTAGTTAGTATCTTATACACGAAAGAAGCTGTGTTTACTACAACTGAGACAAACCTCTGAATATTCACTTTCCTCAACAGGGATATTATCAATTTGCTCACCAGACCAAAATCCGGAGGATGGGAAGAGTTGAGGGCATACATAGTTGAGCCGCGATGAAATTCTTGCACTAGATTTAAGGATAGGAATCTCCATATTCTTTCTAAAAGCAGAATAGTTGACAACATGAGGGAACAAAGTTACATTATACATAAAAAAAGGAGTACACTGCACTCATATAAACCAAACCTCACATTTCATGTCCTGCCATTATGTGCTGTGCACGGCCAAATCTCCTCATCCAGTTCTGATACTCAGCAGCTTTCGTAACATAAGCAGGGCCCAAATGGATCACACAAGTTACATTTTTAGTATTCTCAGTTGACTGATCAGGAGAATTGGTGTAGTAACAATTGAGGGATTGTAGAGAAATCAGTTCGTGCATATGAAGATGTGTTGGGCAGTCCACGAGGAGCACAATTGGGCCAGGGATCGAGGGCCCAAGAACATCACTTGGATTAACCTATGATCCATGGAAATAAGAGAAGCTATTACTGCACAAAGTTAAGAAGATACGTAAAGTTTTTATCTACCGATCAATTGTTTTCAGGTTTTGCAGCTTTTCACATAATATTATTGTCAAAGGATCATGGTCTAATGTCTAAACTTTAATGGCCTATTTGGCTTGGCAGAAGCTTTTGCAACTGATGTTTGGGTAGAGCTATATATTTAACTCAAACATAAACAAAGGACCAGACTTTTTTGATAGCCAAAACACCTGGTTCCTGATAACTTCAGCTCTCTAATTTTGAGTCGCTCCAGAAGCCAAGCCAAATAGGCACTAGGAAAAAGCTTCCCATTTAAATTTTATTAGTAATTGCAAAAAAAATGATAATATATGTTGCAGTTGTACGAAGTGAATCAACCAATGCAGGAACTAAATTTCTACAGATGAGCCCATTAAAAATAACTCTCCAATGACTTACCATTATATTGAGACGATCTGACATGACTGAGTTCCCAAGTTGCAATTCCCGGTATTTCGGCCCGGGCTTCAGCCCAAGAGCAGCAGCTTTAACAGGGTCAAACTTCCCCTTTATTTCAGGTAATTCACAGGCATAGACAACTGCTGTATCACCGGGCTTTAGAGTTAGTCCTGTTTCACTGTGCGAGCTTCCATCAGTATAATTTACTCTATCCAATGAATCCATTTTTGGAGCTTCCAAACGATCTATGGATCTTCCAGAGCAGCTCGGCCTTACAAAAATAGCCGACACCCGAATCACTTCATCATCAATCAGTACAATTGGGGCAGAAGATTCACTAGATTTGGAGGGCGACGAATCATCGCCGTTTTGACTAACTCCAAAACTGTGTGTATGAAGCATCGCCTTTCTGGGTATAAAGGAGTTCATAGCCTTGACTAATAGATCGAGATCAGACGGGCCCCATATGTTGATCTAAATTACAGATAAACAAAAAGAAACTACATGAGTGAAGCAGATTGCTTCAGGAAACGGAGAGCAAAATGAGTATCTGATTTCTTACCGACATCCCCTCCTCTCCTATTCCTGCCAAAGTTAGCACAAGACCTACGCGTCCAAAAATTTAGACAAAATTATGCATTTTCTGTCTTTATAGGTCAAAGAAAACAACATACAAAAATGAATGTACTTGCTATTTAACCTCTTAAGCAAATAATATTAAGGTAAACACCAATGTTCTAAAAACTGACCAAGTCATTTAATGGGAGAACAGAGAAGGTCAGGGATAGATGACCAGGTTAGTTAATGGGAGAAAGGAGAGGGCAAGGGTCAAAGATGAAACTGAGGTTCAAACTGTCATACTTCACATGTATGCTTACATACGTGTAAATGCATAAATATGCATGTAAAGGTACAAATATATATATAAGAAAGAGGATTAGTGATAATCATGATTTAGAAGAATGTAACACAATATATCATTCAAAAAATATTAGGATAGCCATTATTTATTATTTAGAAGAATGTAATAAGAAATAGTTTTTCAACATATAGAAAATACTTATCAAAGTTTATTTTCTAAAATATTACCAAATAACTTTTCTTTCAGTTATTATTATTTAGTTAATCTACTCTTGCAGATTATTTATCTACCAAAAAAAAAAGAAAAGGAAAACTCAATATGAAGATAATTATAAATTGACTTTCTATTGCAATTTGCAAATTTATCATATGACAATATAGAGAGATAATTAGCGTGATACATCTAACGGTTGTGACTTGTGTTTGTGGTCTTGAACAGTTAAAGACTTTTGATCTTATCCCGCTGTTCACAGCTAATATATTACCATATAAACCGTCCTTTTTGCCCTTTTTACAATGCTTAAATAGCTGGCTGATTCATCTAAACTACCATTTTTATCACTGTTCCAGTCAACCAACCCATCTGACATGAACATTCTCATTAGTTTCCTCTTTTGTTGGTTATTAGCACTGGATCAAACAGGCTAGCAAACAAGTTCACGCTGAAACTGGTCCGACCGACGCATCCCGTATGAAACATTAGTGAAAAAATTACAGAGCTTACCTGAACAGAGATTGTTATCTGAATGAAATAAGTCTCGAATTTTCATCATAATTTTGCATTATTTCTGACTTTGGGAATCTCTTTAAGGTCCCCCAAAGTTTAAAGGTTTTTGTTGAAAATGCTATAGAATATTCAGTCGAGTTAAAGAATATTCATTAAACTTGGAAATATCATCAAATACCAAGTACTCCAGTCCTACTGTACAGCTAGGTAGTAAAAACTTTATTTCATCAAATGGCACTGCAGTTTAGGCAAGGCCTAGATATTTTCACCTATTATCAATTATAAAGATATAGCAAAATATCATTAATGGTGTTTAGTCATATTATGATAAAAGGATTCTTCCAATATCATCTCATGTGAAGCAAACCCTTACCTGGAAGGCCACCTGCAGTCTCTGAGCATACGCGAGTAAAGAAAATATGATCGACCTTAGGAATAGAAAAGTTCAATTAGAGAATGACCTTATATAATGAAAAACACTGTATATAAAGACAAAGAAGGAGAGTTAACAAGTTGACAAATCACACTAAAGGAGAAAGAACAAGGTGCAGGAGATTACCAAAAAAAGTGTACCTTTGATAATTTTATCTTGTGCTCAGTGCAGAAACGCTGCAACCCCTGCAAACAAAATTAAATTAGCACTTTAGAACATAGGATCATTCGTCAAATAAGTACGAACGATATATATGTCAAGGAGCCCAAAAAAGAGAACAATTGCCGCGACCTGTGAATAAAAATGTAACAAACAAGAGTGATACTATTTCCCAACTAGAAATCCTCAAACAGAACAGTCTTCAAGCTCTTTTTATCATGAGCTGGTTGTAATGTTTCCAGTGATTATATTACAGATTAAATTGCAACAAGCAAAAAATTAACAGAAAATTGTTGGAAATAACTAGGTTTACATCGTTCATGTAGAAAATTCATCATTCTAGATCCATATTTCAAAAAAAAATTATTCCTGAAGAACTTCAGACAGAGGAAGCATTTTATTGGAAGTTTGAAAAATACTATAATTTTACGCAGACTATGAAATACTTGCCTGATTAGAGAAGAAATAAATACCAGACACAACAAAGGGTGAGGATGTAAGGAGGGAACGACTGGAGGGGGCGGAAAAGTAAAAGGAAAAAAAAAAAAAAAAAAAATGAAGGGGAAAAAAAAAACAGGATTCAACATC
Organism: Aechmea fasciata; assembly: GCA_025177825.1. Taxonomy (NCBI): domain Eukaryota; kingdom Viridiplantae; phylum Streptophyta; class Magnoliopsida; order Poales; family Bromeliaceae; genus Aechmea; species Aechmea fasciata. The sequence continues at coordinate 4,878,891 of CM045933.1, forward strand.
TCGACTTCTTGTCTCACTTCCTCATGCCTTACAACTGCTAACCCCTTGGTTTGGAAGAAAATCGTTAATAAAACTTAGCATTCAAAAAAAAATGCAAGTACAGAAATCATTACTCAGTTGCATTAGTGATAAGAACCATTATTGGACATCAGCAAATGTTAGCATAAACATCTGAAGATATAGCAAGCTTCTGTAAATTAAAATTTCATACTAAAGATGTAAGTAGGATACTCTGTAGAAGTTTCATATCGACATCCAGATAAGAAAAAACATGTAAATGCACATATTGACCTCTTTAAAGCAACAAAAAATGCAAATTCTAGAACCATTATAGCATAAGTGGCTTGACATAATGAATTATGCCTTGCATTTACCTCACCAGCATTGAATATAATTCTCTGCTTATCAAAGAACAGCAAGATCGAAGGCGAAGTATCCTGTGTATCCATTCCAGTACCCAGTATCTATGGAACAGAAGAAAGGACATAAAGTAAATGTGGCACCGACGAAGTTAAGACAATGGACTAATATATAAGCTATTAATTTGCCAATATACTACACAAAGAAACAAAGTCTCGCATAAATCCAAATATGTATCCAATGCAAGTTCCAATTGTACAACATGTTTTATGTCTAAAATATCCAAAACGTCTTCCAAATACATGTGTTCAATTATCATACACATCAAAATAGAAAGCTCAAGAATCAACAAACTTTACAAGTACCAAAAGTCTTACGATCTTAACATGATTCCTCTAATGTACCTACCTCTTCACGAAAGCAAACCTAGGCAACAAGAGGAATTGTCAAGAAAACTTTAGACCGACTTGTAATTTTGTGCATACATTCCAACCATTTACACAAGTTACACAAAAGTTGCAAAACTGCATTGCAAAAGTTTGTTAACCAAAAGTATTTAAAGATTCGGCCGTCCTCCATCAACCTCTAGTATATGCATATCATAATATAAAACTATTAAATCCTCCTAACTACAAACATAGATTAAAGATTTACAATAACATCCTTACATAGTCTTATGTCTGGAATCTTATTGGAACAGTTATCCCTTACTCAAATTTCTAAGTTTTGACTCAACCATTGGACAAAAACGGAATTTTCTTACAGCACTAGCTTCATAGAAGGTTTCTCATTCTGATATTTAAAAGTGGATAAACTGATGTTGTTAAAAACTTGACAAAAATAAAAATGAACCTGTAAGCCCCGGTCACCACTTTTTGCTTTAACTATAATTTTGCTCGCCTATATTTATGCAATGGTGCCAAAAGGGTCAGAAATCGTAGAGAATTCGATGCAACACATGTTTAATAATGCAATTTCAAGTCACCAGATAGCCGGCTAGGGTTACGCATAACAAGGAAGTTTTATAGGCATCAAAACAATGAGCATGAAGCATGAATTGGCAGCAATTAGCATATAGATTGTGTATTTGTGATGAATGGAACCCCCGAGAAAATAAGAATTTAAAGGGCTGCTTAAAACCAATTAATAACTTAAAAACTGAAACTTTTACGGAGAAAAATGAGGAAGAAAATGATTCTATAAACTAACAGTACGTGATTCCTTGAACATAACAAGCACCAATGCAAGATCGAATTTTTTTTTTATTTACTTAAACCCACAGTCTAAATCCAAAACAAACGACGCTATAAACGTTCACGGCGAGGAGAAGCCCATCAATCCGACCCGTCCCTCACCTGAACGTAGCAGATGGTGTTGACGGGATTGAGCTTCCGCGTCTTGAGCTGGAGAGCCCTCCCCTTCTCGCTCCGATCCCTCCCCTCCGCCCTCCGCTTGTTGAACGCCAGATCCCCTCCGCCCCCCTGCTCCTCCTCCATCGCCTCCTTCGCCGCTCTCTCCCTCCCTCCTCCCCCGCTCAGCGTGCTCGAACCCCTCCTCCGCTGGTGAACTCCGCCGCCGCCGCCGCCTCGTCGGAGCCGCCGAGCGCCGTAGCAGAGAGGGGTGGTGGTGGTGGTGGGGGAGGAGAGGGGTCGGGGGAAGGGGATGCGGCGGCGGAGTAAGGGGTTGTGGGAGAGGAAGGAGGAGAAGGAGGAGGAGGAAGAGGGGAGGAGAAGCAACCTAAGGGCGGAGGAGACCTGGGGCATCGCGCTGGGGGTTAAATAAGAAGGGTTTTGGGAGGGATGGGAGGTTTAAGCTGAGTCCGAGAGGGAGTCGGAGAAAGTAGCCGTTCTTAGATTAGAGAGATTGAGCTGCTCCCCAATATTTGGCCTGTTTGAGTTACAGGTTACAACTTACAAGTGAGTTTGGGCACCAAAATCTATTTCTTTATATTTGGAAAAGTGATTTCTGTAGAAGTGATTTTAGTTTGGAAAAGTGATTTACATTAAAAAGCGTAGAAGCGTTTGGTGAGTCGATAGAAAAGTAATTGTCTTTAAAGTGATTTTAGAAAGCTGTTTTGCAATTTTTTTTTGCCGAAGTGATTTTATAATGCTATTTAATATTAGTTATTTTTTTAAAAAAAAACATTCTTCTTGAAAAAAAAAAGGAGTACCTTGGCCCAAATCCTATCAGAAACATATATTAGTAAGTAAATCATGTCTTTCCAAAACAATTAAGAACAACCTTCTTTTGAGATCGAAGCAAGAATCTCAATATTTATAATTTGAAGAGCCTTAATTCACACTTGAACATCATTTGCGTAGGGCTTGAGAGTCTATTTATATAGCAAAGACAAATATAGCACCCTACTCTTAAAAAATTGGGCCAAAGAACAAATTGAAATATTACTAAAAAGGATAAGAAATATGTCGCAAATTCGAACTTTCATAAATGTTCGGCTGATTTCTATGTATTTAATCAGAAGATGAGTCGATCGGTACCTATCACGAGAAGATTCAACAAGAGAAGGAATTGAATCTATTACTTCAGATAGCCAAATTTTGCCCTCTTTGGGTCGACAAGGGCGAGGTCGGTGAGCTTTGCGGCAGACATGGCCTTCATCGCGTCCGCAAGCAACGGCCCTTCCCCACTCGATCTCAACAACTCGGCTTTAATCGAACTGAACCCGAGGTCGCTGTCGACAGTGATGTCGTTGGGGAGGCTGAGGATCTCCGACTGCGCCCGACAGGGCCCGCGGTTCGCTGGAGAAAAAACTCGCTGGTAGAAAAGGCGTCGCCGGAGAGGAAAAGGGGAGAGAGATGAAGAAGAAAGGAGAGGGTGGGGAGAGGAGAGTGATTAGATGAAGAAGAAAGTAAAGGAGTGTTTTTTTTTTTTGAGAGAGAGTAGGTGGCTGTGAGTAATGGGAAAGAGTAATCAGAGAGATAGTATTATAATTATAAAAGGACATGATAGAATTGTGTTGATTGTTTAAGTGTAATTCCAGTATTTTTATAAAAAAAATTTAAGTGGGTTTCAGCTTGTGCGGGAATCTGTTTTGAAAAGCAGCTTTTTTTAGCTTCTGCTTTTGGGAGTAGCAGAATCAGCTTTCAGCTTTTAGAAAGTAGAATCAGATTTTTAAAATACTCTACCAAATACTCTATTGGGCCTAAAAGTCACTTTTCAATAGCTTGACCAAACAGGGCTTTAATCTTTGTGGCTAAATTCTACAACTACCCATTCTCTTAATTTAGAAAATAGGGGAACCTTTTTTTTTCTCATTTTTTTTTCTCATTTGATTATTGGGTTATAGAAATAATCTTAATCATCCATTTACATGAAATACGACTTCACTTGGACAATATATGAATAATTTTGTTGAATCGATTAAATTCTTTTTCCTTATAGTTTTATTTTTTAAAAGTGTATGTCTATAATGTATACTATATTTATTATTTTTTGTATTAAATTGATATTTTATTCTTTACAAATTTTTACTTTAACAAGATCTATCCTCGTAACGCGCGGGTCACTACATTGGTAAGAGCAATATTATTCATGCATTCAAAAGTGTATATATATTTTACAGTCCGCTTATTCAATCCATAAAAATCATTCACTAGTCAGATTAATAAAAATATTTTATTTATTAAATAAGAGGTTTTTTACCTAAAAATAAAAATAATACTATTCATACATTCAAGAGTCTGTGTATATCTTATACTCTATCAATCCAACGGGTGAGAGTCACTCCCTAGTCACTTTATTTATTTAATGGTTGGATGTTTTGTACTTTAACTTATTTAGACTGAACTTTTAATGTTAATAAGTTTTTTAAAAGAATTTTATCAAATAAATATCTCCAAAAAAAAATTTTATCAAATAATTCAATAGATTTATCTCTTTAATTAAAATTATTAATCACACGATAATTTTGTAAAGCCTAAAAAAAAATTAAAAATCTATTCTAACATATAAGAAAAACAAAAAAAAAATTGGAGTTAAGTTCAACTTATTCTTCAATCATCATACTTAATTATCAAAATTTAGAGAAAAAATAGATTTCTTTATATTTTTAAGTTTTAGAGAATTATGTGCACGGACATCCAACCAAAAGGACTGATTAAGTTCACTCGAGAAGAGGAGCCTATTGAATTATTTGATAAAGTTTAAGAAACTTTTTGGCCAAAATTAAAAGTTCAGACATTTGTTAATTTGTGAAAGATAGAAGTCAAAACTAAAAGTTCAGACGTTAAGAAATTTATTTATTCTCGAGCTATATCGAGCTAAATACGAGTGAGCTAGGGTCAACTCGTCTTTGGCTCATTTATTTTTCGAGTTGCAAAAGTGAGCTTGCGATCGACTTATTTATTAAAAAAGCAAGTCGAATTCGAACTAATTTCAAGTCAAACACGCTCATGAGTAGTGCGCTAAATTGATGGCCCTCTTTTAAATGAGGACTTATTTAAAATAATTTTATAAAATTATCAATTTGATGAATAATTTTTGTAAACAAATTATTTGGACAAATATCTTTATTACCGCCACATAAATCATAAAATGGTAGATCATTTGCCATGCTCATAAAAAATTAACTAAAAATGATTCACCGTCTTTGAAAAATGCAGAATCACTCATCACATCTTATTTTCGACAATTTTTTGAGTTGGGCATTCTAATTAAAGAAACAAAATAAAACAGATAGTAATGCAAGAAAGCAAGTGGCAGAAACCTAGCAAGAAAATGTTACAGTACATCATGTTGCAACAGAACCATCTATTATTATGATACAACCATCATTGAATCAACTTGCCAAACCAGATAACTTCTTTTATTAGAAATAGATAAGACATTGTGGAATGACATCTTTCATTTATTAATAAAAATGCCATGGAAACCATAGGGCACTCTCTGAGGTAAGGTTATTTTGGTCACAGGTTCCTCTGTGAATCTTTTTGCATCAATTATGTACACCTGCCACATGAGAGTTCAAATCAGATCCATTAAGGAAGAACAAAAAACAAAAAAAAAAGCTTAATCTTTTCAAAACTATGATAAGATTTGATCCACATTACTTTAGAGACATTTGCTTTCTCATCATGGACATAAAAAATGAGCCATCCATCATCCTCATCGACAGCGTCCTTCTTCTCGACAAACTGAACCCCAGAGCAGAAGTGGTTTTCTTCCCGGACATGATAGTCTACTTTTATCAAATCTTTATCATCTTGAAAAATCCGCATAAGCAAATTTTGATTAACTTTTTATTTCAATATCTCCTTTACCTCGTTCTTTGTGTCAAAGTGTAGCTTTGCTAACATCTTATATTTTGTTAAGCCTGCATTATTAGATTATGAATATGTAATATGCCCACACAAAACACACTTTTTAACGAATAGTGAAAGTTTCGGTTAATTGCACTACTAGTGTTGAACTTTCACTAAAGTTTTACTTTAGATGTCGAACTTTCTAGTCGGACATTCGAAAAACCCTAAGCTTTAGGAATTGCTTCATTTTAGCCCTTCCCTTGCCTGCACCTTATTCATTTGTATATCCGTGCACTATGAATCTATCAGCCTTTCATTCATCTCATACTTTCAATCCAGTCATCCAATTTCTAAGTTGAGAAATGACTACAACTTAATGGTACAGGTTGAATAATGAGATAAAAGTTGAGGTATATTATATGCGTGGTTCACAGGTGTATGGAAGCACCTCACGAGGCAATGATTTTTCCATAATTCTAAATGAAGACAATAATTAAACTGAAACTCTTTCAAATACTTGGAAGTATTGAATGTGCAACTTAACAATTCAATGATCAAACTGAAACTAGACTAGAAGTTCAGAGACTAGTTGTGCAACCTACACTTCAAAATGTAATATGTATTATAGACTGAGATTAAGAAGAACCTGCTATAGAGTTAGAGGTTGCTAGTGAATCCACAACTTGCATATATGCATACTTGTTTCTAATGCCAATAAAACTGCTGTTGATTGCAGATCCTCACATGTTATATATCCTTCTTCAACTTCACCGGTTGCCAAGTCAAGCCTCCATTTGTAGGGTCGAGAGAAAAGAATTCCGTCGATGGAAGGATCAAATTCTTTTGAATCCTTCTTTGGCTGGAGAAAAGCTCTTTGATACCACTTAGCTTTGTCGACTTTATGATCGGGTCCCGGGATTACCGACCAAAGCATTCGACAGCCTCTTACTACAACCTATGTTTCTCAGGTATTCAGTTCACAATTGTTATTTTCTTATTTGTTATTAATCAGTTAAAAGATAAGGAACTTATGTGATTGAATCACCTCATGTCCTTCTTCAAAGGAATTGATGAGGTGGTAGCTGCAGTGGTTCTTTGCGTCGAACCAAGAAGTAGATTTTGCATCGCCGAAACGAGGCATCACTCCGATTCTTGCTCTTGCATTAGCGTCATGTTGGATGAATCTGGAAATCAAATAAATGTCGTTAATTAAGTGAACAATTAAACACGCATATGTGCATATACCATGTGATCCCCTTTTCTTTATTAGAATAACAAAATTCCTTTTGTTTTTTGTAAAAGGTAAAATGTTGCAGGTAACTCACTGTTTACCAACAAGAACTCTATCAATGCCAAACCTAAGCGGGTAGTCCATGATGATATTATAGCTGAAAAAGGAACATAAAAGAAGCATGTATGTTATTATCAACATTGCCTTCTTTCGTTTGAGTTTCGAAAATAAAAATTAAAATACATAAATTGATCACTATATATGTATATCAAAAAAAGTGTTGTCGTCATCTTTTGCTAGAGGGGATGAATCCATACTTCTCGGTGACTCCAATCTCATGAATCAGTTTTCCTGATTCATATTCGAGGTTGACCTTGTGAAGCAAATTCTTTCCATCGGCTGTAATGTACCACATGAGTGATGTTGAGACATCTTAAGATACGATGCATAATTTCTATACAAGCCTAGTTCTTATATATGAGAACAACTATGGGTAATTCTTCTAGCATAATATTTAAGTAGATGAAAATTATCAAACTCTCTTACCAGAAATGATTCCTAGGACATAGTGAAGCTTTCTGACATCAACCCCCACAGTGACCAACTCTCCTGTTCTTGGAGCTTTCTGCAATAAAAATCACTTAGTTTTATCACATTGTGTGACGCTTTTGGAGCCCTTGGCTTAATACTGCAAGCCTAGAATTAACTAGGGTTTCTAAATATTGTAAAGGCTTGTTTGGTTCATCTATTTTAGACTCAGAAATCAAAATGTGATTTAATAGTCTAGATAATTGTTGTTTGTTTTATAGAAATCAGATTCAGATTCTCATTCCACTATGAAATGGGAATATGATTCAATCCATTTATAGCTCAATCCGACTTTGAATTTTGAATTAACCAATTCTAGAATAAACCATTTAAAGCCATCTCTCACAAACATCTCTCCTCCTTTCTCTTTATCACTCTCATCTTCCTTAACGAAAATCCTCCCTCAAAATCTGAAATGTCCCGATTGTTTATTCCAATTTTTATTTTAATAATGAACTAAGCATTTTTGGATGATTCATCAATCTATTTTTCAAACCGATTTCAATCATGAATCAAACATGCCCTAAATGTGGAGCCTTGCCCGAGTGTGGGTGTTCTAGTTATCTTTCTATTTTTTCCTCTATTTTGGAGGCCTCTATGCTTCACCATGAGTTGTCTCACTTTATTGCTAAGTTCATTACTCTTAATGAATTAAACGGGTACCATGCAGCTCTTCTCTCTCAAAGAAAAAAGAAAATGTGTTATTTTACTATAAGAAATTATTTTGTAATTGTTAAGTGTTTATTGCTTTTGCTCGGCTTAGAAATGTAGATTTTCTTAGTCTTGTGAAGAATAAGTTAATTGTTCGGATGTGTTTGTTCCTTGAATATTCATTTCTTTATTTTGGATCGACCACATTTATACTCACCCGAATACTTGTGCTTTTTGGCTTAAATAATTTAAATAAAATGCATAGGAAATGATCGCCAATCTTATAAAGTGAGAAAATTATAGCATACAAGATTTGGTATGACTTTAGTTATATTTATTGTTATAGAACAAGGAAATACATAAATGCCAGAGAACAAAACAAGCTCTCAAAATGGTTAAACAATCTTGTTCTACATTAGCTATTTGAAGAAGAAAAAAAAAGAAGTGTTAAAATGTAAGCTTTTACCTACCTTTGGGTGACTAGTAAAAGGTCGATTCCAAGCTCCATAAACATTATAAAGTCCCACAGTGTTGAGTGTTGCGATATCTATCTCGTAAGGTAGATGATTTTCTGTGACAGCGTAAGCTCGCCCGGCATGTTCAAATACACTAGTGTTGCTGCTATCTTTGACTGCTTTGCCAAATCTTAGCTACATATGCTCACAAGAGATTTGAGTAAGAATAGTACAAGACACATTGGCATATATATAAAAATACATTGTTATAATCTATAGAACATATTTACCTATGCAATCTATGCATTTTATATATACACTTTTGAAAGAATCAAATTCTATACATAGTCTCAAAACATTTTGATGATTCATGAATTAAATGATTCATGACTATCAAACTAAAGTATTTTTTTTGGCTAAATTACAGAAAACCTTCTTATAAATACATGCTTTTTCACTTTTCTTCACTAACTTTCAGAAACCTACATTTCCCCCGCTAAACATTGCAAGTTGTTGCATTTAGCCTCCATTAGGGTTACATCACTATTCTGTCCATTTCTTATCATTTATATCAAAAATATCTTTCAACATGACAGAAATATATAAAAATTTTTTTTCCTTATAGATGAAGAAGTAAGGATAATTTGGCCATTTTGCTCTCTCTATTAAAGCTTTACACTTCTGAAAATATTTCTTAAATTTTAAGAGAACAAAGTATAGGTTTCTAAAATTCTGGACGAAAACGTGAAAAAACGGTATTTACAAGGGTTTTCTGTAATCTAGCATTCTTTTTACTACTTTTAAGTGTTTAGGATGTTAGTTCTATATTGATTAGAAATAACAATTCTGGCGAGATTTTTCTTTTTTTGCTCACCTCTTAGCTTAAATTTTCGGATTGGTTCGAGTTCCTTAATAATAAAAAAATTCGTGCTCCAATAAATTTTTTTAATAGTTGTTGATATGCTAGCATGCTGATATATCATATACAAATTGTATTATATATAATACAGACCAACAAATCAATCGTAACAGAGGTATCCAAAGCATTTACTTAAAAAATATATAATTTTGCAAGTTTGTAAAAGAAAATTATAAGAGCCCCTCAACCTAAGTAAAGTATTAATGCATTAATTAAGATGGTTACCATATTGAAAACAAAAGCGGCTAGTATTCCATGAGGCTGGCCATCCACAGCAGGAATGAAGGATGCTTTGTTTCTTTCTTTTTCCATCTGAAAAGTTTCCGATACCACATATTTGTTCTTGTATGAAATCCTCCATATTCCGTTATCGGCTTTGTCGAAATAAGTTGCATGTAGCATGCCATCTCCTTCATACCATGTGTAAGCTGTGGAGCCAAAGATGGAGGTTGCTGTTGTTTGAGTTGGGTATTGGGGATTTGGACCTACCAAACCATGTAAACCAATTACACAAGATAATAATATTCATGTTAATTAGTTGTTAAAATTCCATAAAATTATGTTGAGGTTTTATCTCACTGTAGGTGAAAAAAAAGATTGAGACAAGGAAAGAGAATCCACCATTTCTTATGTAGACTCCTTCAGGAAAAGTCTCTGGAATCTCTCCCTCTAAGTTGTGAACTAGCACGGCTCCATCAATTTCATCCACAGGTGCAAAATTTTTCTGTAATCAATCACTCTCAAGAAGATGCTTTAACATCTTTATGAAGATGCTTTAACATCTTTATGAAAGCCAGATGTTTGGCCCGACCTAAAAAGGCCTAGAGCTTTTGGCTGTCGTGGGATGTAAAAAGATAACCTTTTTGCCAGTATAGGCTCGAATTAAGGCTGCATTTGGTTACGATTGCCTTTTTCTTTTTTTTTTTTCCTACTCTTACTCAACTGTCATGCCTTGAATGTGGCCGAGTTGACATATTGTTCGGATTTTATTTTTTTCACCTTTTTTCATTGAGTTTGTCGTGAAAAAAAAAAACAAACAAATTAGAGAAGCCAATCCCACACCGCATTCAATTGCATAGCGGTTGAGTTTAAGGTAGCAATGAGAAAAAGCATAGTGTATCCAAATTAATAAAGCCAATAGCTTTGATATCTTTTGTCAAAGATTTCTGAACTAAAGTTGACAATATTTTTTCGAACAATTAACGTTACTGAAATAGTATATTTACATAAGCTCTAATTGTGGTAAACAAGTCATAATGCTCTACTATTAAGAGGATTATACCTCAATTAATGCCGGCAGATCTGAAAATTTGTACACCCAATCTAAAAAAGCATCGATGAGATTCAAAGATGCAACCTTCATGGAATTAGAGACCTCTATTCTCAGTGGAAGCTTCTCCCATTCCTTTAGAAGAGTCTATATACCCATTCAACAAAAACCGAACATACATTAAATTTTAGTTGGGATTGTTTTACTGTACACCAGAGGTTCCAGTTTGTATGATGTAAGATGTATTATGGTACTCGTTGTGCTATCTCAATATTGCAACTTGGTCACTATATTATTTGTTTTACACCAAATGCTCTAATAGGGTCATAATAAATATTTGTTCAAATGTCACGGGCTTAAGCAGTGAAGTGTGAAAGTTTAGGAACTAAAATCCTTTTAAGTAAATAAGTATATGCGGGACAACGAATGGCGTACATTTCACCAAATTTACATGCAAAGGAATAGAACTTTACCTTGAAAGGAGAAGAGAGTGGAGAGATAAAGTTGTGGGGGGTCGGTGTGGAAGTGGGAAGGGACTTGTGTATACTACTGGCCTTGATCATGCTCATAAAGTTTATATTCTTGATCATATTGATGTGGAATTTTGGAAAGCAAACTTGTGTTTTGTGTGTGTGTGTGTGTGTGTGTGTGTGTGTGTGTGTGTGTGTGTGTGTGAGAGAGAGAGAGAGAGAGAGAGAGAGAGAGAGAGAGAGAGAGAGAGAGAGAGAGAGAGAGAGGTGTTTATGAGATATATAATAGAGAGGGAGATAGTAGAGCTAATTAGTCTTAGAGTTTTTTTTTTTTAGCCATATTAATTATAGTGCAAGGGGACAAATAATAGAGTTTTAAGTAACTTCAATAGAGTTTTATAAGTCACCAATTGGAGTTTTATAGTCATATATGTTAGTGTACGAGACAAAAGGGTTTATCCTTTTGATTGTGAGACCCCAGTTAGTCCTATATATAAGATATAATAGGGTTAAAACTCTTAATCCGGCTTAAGCGTTTTGGGTGGTGGCAAGACCCAAGAGGTTAAGAGAGTTAAGCGTGCTAGGACGGGAGTAGTCCTAGGATGGGTGACCCCCTGGGAAATTGGGGCGTCACAGATGGTATCAGAGCTAATTACCAGTCGGAAGTGTGAGATGAGTCTCGGCTCAGCCAGGGTCTGGATGACAGGCTAGCGAGACGAGTCTCACATCGCCTGGTACTTGTGAGTCTGAGCCTGACGAGGACGTCAGGGCTTAAAGGAGGGGAGATTGTGAGACCCCAGTTAGTCCTATATATAAGATATAATAGAGCTAAAACTCTTAACCCGGCTTAAGCATTTTGGGTGGTGGCAAGACCCAAGAGGTTAAGAGAGTTAAGCGTGCTAGGACGGGAGTAGTCCTAGACTCCTAGGATGGGTGACCCCCTGGGAAGTTGGGGCGTCACATTGATACTTTCTATGCTTGAAAGAGAATCCTCAGCGAGGGAAGCATAGTAGAACAAAACTATTCTACTAAGGTATCGTTTGGCTCGGGTATAAGCAAGAACTAGCTATTACACGAATATGTACAAGTATGAGGATAAAAAAAATAGCGTTTGGATGAAAATTGAATTGTTTCTGGGGATAAGAAAAATAACGTTTGAATAGATAATATGGAATAAGAAAAATAGTGGATAGTTATATATAGAAAATGAAAGTGTTGGTGAGGATAGTTAGACCAGTTTATTTCAGATATCCGAGAACTCCTAGTCTCCCACTAGGCTTATCAACTTTTTTTTAACGCTAAAAACTGAATATTTTTATGAACCTTAGGATGGTAAAAATATGTTTGGTTGCACAACAACTTTCTCAAGAATATAAGAAAGTTATACTTAGGATATCTAGCTAGCAATTCCGGGATAATTAGGAATGAGTGTAAAATTATATATGTTTGGTCTAAATTTCGCTTATTCCTGAGAATAGTTGAAATTATGTTTGGTACTCATTTCGAGGATAGTGGGAATTAATGAAAAACTATGTAGTTAAATAATTAATATAGTTGTGATTGGAATTAAGTTTGATCTTAGTTTTTTTGCAAGGTCTCGACGGTCTTGATTTATTAGAATACATAGTAATGCTAGAGGTACATTAATTCCATCAGTAGTGTAAGATCTACACCTCACCCATCCAAAGGGTAGGATGAAAGCACTAGTCACTTGATGTGACTAGTGGATATCACCCCATTCATTAGATGGGTGGGGTGTAACTTATACACCCCTGGGCGGGTGTACATGTAGCATTTTTCTTTTAGTTATATGATTTTTTTTCCTCTTTATAATTTTTTGTTGTTGTCATGCATGGCCTTTTTCTCGTCCTTTATTGCAATCATCGCTCTCGCCGGAAGCACTCTTTGGAGAAGCACGACATGTTTTTGTTCTCATCCTCACGAGAAATAGCAAGCACTATGTCGGCCACGACTTCATCGCCTCCGTTCGTTCCGCTCATATCCGCACTCGTTTTGAATCCTTCTCCTTCAGCGTCGGCATCGGAAGAGGAGGCGACGTTGCAGCTGCTTACCACCGCAAAAGACTGCGAAGGCAATGGAGCAGAGTTGGAGAGAAAAACAGAATGTAAAAAAAATGAAAAATAAAAATAAAAAAAGTGGAGAAAGAGAAGGCGAACCACTATGTGGAGAAGAGTCGGAGAGAAAAAAAAAAAAAGACCGTAAAAAAAAATAAGAGAGAAAAGAGAATAAAAATATTTTGGTCAGTATACTAAAAATTCGGATCGAATCTGTAAAATTTAAAATAGTAGCCTAGTTTTGCAAAAACCGAATACTTGTGGATTTTTTATACAAATTGACCTTTTTCAAAAACATTGATAAATTTTTTTAAATATATATATGTATATATATAAAGAACTATAAATATGGCAATGAAAACATAAGATCCGAATCTTATCAATTTTCAGATCTAGCAAGTTAAAAAAAGCACGGAAAATCATCAAAAACCGTACTCGTTGGGCCACCAAAATTTTATTTTTCTCAAAAAAAAAAATATCCCTTTACATTCTATACGTTATGACTCCACCTCATAACGATAAATTGCACTAGTCCCTGAACTTTCAAAAAAATTTTATTTCGGTCCTCGAACATGTAAATTTAACCCCAGCGGTCTTAAAACTCTTTAAAAAGTTTCACTTTAATCTCCGTATATGAAATTCATAGTGCATGAATAAATAAAAAGTTTCACTTTAATCTCCGCATATAAACAGTAGTTTTTTTTTAACTTAAAGGAAAGGACTAAAATAAAATAATGTTGGAAATTTTGGGCATCAAATAGAAACTTTCTTAAAAGTTTGAGGATCACAATGACAATTAACTCAAAGTTCAGGGACTAGTAGTGCAATTTACCCATATAGTAATGGAAATGGAGATTCAATTGTACTAGGTCCGGTATATATATACATACACACGCATGTACACAACCCATGTTATCACATAACTCCAAATAGTACTCAATTTTTTTTTATTTATTTTTTTTTTGTATTATTTTTTTTTTTGTTATAGTACTCGTTTGACCACATACATATATTCAAAAGAAAAAACTTCAAAAACTCCTTCGTCGTTTCGTACTTTTTTATTTTAGTGCTCGTAGCTTTAAAATATATCAAGTTAAGATTCGTGGTTTCACACTTTATCACTTTAAGTACTGTGGTTTAAAATGTATTAAGTTAGTATCCTGTGATTTTATTTTTGTATTAAATTAGTACCCTGTGATTTTATTTTTGTATCAAGTTAGTATTTTGTAGTTTTTAAACCACATGTTACTAAAGTGAGAAAATGCCAAACCACAGGGTATTAATTTGATACACTTTAAACCACAGGGTACTAAAGTGAAAAAATGCAAAACTACTGGATACTAATTTGATACATTTTAAACCACGTGATACTAAAGTGAGAAAACGTAAAACCACAAGGGGTTATTTGAAGTTTTCTCTATTCAAAACCCCACTGTCACATAGGCATAAATTTTTTTAGGACAAAAAATTATGGGTATGTTTAGTTTGTATAAATTATTAATAAATGTCTGAAGATAGTAAAATAAAAAAATAGGAAACTGAAAAAAAGAGGGATTAAATATATTTTTTTTTTTTTTGTTGAAGTAATGTTTGGGTAACTTTTTCAAATACCTTTAAACCACATGAAGATGATTAATAGCCAACTTAATTAGTTGTTATATTATCTTGAAATTTTTATTATTCAATCATTACATCATCTTAAAAACCTTATCTGTTAACTAAATTAGTAGTCCAATCATCTTTAAGTGATAAATTAATACCAAATCTTTAATTCTTATAGCATGATATACTGGCTGAATTAGCTACTATTTTGATATTTTGTTTGAAAAATTATTAAAAAATTAATAAAATGATCTGATTGAAATAGAAAATGCAGTCCAATGATCTGATTAAACTAAATTAAAAATTTAGAAACCTAAACAAACGTTTGTTTGGAAGTTTAGCACCTAATGGTATAATCTAATTATACACGACAGAACACATATTTAGTGAGAATTGTCTCCGGTATGAGATACTAATATCCATCATTTAGTTGAAATTCGTCCCAATTTACGTAACAAAAAGTAAATAATGTAAAATGCAATTTAGTGACTTCGTTAAAATAAATTAAAAATTCAGTTTAGTGACAAATGGTATTCTTGAATCGCACAATAAATAGAGACTAAAATTTGGTGGGAGGTGTCCTAACGTGAGACGATCACATCCATCGTCTATAAGCTTTGAGATTCGTATCAATTTGCATGATAAATAGAAGATGTTATGGTCTCACTTTGAGTACCATGAATTTTCATTGTTGGATCGTTGATACTAATTATTCATCTCAAAAGTTTAAATTGTTATAAATATATAATCAATTTATTTAAAATGTATAGGTACAGAGTCTGCAAGTCTCGATTTTGACTCGGCTCATCCAGTCTCCCACCATTATGATCATAACTTGGCCCAATCCGACTTTTCGCTATTTATTTAGAAATACACCATCAATTCACTTAAAGTATATTATATATAGACATAACGCCCACCAGTTTCGATTATGATCAGACTCACATCACTTCAAACATGAATCGGTACATCTATCCTGGCCTCTCGCCGTAAGGCAGAATGCTAGTTTCTTTAAGCCAACAATCCTCCCTCCCTCTTCGCAACATTCGGACATGGTGCAAATCAAACTTGTGAACTAGATCTGTCTTTGATACCTTGAATCATTGGGCTAATCAGTAATCCTAAAGGTTAGATATATTAGAAATACATAACCAATTCATTTAAAGTATATAGACAAAAATGCCCAGAGCCTCGATTGTGATTCGACCCAACTAACATCACGTCATTTCGAACACGACTCGATCCAAGCCGGTCTCCCGCCATTTTGAACATGGCTCGATCCAATCTAATCTCCCACCACAGAATAGGATACTGATCTTTTTATGCCAGCACTTTTGGGCCAACATCCGCTAAATTTTTGTCCCATGAAACATCGCTGTTGTTTTTGTCCCATGAAACATCACTGTTGTTTTTATTTTTGAAATTGAAGAGCGGAGGGGAAGGAGAAACAACGCGACAAGTGCAACATAACTACATGCTAGGACTGTGGACCCTTCTATATAAGCTTCCACGCAAAACCTAGAAGAGATTCGATCAAATCTCCACGGATCATTTCGCATTCAACTCCATTTATTTCCCTCTCTCTAAATGCGTTAATTAAATTTTCGCATAGGCAAAGTCCACTCAATCGTTTGTTCGTACATATATATATATATACACGTACGTGCACAACATATCTTCTAAGCCCTAGATATACGATCAATTATAACTCATACTTTCAATTTGCTGCTTAATGTTTATAAAATTATATATAACCGACCGTCCTGAGCTGACAAAGGTTTATTGTTGATCTTGCACCCAAATTTGAATTCTAGTTGATTCACATTTCCAGCTAAATTTATTTCTAAATAAAATAAACGAAACGGATAGGACGTATCTGAAGTCGGAAGACCCGCCCCTCCTTTCGTCCTAGTAAAATATATATTTCATAATCCACTTCATCTAAAAATTCACCTTTTAACTATCAGCACCTCAAATCAGCCCACTCAACTTTTTCTTTGTAATTAAATTAAGTATAATTAAATATTTATTATTTTAGTTAAAATAAAATTTTATAAATAATAAAAATATTAGTGAAACTCTCTCTTAAATCACATTTAATTTAAAAATAATCTTATATTTCATATGCAGACGCCATGTAAAATATTTCGAATGAACAAGATAATTTATTCAGTGTTTTTATTACCATATTGTTCACTTGAAATTTTTTTTTCTTATCTCACAAGGTATATGTGTCTACGCGTACAAATATAAGAATATTTCTATATCCATACTTTTGTTAGGGGCATTTGTAAAATAAACTTTCGTAAAGGGTCTAAGTGCATAAAAGAGTTTAAATATAGAATTTGTACGAGAATAAACTTCCAATATAATAAAAGTGTGAAATAGTCTTATTCACAGTCCATCACATAGATTAGGACTAATCTGAGAAAGTATGATGTACGGTGGGTAAAATCGTCTCACCAAATATTATTATAGAGACTATTTATTTGTGTACTTTTATTTTATTTTTTATTTTTTCTTTTTTTTTTGGATGATGGTGTTTGTAGATCTTGTTTAAAATAAATAGCGCGCAAACTGCTGCTTCTCAGTGATTCTTAATTACCCAAATGGAGCACCCGAGCGGCCGGAAGACCTTCTGGACCTGCCTGCAGGAAGAAGAGCGCAGCTGCGTCCGAACAACGCCTTTCTCACCCTCCCCGCTCCACCACCACCGCTGCCGCCGTCACGGCCAACACCAACACCAACAACACAACAACTACCACCACCTGGCGGGCACCCCCTTCACAAGCCACGACGTCGTCCCCTCCTCGGCCGCCGCCTCTCCCGATGGCCCGCGGTTTTCCTCCACCACCGCCCCCTCGTCCCCGGCCGCCTGCCCTCCCCTTGGACCCTCTCCCCTCTTTCCCCTCTTTCCCGCCACGGCCGAAGCCGCAGACACCGCCGGCCCCTCCAATATCCCCACTCCCCGCTTGCAGCCACGCCGGCGCAGCAGCAGCAGCAGCCTTCGCTCCTCTACCACTGCCTGGCCTCCCTCCACCGACTGGACGGGTCCGTGCTCTCCCTCGCGGCCTCGCGCGGCCTCCTCTTCACCGCCTCCGACAGCGGGCGCGTCCGCGTCTGGTCCTCCCCCTCCTTCGCCGACCGCGGCCACCTCCGCGTCTCCCCACGCGGCTCCCCAGTCCCCGCCCTCCTCGCCCACGGCTCCTCCCTCTTCACCGCCCACTCCGACCACCGCGTCCGCCTCTGGTCCCTCTCCTCCCCCTCCCCTTCTCCTTCCTCTTCAATATCCTCCTCCTCCTCCTCCTCCGTCCACGCCAAGAAGACTGCCACCCTCCCCGCCCGATCCCCCGCCTCCTTCCTCGCCTTCTTCGCCAGGCGATACCGAAACCAGCAGCAGCAGCACCCGCACAAGGACACCGTCAGCTGCCTGGCCCTCTACCACGCCGAGAGCCTGCTGTACACGGGCTCCCTCGACCGCACGGTCAAGGCCTGGCGACTCGCCGACGGGTCCTGCGCCGACTCCTTCCCCGCCCACGACGCCCCGCTCAGCGCCATGCTCGTCGACCAGGCCGACGGCTGCCTCTTCACCGCCGCGGCCGACGGCTCCGTCAAGGTCTGGCGCCGGGTCCTCGGCGGCGACGGCGCCCACGCCCTCATCTCCGTCCTCCGCTTCCAGCAGTCCCCCGTCAACGCCCTCGCCCTCGCCGCTTCCGCCCGCTCCACGCTCCTCTACTCGGGCGCCTCCGACGGCTACGTCAACGTCTGGGAGAAGGCGGCCGGCTCCGGCCGCTTCGACCACGCCGGGTTCCTGCAGGGCCACCGCTTCGCCGTGCTGTGCCTCGCCGCGGTGGACTGCGTCGTGATCAGCGGCTCGGAGGACACCACCATACGCGTCTGGCGGCGCAGGGACGGCCCCGGCGGCGGGCTCCACTCGTGCCTGGCGGTGATCGAGGGCCACCGGGGCCCCGTGCGGTGCATGGCGGCCACCGTCGAGGTGGAGGCCGAGGCGGATCACGGCGTGGGCCTGCTGCTGTACACCGCGAGCCTGGACCGGACGGTGAAGGTGTGGAGGATAAAGGTGATGGGTAAAGAAGAAGAAGAAGACGAAGTAGAAGACGACGACGACGACAACGACGACGACCAAGACCACGACCAAGACGACGACGAAGAGGCGGAGGAGGGTGCTGGCGATGGAGAGAAGGAGGTGGAATTTCATACGAGCCCGGTTTTGTCACCGTTGTGGGTGGAGAAGAGGCTTCAGAGGAGCCGCTTAGGTTAGTTTAATTAATTAATTAGCAAGGGAGAGAACACTTTAATTTGCATGTGAATTGTATTAAAGATCTAGTAATTTTGGTGTGTTCAACGACTTTAACTCCGAACTAATTATGTGAGTCTTTAATTAGTAGCTAACACGTAGAGAATTAATATACAAGCCCTGTGATCGACCTTGTATTTTGAGTAGTTCATGCATCACAAACATAATCTTCTTTTTTTTTTTTTTTAATTGTTTTTCTCAGATAAAAACTGGTTGGCGAATTTATTAAGCTTAATTAATACGTTGCAATAGTAGTAGAAACATCAAGAAAATGACAAGCAAAGAGATTCAGAAAAGTGGGTACGTAGAGAAATATATACAGTTGCACGAATGTGTACGTTAACCCAATCAGGCCATAAAGAGAGAGTAAATAAAAGAGAATACAACATGCATGGTTATGGAAAAAATTGGTGCTGCATCCGTATGAAGAGTGGAAACAAAATCTAACCCACATGATCGCAATCTGTTGATAAGGTACAGTTAGACCACGGAGCACGAGATGTACCAATACACCTGGCACCTGGTGCAGGCATAATGATTTCTCCTAACTAAGGGTTTTAATGGGCCGTGTGTGTTAAATATAAAAATATTTAAACACCGTTCTTTAACAGCTTAAGCTTTTAGAGAACGGTGTTTAAACATTTTTTATATTCAACATTCTCCCTCACGTCTGGGCTCGAGACTTCTTGGTCGGCCCATGACGTGGGCTTGAATTAAATGAGAGGAAATTAATATGCTAGGAGCCTGGCGTGACTCGAACTCAAGACCTACTGCTCTGATACCATGTGAAACAACCATTGTATTCTAAGACGTGAGGGGGAGTGTTAAATATAAAGAATGGTGTTTAAATAATTTTAATATTTAACACTCCCCCTCACGTCTTAGAGTACAATGGTTGTTTCACAGTGTGCAACTCTAATCAGGCTGGACCAATCCCCCTCTCTCTTTTTTTTCTTTTTTTTCTTTCTTTCTTTTTTTTTTTTTTTTTTTTTTGTCAAGGTGAGGCAAAGCTGAATTAGGAATGCAAACCGGGTGGATCCAGGGGTGGGAGGGACCTGCCGCCTTCATTTGATATTTTTTTGGCTTGGGCGAGTCAAATTTGAGACGGATTGGGTTTATCCTATTAGTAACCCTCGCTTACTGCTTCATTTGGGGTGAGTCGAAACGACTCGAGAAGGAAGCGAATCTTTGACGATTTTTTTGATTAATTGGGATGTGGATCAAAAGAAGGAAGGGTTTTCTGTGTTCTACTCCATTTCTTAACGGTCAGGCAGGCATGATGTTTTTTTTTTTTTTTTTTTTTTTTTTTTTCTTCTATTTTTTATATTTGGCTCCCACTTTTCATCCTAAATGAGGCAAATGATTAAGACAGAATCTCTACTAATCTGAATTTATTTGCATCCTTTTAACTAAGTCCTAAAAAAAGAAGGATATATAAATGCCAACTCCACAAATAAAAAAGTGTAATTGCAATCTCTAACCTTTTTTTTTTAGTTAATATAAAAATATTGATAAGATTGTTGAAAAAAATTAGCCTTTGATCGAATTAATGACTGTTGTAGAATTAGAACCTCTTTTAGATTGTAGCTAGTATTATTCAAAAAATAATTAAGTCTAGTATTATTCACAAAATATATCTTATAGGGTATGATTTTAATATAAAACTATCATATTAATTAGATAATGTGCTACATATATATCCTATGTGGCCTAATGCTTCACCAGTTATTAGAAATAAAGGATAAGTTAGATTTTTTTTTTCCCCCTTTCCTTATTAACTTCTAAATCTCAACCTAGAATATATTATGAAATAATTACAACATATTTCTCAAAAACACCCAACCTTTTTATTTACTCCTGAAGCATAAAAGTGTATTAAAATGACATGTAGAATATTTGAAGGACTTTGGAACTACAGAGAAATAAATATCACATGACTTAAAAACTACATGTCTACTTTTTTAAAATTATTAAAAATACTCGTATTAACGTATAAGAAATTAAATTAATTACCATCCAAATAGGAGAGATAATATAATATATAACTCGCAAGATAGTACTTAATTACCCCATGAAACTAGGCATTAATCTCAACATAAATTATATCCAAATTAGCAAACCACACCACAAATTAATCACTTAAATTGGCTCCTAAGCCCCTCAGAAACTCTCATCATCTCTTGGAAGAGCTTGATGGGTCCGAACCAAAAATACGTGCTCGTAAACCAACCCGCCGAGCCCACCGCCGATAATCGGCCCGACCCAGTAGACCCAGTGGTCGGTCCAGTTCCAGCTGGCCAGGGCCGGCCCGAAGGACCGTGCCGGGTTCATCGACGCCCCCGAGAACGGCCCGCCGGCTAAGACGTTGCCCGCGATGACGAGCCCGATAAGCACCGGGCCGAGCCCGGCGGTGCACCCCTTCTTAGGGTCCACAATCGTGCCGTAGACGGAGAAGAGCAGCGAGAAAGTGAGGACTACCTCCATAAGAACTCCTTGGAAGGCCCCAATTCCCGCCGCAAGGGCGTGCACTGGCGTGTCCTGCGACATTGAGAAGAGTTAAACATGAATGTTTTTATCAGAAGTCGCTTATTTGAATACAGCTATTTGAAGAAGCAATTATTAATCTTTTTTTTATAGAAGCTTCAGATGTTTAAAGGTGTTGGTTTTAGGATCTGTAAGTTTATTTCGACTCTCCGAAAAACAGACAATATGATTGGGCCAAAGGTGATTCTGAAGCCCCTCCAAATAAGCACTTAGTTTTCAGATTGTTATCAACAAAAATACTTGTAGGAATGCTGATAGGAATGATGTATTCATCGCACTTAAGAGTTTCGTTACAGTGCTTTACAGATTTCGATCTGATTCAGCCCACAAAGACTTTAGGCTTATTGTTTGATCTCTTATCGTTATATTTATTATAGACTGCAGTCCTATTTAATTTATTGGGCTCACTTAACTCAACAAAAATACATTTAAACAGAGTAAATTTTATGGATCGTAAGCGATAATCAATTATCTTAAAAGCACATGCTGATAGGAATGACGTATTCATCGCACTTAAGAGTTTCGTTACAGTGCTTTACAGATTTCGATCTGATTCAGCCCACATACACGTTAGGCTTATTGTTTGATCTCTTATCGTTATATTTATTATAGACTGCAGTCCTATTTAATTTATTGGGCTCACTTAACTCAACTTATTAGTTTGCTAAATCTATTGTTACTGGCCAAAAAGTTAAGCTTATTTTGGTCAATAATGAATAACTAAAAAATTTTACACAAAGGACTAATATTGGACATTATAATAATTTCCTAATAAGAGAATATAGTTGTTACAAATAATACAAATTATAGACTCCCTTAATGATTGGACATGGGTATCCAATACCCCCCCCCTTTTTTTTCATTTACTTGTTTAGATAATTGTGACAATAATTTTATATATGTTCTGCTTATTTGATCGAAATAAACTATTCTAGAAATATAAGTAAGAGGAATGCTTTAATACTCCAAAATAATCTCAACCCTTAAAATTTTTAAAATCAACGGTAAAGATGCCTATTATAAAACTGAATGACTGGTATTTGATATAACCGGTACCAGTCAACTTTTTTAAAGGGTAAAGAAAAAATTTCTTTGTAAGGAGGGCATTTTGGTAAATTTGCAATCACAAAACAAACCATCTCTGTAAAATATCTTTTCACCCACCACCGTCATCTTCTCTTCTCCGAAGCTATTTTTTCTTTTTTTTCTTTTTTTTTTGAGAGAGAGAAATCCATGTCCGAAGCTTTTTTTTGAGGGAGAGAAATCCATGTCCACCTCCATTATCTTCTCCTCTTATGTGAAGCTTGTTTTTTTTTTTTTTTTTTTTTCATCTTCCTCTTCCATCTTTTAATTTTCCATTGACAGCATCTCATTTTCCTCCAAACCCCATATTTTTTTTTGGTTGAGAGAGAAATTCATTACCCATTTTATTTTAATTTTTGAACTAATATCTATTTTATATATTCTTATAATTTTTTAGCAATAGATCATTTTTTTTCTCTTAATATTATGGTGCTACGACGTTGGGACGTTACCGACATTGATGGCGCTGAAATCGGACATGAATAGATCATTTTTTTCCCCTTAATAGATCATTTTTTTTAGCAATAGATCATTTTTTAAAAAATAATGTTGTGGCAAAGTAAAAAATGCGTTAAACTTTGAATGGGTGCAGAGTGATTTTTTAGACTATGGAATGACAAAATAAAAATGCGCTAAATCATAAAGAGACAGTGAAACTTTTTTAATTATAGATTGACAAAATAAAGATTATTTATACCATTTGAACAAATGATCTAAGTTAAATGAAATTAATGTGCAATTTAAACAAGCTAAAAGCCTTTTAAAGATAATTTGAAATTATATTAGCTAAAATTAAATTCAGATTTATAATTTAAAGTTAATTTTCAAACATAGAATCATTTAGTTTAAATAGTTAACAAATTTTTTTTTAACTATAATAAAAACTAAATCTACATTTAAAATTTAATTTTAATAAATAGTTTTGAATTTTAATGTTGTTTTTACTATCAAATGAACAATTTGAATTTAAATTTAAAAATAGCAGCCTTTAATTTAAATAAAAAGTAAAAAGTTATGTTTATAAATACAGCATAATTTACCATTTAAAATAAGTTAATATAATTAAAATTTTGTGTCATTTTAATATCAAATTAACAATTTGAATTGAAATATAGTATTCATTTAAACATAATTATTTTTCTTTAAAATTAAAATTAAAATTAAATTTGAATTTAATGTACACAATTAAATTTGGTAAGTAACAAAAATAAATATGGAAATAAATATTTGTGCATGGTTGATCAAATTTGATAATTAGTTTATATTTGTTTTCCCATATTACCCTTAAGAATGGTAACCTGTTAAGCAGGTAATCACTATGCAAAAGACAATCTTGCCCTTAAAATATAAGTAATCATATTTTGAATTAGAAATCGCAGTTATAAATTATTAAACTCTTAGCCAACTGTACTAGATACAATCGATATTTATATCGTTTTTATTTTTATATTGTATCCGACTCGTTTGGTATCATTCTACGCCTACTAACATCTTATAGTACATTATTTTATAAACTATAAAAAATTTTGGATAGATTTTTTTTTTGCGCATTTTAAAGCATCCACTTCTATAATTTGAAAGTGACATGTGGCGCAATAATTTCTTAATAAGAAAAAATAGTTGCTGTATTAATAAAAAAAATAATGTCCCATTATTAGGCACAGATATATCCAATAAAAATCATGTTCATAAGGCATGGGTATCCAATGAAAATATATACTTCTTTTAAAATTTTATAATTTTTTTTCTTTTAATTGGGGGCGGTTATCTAAAAAATTCTTCCTGTTTTAATTTATAAATTTACAAACCATAAATTTTTATGGGTAGTTTAATTTTTTTCTTTTTTTTTTCTTAGGCCTGATTTGGTATTGCACTTCTAAAGTATCCATTAATATTATATTTTAAAATTCCCATGTATTGTTTTATAAACTTTAAATTTCATGGATATATTTTCCTTTTTTTTTATTGGATACAGGAATCAAAGAAAAATTCTTACCTTTTTTTTAAAGTCGTGTTCTATTATATTTTACAAACCATAAAATTTTATGGGTAGTTTTTTTTTTCTTTTTTTTTAAGGCATAATTTACTATTGTGTTTTTAAGTCATCCAATTTTATATTTTGAAATTCACATTAAGCACAAAAATTTCTTAATAAGAGAAAATTACTTTTTATAATAATCCAAAGAATACCATCCCATGATTATTAGGCAGAGGTATCCAATAAGAATCCGTTTGTGCACAGCCAGGTATCCAATAAGTCCATACTCTTTATAAATTATAAATAGTCACATCAATAATGAAACTTAGGGATGTCAACGGGTCGGGTTTGGAAAAACCCGAATCCGAACCCGAACCCGAACCCGACGGATTTTAAAAATCCATACCCTTATCCGGATCCGACCAAAAACCCGAAACCCGAACCCGAACCCGAAAACCCGAATCCGAAAACCCGAACCCAAAATAATGAATTTTTTACCATATTTCAAAATATATTATAGTAAAATTAAAATTTCAAAACACAATAAAATACAATCTAAATACATTCATGTCATATAAATAAATATAATTAAATATTTTACCATAATATTTTATATATTTTATACCTTATATACATTTATAAATAATATATATATAATTTATTCGGGTTTGGGTCCGGGTTCGGGTTCGAGTTGGGGTTCCGGTTCGGGTTCGGGTCGGGTATACACAAAATCCATACCCGTACCTATATCCATTGGGTTTTTATTTTTATACCCATAACCAAATCCATATCCGTTTAGCTCGGATAAACCCGTCTTGTTCGGATTCGGTTCGGATAATATTTCGGATATCCATACCCATTGACATCCCTAATCAAACTAATTAACCGACCGTCCTTAGAGCAAGTGCCGAATGAATTGGTGTTTGGTACTCGAAACCCAAGTTCGAATCTAGTTGATTTACATTTCTAGCTAAATTTATTTCTAAATGAAATAAATGAAATGGGTAGCATGGTCCCTATCTCTTAACAAAAAAAATAAAAAATAAAAAAATCAAACTATAAATATTGACAAACTTACGAAATATTTCATAAAAAGTAAATTGCACGTCTTCACAAACTTTAATTTATTATAATTTCTAACTCAAACTTTCAAAACTATTACAATCAAGTTCAATTAATATGGAAATGATATAACAGTATTGTTATTATTAATGATACCACAATATTCTTATGTCAGTAATATGTTAATATTTAGATAGTAAAATAATGGTTGCAGAATTTACTTGTAACAATTCTGAAAGTTCAAACAAAAAAACTAAATTATCGCTCGCCTTATAGTTTGAGGACCAAACTTGCCATTTATGCTTTTTATCTATAAACTGTGAAAAATTTTCCCTACCGTATCGCGTATGCATTAATTAGTTTATAAATCGTAAAATTTTAGAGCAATACTAGTAGTACATTCAAAAGCCCATGTAAATCATACATCCAATTTACTTGTCGTTCACGTGATGTGATTAATCATAAAATGTACATATTTTTTTTGAGGTGTACATTTAGCGCTCATCACCAAAATTGTACGGTTTTGTTTCATAGGAGAGCAACTTCCCTGAAGATGCCTTGCCCAGTTTATGACTCAGATCCCTACCAAAATATTCTCCACACCTTCTAATCTGGGCTTTTTTTATAAAATAATTCTTTACAATTTTGTAATTGACAAAATAACACTGTTAAAATTTTTTTTATAAAACTAATCTAGCGTCAAGATCACGATTTTTCTCACAAAGACAGTGAATGATTCACCGTTTTTAGCGCAAAACCCTATCGCTTTCCTTTTTAAGGCCTCCTTTCTAATTTCACATTTTTCAATTCTCTTTCCTGTGTCCTTGAGAATGCGGTGAATGATTTACCGTCTTCTCGAGGGCAAAGAAAAAAAAATTGAAAAGAAAATTTGCACTAAAGACGGTAAATGATTTACGTCTTCTAAAGAAATATAAAAAGACGGTGAACGATTCACCGTCTTTGTGAAGAATGACTGATGTGACGCCCGCGTGGCAAAAAAAGAATTAATTTTACAAATAAAATTTTGAAAAAATTATTTTGCCAAATACAAAATTTTATAACGTCATTTTCAAAAAAAGCCCTTTTAATCTTGTGGGCTAGAGCTCAGTGGTACTATATGACATAGGTATGTATATTTATAAAATAATAATAGTGGATAAATTACAGTTTTGATTCACGGCGTGCTTAATTTACTATAATTTTTTATCACTAAATTTTTTAAAAATTATTATAATCAAATCCCGCAACACTTATTAATTAAAAAATATATATAGATCATGATGCCGATACAGTTGAAAAAAAAAAAAATCTTTGTAACAGTTTTCTCATGTGAGATATATACCATGAGAATATGAGATGTCACAAGTCAATCCTATTGTGTAGTGACCTGTGATTGATAGCAAATTAAATATTTTGATTAAAAAATAATTCAATAATTTTATGTTCAAATAATGTGTTAAAATATATTTATTATTTTACTTTACCTACTATGCAGAGATCATTGATTGAATATTATTAATCTTAGTTGGAATTATTGACTGTTACATTAAGTTTTTCTCATGCAAAAACTATATCGACACGCTCGTATCAATGCAGTAAGAAGATACCAACACGATACAAATCTTGTGCCGATGGTACGGTTCAAAACCCTCTATTCTTTAAATTAGTATATAATTTTCTCAATAAAATTCAAAAGATGTGATATTTCATACTATTAGAATATTTTGTTGCTCAAGAAAATAAATATTTAACCGACCGTCCCTAGAGCAAGTGGCAAAGGGCTTGTTGGTTGGTATCCATGACCCAGGTTCGAATCCTAGTTGATTCACATTTATAGCTAAGTTTATTTCTAAATGAAATAAACGAATAGCGTGCTACCTATTTCTCAAAAAAAAAAAAAAAAAAAAAAAGAAAATAAATATTTCATACTATTATGTGTTGGCACACAAGTTGTTTTTTGACTGGCACGACTCGGCACGAACCGTGCCGTACCGTACCGGCAAATTTCCGGCACAGTCCCGTACCACGGTACTTAAAATCCTTGTTCTCATGGTTTTCTTATTTTTGAATTTTTTTTTTGAAAAAATTCTTTTTTCAAATATTGCCCACTAGTACGTACCAGAAAAAGGTATAATAAATAAAATTTACACCCTCTGCCAAAAATTTACCATTGTCCTGTCAATTTTTTGTTTATAAATACTAAAAAGTTAAAGAATTCGTATATATACACTCTTTAATTTTGGAGTGTACCATTGTTTTAAACATATATTATTTTTAGAGTTCGACTGCTATACTATCAATAGCACGAAGTACTCGGTGCTATTAAGTTTTCCACCGTTAGATCCACTCCTTTGATGATTTTCACCCGTTAGATCATACTATTCAACCAACCATCCACTTAACCGTAGGAGGTCCACATCATCCTAACCACACATCTCTCAATTCAACGGCCAAAACTTAGTAGCACCAATGACTTGGTACTATTAATAGCATAGTAGTCTAGTTCTTATTTTTATTATGATCAGTAAAAAATTTTGAATTTACCTTGTATTTTTTAAAATGCCCTTCCAAATTCAAATTTCATTAGTAAACCTAAGAATAGGAATATATACAAAAAATAATTTATAATTTATAAAAATATTTTGAACAGTCAGAAGGAAAAATTTATTAATTTATGTACTGATGAATTCATTAAGTACTTAACGTAACGTACCAGACCACCGGTGAGATACTTGAGAAGCAGGCAGGCTAACGCAGAGCCGAGCAACTGCGCGAGCACGTACAGCAGGGATCGGAAAAGGGTGATGTGGCCGCCGATGGCGAGGCCCAGCGTCACAGCCGGGTTGAGGTGGCCGCCGGAGATGTGCAGCCCCGCCGCGATCATCACCGCCACCACCAGCCCGTGCGCCAGAGCCACCGCCGTCAGCCCCGTGATCGTCTCCGCTCCCCCCGCCATCTTTCCTGTATCCTCATGTATCGCCTTGAATAAATACACAAATTATATTGAAAACAGAGTCTTTAATTTTGACCGTGCAAGTATTATTTTTTTTAAAAAAATATTTTAATACGCTCAAAATATGGAATTAAGTTAAATGGGAGAAAACCAATTATATTAGAAGCCTGACATGCCTCGAATATAGTAGTAGGACCTCCTTTTGTTCTAATACCTTTTGAAATTGTTTGAATTTACAATGTAATGAACGATGCAGGAAGAAGAAAGTCATGAGGTATCCGTCACGCACCAGCAGCCATGGCGGCGGCGACACCGGCGAAGACGAAGAGAAAGGTGAGGATCACCTCGGCCGCCACGGCGCGGACGCAGTCGGGCTCCGCCGCCTCCCGGTGGTGGCCGAGTGCTATCTTCACCATCTCTCTCCTCTGTCTCAGCAAAGCAAATAATTGATGAGAGTTTTGTTACAACAATCTCTGCCCAACCCTGTTTATATAGAAGCAGAGTGAGTATTATGTCAACAAAAGGCTTCTTTTTTTCTTTTTTTATCTGTGCGACGGAAAAAAAATTTTAGAATGCAACGGGTATATTAGTGATGTGTCATAACAAATCAATCAACATCTCCTTTTAAAGATATATGTCTATTATAAAAAAATATTCTTATCAAAAAAAAAAAAAAAAAAAACATAATCGACTATATTAATAACGCCATTAAAGCGCGACTGTAGAATTCCTCATGCGGGGGAGCACTCCAATTTATCTTTCGTACTGCAGTAAATTCATGATTTGTCGCCGTATGTAGCCGTTATTGTCTTTTTGTTATGCGCTTCCCCCACTAATAAATGAATGTAATAAGGGAAAATATAAAAATGCACAAGAGAAATTATTGCACGGACCAATATTTAACAGTTAGTCGTTTATTAGTAATTAAATTCAGTGTTTCAAAATAGTTTCGACCCTAATTAATCCAGTTAACAAAGTATTTTAATTTAACCCTCGTAAAATGTACGTGCGAATGTACATAATAATTATTAGAAGAAGGCATAATTAAAAATAAAAAAAAAGGAGAAAAGAAGGTATAATTTTGAAATTCGAAAATATATATAAAATTTTCTTTTATAGAATTTTCAAAATATCTAAAAAAAATATTTTAAAACTAAATAGAAAAATATCTTTTATAGAATTTTTACAACCGTAATTTGTTATAGAAAATTTACTATTCAAATTTCAAATAGAAAAATAAAATTTGTTCTCTTAAAAAGAAAAGATATTTTGAAATTTAAAAATATATATACAAAAGAATCTTTTATGGGATAAAATATATTTTTTAGAATTTTCACACCAGTAATCTGTTATAGAGAAATTACGTTTACATACGGAAATAGAAAAATGGGCACTAATAAAATTAGCGTTATTTTTTCATTAAAATAGTCCGATGCACTCCAAATTTGAATATACGTGCATATATATATATATATATATATATATATATATATATATATATATATATATATATATGCTATATCGCTTTGAAGATTCTTTGCTTCTAAGTTTTTTTCCGTTAGATCCACCCCTTTGATAATTTTCATCCGTTAGATCATACTATCCAACCAACCACTCACTTAACCCTAGGCCCACATCATCCTAACCGCACATCTCTCAATCTACAAAAACTTGATAGCATCATATTATTAATAGCATAGTAGCCTAGTTCTATATATATATATATATATATATATATATATAATTGAGATCTTATGCTTTTAGAAGTACCAAGTTCATTAGTGCTTCTAAGTTTTTAGCCCTTAAATTAATAGATGTGCGGTTAGCATGATGTACACCCCCTTGGGTTAGGTGGGCGGTTGGTTGAATAGTATAATTTAACGGACGAAAATGATCAAAGTCGTAGATCTAATAGTAAAAAATTCACAAGCACCAAGTGTTTGGTACTTTTACAAGCACCATAGCCGGATTCTATATATATATAGATCATGTTTAACGGTACCGATCGTCGATTTGGAGGCTCCATCATCGAAAACAAATTGGTGGCAATAGAGTTAGTTTGCTATAAATAGCATTCTAGCTCAACTCTCTCTCTCTCTCTATCTATATATATATATATATATATAAATTGAGTTTTTATATTTTTAAAAGTATCAAGTCATTGGTGTTTGTAAGTTTTTAGCCCTTGGATTAATAGATGTACAGTTATGATGATGTGGGCCCCTTTGGGTTAACTGGGTATTGGTTGAATAGTATAATCTAACGGATGAAAATGATCAAAGTCGTAGATCTAACGGTAAAAAATTCACAAGCACCAAATGCTTGGTACTTTTACAAGCACCATAGCATCCTAGCCGTTCATTTTTTTATCTGAACGGCTGAAAATTTATGAGTACAAAGGACTCTATACTCATATAAGTATAGTAGCCCCAGCCTATATATATATATAGAGAGAGAGTTGAGCGCTAGAATGCTATCGATAGCAAACCAGCATTTTTGCCACCCATTTATTTTCGATGATAGAGCTTCCCAATTGCTGATCGGCACCGTTGAACATGATCTATACCACTTGAAATATTTAGAAATCAAATTTCATACATTTCCAATATTGTTCTCTTATTCATCGAGTGAACACAAAAATGAGCGGTTGAAAATGAATATTCTTTAAAAAATGATGATTGGAGTCTTATAATCAAGATCAAGAGTATAGATCTTGTTTTAAATAGTTTAAAGAATTTTCTAACAAAAATTCAATTGATTTGGATATCTTTACGCCGTCAAACGAGAAAACGCCTCATATCCACCATTAAAAATATAAAATTTAAAATCTTTTGATCATTTGGCAAATGATGTCGAAAAGATTTGAAATTTAATTTCTAAATACTTCCAGTGGTATAGATCATGTTTAACGGTGCCGATCGTCAATTTGGAAGCTCTATCATCAAAAATAAATTGGTGGCAACGAAACCGTTTGCTATCGATAGGAGAGAGAGAGAGAGAGAGAGAGAGTGAGTGAGTGTATGTGTATGTTCGACTACTATGCTATTAATATAGCCGGACTCTATATTAATATAGAGTCTATATTAATATATAGCCGGACTCTATATATTAATATGTTCGGCTTCTATATTAATATAGCCGGAAATATATAGAGTCCGGACACTCTCTCTCTCTCTCTCTCTCTCTCTCTCTCTCTCTCTCTCTCTCTCTCTCTCTCTCTCTATATATATATATATATATATATATATATATATATATATATATAGTTGTTTTTGGTATGCTTTTATAAGCACGGAGACTTCGTACTTTTACTTTGTTTTCGATGTTCGGACTTTCGAAACGACGATCGGCTCCGTTAGAATTGATTTAGAGTATTTGAAATATCTAGAAAATAAATTTTGCGCATTTTCGATATCATTTGCGTAGTGATCGAACTCAAAATCACTAATTTTAACTGCCGTGGTGAGCCGGTTGCAAGTTTAACGGTGTAGAAATATCCAAATCGCATGCAATTTTGATAGAAAATTATTTATACCATATAAAACAAGATCAATAACTTTGATCTAAAATTTTAATGTCATATCATCATATTTTGTAAGATTTTTATTTTCAGTTGATTTTGAGCCACTTCGATCACTAGGCAAATGATATCGAAAAATCGCGAAATTTATTTTCTAGATACTTCAAATACTCAAGATCAAGTCTAACGGAGCCGATCGTCGATTCGAAAGTTCGAACATCGAACACAAAGTGGAAGCACGGAGGCCTCCGTGCTTCCATAAGCACCGCACTCTATATATATATATATATAGAGAGAGAGATATATATATATATATATATAGAGAGAGAGAGAGAGAGAGAGAGAGAGAGAGAGTTCGGTTATGATGCTTTTAAAAGTACTAAGTATTTGGTACTTGTAGATTTTTAGTCGTTAGATCTTTTTAGTCGTTAGATCTGCATCATTGATCATTTACACCCGTTAGATTCTACTATTCAACTAACCACCCACGCAACCCTTGGGGGCCCACATCATTCTAACCACACAATTCTTAATCCAAAGGCTAAAACTTATACTTTTAAAAGTATAGGAGCTCAATTCTATATATATATATATATAGCCGGACTCTATATTAATATATATATTGTCTATATTACTATACTATTATGAGTACGATCGCCATCGTACTCATAAGTTGTTTTCGATGATAGAGCTTCCGTATCGACGATCCACACTGTTAAACGTTGTTTACAGCATTTAAAACTGCTAGAAATAAAATTTTATAATTTTTCGACATCATTTACCTTACAATCAAGATGTCACAAATTTAACAATTTTTAATGGCCAGTATGGGATACTTGCTAGTTTAACGGTGTAAAAGAATCGAAATTTATTGAATTTTTGATAGAAAATTCTATTCACTACATAGATAAAGATCAATAACTCCGATCTTGAATTGAAGGATCCGATCATCCATTTTTAGGACGTCGTTCGATTTTGACCGTTCATTTTATGCCCACTTGATGGACTTTATTATAATTTTGAAAATTTATGAAATTTATTTTTTACAAGTTTCAAATACTCTAGATCATATTTAACGGAGTGGATCGCGATTTGGAAGCTCCATCATCGAAAACAACTTATGAGTAGTAGAGGTCCACTACTCATATAGCCATGGCCTATATATATAGTCGATGATAGAGCTTCCAAATTGATGATCGGCTCCGTTGAACATGATCTATACCACTTAAAGTGTTTAGAAATCAAATTTCAAATATTTTCGACATCATTTGCCTAATGATCAAAGGGTTTCAAAATTTGTAATTTTAATGGTGGATAAGAGACGTTTTCTCGTTTAACTGCAAAGATATCCAAATCAATTGAATTTTTGTTAGAAAATTTTTTAAACTATTTAAAACAAGATCTATACTCTTGATCTTGATTACAAGACTCCTATCATCATTTTTTAAAGAATATTCATTTTCAACCATTCATTTTCTGTTCACTAGATGGATACAAGAACAATATCGAAAGTGCGTGAAATTTGATTTCTAGGTAGTTTAAATGGTTTAGATCATATTTAACGGAGCCGATCGTCAATTTGAAAGCTCTATCATCGAAAACAACTGATTTAAGAGTATTCTAGCTCAACTCTCTCTCTCTCTCTCTCTCTCTCTCTCTTCTCTTCTCTCTCTCTCTCTCTCTATATATATATATATATATATAGAGAGAGAGAGAGAGAGAGAGAGAGAGAGAGAGAGAGAGAGTCTAGCTACTATGCTATTAATATAGTCGGTCTCTATATATATATATAGAGTCCGGCCACTATGCTATTAATAGCACAAAACATTTGGTGCTATCAAGTTTTCTGTCGTTAGATCTATCATTTTGATCATTTTCATCCGTTAGATCATACTATTCAACCAACCACCTACTCAACCCTATAGGGCCGACATCATCATAACAGCACATATCGCTATCAAGTTTTTAGCCTTTGGATCAATTTCTTTCATCATTTTTAACTATTGGATTAAATATTATAACCCAGTAGGGACCACTCAACCCTAGGGGGACCACTCAACCCTAGACTAATATCATCCTAACCTTACAATTTCTCATCCAATGGTTAAAAACTTAATAGCAAAAAGTATATTTTACTATTAATAGTATTCCAGCCTAGCGCTCTCTCTTCTGTGTGTGTGTGTGTGTGTGTGTGTGTGTGTGTGTGTGTGTGTGTGTGTGTGTGTGTGTGTGTGTGTGTGTGTGTGTGTGTGTGTGTGTGTGTAGAGTCCACATTATAATAGTACGGGAGCTCCCGTACTATAATGTTGTTTTCGATCTTCGGGCGCTCAAATCAACGATCCATACCGTTAAAACTGATCTAGGGTATTTAAAGTTTTTAGAAATAAAATTTTATATTTTTTCGACATAGTTTACTTTATAATCAAAACATTTCAAAATTATCAATTTTCAACGGCGATTATGACGAGTTTGGAGTTTAACGGTGTAGAAGAATCTAAATTTCTTCAAATTTTGATAGAAAATACTTTAAACTATATAGATTAAGGTTAACATTCTTGATATTAAATTTAAAAGTCCTATGCTCAAATTTAAAGAGTATTCAATTTTCACCGTCCATTTTGACATAATTTATTTACTAAACGATATCGGAAAGAACTAAAATTTTATTCCTAAAAACTTCATATACCTTAGATCATATTTAACGGTGTGGATCGTTGATTTGAATGCCTTAAGATCGAAAACAACACTATAGTACGGGAGCTCCCGTACTATAGATAGTATAGTAGCCTAATTCTATATATATATATAGAACTAGGCTAATATACTATTAATAGCACAAAGTCATTTGTGATACCAAGTTTTTAGCCATTTGATTAAGAGATATGCGGTTAGAATGATATGGGCCCTCTAGAGTTGAGTTGGTGGCTGGTTGAATAGTATATGATCTAACTGGTCAAAATGATCAAAAGGGTAGATCTAAGGGCGGAAAACTTGATAGCACTAAGTGTTTCGTGCTATTAATAGCATAATAGCCAGACTCTCTCTCTCTCTCTCTCTCTCTCTCTCTATATATATATATATATATATATATATAGAGAGAGAGAGAGTTTGACTGAGCTACTATCGGTAGTAAACTACTCGGTTTACTACCGATTTGTTTTTATAATAGAGCTTTCAAATCGACGATCAGTATCGTTGAATATGATCTAGACCATTTAAATTATCTAAAAATCAAATTTCATGATTTTTTGGCATCATTTACTGAACGATTAAAGAGTCACAAAATCTATAATTTTAATGGCCGATATGGTGCATTTGCTGGTTTAATGGTATAGAAGAATTCAAATCAACTAAATTTTTGTTAGAAAATTCTTTAAACTATTTAAAATAAGATCTAGACTTTAGATCTCAAATATAAAAATTGTATCATCACTTTTTGAAGGATACTTATTTCTAGCTATTCATTTTTCTGTACACTTGATGGACAAGAGAACAATATCGAAAATGTGCGAAATTTGATTTCCAGATTGTTTAAATAGTCTAGATCATGTTTAACGGTGCCGATCATCAATTTAGAAGCTCTATCATCGAAAATAAATCGGTAGTAAAACGAGCCGTTTACTACCGATAATATTCGAGCAAAACTCTCTCTCTATATATAGTAGGGTTACTGTACGTACTATTAGGAGCACAGCAGAGAGCACAACAGTTGCTGCTGTACTCTTAATAGCACAGTAATCCTACTATATATATAGTCCAGCTGCTATCTTTTTAGAAGGATGGAGGCATTTGTCCTATTAAGTCATTTTAGATGATAGAAATTTTAAATCAATGATTGAAACCGTTAAAGTTGGTAAATTTGTTTCTAGTAATTAACTATGCTAAGTTGATTGGTAATTTTTCATTATTAGAACTATTATATCTGTAAAAAAAATTTGTATGCTTAAATTATTTTTTAATAGAAATTTTAAAAATAAAGTTTATTGGAAACTAATAGAAATAATTTATAAACTTATGAATTGTGAACGGAGCATTTATGAGGCGCAACGTGGCAGCGCGCGATGGGCGCCGGGTCGGGCGGCGGCGAGCCGGCGCGGGTGCTGGGTTTTGTTGGGGGCAGGGTTTTGTTGGATTTTTTTATTTTTTATTTTTTTCTGTTATAATTATTTTTAAAATACAATTTATTTTTTTTTATTATAAAGTTATAATAGTTGTTAAAAAAAGTTTAAGAATTAGTGAAATCAATATGTCATCGATTATTTAATTTTTTTTTTTTTTTTGCATCAATTTTGATTCTTAGTTTTTGTATACTCTTCGTTTTTGTTTCGAGAACATATATAAATTAGTATGTATATATATAGAGTTGAGCTAGAATACTATCGATAGCAAACAGGCTTCGTTGCCACCCATTTGTTTTCGATGATGGAGCCTGGCCTCCAAATCGACGATCGGCATCGTTGAACATAATCTATACTACTTGAAGTGTTTAGAAATCAAATTTCAAATATTTTTGACATCATTTACCTAATGATCAAAATGTTTCAAATTTTGTAATTTTAACGATCGATATGAGGTGTTTTCTCATTTAACGGCGTAAAGATATTCAAATCAATTGAATTTTTGTTAGAAAATTCTTTAAACTATTTAAAACAAAATCTATACTCTTGATCTTGATTATAAAACTCCTATCATTATTTTTTTAAAAAATATTTATTTTCAACCGTTCATTTTTGTGTCCATTCGATGGATAAGAGAACAATATCGAAAATGTATGAAATTTAATTTCTAAACACTTACTGCTAAACTTTTTAGAAATACGGATGAAAATTCAGATTTTTCAAGAACTATAAAACCATTGAAAATTATAATCTTTCTAATTGAAATTCTTTTCTAGTTTGGGCCCAAAACTATAAGCCCTAACATGTTTCAAGAGCAAATGGCAAAAGATTTGGTAATTTATATCCAAGGTCTCAATTTACGAATCCTACTTAATTCGCATTTTTAAATATTGTTGAAATATTAACATATGAACAGTCTCACACATATAGCATATATATTGAAAGGCTTCAGATGATGAAAACTTTATCTCTGTACACTTCTTACGGAGGTAAACACCTTACTGGCACATGCATTTTGTACCCAAGAATTCAAAAATTGATAAATCCTTTTGGGTTTTAGTAAAATAAAAAAAACTAAGACAGGTGAGTTAATAAAAGCCACAAAAATATTATGAGTGTAATGTTTGTACCTATAAGTAGGGTGTATGCATGATTGATATAGACTGATAAAACTAATACCACTCCAACAGAATTAAATTATAGGGGCATATGTTTGGGATATTTTTGTGTAAGTGTTCTATTTATGTCAAAACTAAATAAAAAAAAATCTACTAATGTCTAAATATAAAGCTCAATCCAACAAAAAATTAAAGGTTGCTCTACGTACTCAACTGACCCCATCGAGCCCATTCGACCCAATTACAAATACAGAGGAAGAAAAAAAAAAGAAAAAATTAATTACCATCTTCCCTTTTTCCCTCTCTCAATCCACTAAAATTCTAGACAAATAGCCATTCCCTCTTCTTCGCCTCTGCCACCGCAGCCAATAAGATAAAGTTCCAGCGGTTGCTACATGATTAAATAAGTATTGGTAAATTAATATCACTCTTTTTATATTATAACGACACTGTTTAACTGTCACTATGTACCTAGCGACCCCACATATAGCAATACTTTTTAAAAGTATCGGTAATTTAGTCAGCAATATTTTTTTTCACATACACCGGCATTTGAAAGTATCGCTATAAACTGTGTTTGTTGTGATATACACTTATTAGCTTCTGGTTGGGATGAATTTTAATGGCTCTAGTCACATTTAATAGTGATAATATAATTCGCTGTTCACGTGCCAACTCGTACTGTAATCATTTTAGATTTAATTAAAACTCATGTAGATCGAGTAGTACCTTTTGAACAAGTTTTTACATTAATTAACTTTTTTTCCTACTTTCCTACCAAGAAAGTTTTTTTTTTAGAGATAGGTAACACGCTACCTGCTTCGTTTATTTCATTTAGAAATAAACTTAGCTGAAAATACGAATCAACTAGGATTCGAATTTGAAATCTCGGATACCAACCACCAAGCCCTTTGCCACTTGCTCTAGGGACTTTAAAAACACACTCATTCTTCATGCAAAAAAAATAATAAATAATAAACAAATAAATAAAAATAAAAACTCTTTGACTTTACGCAGCATGGCATGAGATTATGATATGTCATTATTGTAATCTCATTATCTTGATTTGTTGACTAATTTTATGAACCATATATGAAGACTAGCTAAGATCAGAGAGAGTGCATAATAAATAACAAATTGAAGAAGTAAGAGGAAGTTGTTCAAGTCTCTGACATAAATATTCCCCAGATGAAATAAAAAAAGATAATCCTGATCCCCATGTAAACATGTAGACAACTCATATTGTGTATACATATCTCATGTTCAATTAATCCTTTTATTTATTTTATTTGTCTCTTGATGGGGGAGTTAGGGGTGATAAGTTGGAATAAATGTTTTTTTTTTTTTTTTTTTCCTTGAATGTGTTATATATTGGTCTAGAAAATAGAGAATTTATAGTTTTCTATAGATAATTTCGGATCAAATTTATCTTTAGTAATCCAATTAACTTTTCTCATTGATATGTATATATATTTTCAAACTCAAAAACATATCTAAGTTTCAAATTTAAATAGCTTATAAGTGCTTTATGATTTGTAGAATTACGATGTTTGTGGGTTATGCACTTGTGGAATGCACGTATATAGGTATGTTAATTATCACAGCTATTTTTTACAGTATTTGCTTATACATTAAAATGTACCGGCAAAAACTTTGTAACTTAAATGCTAGGCATCATCAACACGGACACATGACACAAGACGACTCAGACATAACAATTGCCAAAAACATTAGGATAGGGACATGACATATACACCTTAATAAAATATAATATTATTAAATGCTTACCCAATCTTAAACCGTACTCATGCTCTATGCTATCAATTTATTTTTAATGATGAAAATTTTAAATCGACGATCGACACTATTAAACATATACCTGATTTAAATCATTTAAACTATTTGAAAATTAAATTTTATATTTTTTTAATATTATTTTCTTATTTATTAAGTGGACACAAAAATAAATGGTTGAAAATAAATATCTTTCACCGGTTGGTAACCGAGGTCTCAAGTTCGAATCCTGGTTGATTCATATTTTCAAGTTTATTTGTAAATAAAATAAACGAAGCGGGTAATGTACGTGCTACCTATCTCTCTCTAAAAAATATAAATAAATAAATAAATATTTTTCAAAAAGTGATGATAGGAGTCTTGTAATCAAGATAAAAAATATGAATCTTATTTTAAATAATTTAAAATATTTATCAACTAGAACTCAATTATTTAGATATCTTTATGCCGTTAAACAAAAAAATATCTTATATTGGCCATTAAAATTACAAATTTTGGAGGCTCCATTATCGAAAACAAATCGATAGTAACAGAGTTTGTTTGCTATTTGTAGCATTTCTTTCTTCTCACTCTCTCTATAGAGAGAGAGAGAGAGAGAGAGAGAGAGTAGGTTTTGTGTGCTATTAGGAGTACGCAGGCCTCCGTGCTTCTAAACCGTTTTCGACGATGGAGCTTTCGAATCGACGAGCGGCTCTATTAGACTTCATCTAGCGTATTTGAAGTATATATATCAAGAAAATAAATTTTGCATTTTTTCGATATAATTTATCTAACGATCGAAAGGGTTCAAAATCAATAATTTTTAATGGTTGATGTATATTGTTTACAAGTTTAATAGTATAATCAATAATTTTTAATGATTGATGTATATTGTTTACAAGTTTAATAGTATAGAAGTATTCAAATTAATCGGATAAAATTTTGATAAATTTTTTTTTTTATACTATTTACTAAGATCAATATCTTGATAAACAATTTGTGTTATATCACCACTTTTTGTGATATTTTTATTTTCAGCCGTTGATTTTGAATTCTTTCGATCGCTAGGTAAATGATATCGAAAAACTGCAAAATTTATTTTCTAGATAGTTTAAATATACTAAATTAAGTCTAACAGAGCCGATAGTCGATTCTTTCGATCACTAGGTAAATGATATCGAAAAACTGTAAAATTTATTTTCTAGATACTTCAAATTACTAGATTAAGTCTAACAGAGCCGATCGTCGATTCGGAAGCCTCATCATCAAAAACGGCT
The DNA here is from genome assembly GCA_025177825.1 of Aechmea fasciata. Classification (NCBI taxonomy): domain Eukaryota; kingdom Viridiplantae; phylum Streptophyta; class Magnoliopsida; order Poales; family Bromeliaceae; genus Aechmea; species Aechmea fasciata. Next base: position 4,919,517 of record CM045933.1, read on the forward strand.
TAGGAGCACAGAGGCTCCTAATAGCACACAAGACCTATTATAATCGGTGACCACTATCATCATATATCGGGGACGGCTATCATCCTAACCGCGCATATTTTTATCTAATGGTAAAAAATTTATGAGTATAAAAGATTTTATACTCGATCATAAGAGCATAGTAGCCGTAGCATAAACCCTTAGGGTGTGTTTGGTTCTACGTAAAACTGTGAAAAAAAAAAATTTGGTGGAAAACAAATTTTACGTTATTTAGTGTTTGGTTTGTAGGAAATGAAAAATAGTTTTTCATGCCGGTTGTTTGGTTGAAAGGGAAAAAAAATAGATAAAAAACTATTTAATATATTTTTTATCATATATATTATTAATATATAATAATTAATATACTATATATAAAATATTATTATATATATATATTCTCCTATTATATATATTATTATATATATATTATATATTATTAATATATAATAATTATCATAATATATATTTAATTATTATAATTTATATTTATAAACAAAATATATTTAAAATATATTATATAATACATATATAATATATATAATATATAATAACATATATTTAATATTATAAAATATTATAAAATAATATAATATATTATAAAATATATTTAATATTATAAAATAAATTATTATAAATAAAATCTTATATAATAACATATTTATATAAAAATAAAATAAAATTATATATATAGAATTAGGCTGGAATACTATTAATAGCACCGATGATTTGGTGCTATTAAGTTTTCTTCCCTTGGATTAAAAGATGTACCGTTAGGATGATGTGGGTCCTTTAGGGTTGAGTGGGTGGTTAGTTCAATAGTATATAATAGAACGTATGAAAGTGATAAAAAAAGTAAATCTAACGGCAGAAAACATGATAGTACCAAATTCTTTGTATATCGATAGTATTTCAGCCGGACTATATATATAACTAGGCTACTATGCTATTAAAAGCACCAAATCATTGGTGCTACCAAGTTTTCGGCCATTGGATTAAAAGATGTGCGGTTAGGATTATGTGGATTGAGTAAGTGGTTGGTTGAATAGTATGATCTAATGGGTGAAAATGATCATTAAATGGGTGGATTTAACAGCGAAAAACTTGCTAGCATAGTAGCCGGATTATATATATATTTATATATATATATAAAATCAAAGAGGAAGGAAGAAATTCACTGTGCTCTCTCTCTCACTCTATATAAAATCAAGGGGCAATTGCTTATATACCCCTGAAAAGTTTCCGATTTTCTGATTTACCCCTCTTATTGAAAATACCCCTCCTACGTTCCAACCTATTTCTAATATACCCTTAGAGTTAAAATCTGTTAAGTAACTCTGTTATCTCTGTAAAATTACTATTTTGCCCTTTTCAAATATACCCTTCTACTATCACTGTCTTTCTTATTTGTCCTTAAAGTCAAGGGCACAAAAGTATTTCGACTTTTGGTTTTTTCCAATATACCCCTCTACCGTCACCAACTTTTCTTATTTGCCCTTAAGTTAAGGGCAAAATTGGTATTTTAATTTTTTTTAACTATGGTAAATATTTAACTCACGTTTAACCCAGATTAACTTAACAGAAGATAACTGCGGGGGTATTTTACAATAACGGTGGAACGTATGAGGGGCATTTTAGAAAGAAAAAAAAAATAGGGGTAGATCGGATATTTTCAGACGCATGAGGGGTATATAGACAATTATCCCTAAAATCAAAGAGGAAGGGAGAAATTCACTGTGCTCTCTCTCACTGTGCTCACTCAGCCCCTCGTGGACCACGTGCAAAAAGGCATATAAGCCCAGCCATATTTGCTATAGATGGTCCATTTCTTTCTCTCTCTCTCGGGCGGTCCACAAGGTGAAGCCCACCCCGTGAACTGCATTCAAAGATGCATATGAGCCTCATCATTTTTACTGTAGCTTTTCGTTTTCTGCAATAATAGAGTGGAAACCGAAAACCCAAATTTTTCCGCATGTTCGTAAAAAAAAAAATTTAACCAAACATCAAAAAAATAGTTCCCAACTGAAAATAAATTTTCAGTGTACTTTTATAAGGAACCAAACACCCGCTTATCTTCAAAAGACTTTTCCCTACATAGAGGAGGAATCTAATAAAACAATTTCACTCCAAGGGGGGTTTTTAGGAGTAGAGCTACTATACTATTATGAGTAGTAGAGCTCTACTATTCATAAGTTGTTTTCGATGATAGAGCTTCCGAATCGACGATCCACTCCGTTAAATATGATCTAGAGTATTTAAAACTTCTAGAAAATAAATTTCGTAATTTTTCAAAATCATAATAAAGTCCATCAAATGGGCATAAAATGAACGGCCAAAATCAAACGATGTCCTAAAAATAGGTGATCGGATCCTTCAATTTAAGATCGGAGTTATTAATCTTTATCTATGTAGTGAATAGAATTTTCTATAAAAAATTCAACCTAGTTCAATTCTTTTACACCGTTAAACTACCAAGTATCCCATATCGGCCGTTAAAAATTGTCAATTTTGTGAGCTTTTGATCGTAAGGTAAATGATTTCGAAAATTACGAAATTTATTTTCTAGAAGTTTTAAATACTCTAAATCATATTTAACGGAGTGGATCGTCGATTTGGAAGCTCTATCATCGAAAACAACTTATGAGTAGTAGGGCTCTACTACTCATAATAGTATAGTAGCCCTACTCGGTTTTTAGTCCCTTTTGGGCAGGCATGTAACATGTTAGGTCAAAATGATCAGGTTACCACCACCAGTAATCAATTAATTGGATGCTGCCTATAGTTTCCAAACCTAGGCTCTTTCATTGGGTATTGTCAATATCATTATTGAACTAGTACATGCATGCCGTGAGGTGGGGGGACTTTGCTTTCATGGCCTCCCCACTAAACAATTGTCTTTTCCTTTTGTTTTTCATTATAAGGACTTGTTTAGAATAGAATTGCTTGGAGGTAAAATACTCCTCAGATAGTGCTACAAAGAAAACCTTTTTATTTACTTTTTTTTTTTCAATAGGGCTTTGCATTGATTGGAAACCAAAAGTTTTAAATTTGAACTTCTATTTGAAAGCTGACAATCTCCTTTGCATTGGAAATCAAAAGATTTAAATTTGAGCTTTCGTTTGGAAACCGGCGGTCTGATCGCTCCTACTTTCCATCGTAGCGGAATTTTAGATTCTATTTTGATGTCGGAATTATTTATTCAAGAATAACTTATTCGTGCGTAGGAATGCAAATGGATCTTGTTGGTGTAGCTCCCGCTCCGATCCACGGCAATAAGTAGGAACAAAAAATATAGAAAAATATAATCCGTCTCAAATCCGTCCCGATCCACAAAGTAAATGGAACAGAAGGCGAGAGATCCTTTTCTTCCTTCAATTCATCTCGATCTGTCATAAATCTGCCAAAAATCAACTCCCATCCTGGTCGTGCATGATCCGCCCCTAATGGAGCGGTAAGTAGGGGTAAAAAATAAAAAAAAAAATAGCCCACCCGGAATCCGCCCCACCCCGACAAAAAAATGGAGCGGGAGGTGGGGAAACCGTCCCGTCCCCGGATCTGCCCAATTTGCATTCTTATTCGTGCGGTATGAGACTTTTCTAATATTATTATAACTAATTAAGGAGTTTGATTTTTGCTTATGAAAAAATCTTGTTGTCCATGATTTGGTGGAATATTATGTTCCATTTGTGAGATAATTTATCTCATTATGAAAAAAATGACTTGAATGCCGAATATGATATTCCAGTCTAAACATTTGACAATACTTTCTATCTCTCAAATATACAAGATTTCTTGAAAAAGAATTAAGGGGCTGTAGGAAACAAGAAACTAATGCATCCAAACAGAGTATTCTATTTACGAATTAATTCATTGACTAAAAACGACGGTAACTGAAAGCAAACTTGCAGAGCTAGGATCAAACAAAGCAGAAGTAAATCCAATTTGGCCCAATTTCGGAGTGTAATGCTAGTTTCTGATCTTAAAGTGTTATTTGAAAAATACTGGTAGGAAATGCAGAATATATATAATTGTTAGAACTAAAAACCGAGAAATCTAGTTCGTCGGATGCGAAAATACCAAAAGAGATCCGAGAAAGAGAGAAGAAAATAAAGCACATAATATTTAACGTGGTTCGGTCATCGGCCTACGTCCACGGGTGAAGACGGAGCGAAAATCTTCATTAAAATCAAAGTGGTGTACAAAATATGCCTCTCTCACAAAACCTTAATCCCAAAAATACACCCATATTCCCTCTCTCATTTTCCGCACTAAATCAATAGCAGAAAGGGTATATTTATAATAGTGGCTGAATCTTAATACAATCAGGAATACAAACCTACTAAGATTAGAAATATCTTAATAAAATTAGGCATAATCTAAACTTAACTTAATGGGATAATCAAAACAGAATAGGGATAAAAAATCTTGCGGTACTAGAATTCGAGACATATCTAACAATAATATTTTATCTGATAACTAGTTCCTTTTTATACTAGAGTCAGATTTGGAGTTTCTACCTTGACGCCTCAAAATCACATTTCAATTTTTCACTACAATAACCGACCGTCCCTAGCGCAAGTGGCAAAAGACTTGGTGGTTGGTATCCGAGACCCGAGTTCGAATCCTAGTTGATTCACATTTTCAGCTAAGCTTATTTCTAAATGAAACAACCGAAGCAGGTAGCGTGCTACCCATCTCTCTCAAAAAAAAAAAAAAAAAATCACTACAATAAAAACTTCAAACTCTTTAGTTAACCAACTCTATTACACATATAATTACAACTAAAAATAAAAAAAAATAATAATAAAAGAAGAGCCAAACAAGCAATAAATATCAAGTATTACAATTCCACTCTATCATTATGGACTAAATTAAGAGCAAACACACAGAAAGAGAGCTTCATTAATTAATTGCTTGCTTCCACATGTTCCATCACTAAAATGACTATCAACACTCCCTTTTTATTTTATATATAATAATAATAAAAGTAATATTATTATCAGTGATTACTCAAAACTGTTTCTTTTTTATAAAAGTAGTATTATTTTGTCTCTGACAGCTAGGCCATAAATTATTGCTGCTAACAAAGAAAGATGGGAGATGATGGGAAGCATTCTCTTGTCACCATTTTTATCTGATGTTATCCTCACAACAAAAAGCTCATCAATTGAAACTTTGGTGGGTGTCAAACTCATGATGAGATTAAATAATATAAATTCACAGATTATATTTAAAAAAAATAATAAATTATTAGAGAACGGTGTTTCTGTATTATATGTTCGATAGTTGTTAGAATTGTAAGGATCCAATCTATCGGTTTCAAAATTCTCTTCTCTTTTTTTTGTGAATTTTTGTGAATTTAGCCTCATATCACTCCTTAAAATTAAGTAGTTTTTAACTTTTGTTTAAATTTTTGGGTTTGCATACACTACTACCAAACACATAAAGAGGGCAAGAAATGAATTATGTGTGGACTCTTTGCCCCCGCTTGGTTCGGGGTTAAGAAAAAACTAGTTATTCTACGAATAGTGTTAAGTTTGGAGTTAAGGTAGGGTTAAAGTATTTTTATGTTTGGTTGGGAGTTGGAGTTAGTAGAGGATAGTGCAAAATAGTGTTTGGTTGAAGTAGGTGGGATAAGAAGAATAATGGGTTATTATGAATAGAAAAATAGTGTTTGGTTGGGGTTTGGTGGGGTTAGATGGGATTAACTAAGCCGGGATAACTTTTTGAGGTGGGATTTGCTAACCCCACCTCTTTTTGGTGGTGTTTGGGGATAAAATAGGAGTTAAGAGGTTATTCCACCCTTTAACCCCCAACCAAATTTGAAATTTAGAAGTAAAATTAAAGAGGGTAAAATTATGATTGCATGCCCATTATTTATTCTTATACAAAACCCCACTAGTTTCCCACCATATCCAATTAATGAGGTTGAGTAGATAAGAGATGAGATAACAAAAATTTATATGTAGATGCCTCATTTTCATCTTTTCAAAGTATTCTCTTTAACTTTGAGCTTCTTTGTTATCAAATATCACCCTACTGGGGAGGGACTTCAATAGGTCGGGTTCGCGACGGGTTTTGAAAAATTTGAATCCAAACAAGAACCCGAAATCGTTGGATTTTACAAATTCATAACTAAATCTAAATCCGACAAAAAAAAAAAAAAAAAAAACGATACCCAAAATCTAGCACAAAAATCCAAACCCAGAAGCAATCATTTTTCTTTATCAAATATTAAAATAAAATTTTGATCACCTGTATCCATTTGCACGCAGGGTTGCAGGAAAATCATACCTACGGGTTGTGAAACAACCGTTATACTCTAAAAGCTTAAGCTATTAAAGAACGATGTTTAAAATTTTTTATATTAACACTCTCCCTCACGTCTGGGCTCGAGACTTTTTAGTCAGGACGTTGGCTTGAATTAAATGGGAGAAAATTAATATGTTAGTAGCCCGGCGTGAGTCGAACTCAGAACCTCCTACTCTGATACCATGTAAAAAAAGTTTCTAGAATAATTTTCAACACGGGTTAGTTAGTTAACATGCAAGATATACCTAGAATAAAATGATCTACAATTGTCTTTCTAGTTATTAAATAAATAAATAAATTGATTGATTGATTTGGTTCTTATGGGCCTGATCTTTAGTAGAGCGTAAAGAGGCTACAATATCTCATGCCGCATATACAGGATCGTGAATGTGATAATGCCTCTATATAATGGAATGTCAACACATGCATAAAGCACTGACCGTCCCTAGAGCAAGTGGTAAAGGGCTTGATGTGGTTGATACCCGAGATCCGAGTTCGAATTCTAGTTGATTCACATTTTTAGCTAAGTTTATTTCTTAACGAAATAAACGAAGTAGGTAGTAACCTATCTCTCAGAAAAAAAAAAAAAAAAAAAACACATGCATAAAGCATGGATCTTGTTCTTCAATATATAATAACATGGATTTTGTACTTTTTGTCTCAATTTGCTAAACTTAAAATAGCTATAAGCAGGAGAGCGTTGGTAAACTCTCTGGAACAATGGATAAAATAAAATACCTCTGTTCAGGTTATGAGACTCGATTTCGAATTCCGCTCTGAGACAGAAATGTGCAATAAAAAAAGATTTTCTAAGAAATAAGTTTTAATGCTTTTTCTTTTTTTCACTTTTTCATTCGCTCGGTTCCAAAAAAAAACTAGTTTTTTTAGAAAATTTAAATTTAATTTAATAAAAATAATTTATTACATTATTTAAGTACAAGTAATAAGCATTAATATAGTACAATTAATAATTTTAAAATAAAAATTATTTATTTATAATACGTAAAATAGCATATCTACATAATTTAATTCAATTCAATTTATGATTTTAATAAAATTTGAAATTAAATCTTAAAATAATACCATTCCACCAAACCGTATGGGATAACTGGAAATAATAAAATTTGACCAGAATAACACTATTCCGATAAAAGATTATTCTGTTTGGCAGAATAATCAGAATAATTTTCGTTATCCACGCTTTATCTCCGACCAAACCTGGCCTAAGCTTTCAATCATGTTTCACTTTTGTGACGCCCCAACTTTCCAGGAAATCACCCATCCTAAGACTACTCCCGTCCTAGCACGCTTAACTCTCTTAATCTCTTAGGCCTTGCCAGCACCCAAAATACTTAAGCCTGGTTGTTAAGAGTTTAACCCTCCTATATCTCATATATAGGACTATTTAGGGTCTCACAACTTTTGTACTCAAAACTTTTTTACTTCTACTTTGACACCTCCAAACTTTTGGATTTATTTCACTTTTAATTCTTTTCTTACAAAAAAATAAAAAAATAAAAAAATTATTATCGGCGCCAAGTTCATACATACACATTCATCAACTAAAATTCATGGGCTCTCCTCGACAAGTGGAGGAATTGAAATATAAGATGAGACAGATATCGATAGATGCACCGTGAATGTGACACCCCAATAGTCCCACATCGGATGGGAATGTGATTGTCATTGGATTTATATGAGACTTAGACACTAGTAATAATAACTGGGCTTAAGCATTTGGGCTGGTGGTTGGGCCCAACAAGTTATTATTGCTAGTACTGATTGTTACATTTGGTATCGAGCCGGTTCACCAAATTTGGACATGTGTGGCGAGTCTCTGACCAGGGTTCCGGATGACGGGCTAGCGAGACGAGTCTCACATAGCCTAGTGATCTTGGGCTGTGTGTGTAATTAGACTGACGAGGACATCAGGTCCTTAACGGGAGGAGTCTGTGGCACTCCAATAGTCCCACATCGGATGGGAATGTGATTGTCATTGGGTTTATATGAGACTTAGACACTAGTAATAATAACCGGGCAAGAGAAGGAAAAAAGAGAAATGAAGTAAAACTAAGAATTCTCGTGACAAAGCTAATTGCACGGATCTTTTATTGCAATTTGTTGAATAACACGGAGTTTGAAACATTGCAATCTCGCGTCGAGCAACCATTTAATGTAACATAGTAAAACTGGTAGAACATACATTACTACAGTAGTGATCTAGAAAATCTCAATTAAGCAAGCCGATGAACACGCGCGGCATCAGTGTTTAATCGTTAGTTTGCTGCGTTGCCACGCACTCGTTGAAGATCACCGCCCTGCAGTGAATAAACACTGAAAAAGTCTCAGAACGGAAATGAGAGAAATAATAGTTCGACAAATTGGCGACAACTTGAACTACATACTCTACACTTGGTTCTCTTGCAAAGTATTTAACACTTGAATGATCATTAAGGAAGTACAGAATAAACCATATAATATTAAGGTCAACACCATTCACTGAAAACAAGTGCACTCCTTGTGAATAGGAATAACTTGGAGATTTTTGCTTATGGGATGTATCAAATATGGGCAAGTGGAATAGTCCAATAAAAGATTTTGGTATATTTCAGGATGATCGAGAAAGACTTTCGAATTGGGAGCCACAAAACATATAGGAAACTAGTTTTATGTTTTCTATTTGATTTTATTTTTGCCTTTTTTTTTGAAAATTTTCTTCCTTTGCCATGTTGTTGCTGGGACACTACTGATAATGTGCATGGTTCAGTTTTGTGAGCTGTGACCATGTAGATTCATAGGTCCAACCTCTAATTATTGCCACAGTTGATCTTTTTTCTCTTTATCAGTTTCTCTATTCTGAAAAGCATCAGCTAAAAATTTGACGAACAAACTATCTAGAGCCTCTACTATTCAGATTGGTCCACAAAAATGGGAGCTTCACTTTTGCCACCATGATAAGCTGCTGAGGAGATTTCAGTAAAATGTTGGCACTCCAACAGCACTTCCGCAAAAGATTCAGGTGGGTCAATCATACCCTACATAATATTTTGGAAATAGTTTCCATACTCAAGTTGGGCTAATTAGAAAAATAAAATAAAATTCCGGAGCATTCAATCTTATTAAGAGATTTAATACATACTATGATAATCAATATCATATCTCAATATCAATATCATATCGAAAGAGTTGCAATGAAGCGTGAATCCAAATCAATAATGCAAAATTTTAAGTGCAAACGAACCTGAATATGTCATCACAAATGGCCAGGATCATTCTGTTTGCATGTCTTCAGGCAAGGAAATCGATGAACAGCAATGATAGTATCCGCTTTCATCGAACTTGAACCTCTGAGAAAGATGCACTTCACGGATGAGATACTTGCCCCACTCCTTCGAGCCATACACCTTAAAGATGTGCCTTGCATCGAAGGAATCATTTCTTCTATTTCTTTCACTCCTAAAAGTAACAATACTGAAGACTCAGAGATCTAACCTTATATTCTTCAAATATAATATTTCATTAAATTTTGTGAATAAGAGGCACCTTTTTCTGTGCCTCACATTCATCAAAGTGGCATGCAACTGTAACTCACGAAGACAGAAGAGTTTTATTAGTATAATAGATAAGAAACCGCCAAAAATTTATAGGCCTTAACATTCTTCTATCTTATGACATTTCAGGAAGTCAACTCAAACCATGTTCTCTTATTGATGGAAAAAGACGGACAAGATTTACAAGTAATTGAAACACAAGAACGTTTATACCTTCAAAGATTGCTTTGCATCCTTGGCAAGAACAAGGCCTGATTCAACAAAAGCACCAATAATCACTTCTGTTTAAAATAGAAAGTCAAGGAATAACATCAGTCCAGGAAGATGATACATCTTAACTCGTCGACAATGGAAATCTACAATAGGTTCATTAATGCGAAATTGCTTTAGGATACGGCAAGCGCGTAACAAGCGTCCTTCTCCACCAACTTCCAGAACTGGTGCATATATTACTTGGGCCTTAGCCGGTGAACCTCTCATGAGTTCCTGAAATCAAATTATCTTCTAAATTTATAAAAGAAAACGTCAATAGCAATCATTCTTCATCTAAGATTAATGCAATGTTCTTATATTATATGTAAAAACAACTGGTGTGAATATAAAGAAACATAGTTAGTGTGTATCAAAAACACATTTCTACAAAAAATAGTAATTACAATGCTATAAGAAGCCTTAGGGGCAAGTTTTGATGCACCACCTGTCACTTGGGACATCTTCTGACATTGCCAGAAAGGCTGAAGAACAATTAAGATAGAGGTTATTAACTTGGCAAGAAATGTGCAAGCCTACAAGCCCATGATCCCAGTTGTTGGGAAAATTAAATATAGATGGATTATCTATAACAAAGGGAACTATACTACCCAACCTGGTTTCTTTCTCAATCCTTTTATATTACTCAAGCTCCTTCCGAGTTTCCACTCTTGTGGAAGAAGATATGAGAAGGACAAGGTGATTCAAGAAAGTTCCTAAAGGGTATTAAATTCAACCTTAACTGTAAACAAGCACTTCATCCCACAAAGCAACGGACAGCTGATGTTTGATAGATTTCTGTTAATATCCTAGAGTAATCCAGACATCCTGAGGATCTAAAACCAATCTAAAAGCACCCTTTAAAAGGGAGGGAGGAGAGAGGAAATAATTGTAGTTTGAAAACTCTGTGAGGATCAAATGCTGAAACAGATTACTTTTCAGCTTCGCCTTCCAGAATGCTTCATCAATTTTAGTTTTCATCACAGAGCGTCCGTGATAAACATTGAGATCAATGAATTTCATCAACCGATAAAGCCATCCATAATACAGCTCCTGCTGCTGCTATGCAGTCTTTAGGAGCAAATAAATAGTTTACAGCTTAATAAGTTGGAATAAAAAATGACCACTATCACCCAAAGTCCATTCCGGCATTCAATGGTCTCAGGAAGGTTCAAACCTATCCACCAACCCCTGCTCTTTATTTTGATATTAAAGAAACCCAAATACCAGCAGTGAAATGATTAAACATTTTAATTCTTCTAGTACCCTTAGAGCAATGACCCCAAGTTATCTTTCTTAGGTTTCCAATAAATTCAATTTTTGAAGATTTTGTTATGAAGTGTGAGTTCAGAAAATAGAAAAGTAATTCCAGAACTGCCCGCCATTTTTAACAATTTGCAACATCTAGTCTTCACTTTGACATGACAAACTAATTCAGAACACTGATAAAAATCAACATATTCTTTTCACTGTTTCAGTTTAAAAGATAGCTAGAACTTTAAAGGAGTGATTAAATGACCATTGTCACAAAATCTCATGCACACTTAATTTTCATAGACTAATGACTGGAAGGTTTTAAATCTGTAACCATGTTTAGAATAATATCTCCAGAATAAGCTGAAGTGGGTGATATAAATATCCACCAGAGGACCATTTATCAGTTACATGCAACAGAATTTTTTCCATTATCGAATGTTGGAAATTAGCATAATAAATAGAAGATGAAGACAATTCGATCAAACAGCTTACTAAAACCAAAATAAGAAAAACTCACCAGCCCTCTAAGCTGTATAGAAATTGGACGGTTTTCCAGAGCATCTTTTACTTCAGAAGATACTCTCTGCATTGAGACGACACAACATTTTATAGTTTAAGGCAACAACATAATAAATTTCTATCTCAGGCAAAGAACATCACCTGCAGAACCTCAGCAGCAGCAGCAACACGGTCCTTGTTCCATAACTTGAGCATAAGAACAGTTAAGTGAAAGGTTTTGGGTTTGATAAATATCGATCTATCGATGCCTAAATCTGCAACAGTGCTATAAATAGAAATTAATGGCCAAGCAGAAGAAGAGAACAGTTCCATCCAAAAGAACAGAAAAACTTGCTACGAAATGTAATGGAGATCACTACTAAACAGGAACTTTTCAATGTTTTCATGTTGTAATTTACAAACTGCAAAAAGTTTATATCCTTACACTTCGGAAGAACGGTAGAGAGAGCTTGTTTTTAGAATTATTTTGCAATCTAGGACCCAACCTACTTTTTGTAAATGTTCAGTTCCATCAGATCTGTAATCATGATCTCATGGATATTTATACCCCTTTCCGCGACTTATTTTCTGTTAATTATATACTTGGGAGAGCATTCAGTGAATTGAGGCTTAGGTTTTTGAGAGATTGCTCTCTTCTCTACTTTGCTTTTAATTATAGCGGAATATGTGCTCCCTTTTCGGCACATCGAAACAGGCTTGTTTAAAGCCAAATCCTGTAATTTGGTTATCCTTTTTCTTTTCTTATCTCTTTTCTCACTTCTCTCTTGATTTTGCACTCCACAAACTTTGCATGTCACAATGCTCTTTAGTAATGGCTAGTTTAGCGAATTATCATTGAGTGCATAAAGCGTTAATATAGTCTGCTGAAAGTAGTGCAATAAATTGCTCTTCCTTTAGATAAACTGCTATCCCTTGTACAGTCTAAAACTCTAAAATAAGCCTTCTGCCGAAGGAAGGGCACGAAGAGAAGCTTGCAAGAATTATAATTAGGTAGCAAAACAGATCATTCAAACTTGCCTCCTGTTTCTCAGCAGCAAGACGAATCATTCAAAACCGACTCATAAATAGGATGCAATAAAATGAGCAAATGATGGCCCATCAGCCATTAGCTAGCTGTAACAACCACTTCTAATGACAATAAATTAGTAGACTCTGCAGCTGTATGAAGCAACTTAAGAAAGGAAAAGCCAGGAAGAGAGCATCTCTAACAGGCCCTCACCATTTACATTCATGGCATCTCTCCTATCGACTAGGTTAGATAAAAAGTTTTTTGATGGCCAAGGACTCCAAGTCATAAATTTATCTATCCGGCCTGTAGCTAATAGTTAACAAAGCAATTACAAATTTACTCCCTGAATTTGATTTAGATTTAAGTTCATCCACAGAGTTTCACTTGTAACGAGTTATTCCCCAAAATTTGGCTCCAATTTCATTTCATACTTAGTGCTTTAATCTCCTATACAGTATTGACCTTTGTAAACCCAAAGGAAGGATTTAATTGTTATATCAAGAAAAGTTCAGAGACTAAATAGTAGAAATGAAATCTTGGCTCAAATAAAATTGTTATTAGAACCAAGCTGCTGCTTTTTATTAACAACTACGATAGTAATTACTGGAAGTAGTATTACCTGATGCAGAAGAAGCTTTTGAAGCCGATTTGGAGTCCTTAGTATCAATCTTTACTCTTACATGCTCCTTTTCATCTTGGACTTCAAGATTGATGGCAACACCTGGGGTTTCTGCTTGTTTGTCCTCGTAATCAATTTCATCTGAAGTATCTTCATTAAAATCTCCTTCAGGGTCATCATTATCTAGGTTAGTAGTAGCATCACCGAGTATGGATCTCTGGAATTGGAGGAGCTTCGCTACAAGATCAGGGTGGATAGCCAATGGAAGAGATATGAAGTGAGAATAATCAAGCATTGGGCTCTTCACTGCCTGAAATTATGAGGATATGAAGATTAGTAGCTAATAGATTAATGAAACTTAAATAAATTGAAAGAAAAGTATTACGAAACATGAGAGTACTTATCAAATTAATGAATAAATGGATAATTGTAGCAAATTTTGTAGAAACTAGCAAAATATTTACCATAAAGATAAATACAGGCAACAATCTAAACCAAATTATATGTTAAAAGCATTGAATTCTTTAGAAGGCAGCACCTGGGCACGCCAGTGAAGTTTCCCAAAGCAATAAGTGCTTAAAGGTTGCAAGAAAAGTGTCAATCTTCTGATTAAGAAACATATTTTGACAGTTTCCATATATCAGAGTAGCTTGGAGGATATTGTACAACATAATGATAATTCATACAATGTGGTTAAGAGGCGTGGTGTTTCATACCCTCACAAAGCAAAAAGTGTAAAATGCCAATACTTTAAATCAAACTTACACCTCTCTCGCTCCAGTAATCCCTTGTGACTCCCTTGGTCACACCCTCTCTCCCATTCTCTGCCGCTCACCTTATTTCCCACCATTCCTCCCACAAATTCTCTCTCTCCAGTAATCCCTTGTAACTCCCTTGGTCACACACTCCCTACCATTCTCTGCCACTTACCTTATTTCCCACCTTGCCTCCCTTATTCCCAACAAATTTCCCTAACAGTCGCCTCCCACTTCACATCTCCTCTCTCCTTTTTAAGAGGCAGCTTGGATGCCAGAACAAAAGAATTGTGGCAATGCTTTAAAACACTGATAAACATCAACATCCAATGAGGTAACAAAATACAAGTTCAAACTGTTTTATTCATGAAGGCAAGCTACCTCTTCAAGTACACTAGCAATTTTCTCTGATGCTTTAGTCACACTTTCAACAGTTTCCCCCTCAACAACTGCAAAAAAAGAAAAATAAAAAAGGTATTGCAGGTTTAAAATCAGTCGCCTAAAAAACTATTTCAGTTAAGATGAAGTTGGGGAGTAAATATAGGAGGAAATTGCTTCATGTGAGATTTTCACAAAAGGGCAATAATTACAGTAATACCGATAGTTGTGTCCCCCTTAGCGGATGGGAATATGATTTTGACTCCCGCCTCTACCTCGATTTGTTTCTGCACGGATCCCCTACAAGGCAGAATGGAGAAAGATATGACTGTTGAAGAATTGTATCCAAATCACAGGAAGCAATATCCTTGGTCCAAGAACAAGGAAAGAGAAGGTATCACAAAATTAATACCCTTTTCCTTTTACAAACCGGATCAAAGGAGTGTCTACCTGTTAGAAAAAAACAATTTAAGATAAAGAGAGTAAATATCCTATATGCCATATGTATAGTAATCGTAGCACCTTTGCGACATTGTAATCTCATAATAGAAAGTCAGCTAGTTGCAGGATCAAATAGATTGCCTATTATGATTGATGGAAATTTTACAGTCCAAAAGCAGCACTGGTCAAATTAGCAAACAGTCAAACAGGTTTGCAAAGTAAAACTTGATCAAGATGTTCTTTCTTCTTTCGAAGGTTCGGAAAAGTTGGAGGATGAGATGAAGCGAAAACCCCGTTTCACATTCAACCATCTTCTTTTTTTTCTTTTTGAAATAGAAAACTAACATGGTGCTCAATTTGGTGACAGACATCCCGCAAAAGAAGTTCAATGTTGAGCTTTATATCATCCGAATGCACATTCCTTGACAAATAATATCCCAAAAATTTCCTTAAAGTAGAATTTTTAAGTTAAGATCTCCCAATGGAGAAGAAAGGACTGCAAAAGGATGTATCAATAGCGCAAATTACTGTATAGAAGATTTTAGCAACAATTTGAATCCAGTATAGGAGGGCGTCTAGATACAAGTATTTTATGTATTCATAGCAGTGATAAAGCAACTAGTTTCCTATGGTTGTTCATGAAGTGATTCTGAAGCCTATGAGGCAATTCCTTTAGAAATTTGATTCTTCTTTCTGTTGCAATATTGCATCAATTTATTTTGTATTGCAATATGGACATACTAACCCAAACATTGAATCTAGTCAATCAGATTGCATCCAACGTAGTGAACCAATCTAAGTAAATTATCAGTAGCAACAAAAAAAGTAAAGGATGCAAAAGAGATTCCCCAGTATGTTAACATCATAGATGCTAAACGATATGTTAGTGCTATGTTGTTTATTAACTATGGTTATTTATGGCAGCAGTAGGGATGTTTCCATACTTCCCAGGAAAATATCTAGACTCTTCTCAATGAACCATAAATTATTCTTCCTGAAATTTTATTTCATTGTTTTTGGCTCACTATCTTTGACCGCAACTCAGTTTTCAGCACTAATTTCATCAATCAGATTATCTTGGAACTTTGTCAAAAATTCTATTTTCATGTTTTTAGACCTCATGCTTGAACTTATTTATTATGTGTTTGTCGCACTTTGAACTACAAATGAATTGCTAACAAAGTATTGCGGCCACGGCCATGCAATATGGGTCACAACAAAGATAATAATGTTTCACTCAAAGGCAACGGATTCATATAATGCATGAACACACCTGAACAGAAACTGAAACCTTTTCAGCTGTACTAGCTAATTCCAAATCCACGTTGGAGCCTAGTTCTTTGTGAGTTTCTTTTATAACTTCTTCATGTTGGATGCCCTTACTTTTAGCCAGATCGCCCACTCTGCATGTATAGGAAATAGCTTCCCTTTCTTCTACAACCTTCAATGCATTATCAGTTTCTATAGCACTACTAGTCGATAATTCAAATTCACCAGTAATTGATGCACCAGTGTTTGAGCTCTGAAGTTGACACTCAGAATCAGATCTTTCATCATTGTCAACTGCATAAGAACGATTTATTAGATCAAATTGAATATTTACTGATTAGCATGAGTAACGCGCTAAAGATGATATAACTTCGAATGAGAAATACTATTATGAGTGAACACACAAGGCATCTCATAAGACAATAGGCCTGACAAGAGCTAGGATAAGCTCCAGACCCTATTAAGGTACCGTTTGGTTCGGGTATAAGTAAGAACTAGTTGTTCCAGGGATAGGTACAAGTATGGGGATAATAGTAATTTTGTGTTTGGATGAAAATAGATATAAGGAGAGAGAAGGAAAAAAAGTGTTTGGATGGTATTTGGGGATAAGAAGATAGTGAGGTGGTGAAATGTGAAAATTACGTAACTACCCCTATGAGAAAAAGCAAAGGGTGAGTTGTAGGATTGGTAAGAGTAATTTTTTTAAATGAGTTCATTACCTAATTTTCAATTTTATATTTAAATTTTCAATTGAATCTAAAATTTATTTCAAACTTAAAAATTTTGATTTTGAAACCGAAATATAAATTTATAATCATATTCAAAATTAGGATTTTAAATTATAAATTTGAATTCAATATTTAAATTTTAATTTAAGATTTGATTTCAATTCTAAATTTTAATTTAAACTTTATATTCAATTGAACATATTGAATTTGAATTTTCAAATAGAGTTTGAAATATAATTAGAATTTTTATTTGGTAATGTGAATTTGAATATAAAATTATAAATTTAAAATTACATACAAAATTGGAATTTGAATTCATATGTACGTAAAATAATGCGATTATTTTTTCCAAAATATTATTTAACCGATACAATAATAAATCAATCAAATTGTAGCGCGATAGTTGTAAAAAGACATACGCTATTTTCGAAAAGACGTACAAACAGATACTTCAACAATGGCGCAAAATCCAAATTGTAACCTAGCACATATTAATTATTTGAAAATAACATTATAATATTGTAACACATAACATAAATTTTACACCTATATATATAAAGATAATATGTAGTGCTACAACTAAATGAAAGCAGGAATATTCAGGATCGATTATTTCATAGTTGGTCAGTAATAGAGCATCGCAAGGACTCCCCTCGTGTCGAAGCATCGCCTCCACTTGGAATAGGCTCTAGATCGCCATCGTCGCCCTCAGGAGTTTTCTTACTCTAATTGCTCTACAAAATATCTATCATTTCCTTGTTGTCGTCGAATAAAATTATGCACCGCACAACATGCCATAGGTATCAAGTATTGAATTTTGATGAGAAATAGAGTTGCTTCAGTTAAAATCCTAAACTGCTTCTTTAAAATACCAAAACTCTTCTCCACGACATTTCTCAATTGCGCATGCCGATGATTATATAAATCTCGAGGATTCTTATGCGTGCGAGCCCGCGAAGATGTGTCAAATTGGCTGAGATGATACCGCTCACCCCGGTATGGTGCTAGACATTTGTCAGTGTTTGCATACTCCGAATCGACCAAATAATATTTACCTATAGCAAGTAATAGATTATTTACTCAATTATTACAAAATGAATTAATATGTGAATATTGAACAATATAGAATAATGTACCTTCGGGAACTGTAAAACCCCCCGTATCGCACGCCCATCGAAGAACACGCATATCTACAGCCGATCCTTCCCAACCAGTGCAAATAAAGAAGAAAATGTGGTCGAATGATTATGCAGCCATCATATTTTGTGACGTAAATCCCTTGCGGCAGCGAAAACGCGGTTGCGCACTTTTTTCGACACACACAGGGATGTGCGTTCCGTCAATCGCACCAATTGCATTCTACAACATAAGATGCATTCAGAAATTGCAGAACAGAAATTTACATTTGCAACGAATAAACTATTGTCATCAGGCAAACTTACTTTAAATGGATGTAGCCCCGAATTCTTGGATGCGGGGCCGCATTACTTGGCGGCAAATTCATGTATTCGTCCTTCAGCGTTACAAGTGCTCGTAGCACATTGTTGAAGTGTCGACTAATTGTCTCTCCTGAATGCTGAAATGTTTCTGCCAACACTATTTCCCACGCCATGACCGACACAAAAAAGAAAAATAGCTAGCTGCTCATCGGCTGTCATACGTCGGGTTGCTCGTATCAACCCCCGAGCAGCCAGCACATTGCGAAGTGCAATAAATTTTGTTGTTGACATGCGAAAGTGCTGGTATCCTCTGTCTGGATGACCATTTAAAATATCAGTAACAAATTCATGGCCTGAAAAAGGTCGCATTCTACATGGCCGTCTGTGCAACGTATTAGCAGCAAATGTAAGATAGTCCTAGTCATAAAGTATCATGAATACTTAGTCCCAGTAATCATCATCTTCATCTAGCATTGTCATAATATTTGCTAATGTTGGCGACGAGAATACATAACGATTCAGTAATTCACCCATTTCAACTGTAACGCATCCAAAACATAATCAATACATTGAACCTAATTGCATTCACGAAGATGCCAGTACACATTGAACAATAAATTGCACTTGTGTAGATCATAACACGTAGGATAAGTGTCAAGTTTTTTTCACATAACATCTCCGCAAACTCGTGAAATGTGTGTTATAATCTAGAAGGAAGCACCCAAGATCAAAACATAATGCAACAACATAGATGGCAATGCACATAAAAGGCACACGCATAATGCAACCTACAATACATGCGAAATAAAAGTTATGTCTAAAAACCAGAAATTCTACAGAAAGTACCAACAGTTATCTACAATGGCGGAAAGTCAGGCGTATAGTTGAGGTTGTTCACGACAACCTGGTGGTTAATCCACACAAGTGCAACCTCATCATTCAGGGTCATAAAAAATTGTCTATCGGTCTCAGCGCGCAATGAAATCCTAGCTGTGATGGCACGTATATTCGTTGGGCCCACTAGATTAAAAACTCTATTCATACAAACGTCTATTGGTGGGATTGTTGATCGACTAGCTTTCTCTATATTTATCATTTTCCGGGCAAGCTCGAGCTTTTGTTTCCCGATCTCTACCATCTCAGCCAATGCCTCAGCTCCCATGTCAGTCTTCTTCTTTCTCCCGGCAGAGAACGAACATGATTTTCGTGTCTGTGCTGAGGGTGGTGGGTCCCTAGGTCGTTTACCTGCCGAGCTATGTCCTGATCCACTGGCATAATCTCCGACAGTCGGTTGGCCGAGAGGTGAGGTAGGAGAATGCGAAGATCTACATTGTCCGCCGGTTTCATTACCAACTGTGCTTGCATCACCTGGTTCAAACAAAACGGGTCAAAATATGGATGGCAAGCATACTAACTCCTGTGATTGTATCATTCTCACCAGATGAAGACGACGATGAACTAACAACAGTAGGTGGTTGCACTGTTTCTGACGACATCCCGTAGCGGCCGGTCGCCACTGTTGTTCCACACAAGAAGGCAATGTTGTCATAAGCAGGAAATGGTTTATCCCTGCACTTCGCGTATGCGGGATTCGCCTGAATCAAAAGTACTATACATTAGAACGCATTAATAAGACGGTTAAAGAAATTAATGTTTGTATGTACTATAATACGAAATCTTACCGCAATTACTGCATCCCAATCAGCATGGTCGCCAGCCGTGGGTATATTGTTCACAGTGTCCCAACCCTAACCGCTAAGGTTAGCCAGTTTGTCGTATAACATGTAGAGCCTCTTCAACACCTTGAGGCTAAGCATCGATATGTTGTTTTGTCAAGTTTTGACCTGTTTGTGTGTTGAAACCTTCAACGATTCTAATCCACGCAACACGGGTAAAACTATCCCCAACGTAGTTTCCGAGTGCGTGCTCCTCTATCAAAATACTCAACAAAATGCTATCAACGTGATCAGTCCAATTGGCGGTGCGGTTTCTAATTTGTTTGGGGTGCCTGCTTGAACCCTCTACATCACAACTTGGGGTTGCATTATCCATACCCCTCATTTTGTTTTTATTGGAGTTACTAGACAAAATATGGTTGGGTTGCATCTGTATGTGGACGACATTCTATTTTATTCCCCTCAATAGAACATAGTTTAGGATAAATAAAAGTTGACATTGTACCAGTATAGCATAATAGGTAAATATCTCAGCAGATGATCATCCATAATCCGATTTACAAGACAAGATGGAATAATGAGATGTGTATAAGTAAGCGCTCCCTGAATAAACATGCACAATTGATTTCTCTGTTGGATAAACCATGGCAACAACGCTGTGACGCGTTGTGGCTCAGAAGATCCCCGATTACCATGGGGCTGCACAGAATATGACTTCCATGCCTACCATCTAATGGTAACAAAAATCGGCATCATTGCCAATTCGATCAACCTTAGGTGCAAACCGATCTTTATACACATATATTTCACATGTTTTAAACAACATAGAAATGCACACACATATGGTTCAAATCCGAACAGATAATAATAGCATTACTTTGTGTAATTTTACCTTTTCTAGGACCAGTGGGGGAGCAAGAGCTGGGGTATAACAATGGCCATCGGATCTCGTGGTTTTCCCAAATTTTGTGGGTTTGCGAAACCCTTGGTGCGCCTTCCCACACCAAGATCTGCCACCGTCGTGGGTTTCCGTCGGCTTTTCTTGCAGCCGTGCACGGGCCTCCCGTCGAGTTTTCTTGTGAAACCCGTGTTGCGACCCACACGCGGATCACGCCGTTTCCGCCCTCTCTACCTCACGTCACCGACGTCCCTTTCCCCTATACCGGGTTGCTCTCGCTCCACTTCTCCCTCCCTTCAGTCATCTACCTCGCTGCGCCTCTGGCCATCGGATCTCGTGGGATTCCGTCGGATTTTCTTGCAGCCGTGCACCGGCCTCCCGTCGGCTTTTCTTGCAAAACCGTTGGTGCGACCCACATGCGGATCGCGCCGTTTCCGCCCTCTCTGCCTCACGTCACCGACGTCCCTCTTCCCTACACCAATAATCTAAATTTTTGCCAGATTGTTTTGGTTTACTTAACCCTTATTAGGCAAAGGCCGTCGTCCGACGGTACAAAATTGAGAGTGCTGACTTTGTGCAGCCTATTATATTTTCGACTTGCTTGTTATATTGTCTTCTTTGGCAAACCGGTTGTGCCCCGCCCAACCCGACGCGTTCTATTGCCATTGTCGTACCCCAGCTCTTGCTCCCCTACTGGTCCTAGAAAAGGTAAAAATTACACAAAGTAATGCTATTATTATCTGTTCGGATTTGAACCATATGTGTGTGCATTTCTATGTTGTTTAAAACATGCGAAATATATGTGTATAAAGATCGGTTTGCACCTAAGGTTGAACGAATTGGCAATGATGCCGGTTTTCGTTACCATTAGATGGTAGGCATGGAAGTCATATTCTGTGCAGCCCCATGGTAATCGGGGATCTTCTGAGCCACAACGCGTCGTAGCGTTGCTGCCATGGTTTATCCAGCAAAGAAATCAATTGTGCATGTTTATTCAGGGAGGGCTTACTTATACACATCTCATTATCCTATCTTGTCTTGTAAATTGGATTATGCATGATCATCTGCTGAGATATTTACCTATTATGCTATACTGGTACAATGTCAACTTTTATTTATCCTAAACTCTGTTCTATTGAGGGGAATAAAATAGAATGTCGTCCACATACAGATGCGACCCAACCATATTTTGTCTAGTAACTCCAATAAAAACAAAACGAGGGGTATGGATAATGCAACCCCAAGTTGTGATGTAGAGGGTTCAAGCAGCGCCCAAACAAATTCGAAACCGCACCGCCAATTGGACTGATCACGTTGATAGCATTTTGTTGAGTATTTTGATAGAGGAGCACGCACTCGGAAACTACGTTGGGGGTAGTTTTACCCGTGTTGCGTGGATTAGAATCGTTGAGGGTTTCAACACACAAACAGGTCAAAACTTGACAAAACAACATATCAGTAACCGCCTCAAGGTGTTGAAGAGGCTCTACATGTTATACGACAAACTGGCTAACCTTAGCGGTTGGGGTTGGGACACTGTGAACAATATACCCACGGCTGGTGACCATGCTGATTGGGATGCAGTAATTGCGGTAAGATTTCGTATTATAGTACATACAAACATTAATTTCTTTAACCGTCTTATTAATGCGTTCTAATGTATAGTACTTTTGATTCAGGCGAATCCCGCATACGCGAAGTGCAGGGATAAACCATTTCCTGCTTATGACAACATTGCCTTCTTGTGCGGAACAACAGTGGCGACCGGCCGCTACGGGATGTCGTCAGAAACAATGCAACCACCTACTGTTGTTAGTTCATCGTCGTCTTCACCTGGTGAGAATGATACAATCACAGGAGTTAGTATGCTTGCCATCCATATTTTGACCCGTTTTGTTTGAACCAGGTGATGCAGACACAGTTGGTAATGAAACCGGCGGACAATGTAGATCTTCGCATTATTCTACCCCACCTCTCGGCCAACCGACTGTCGGAGGTTATGCCAGTGGATCAGGACATAGCTCGGCAGGTAAACGACCTAGGGACCCACCACCCTCAGCACAGACACGAAAATCATGTTCGTCCTCTGCCGGGAGAAAGAAGAAGACTGACATGGGAGCTGAGGCATTGGCTGAGATGGTAGAGATCGGGAAACAAAAGCTCGAGCTTGCCCGGAAAATGATAAATATAGAGAAAGCTAGTCGATCAACAATCCCACCAATAGACGTTTGTATGAATAGAGTTTTTAATCTAGTGGGCCCAACGAATATACGTGCCATCGCAGCTGGGATTTCATTGCGGGCTGAGACCGATAGACAACTTTTTATGACCCTGAATGATGAGCTTGCACTTGTGTGGATTAACCACCAGGTTGTCGTGAACAACCTCAACTATACGCCTGACTTTCCGCCATTGTAGATAACCGTTGGTACTTTCTGTAGAATTTCTGGTTTTTAGACATAACTTTTATTTCGCATGTATTGTAGGTTGCATTATGCGTGTGCCTTTTATGTGCATTGCCATCTATGTTGTTGCATTATGTTTTGATCTTGGGTCCTTTCTCCTAGATTATAACACACATTTCACGAGTTTGCGGAGATGTTATGTGAAAAAAACTTGATACTTATCCTACATGTTATGATCTACACAAGTGCAATTTATTGTTCAATGTGTACTGGCATCTTCGTGAATGCAATTAGGTTCAATGTATTGATTATGTTTTGGATGCGTTACAGTTGAAATAGGTAAATTACTGAATCGTTATGTATTCTCGTCGCCAACATTAGCAAATATTATGACAATGCTAGATGAAGATGATGATTACTGGGACCAAGCATGATACTTTATGACTAGGACTATCTTACATTTGCTGCTAACACGTTGCACAGACGGCCATGTAGAACGCGACCTTTTTCAGGCCATGAATTTGTTACTGATATTTTAAATGGTCATCCAGACAGAGGATACCAGCACTTTCGCATGTCAACAACAAAATTTATTGCACTTCGCAATGTGCTGGCTGCTCGGGGGTTGATACGAGCAACCCGACGTATGACAGCCGATGAGCAGCTAGCTATTTTTCTTTTTTGTGTCGGTCATGGCGTGGGAAATAGTGTTGGCAGAAACATTTCAGCATTCAGGAGAGACAATTAGTCGACACTTCAACAATGTGTTACGAGCACTTGTAACGTCATGATTTAATACATGAATTTGCCGCCAAGTAATGCGGCCCCGCATCCAAGAATTCGGGACAATATAAATTTTCATCCATTTAAAGTAAGTTTGCCTGATGACAATAGCTTACTCGTTGCAAATGTAAATTTCTCGTTTCGCACTTCGAATGCATCTTATGTTGTAGAATGCAATTGGTGCGATTGACGGAACGCACATCCCTGTGTGTGTCGAAAAAAGTGCGCAACCGTGTTTTTGCTGCCGCAAGGAATTTACGTCACAAAATATGATGGCTGCAGTATCATTCGACCACATTTTCTTCTTTATTTGCACTGGTTGGGAAGGATCGGCTACAGATATGCGTGTTCTTCGATGGGCGTGCGATACGGGGGGTTTTACAGTTCCCGAAGGTACATTATTCTATATTGTTCAATATTCACATATTAATTCATTTTGTAATAATTGAGTAAATAATCTATTACTTGCTATAGGTAAATATTATTTGGTCGATTCGGGGTACGCAAACACTGACAAATGTCTAGCACCATACCGGGGTGAGCAGTATCATCTCAGCCAATTTGACACTTCTACGTGGGCTCGCACGCATCAGAATCCTCGAGATTTATATAATCATCGACATGCGCAATTGAGAAATGTCGTGAAGAAGAGTTTTGGTATTTTAAAGAAGCGGTTTAAGATTTTAACTCAAGCAACTCCATTTCCCATCAAAGTTCAATGCTTGATACCTATGGCATGTTGTGCGGTGCATAATTTTATTCGACAACAACAAGAAAATGATAGATATTTTGTAGAGCAATTAGAGCAAGAAACCCTTGAGGGCGACGATGGCGATCCAGAGCCTATTCCAAGTGGAGGCGATGCTTCGACACGCGGGGAGTCCTTGCGACGCTCTATTACTGACCAACTATGGAATAATCGATCCTGAAGATTCCTGATTTCATTTAGTTGTAGCACTACATATTATCTTTATATATAGGTGTAAAATTTATGTTATGTGTTACAATATTATAATGTTAGTTTCAAATAATTAATATGTGCTAGGTTACAATTTGGATTTTGTGCCATTGTCGAAATATCTGTTTGTAGGTCTTTTCGAAAATAGCGTATGTCTTTTTTACAACTATCGCGCTACAATTTGATTTATTTATTATTGTATCGGTTAAATAATATTCTGAAAAAAATAATCGCATTATTTTACGTACATATGAATTCAAATTCCAATTTTGTATGAAATTTTAAATTTATAATTTTATATTCAAATTCACATTACCAAATAAAAATTCTAATTATATTTCAAACTCTATTTGAAAATTCAAATTCAATATGTTCAATTGAATATAAAGTTTAAATTAAAATTTAGAATTGAAATAAAATCTTAAATTAAAATTTAAATATTGAATTCAAATTTATAATTTAAAATCCTAATTTTGAATATGATTATAAATTTATATTTCGGTTTCAAAAATCAAAATTTTTAAGTTTGAAGTAAATTTTAGATTCAATTGAAAATTTAAATATAAAATTGAAAATTAGGTAATGAACTCATTTAAAAAAATTACTCTTACCAATCCTACAACTCACCCTTTGCTTTTTCTCATAGGGGTAGTTACGTAATTTTCACATTTCACCACCTCATTATCCTCTTATCCTCAAATACCATCCAAACACTTTTTTCCTTATCTCTCCTTATACCTATCCTTATATCTATTTTCATCCAAACACAAAATTACTCTTATCTCCATACTTGTACCTATCCCTGGAACAGCTAGTTCTTACTTATACCCGAACCAAACGGTACCTAAGGGCCTGTTTGGATTGGGTACAAGATAGGGTATACGGGCCTTATACCCCATTTTGTACCCAAACACAAAATGGGTAAGGTGGGAACTGTAGTTCCCACCCAAGGCTGGAACAAGAGCTTGTTCCAATCCTGCCCTTGAGAGAGAGAGACAGAGAGAGAGAGAGAGATCTTCTCGCGACGAGCAGCCGAGCTCCATGGATCTTCTCGTGACGAGCGGCCGAGCTCCATGGGATCTTCGCAGGAGCACGAGGATCTTCGCACGGCACGAGCGACCGAGATCTTCTCGCGTCGTACGGATAGCGGAGCCCACCCCGCGCGCGCCGCCGTGGCAACGGTGGATGTATGTACTATTGGGAGGGCAGAGGAAGGAGAGAGCAGAGGAAGAGAAGGAAGTTTTTTTTTTCCTTTTTTTATTTTGTATGTGGGAATGAATGGTATGTTTTGAAAATAGAGATTGGGATGAGGAGTATTTTTGGTATTTGCAAAATATAACTACTCATTATTACTCTTATTCCCAATAACCATCTAAACACAATTTTTCTAGTTCCAGCTTATACTCATAATTTCATCCAAGCAAAAAAATACCCTTGTTCCTACAAAAATCCATACTTGTACCTATCCCCGGTATAAACTAGTTCCTACTTATACCCCAACCAAACGAAGCCTAAAAACATGCCCCTAATCAAGGATTTAAGTGTCGTGGCACCGGGTCATGTCGGAAACTTGCCGGCACGGTACGGCAAAAGGCATGCCGGGCCAAGACGCATGCCGGAGCGGCATGCCGGACCGTGCCGATGTGTGTCGGTCAAAAAAAATATGTGTACCGACACGTAATGGCATGAAATATTTATTTCCTTTAGCAGCAAAATATATCAATTATTTATTATATATTTTTATCAAATCTTTTGAATTTTATTAAGAAAATTACTTACTAATTTCAAGAATAGAAGGTTTTGAGTTGTGCCATCGGCACGAGGGCTGTATAGTGCTGATATCTTGCTAGCACGATATGGCCCGTGCCGATAGGCACTTTAATCCTTACCCCTAATATATATTTGTATCACGAATCTTATTGTTCAAAGCGACTACGTCGCTATGTTCATAATCTTTCACAAAATTTCAATCGCTCCAAAAGCCACCAACTAACCTAATTTCCTTGTTAACCCCAGATAAATAGCTCAAACAATAATATTATCGGATTTAAATATCAGATATTGAGGCAAACTTAGGAGGGAAGATCTAAAGTCTAAACATATGAACAAGTAGCAACAAAATGAGCGGAAAAAATCAAACCTTCATTTGGAACTGCTTTTGTAGCGATCGGCCTCCATACATGCATCATAGATTTTTTCTTCTTGCGTTTGTCCATCTCATCTGGCCCGCCCTTTCTCCCGCTCATTTTCACAAAAGTTGAATTCCCTTGATGGAACAGTCCCTGCCATATCAGAAATAAGCAGATCACTAACAAATAGATTAGCGGTTATACAAAGATCTAGAAACCTACTTAGTTTAAGTATCTTCGCAATTATTTGCTACCTATTTGTACTATTAGAAAGATTCAAGAGTCACCCACAAAGATATTCAATCAGAGCAAGATACTACAACACTCAATTAAATCTTTTGCTTCTCAACGCAGTGCGAAATCATTTACTTACTTTCAGCCAAAAAAAAAAAAAAACACAACACCAAGCAGTATTACATTTTGCAAGCAAAGAAATCACGGTGAGGCACAAGTGATCCATCATGGATTGTTCTAATGATGTGGTCGCAGATTTTTAGGTTAAACATACATTCTACAGCCTTGTTTGGATCTCGGAATAAGTTATCTGATTATTGTAATTGAAAGATGGGAGTTTGAATTTTTTTTTTTTTTTTTTGCGAGCATATTTTACCTGCGAAGTGATTGATCTTTATATTAAAAAAAAAAAAAAAAAAAAAAAGCTATTCAAGCATAAGCATTCGATTTTAGGGGGTTTTAACCTGAGAGCAGCGAAGAGGATGAGAGTGAGGATTCGGAGCACAAAGAGCCCTACAGAGTTGATTGAACCTGTGAGGGGAATTTGGGAAAGAAATTGTGATAAGGGATTAACAACACACAGCTCTGGAACTCCGCGAGATATTTTAACCCAAAAAAAACATAATGAAAAAGAAAAAGAAATTAGAGTGCGTGCCGGCGGCACTACCTTGCGAAGGACCTGCCAGCAATCATTTGGCGGCTGGAGGTCCGGCAGCCGGCGAGAGAAATCAAGCGCGCGGCTGACGTCTCTCGCTCGCTGTCAAGACTCGGAAGAACTGGCGTCGGACGCGCGTGATGAAGGGTAAAGTGGAGGAAAGTCTGCTAACAGTTGATGTGACACTTTTAAAAGTTTAACCTATTATAGATCAAATCACACGACTATTTAAAGTATGGTCTAATAAAAAATTTAGAAATTTAACATTTTATTAATAATATTTTTATTTTCAAATGTTTATTTTGAAATTACGCAAATAATATTAAAAATTATGAAATTTAGTTTGCCAATAATTTTCATAGTATAAATTGTGTCTTGATGGTTAATTAAAATATTTTATTATAAAAAATAATTTAAAAATAAAAAAGTCTTTGTGCTTTTAAAAGTAATTTAATTAGCTGAATTCCGTATTCGATCTCCTATAAATTAAAAAAAAAAAAAAACTGTAAATTTGTTGTTGGGCAGTTAAATTTTATTTTAGTTATTTAAACTTTTATAGTAGGATAAAAATAGAAAAAAGACAAAAGAAAAGAGATAAAAAAGAATAATTTTTTTCTATTTACATTAAAACTTGAGAAAATGAAAACAAAAGAAATTGAGAGAAATAGAGAGAAAATAACTTTCTATAATGGTCAAGTTTTTTCTCTTAAAATTGAAGAAAAGGAGAAAGAAAGAAAGGAGTATATGTATATATTCTTTTTTTTGCAATTTTTTATTTTAAAAAATGAAGAGAAAAAAAGAGAAAGGAGCTAAAAAAAAAAAAAAGAAATTCTGTTTGTTCCTTCCCTTGATCCAAATAACTGGAGAGAAATTTGATTTCTTTTATTTTTTATTATTATTTTCTTTTCTTTTCTCTACTTCTCTCTCCATCTAAACAAATAAAGTAGTTTTAAATTCAATTTATATTGGTTACTAAAAATTATTAATTTTAAGACCTCGAGTCACCAGCAAGTGAAAAAAAAAAAAAAAATAAAGAAGAAAAAGAAGAAGAAGTTGATTCTGTCCTTTCTAAATCAATCAATCATAAGATCATTCCAAGAAGTGATCTCGCTTGAGCCTATGCACCGCTAAAATAGGGTCTACCTGAATGTCGCGAAAAATAAGATTGTTCATGTCCTTCCAAATACTCCACCAGCATGCGGCTAATTCAGCTAGTCCTTTACTCTTATTCTGCCCACCATTCTCCCCTCTCCACCCATCCCAGACTACGTTAACATCACCTCCCAACTCCCTTGTCTGGACGTCCTCGAGGCCCATTACAATAAGATACTTAGTGAAGATGCATTGAGTGAATAAATGGTCCACTGTCTCATCATGTATTCTGCACAACATGATTTTTGTTTGGCAGAAAAATATTGAACCTCGGATAGTTAGTTAGAAAGAGAGTTTGGTTCACCCGCCATCTATTGTAAGTGATAGTGGCGACAATGATGTGTCGAATGACAAGCAGGACTAGAAGTAGAGGGGAAGGGCTAAGGGGTAAATTGAGAGCACAAAATTTGTCAAAAAAGAAAAAAAAAAATTTCAATTTGGCCTCCCTAATACAAAATTATAATAATATTTTGATTTTTTAAATAAAGCACTTATATGTAATTTTCAAAAATTGAGGGGGGCCATGGCCACCGTGAGTCTCACAATGACTGCATCTCCGCATGTCTGGCTCAGATGAAAGACGTACTAACAGATTTTGCCAAAAAAACCAAAGTAACCGAACACAGGACGGTGTTATTTATTGCAGAGAGTGACAAATTTATTCAACTCATCAGTCATATGTCCCACAGCAAAGCAAACCGAATTTCGTAATTTCGTAATTCCGAGTCTCACCAAATTTTTTACATCAATGAAGTTATATTCACACTGGCATTGCGATTCAGCATCTGTCTTACGCCTTCGACCCACAACTGTTTGTCGAATCTGTTTCTGCACTCGAACTCGATCAACCTTTCTGGCGTTTTGATCCCGAAGTAAGCTCGCTGATTGCATCCGTCTTCGAGCTCCCTGCCAGGCCATGCTGGGATTTCTGAGCAGACATCGATTACTACACCTGAGAAAGAGAGAATCTTTTACTGAAATTCAGACTAACTGCTACCGAAATCGCGAAGTTGATCAATTTAGTCTTACTCTTCTTCTTTTTAACGAACGTGCCGCCCATGTGCGTACTTTTCATTTTAACAACCACCTATACATCTTATTTTTGGTTAATCCGTGATTCATAGGTCTAATAATGTTTACAATCGAAAGCAGTAACTGCGCAATGTGTTCTTTTTTGTACCTGCAAGCTGGAGTTTATGTAAACCGAAACTTGTTTCCAGTGAAGTATACCTGCAGCAGGCAGCTTATTAGTCGAAATTTTGTTCACAGATGCAGAATTTTTTTAAAAACTTCGACAGCGTAACGAAGTGTTTAGGTACATGTCGACGTATATCAGCATGGCATTCGGCGTGAAAGAAGCTCGCACCTTTTCTTGTGAGTTTAAGAAGCTCGCCTCCTCTCGAGACGAAAACTAAGGGTGATGAGCATTTCTCTGATCCTTTCTCCTCTCCAATGAGAGCTGCAGTCCCCCGTATTTCCCTGTGGAGTCTTGCCCTCAGCGTCGCCGCGCCACGCAACGCTGCGCTCGGCACAAGATTCAGTTGAGTGCTTTATCCAGCAGATGAATAAGCTTTGGTGAATTATGAATCAGAGAATATGAACTTCGTTTTAAGTTTGTTCTTACACACTTCTGATGTGACAGTATTCCAACAGTTTACTCGAAAAGTGAGATAATGAATTTTATTTAAATCAAAATTGTTGATTGATTTCATTCTCTGCGCGAACTGTCGGATTCCGCCACCTCTCTTTGTACTTTCTCTTTTCTCTACATTAGTACAACAAATAGCTAGAGTTGTTCATCCATTCAAATTTCACATGAGGAAAAAGTGAGGAAGAGCAAGTACGTACCAGTTGCAGCTCCAGCAGTCAGTGCCATGATGTCCCCACAGGTCTGCGCATTAACTGCCGATCGAACCGCCGTCGCGATCTGGTCATGCCCGGCCCCCATTACCTGCGCCATCTCCACGCAGTGCGATGCCACCAGCGCGGCGGCGGACGCGATCGCCGCCGCCATCTTCGCGCTTCTGTCGTTGCTGTCGGATCCGTCAGACGAAAACACTGCACCAGCAACAACTGCAGCCACCGCTGCTGCGACCCCCGCCACCGACGTGGCGGCGTACGATTGCGCGTTGCGTGTTCGAGCCTCGGCCCGCTTCTTCTCCTTCTGCTCCTTGAGCCATCCTCCCATTGTCCTCGCCCGTGCTCCGGCGCGAAGAAGCTGGAATTTGAAAACAAAAGCAGTTAAATACATATATGGAGTTAATGTGTATATAAGCATTGAGTTGAATGTTAAGTGTGTATATTGATTCCACCTTCATCTCTATATTATCTCTAGGGGAGATTGGTGGGCTTACTCCAACTGCTTTCTCAGTGGCCACTGGGAGCTGAAGTGCTATTTTTGGTCTCTGCATTAATAAGAACATGCCAAAAACTAAAAGTGTTTTTTTTCACACACACACAAACTATATAAGTGTTTAGCCTGAGTTGCAGTTACATATTTGACAAACAAAGTGTTTACTCTTTAGAGCTTTTACTGAGGCGGAAATTGAAAATGATATTTTAATTTTGTAAAGTGAAAATTTTAAAGTTTATACTTTTTTTTTTTCAAATATTTTGAAATAAAAAATGTATAGTGTTTCTTCAAACGACTTTGCTCTATGTCAGATATAGCCATTCTTGCCAAAGAGTCCCTAGTTAAAAAAAAAACGTTTTTTTTTTTTTTCCTTTTGGGGCTAAAATGTATGATTAGTCTCTGTATTAGCAAGTATTGATATTTTGTCTCTGTATTGTTCACTTAAACACTTTATATCTTGAACCTTTACATACACGACACTATTATAGCACTGAAAAAAAACTCATACATTTCAAATTAAAATAAGTCATATGCCGGCCAAAGAGCTAGATTTTTTCTGTGGCCGAAAATCTCGATTGTTTTCTACATACTACAGATTGAAGTACAACATATATGAAAACTGATCAGAAACTAACATTTAGAGTGTTTAAGTGAAAAGTGCAGGCACTAAATGCCCATATATATATATATATATATATATATATATATATATATATATATATATATATATATATATATATATATATATATATATATATATTTCTCACAATAACTTACAGATTCATGTGAAACAGTATTGTCAGCTGCAGGTGAGCTGATCACTACTCCCTGCAGCTTCTTGGTTTCAGGATCAACGATCTGATCTCTGCTCTCGAGCAGCGTCAGAGCTTTCGAGATCTCCACCGCCGACAAACTCCACGACCGCGCCAGAAACTCCATCGTCTCCGTCGGAGTGTCTGGCGGCCGCAGCGACGCCACGCGACAGCTGGTTATAAGTCCTTCTCCCGCAATATCATCATCTTCCTTTGCTTCTTCTACTAATTCTTCTGCATCTTCTTCTACGATGTTCTCTAGCCTCTGGGATGGGCTCTTCGAGAGGTGGTGTTGAGTCATATTGTGGTATGAGCATCTCTCCATATCGGTTATTTCCTATCTTATAGAAAGAACGAAGAAGAAAAGAAGAGTAAAAACATAATGTGGTGCAATATTTAAGTGTTGAAAGTATGTTGAGGAAGAGGACACGTAGGTACTTAGACAAGTGTTTAGGATGTTTGAGTGACCTTTTTATGAGGGAAGCTGCAGTGTATTGGGAATGATATGAGCTTGTTTTGATATTGAATATATAGGTGTTTAAGTAGTAGTAGTAGTAGCAGTTGCAATGGAGGAGTTTCTATATCAAGCAAAGTTGATGATGGTTCACAGAGAATGGAGGGATTCACAATGCTAGAAAAACAACTTGAGAATGGTGCTTCCCACCTGCGTCTCATTAAGAAGCCTCGATCTGCTGTCATGAGCCAGTTCTGCCTCTAGAGTTTAAAAAATTTTTTCACCGTTTGGTTAAGGGATAGGAATAGGTCCTTATCCCCTTTTTATACCCAAACGCTAATTTTTTATTCGAAAATAGTAGTTCTCGGTTATCCCCATCAACACATTCATTTTCTATGTAAAATTACCTAATATTTTTCTTATCCTCGGGAACAACCCAATTTTCATCCAAACGCTATTTTTCTTATCCCCATACTTGTACCTATCCCTGTAATAGCTAGTTCTTGCTTATAACCGAACCAAACGATACCCTAGGTTTTAGTGAAGTCATCCAACGAATTCTTTAATAGAGGTAAAACTATTACGTGGCAGCTGATAGAGATCTTCTCAATGATCGATGTAGCGTCATTAGGAAGCTCCTCACTGAAGTTTTATCCCCAATGCTAGGTCTACAATCCACTTTGGATTATAATGTTGTTTATCTTGGTAGAGATGAAGGGAAACTTATTGTACGATGGGTGCATTGTGCACCACATCCTCAAATGTCTATCATAAAAGTACAAGAGTCAAAATTTTATTTAGAGATATGCTACTTGTAAGGTTAATTATTACAACTTTCAAGTTCAAGAGGGCAAATGTAAACTTCAAATACCATGCACCCTGTGGTTTTGCACTTTCTCACTTAAGTATTATGCGGTTTAAAATGTACCAATTTAGTATCATGTGATTTTATTTTTCTCTTTTCGTCAATCCATTCATTAACTTTTCATTAAATCATATACAAAAAACTTCAGATACCCTATTTATAATTTATCGAATAATCACTTTAGTATCATTTAGTTTTAACTTTGTTACTGATTTAAAAAATAAATGAATGAATGAAAGTGATAGCAAAAAAAGACAAAAAATCACGGGGTACGAAAGTGATACACACTTTAAACCATTGGATATTAAAGTGAGAAAGCGCGAAATCACAGAAGTGGTACGTATTTGAAGTTTTTTCTTAAATATAAGGGATAAAATGCCTAAAGCAGATGTTCATAGCGAAATTTTTTATATTTTATTCTTCAACTTATTACATATACAGATATTATATGTCAGAATACCTATATATATACTAATAAGATTATAAATTTTGGGCACTTAATTTCTATGGTGTTGATTAATTTTTGAAGATACACGGTGCTAGGTACGTAATAGATTTTTTATAATTCATAATTGTGAAGTTATATGTATATAGAAGTGTTGAAATAGGATATTTTTAGATATATAGAGCCTACATATATATATATATATATATAGATGCAAGAACATCTCGCTCATCTCTTTCAATAACTTTTAATAATAATAAAAAGAAAATTGATATTGGTTTTATTTGGATGTAAAATCAACTTATTATTCAATAATAACTAACGTATTTTATGAATTTTAAGCTCATCAGAAGGGTCTTTACAACCATAACATGGTATGATATAGCGTACTACATTATTATTTATTTTATTCTTAAAAAATAACTTGAAATTAAGCCGAACATAGTTAACCTTTTTAAATAGTAGTTTATACTTCTCATCTATTAAATACCACAAACTTCTTGAATA
Organism: Aechmea fasciata; assembly: GCA_025177825.1. Classification (NCBI taxonomy): domain Eukaryota; kingdom Viridiplantae; phylum Streptophyta; class Magnoliopsida; order Poales; family Bromeliaceae; genus Aechmea; species Aechmea fasciata. The sequence goes on from CM045933.1 coordinate 4,954,384, forward strand.
AACAAAATAATATATATTAAATAAGATATTCGCACATCCAAACAAATATATAGGATATAAGTTCATTATCAAATAATTTACTTGAACAATAAAACGAGCTGCAGATCATATCTATCAGAACAGATTTTTAATCTAAACAATAAATGAAATAATAGAATACACGAGGTGCAACCAATAATATGTTGAGGGGACCGACCATCCTTAGAGCAAGTGACAAAAGATTCGATGGTTGGTACCCGAGATCCAAGTTCGAATTCTAATTGATTCACATTTTTAGATAAATTTATTTTTAAATAAAATAAACGAAATGAATAGCGTGTTCTCACTACAACAAAATATGTTTTAAACGACGCTTTTTAGATGACACTTTTTTCTAGCGTCTTTAATATTTAGCATTTGTCGACACTATGATTAAGCGTCGCCAATAAATATATTTTTATCAAATATTTATAAATATTTTTCGGCGCTATATTAAAACGTCGATATATTTATCCCGATATATTTATTTAACGACTCTTTACTCGACGTTTTTACAAGCGTCGAAATTATTTTTGCCGACGTTTTAAAGCATCGCTAATTTTTTATAGTGTATTTATCTCTCAAAAAATAAAAAAAAAAAAAAGTTGAGGGGAAGAGTGTGTGGGTATTGGGTGGTGTAGTAAGTGGGTGTTAAAGTCTGTGTCAACTGTCCCTTCTTTTCCACCGTTTTCCAGAAGAGAGAGAGAGAGAGAGAGAGAGAGAGAGAGAGACCCAACCGGGTTCTTGGAACGGCGTACCTCATGATGGGTAATGTGTATGCTCTTTTTAAATGGCCCCAACTACAATCATGTCTATATATGTGTCAATTTTATGTTAACAAGGCTTGAACAATCAATGCCTAAGTCTACTAAGAGTCTGATGCTGGTTTAGTTAGGCTAGCATTCTGCCCTACGGTGAGAAATTAGGTTGGGTCGAGTTATGTTCAAAATAGCGTGAAACTTAGATGGGCCTGAGTCATGTTCGACGTGGCGTGGGACTAGTTGGGCCGACTCACCATCAAGACTCGTGGGCGCTCTATCTAGACTTTTTAAGTGAATTAATTTTGTATTTTTAACGGCTCAAGTTTTGGGATTAATGTTAGCGCCAACAATCCAATAATTGGTATCAGAGGCAGAGATCACGGGTTCGATTTTCGCATACTGCAAATTTGTGCATGTGCTAGAGGGAGAATTGTCAGCTTAAATGAGCAAGTATTCTGTTCTATGATAGGAGGCCAAGCTGGATAAGTCATGTTCGAAGTAGTGTGTGAGGCTAGTCAGGCTAAAGTTAAAATTGAGACTCGTATATGCTGTATATGTACACTTTAATAAGTGAATTAATTGCATATTTATAACAGCTCAAGCTTTTGAAATTATTATGCAGATTACTGTTTAAAATTCGAATGTCTTACTCCTTTGAAAGCTATATTACCATGCTTTTATAAAAAAAAGCTTATTCCTGGTATGGCACTTTTAGAATATAAAATAACTTTATATATGAGGTAAAGCAGGACTAAATCTCTTAAACCAGCTATAGTATTTTAGGCAATAGCTATTCGTAAGAGGTTAAGAGGAATAAACGTGCTAGGGCTAGAGAATTCTAAGATAGATAACCCTCTCGTCAGAAGCAGGGCGCGTCACACTCTGGCTTTTACTTAGTGGTCGTTACTCTGACTATCATCATAAAGATCAAGGGCTTTGCTCAGTGGTTAATTAATATCCAGCTTTTTTTGTCCTTAAATAGTATAAGATCAAGTATTAAATTATAATTACCAGTTTGAAGATTGAAGGTTTGATTATCACTTGTGTCTTCACAAAAAGAGGTTTTGTGCATGCCCCAACTTGTTGTCTAGTGATTGTTACCCAGATTGCTATCTGAAAAATTAGGTAATTAATTAATTGTTGCTTTTGTTTAGAGGTTGAAGGATTGATCAATATCATTTTATATAAAATTTGGCAATGTATAGCAAGTGAGTGTTAATACTATTTAACTATTTCAAACATAATTTGACTGAAGCTCTAAGTAAAGTCAAACATAAAAGAATAACCACACAAGATGGCTTACTTTCGAAACTAAATCAAATCTCCATTACGTTTTGTTTTGCTATCTTCTTGGGAAAAAGATTATGAAACTTTTTGCTTTACGCGGATGAACGATATGAACTCGTGTCTTCGCAAAAGTTATAAACGTTAGCGTTTGTTTCGACACCAGAATCGCAAAATTATCTAAATTAACTTCATATATAATTATACGAAACCTAATCTTTCGATCTCAGTTAGGTGCAGCTTGAAGTCGAGTTTGTGAAACTCACGAGTTTGTCATTCTCCGACTTTCTGTTTTCCATACAAATGTACAATATAAACGGAACAAGTGGGCCATGATACATATAAATAAATAAATAAGGTTTTTTTGCAAAAAAAATCCACTTATTCCAAAATACTTATTACTTTTTCTCTCCTCTTTTTTCTCTCGATCTTTTCTTTCTCTCTCCGAAGAAGGCGGAGGCGGAGGCGGAAGCGGCTCGCCTCGCCTCCGCCGCCTCGCCGTGCACCCTCGCTTCTCGGTTCGAGCCCTACGAGGCGCGTCGTCACCCTTCTTCCACCGGGGCACGGCGACATCAAGACGCAGCTCTTCCTCCCTGCGTGTCGGAACGCCGAGACGCGTCGTCGGAGGCGGCGAGATCGTCTCGATGACATCGCCGTGGTTGCGGTAGAAAGTAAGAAAAAGGTGATGACAAAAAAAATAAGAATAATAATAATAATAATAAATTTACGCATAAAAAGATCAAAAAATTTAGAAAAACAAAGAAGATGATGAAGTTGCACTCTTAAAATATGATTACATGTTTTAAAAAAATTACACTATTTTATCAAAATTACACTATTTGATATATAAATTACACTTTTAGAAAAAAAATTTACACTCTTTAAGTCAATATTGCACCATTTAGAAAATTTTGCACTTTCGTTTTTATTTTTTTTTCTTTTTCTTTCTCTTCATTTTCTTCTACTTCATCTTCTTCCCGCAGAGATGATTGCCTCCCTCCCTCTCCCTTGCTCCCCTCCCCCGCATCGTCGTGGCGTTGCGAGGCGCTCCGCGCCATGGTCGAGCCGGGCGAGGAGCGCCTCATCTTCGTGCTCCCCACGCAGAGGAGCTGAAACCGCGGCGGAGGCGCCTCAAGGACCGGGCGCGGCGGCGGCGGCAGAGCCGGGCGGAGCGGGCCGGGTGCTCGCGGCGGCGGCGGAGGGCGAAGGCGGAGCGGGGTGGTGAGGAGTGCGGCGAGTGGGAGGAATATAACGTAGTCATAAACTAATATCCAGTACGGGCTTGGAAACAATTCCGTCAAATAATAGCGCTAATTAAGGTGCAAGCATATGTTCTTGTGTCAAGACAAAGAAGAATCGTGGAGGAAAGAGTTTATGAAATGAATTCATAAATCATGTTTCTCTCAATTCTACACGCGCATGCATATCTTTATTAAATAAAATCGGAGATATACACTTGAGATTACACAGGTATTTGTAATTGTGCATTATTAATTGTTACACCCGGATACGAGACATACAATGTTACACCACTGAACTCCGCGCGCCTCCAACTCGCCGCACTCCTCACCACCCCGCTCCGCCTTCGCCTCCTCCGCGCGCGCCGCCGAGCACCGCCCGCTCCGCCACGGCTCGCGCTGCGCGCGCCGCGCCGGCCGCGCCGAGGCGCTCCGCCGCGGAGGCGGCCAGACGCGGTTCCGCAGCCTCGCGTGGGGAGCACGAAGACGAGGCGCTCTCGCCCGCTCGACCACGGCGCGGAGCGCCTCGCAGCGCCACGGCGATGCGGGGGAGGGGGAGCAAGGGGAGAGGGAGGGAGGCAATCATCCCCTGCAGGAAGAAGATGAAGTAGAAGAAAATGAAGAGAAAGAGAAAGAAAAAAAAATAAAAACGAAAGTGCAAAATTTTCTAAATGGTGCAATATTGACTTACATAGTGTAAATTTTTTTTCTAAAGAGTGTAATTTATATATCAAATAGTGTAATTTTCAAGAAATGGTAATTTTTTTTTTAAAACAAAGTGTAATCATATTTTAAGAGTGCAACTTCATCATCTTCTTTATTTTTCTAAATTTTTTGATCTTTTTATGCGTAAATTTTTTTATTATTATTATTCTTATTTTTTTTGTCATCACCTTTTCTTACTTTCTACCGCAACCACGGCGATGTCATCGGAGACGATCTCGCCGCCTCCGACGACGTCTCCCTGCGTTCCGACATGCAGGGAGGAGAAGAGTCGCGCCTTGATGTCGCCGTGCCCCGCGGGGAGAAGAAGGGTGACGACGCGCCTCTAGGGGGCCTCGGAACCGAGGCGGCGAGGGTGCACGGCGAGGGCGTGGGGGCGAGGCGAGGCGGGTCAAGCTTTCCGCCTCCGCCTCCGCCGCTTTCTTCGGAGAGAGAAAGAAAAGAACGAGAGAAAAAAAGAGGAGAGAGAAAAAGTAATAAGATTTTTGTCCGCGGCTAAAAAGCGCCCGAATCGCAAAAAAACGAAAAAGGTGGCCGGTTTGCAAAAAATCCCAAAATAAGTGGATTTTTTTGCAAAAAAGCCAATAAAATAAATAATTAATGGATGAGACATACACTACTATAATACTAAATTAAGGCCTATTAAATGAGAGCATTACTATTGAGCCATGATTACATTGCCACGGTGCTCTGATGCTTTCTCTCTCTTTCTTTTTCGTTTTTTTTTTTTTGGTACCCCACGTGTGGAGACATTTTGATACAAAAATATTACTATTAGAGAAAAAAACTAAATCTAATTAAGAGATTCCACATCAATTATAACAAAAAATTACTGAAGATCAAAACGATAAATATACATTATATATATTTTTTCTCAAATAGCACCACTCAAACAACGTTTCAATAAAAACTCTTTACATCCGCACAAAAGAAAAGAACGGGTAAATCTTTGAAGCAAAATATTTTGTATTTTTCAAGATTAGGTGTAGGTGGCTGATCGAGTACGTGTATATATATATAGTACTTTGAATTGCGAGTATGAACTAATCAGAATCTGTTAAGTCTCGTATATCGATCAGTAGATTAGTCGTTCATAAAAATAGTGTTGTATATATATATATATATATATATATATATATATATATATATATATAGAGTCCGTCACATGCTATCAATAAGACGAAGACTCCTGCGCTACCAAGTTTTTCACCGTTAGATCCACCGCTTTGATGATTTTCACCCGTTAGATCATACTATTTAACCAACCACCCACTTAACCCTAGGGAGCCCACATCATCCTAACCGCACATCTCTCAATCTAACGGTCAAAACTCCCAGAAGACTAACGATCTTGCTATTAATAAGATAAGAAATTTCGCTTCTATATATATATCAGCAATCTATAAATAAAAGCAGCAGTATAGTATAGTATGCGAGGACCCACGACCCACGACAGTACTGCGACACTCATCATCTTTGAATATATATAGATGAAGAGGACATGATGTACCTCCAACCGGTTTTTCCGGTTCTCAGTGCAAGGATCACTTCTCCAAAGCAGCCACAAAACCTAAAAACTAATCATTGAGAGAGTGGTGTTAACCCTAATCCAACGCACTAATTAATCAAGTTGCTTTTGCTTTGTTGCACCATCATTAATGCTTCAGCCTCAATTTGTGTACCTAGGCCCCCGTTGCTGTTGAAACTATTCTTTATGCTACCGTTTGGTTCGGGATTAAGAAAAAACTAGTTATTTCAGGAATAGTGTTAAGCTCAGAGTTAATGTGGGATTAGAGTATTTTTGTGTTTGGTTGAGGGTTAGAGTTAGTCTAAGTGTTTGGTTGGGATTTGGTGAGGTTAGGTGGAATTAGCTAAGTCGGGATAATCCATTTGAGGTGGGATTAGCTAACCCTATCTATTTTTGAGGATGTTTGGAGATAAAATAGGAGTTAAGGAATTATTCCATCTCTTAACCCTCAACCAAACAATTGCATATACTGCTTAGCCAAAAACAAAAGAAAAAGAAAAGAAAAAGAAAGGTCCTTACATGTTTGGTTTCATGTAAAATTGTGAAAAGTAATTTTCGACGAACGAAAAAGAGCTTTTAATGAAAAATTAGTTTTATATTTTCTGATGCTTGGTTTGTTGTAAAAAAAAAATAAATTTCACGCCCCACGTACGTGTTTGGTTTGTAGAAAATAAAAAAACTAAGAATTTATTTATTTTTTATTATTTGATTATATAAAAGAGCCACCAAACACTTAATTGGAAATTTATTTTCCGAAGCGAAAATACTTTTCCACTAACTTTTACAACAATCGAAACATCCCTTAATAAGAAAACAATTTATAAAAATATATTTTAATCTATTTTTGTACGACAGAAAAGTTATATGTAATCAAATCCTTGCGATCTACACAACATAATATTTTTTTAGAAAAAAATATAGTACTTTTTTGTTCTATTTAACACACCTTTGTTTACAATTTCAAGCAAAGTCTTACTATTTAAAAAAAAATAATAATCTAAGTACTGTTTCTACAAGTACAACTACTTTGGAATATTCGACAAGTACAGCTACTTTGGAATATTACAAGTACTTACTGAGCACTTTGTTCCATAACTATAATTTTATTTTTAAAGAGCCAAATATTTTTTTTAAGAGTGAGAAAGGTAAGTAACATGTAATACGCTTCGTTTATTTTTAAAAAAAATAAATTTAGTTAGAAATATGAACCAACTAAAATTCGAACTTAAAATTTCGAATATCCACCATCAAATTTTTTATCACTTACACTAAAAAAAGATCGGTTAAAAAACCAAATATTGATTTGACATTTAATATGCTAATAAAAGCAACATGATATTTCAGTAAAAAATTACATAGTAACTAAATAGTTGCGATAAATACAACATATATCAAACATGTTCTTTCTCCAATTTCAAGCAGAGCCTAACTGCCTAAGTAACACGTACTTTACTATATATTCACAGCAAATTTCACAAAGAATACCGACCGACCTGCAAGCAGCTGGTTGGTACTACCCTAAGAATCCTAGTTGACTTACATTTCTAGCTAAGTTTATTTCTAAATAAAATTAATAAACGGAAAAGAAAGACGCCACATCTCTCTCTCACTCTCTCTCTCTCTCTCAAAAAAAAAAATAAATAAATAAAAATCTCGCAGCAACTTCAACCACCTTTATTAGGAAACGAATTCCTGCAGCATAATCCTGATAATAAGATTTGAATAAATTGCACTACTAGACCCTGAACTTAAATTCAAGTTTCATTTTGAGCTTTCGAGTCCCTTTTTAGAATACATGCTGTTGCTTGCGCCAAGTTCATCTGTACGTCGATATACTACAAATATATACATATATGCTCTTTCATCTGCCTAATATTTTTAATTTAATAATCTAATTTTTATGGGAGAAAAGTTTATAACGCAACGCGTGATAGGATTGAAATATGAGATAAAATAAAATTTTGACAAAATGCCGAAGATAATTGAGCGTAAATATTTTATTTACGCGCTGATGTTGATATATGCATGCACAGAAATTAAAGTGAAGTTCTTTTTCTAGCCATTTATTAGAATCTGTAACGTCGAAGTTGAAAGTTAAAAGAGTAAAATAAAACTTGGGCAAAGAGCAAGTACTAGTGATGCAATTTCATGAAACGGGGACTCTCAATTAGGATCTTAAAATATTGTTGATGTATTAACATACGCAATATAATGAACCCTACGTGTAGAACCGAAGCATTTTTCATTTGAAATTTTGGAGAAATTCTTTAATAATTCAGGGTACCCTACTTTATTTTTCTTTTCAATCCATTTAAATGTTTCCATGTTTACAAGTTCGCACATGATTTTCGCCCGTAGAAGCACGTTTAGCCCTAGTGTGACATCATCGCCTTTTCTTTTTCTACAATAAAGTTTTTCTAACACAAGTGTATAATTGATATACAGATAAAATATTTTTCTCTTAAATTGTCATTATTGGTTAGTTTAAAATACGCCGCGGCCAACTGAGTTTCACTAACTTTGAAAAAAAAAAAAAAAAAAAAAAAAAAATAAAAGCCGAAAAGAAAAATTTTCAACACTCTTGTGCTACTATACTATCAATAGTATCAAGCACTTTATGCTATCGAATTTTCGGCCGCTAAATGAAAGAATATACGATTAAGATGATAGTGATAGTGGTCCATTAGGATTGAATAGATGGTTGTTTGAATAGTATAATCTAACGAATAGATATGATCAAAAGGTAGATCTAATAATAAAAAAATTCGATAGTATCAAAAGCTTGGTATCATAGAATTGAATGGTTTCTTAGGACTTGCTTGGCCATAGTATCTGCGTGCTGCACAGCACATTGCCGCGGCCGCGAAACATTTGGTATGATGTTTCTGCAGAGCGGTGCTCTAAGCACCATTGTCTATTGTTCAATAGATAGGCAGGCCCCTTTCCTGCAAGAGTTGCAACTTCCGACGGTGATCCGAATTCGGAGCGTATAAACACGAGCATTTAGAATCTCCTAAAAAGACGAACCGACTGGTAAAAGCCAAAACAGAACTAGCACTTTGAAACGGGGCTGACAAAATTGGTGAAGGAACTTCGACAAATCAAGCTTGCGAAGTTGCAAAGCAGAGACCTGCAATGCGATGCCGTGCGTCGCTGTTGGGACGAAAAAACACGAGCAATTTTCAAGTAACTCGGCGTGCAAGACTTTTGTACCCCATGATGTGAAATGGCAGAAAGTCCGGGTGGTATATTGGGTGGAAACTTGCATGACCACGACAAGCCGACCCAATACCTGGAAGAAGGATCATCACCTCTTGACACATTGGTGTGCTAATGCTAGCATCTGCATGCGCGGAGAGCGAGGCGGAACTATGCAAGCCTACAGTAATGCCCTCAAAACCCTGATTCAACCTCTTTAATATGATACGAAATCTGTAACAAGATCTCTTCATCAGCCTCATAGAAGTTTTCCGAATATGAATGATCAGGCGGGCATGGCACTTAAAGAAAACCAAAGAGAAAGTAGAACAAATCAAAAAAATAAATAACAGCAAAAGAATAAATGAAAATGAAAACAACAAAGCAATGGAGCGCGTACCTGCAGCTAGTATGGATTGTTAGAGTTTGACACACCATCGGTCGTGAAATGCAACGCATGAGCGGTACCGCCTAAAAGCTTGCTTGTCCCCAACCCTATTAACTTCCATGCATCGACGAAACATCATCTATTTCTCAACGAAATTCGAGGATATCATCACAACACACTCAGCGATGCCTCATGGGAAAGCAAAGGAAATAATGCGACCACCATCCATCGAAAGCTTCAAAATTTGTCAAACAAATTGCGGTATCAAGCAGAGCAAAAGGTTACGGGAACTACAGTGGAAAACACAAAATGACTTGCAAATCAAAACCAATGAACTAGAGACAGGAAAAATTACGCTGGGAAGCAAAAGATCCTACCAACATAGCCAAAATTTACTATTCGCTGGCTAAAACTTTAATATTATGTAGGGTCATCATGAGTATCAAAAGGCTAGATCATTAGAAAATTTATTCAACAAACCAAGCAATTTTGGAGCTCTGAAGAATTACCATGCAACTTTATCACTAAATCATGAACCTTGGCCTCCAGAGATTATCTTTATTCTCCATGCACTGTAACTATTCAGATAACAAGTCAACATCAACCATACACCCGAGACAAACTAAATTAAATGCTTGAATGCTTAGAGCTGAAAATAATGCTACCCGAGAGAAGAGAAAAAATGGCGACTGATATCAAGAACCAAAGGAACAAAATTCCCTGTTCAAGGAACTAAGTCACTTAAGATGAAGCATGCGTTGTTCCATATGGATTCCATGTCCAGTTAATGAGCGACACTAGACAATCAATATCTGACAAAGCAGAATCTACTGTATCCAGGAGATATTCCTGCTTTTCCAAACAATGGGAGAAAAACACACACACACACACACACACAAGCGCGCGCGCTGCAGAGACCCGGAAGTTTTTTTTTAAAAAAAGGGGCCCAACTTCTCAGGTTTTTCATGTAGAGCACTTTCCTAACAAAGCTCTAAGTGATTACTGTAAGGGACTCTAAAAAAACATGTACAACGATCTAGAATGAAAATGCTTCTTAATAGATGGCATGGGTTGTAGCGCCTGCAAAAAATAAACCAACCAAATACTACTCTTTTGGTCAATTGTAATTCTGCTGTTTTCTACCTCTTCCTGAATTATCCTACTCCAAATTTCGCTGACCTAATAGCATCAGAAGAATTTCCCTCCTGAATAAATCAGTAGCGATGACTTATAGAGGGATCTAGTGAAGCCCCATGTTGAGATCCCGTAGAAAATTCAAACAAATGAACCGATGCTTTCTAGTTCCTGAAGCATCATATGCAACCATGTGCGGTGCGGCTACCTTCAATCTTCTTATTATCTTGATTGCTGCTTTTCCCTGCCCATCTGGAAAAAAAAGACATTACTTATGAGCTGCTGAGCATCCAACATTTTAAGAGCATATTTTGAATGCACAAATTAACAACTACGACTTACTAGTAAAGAAGGTGTGCAGTTCGATGAAAGCCTCTCAGACAAAAGAGTAACACTTGAACCCTACATTATACTGCTCTATTCAGGCCTTGAGTAACTCGAGTACCTAGCGCTAAAACTACTTCAGATTAACAGCCCCATAGCTTTTAACAAACTATACAGCAAAAATATTACAAGTGTCAAAAGACACAAATCAAGTCCAGAAAGCAACAGTGTTTCAGAGACACCAATTAGCATGCAATCAAAAGCAAACATATGATCTATTAACAGGTAAAACAAAAGTCGTTTTGACATGCATCCAGGTTATATGGAAAAGATCAGATTGTAGACCAATGTGAATAAACTGCTAGATTCCTCACAAAAGCAACCATACTCCGACAAGGCAAGCACTTAGCATCAGCCCCAATGCAGCTGCAGTCACCTTAAAAACAATACAATTTGCAGCCCTATATCGGGAAGTGACTTCAGCAACAATTGACTTCACATCCTCCTTCAAAAGCATGCAGAAATTTGTCTTTCAGAACATTCTATCTTGCATCAGTATCTCAAGGACCTAAGAGAATATTAAGAAGCAAATAAGAATATCACATAGACATATATGACGTACAGAGAAGGAAAGCCAAGGAGCAACAAACAGAAACAATCATACCATTCATTTGGCTGAAGCATTACGCTGTAATGTAGGAAGCCAACTGCTTGAGGAGCCCACATTGCTTACAAAACCCTGAGAATGGTGTGAAGCATCATTACGGTCGGGTTGTTTTGAGCTTATCTCATTTCTCCTTGGAATACCAGGAAGAGCGAATGAAGATGGCGGCAACTGAACTTTTTCAGTGCTTGTGCCTACTCTCTGAAAAAATAGCAGTCCTCTTTTATTAGAGAGATCCAACATAATGTCGAACGAGTACATCTTGCATAAAAAAAAAAAAAATCCTACAAAATTGCTAATTAAGAATAAATAGTGAAGTTGATTCAGAATAGTTGTTTCATTTCACCTTTTAAAGAAGAAACATAGAGGTTAAAGTATGCAAGAACCAAAGGAAAAGAAAGACATGGTGACAATTACAAGGACTAACTTTAACACAAAAATAAGAGTACTGAAACAGAAAAGATCATGTGAAAAGTGTAGGTAGCTAATAGTCGTACAGTACGACTTACAAGATTATCAAAACCATGATTCTCCGAACTGATATGCTTATCAGCTGCAGATTTGAACTGCATCCGGACTGCAGGGCGTGCCGCATTACTTGGTCCCATATACTCGGTAACTTCACCTGGAGGAGGCCCGCCACTTATGCCTGAGATATCGACAAACGATAAATATATAATGCTATCACCAGCACTACACAAATTCCTATCTAATTTTTTAAAATGTAAGGAAGGTCATAAATGACAATTCGAAATTACGATATTCACTAAGAGCCAATTTGGGTGCCGGGACATGCAACCTGGTGATAACTTGTGCAATATGGGGATTTCACTTGATAACAACTTGGGATCTGACTTTTGACTTCTAGTTGGCCGTACATTAATAATGCCAACTTTTCAGGAAAATATTTTGCATTTTGAGGCACTAATCATGTTACTGGAAAAAAATAAATTGGAGGACATGAATACTACACAGTAGTTGACATCCATTCATACTCCCCACAACCAATTCCACAACCTTCAAGTAACAAAAGAGATATGCTAAAGAAGATGTTCATGCATTCCAATAGGCGCGAAATAGATTAAAAAGCATAAAGATGGCAGCTCCTAGCAAGCATTTTGCATAGGCCTCATTTTCATTTTGTTTTCTCAACTCAAATTCTACGCAATTAAATGCGCCAGCAGATGAAATTCTCTTTCTTTTTATTGTACGTCTGTACTTTTTATAAAGAATAACAAAGTGAGTAAAGTTACTACTATATCAAATATTTTGGTTGCCAAACAAAACCAGCAGGTAAAAAATGCAAAACTCCGTATCCATGGCACATTAAATTGCATAGAATTTGAGCGATGAGAAGGGAGAGAAAGGAAAAAAAAAAAGAAGAGGATTAAGTGTACCCAAAAGAGGCCTTAGATTTTGTATATATAAACAATTCCTGAAATAAGAAACTACCTTTACGTTTGTCAACTTCCATGGGAATTGCTCGGCTAGTTGTTACTCCAGATCCAGGCTGCATTCCAGATAGTATGTGATATTAGTGTAAATAAAGATAGGATCATAGCACCAATCTAGGAATATATAGCAGAGAAGGTTTGTCTTGCTCATGAGAAAGCTATTATTATTCAACAGATTAATCACTTTCAAGATTTTATTTCCATGCTGTTCCAGGAGTCTTTTGCCACTTTGATTGAACCCAGACAGAACGTTAGATAACATGAAAGTAAAAAATTAGTAATTCAGGAACAAGTAACTGTTGTACATCAATAAAAAGAATACTAACAGAAAATTGAGTCTGAGCCTTAGACTTCTGGGCTTGTTGATATTTCAATATTGTCCAGTCAAAGATGTAGTCAAATTCATAACCTGCCAAAAAAAAGGGATCACAATATTGAATGACTGGGGAATATATAATAAGAGGCATTGATAGCGTTTTCAAATATTAATAACATAAATAAACTAGCAACTAGCAAGCTAAGCACTATCATACTGCCATACCTTCACGGCAGAACAGCTCACGGAAGAGGCGCTTCAGAAACCCATAATCAGGTCGCTGATCAAATGTCAAAGAATGGCAGTAGTGGAAGTAAGAAGCAAATTCCACTGGGTGGGATTTGCACAGAACCTGTCAAAAGTTCATCAAGAATAAATAAATCCTGCATGCTATCAAAGTTGGCATCCATGTATAAGATGTATGCAACTCAGAAAAAACTAACCTCAATAGGTGTAGAAAGTTTCTTTTCACAAATCTTGTCATACTTTTGCTTTTTTGTGGCAGCTTTTAGTCCTTGCCATGGAAGACTTCACACAATAATAACAAAATAAGTCAATTTGATCAACTAGTAAAAGCATAACTGCATAAGAGAAATAAAGTAGTTTATGGACTGTAACCATGACAAAGACTAAATTCCTAATTGTCAATGCACAAAATATGTAAATAGGATATTTCTCCTTCTATTTTCTCCATGTGTCCTTAGTGAATTCTCTCACTAAAACAAATTTTGCTAAAGCTTATCAAGACAATAACAAAGATGGCAACTAGTTTTTTCTCAAAAAAAAAAGATGGCAACTAGTTATAATTTATTAATTTACACAGGATAGATCTTTTCAAAATATAGTATAATTATAAATAAATATATGCACATATAGTTTATATGTATAGTTTTATAAAAATTTTGTCAAGAATATGCAGCTTTTGGATAAACTAACCTTCCTCTAAGAAAATACAAAAGAACATATCCAAGTGACTCCAAATCATCTCGACGGCTTTGCTCTGACAAAAAGAGGCTTTATTAAGTCCCATCAGAATGTGTCAGCTCCCATGAGAATATAAGTGGCTATGACTTACCAATGCCAAGATGAGTATTGCAACTTGCATAACGAGCAGTACCAGTCAAATTTTTGTTTTCCCTGTTATCAAAAAGAGATGTTAAACTTACTGTTTAGTATGCAACTTGTTGCTTAAGATTTAAGAGCCTCAATAAATACAACATATAGGTTTGACTATGAAAAGGGAAAGTGGCATGTACCACTTCTACAAGTCGAAAGCAGTTTAGACGGTACCTGTATGGAATATGGCGATTGGTAACAGAGTCCCGATATCTTTTTGCAAGCCCAAAATCAATGATGTATACCTAGATAATTAGATCGACAAACATATAATAACAAGGATATGTAGAGCACTTCCATATGCCAACCCACGAAATGATCAAGAGACAAGGCAAGTCGTTACCTGGTTTGCTTTCCGACCAAGGCCCATAAGAAAGTTATCAGGCTTGATGTCCCTATGCAAAAACCCTTTAGAGTGAACGTATTCTATTCTTGTAATCTGCAATAATTATTTGTAATAAGGTCGCATTATTTAACAATACTTTTAAAAAGAAGCCAAGGTAAAAATAAAAATAAATAAATAAATAAAAACTTATTATAATATACTGTCAAGGGAGGAACAAAAAGCAAGTAATAGCAGACTTTGCAAAATAAGGGGCACTTTATGACTTAGAAGACAAAAAGGTGATTACAAATCAGATTAAAATTTAAAAAGTGCTAGAGAAGAGGATTCTAGAATAATGCAGATCAAAGAGTGAAAAAAAAACGAAAACCTTCACATTAGCAGGCCTGTAGGCACTATATACATGCAACAAAAACGAGGTGTGGTTCTTAGACATTTCACTCCATTCACAAAATCCAATGAAAGCAAAAGATTAGATGTTATTCATTGACAATGTCACCTCTTGAATCAAACTCGAATTACTTAATTCGAGTAATCAACTTTAAAGTCAAGATTACATGTTCATGTTTTGGAGCTTCTTAAGAAAATTCTTGCAAGTCTAATAAGCTGGTATCACAACCAGAAGTTGAAAAACACAATGCCGTGCCTTTTCTGTTAAAATGATTATTACCTACTATAAAGTGTTTTAAAGCAGGCATAGAGAAATTCAAGCAACAAGGAACGATTTCAAAAGATGCCATTTTTCCAGTACCATTTGGTCTGCTAACATTAGCACTGTCTTCAGTGAGAACTTCCGACCACAGTAGACAAATAAGTCTTCAAGGCTCGGTCCAAGCAAATCAAGAACAAGAACATTGTCCTCTCCATCTATGCCGCACCATTTTATGCTTGCAATACCACCTGCATGCATGAGTTTGCAATAAAATTATCACTCTATCCATGTAGGCATGCATAACAGACAACATTTCTCCAGCAGTGAACATACTTCCTCCTTGGAGAATGTTATATAGCTTGGCCTCGTAAAACAACTGAGGATGTTTAGTCTTAGTATTCTCCTGAGAATAAACAAAACATAATCAGATTCTTTGTCACAATTCAGCAAAAGCGACAAAATTGGCTAGGTGAAAATACATAAAGACACGGACAAATTCACAAATAGAGAACAGTAATACTAGCTGAAAAACTACTACATAAGTAAAAATGAATAATAAATGGCAACGATTCCCTAAACTAAACCAAGAATACAAATATGTATTGCATATAGGTCCCTACAAACATAGTGAATTATAGAAATATCTTTGTAAGGTTCAACTTTCATAAGTTATTCCTACAAAAGTTCTAATGTTTTCAGATATATCCCAGCTGTTAGAATTTATTAGAAAAGTTTAGTCAACCATAGATTAAATACTTTACCCGGGTTAATTTTTGACATTTTTATCCCTCTTATATTATACTGCTATAACTTTTGGAGGAACATATTTGTGATGACAAAATTGAAAATATAAACAGTTTTTTAATGGTTCTCTAACAGTAACAAACCAGAGGGACATATCTGAAAATATTAGGACTTTTATAAAGATAACTTATGAAAGTTGAACTTTACAGAGATATATTTGTAATTCACTATGTTTGAGGGGACCTGTGTACAATTAACCCTACTAACTAAATCAAATCAGAACAACTAAAAGGAGTAAATTCTACAATCTAAAATTATCTAAGACTAAAAGAAATTATATCTAATTTGAAGGAGCAAACCTACAGAAATTACACACAATTTTTGTACCTAATCACAAAAGATAAACTTTTTTCCATCGCACTAACAAATCAATCACTGCAATCGACAATCCACACAACCATACAACCCACATCTACTAAAATCCCAAATTTCTTCGCATAAAAATAAATCATCTAACAAAAAAAAAAAAAAAAACCCCGATAAAATCCAAACCAACAGCTCAAATTTAAGACAAGTCAGATCAAAAAGGATCGGCATGAACTCACGATCTTAACCGCGACGATCTCGAAGGTGTCGACGTGCGTTGCTGCGACAGAAGATCAAACCAACAAAATCGATATCAATGGAAACATTTCAAAAAAATAAAAAGGATCAAAGAGGTGAATTCTAGGGCTTGAAGTACGGAGAACTCACCGAGGTAGATCTCGCCGAAGGATCCGCTCCCGATCTTCCTCCCGAGCTTGTACTTTCCCCCGACGATCCGATCCATGCCCTAGATCTCGCCCGTTCCCTTCAAAGTCGCATCGAGCACCTAGGGTTTGAAGGGGAGAGACGGAGAGAGGCGAAGTGTTATTGTGATGTGCCCTCGAGGCTACGGTGGTGGGAGGACGAAGACGAGGGCGAAGTGGTCATAAAAGGAGAAAATTGAGGGGTAGTTTCGTAATTTCACTACGTCTCACACTGTAGAGCCCTTCCTAGGTCGACTGCTTTGTATAGTCTTATCCTTAAATGTGTCGAACCGGATCTCGTCCGGTTCAATTTGAGTTCGGTATAAAATTATTTAATAATAATTTTATTCGGTACAATTTTTTTTTTGGTAAAAATACTATCAAATTTATCTAAATTATTATTGTATAGTATTTTTATTTAATATATATTTGATATTATATTCTAAATTTATATTTTAAAATTTTAAATTTAATATAATATATTTTAAAATATGATAAAAAAAACAATTATTTCATTTTCAAATTTTCAAGTTCGGATTGGAATTTTTAAAAATTTGCTCCAAATCTGACCTATTGACATTCCTATAGAGAAACCTGACGTCCAAACTTAGAAACAAAAGTTGGCAGAGAAAATGCCAGCATAGGGATGTCAACTGATGAGATTCGAAGTGAATTTTTAAAAATTTAAATTCAAATCCACACGAAATCTGAATCCAACGAATTTTAAAAAATTTATATTCGGATTTGAACTCGACCAAAAACCCGAATCGGAACACGAATTCAAAATAATTATTTTTCTTTATCATATTTAAAAATATATTATATTAAAATTTAAAATTTAAAAATACAAATACAAATGGCTAAATTACACAAAACCCCCCTGTCAAAAGCCATTTTTTCACTTTTCCCCCCTGTCATTTAAAAGCCTACATTTTGCCCTCTCGTAAAATCGAAAATGTGCAATTTACCCCCAACCGTTAGGGTTCCGTTAGAAAAAAAAAAAATTTGCCGAAAATATCCTCGCCCCCATCGTCTCCCCGCCGAACGCCCCTTCGTCCGCCGCTCCTCCTCGTTTGGCGCCGAAGCAACCATCGTGGAGCTCCCCACTTCCCGCCGGGGCGTCGAGAGCGCCGACCAATTCCGCCTCCGCGTCCCTCTTCCTCCCCTTCATCCGCGCCACCTCCCTCCTCCGCCCGCCTTCTCCGAGTCCCTCCGCCGCCCCACTCCCCGTCCTCGCTCGCCGCCGACGGCTTCCTCTCCCGGGCCCACGCCCGCCGCCGAGCTCGGCGTCCCCGGGCCGTCGTCTTCTACGCACGGGCGCCTTCGCCTCCGCCGTGAGCTTCGCCGTCACCATCCACAAGCCCCACGCCGGCGCCGCTCCCGCCGAGCCGTTCCTGCTCACCCTTCCGGGTCTCCGCTCACGAGGCCAACCTCAACCCGCCGTTTCGACGACCCGACCCGGCGGGCCCTCTCGGGACTTCGTCGCGAGGCACAGCCACCGCGCGGGCCTCGCGCGAACCCCGGTCAACACCTTCTACGAGGGAGCCGCTCTACGTGGACGGCGGACCCGCGACCTCGGTCCGGGCTCGGTGCGTCGGACCCTCTGCCTCGTCCGCGACGCCGTCTCGGCCGGGAGTCCCCGTGATGGATAGCTCGACTCCGGTCGCGGTGGCCGGTCTGTACGTGTGACGGAGCGCTCGCGGTGGCCGGACTTCCTCGGGCGGTCGGCCAGCGAACCCGAGTTGGCGCAGGTCGGGAGCGAGAGCGAGGAGAAGATGAAAATGGAGCAGGCAAAATGGTCATTTTGTCACTCCATACCTCCTCGCGCACATTTTCAATTTTAACCCGAGTTGGCGCGGGTCGGGAGCGAGAGCGAGGAGAAGATGAAAATGGAGCGGGGCAAAATGGTCATTTTGTCACTCCATACCTCCTGCGCACATTTTCAATTTTACGAGGGGGCAAAATGTAGGCTTTTAAATGACGGGGGGAAAGTGAAAAAGCAGATTTTGACGGGAGGATTTTGTGTAATTTAGCCAATACAAATATAACATTCAACATTCATATATATTATTATTATTATATTATTATATAACAAAAAATCAATTTAGGTCTGGGTCAAAGGTAATAATTGGGTCAAGTAAAGACAAAATTCATATTCAAATTCAAAAACCTTTAAATTTTTATTTTTTATATTCATATATGAAACTACATTCGTTGAGCATTATATAAACCCAATTCAAATTCGGATTCGGATTCAAAAAACATTTGAGTGTCCGCATCCATTGTCCATTTGACATCATTGTGCCAGCATGAGGCCAACCTATCTCGTCCATCACACGGATGCGGTGGAGTGGATCTCCTTTCCTAAAAGAGTGTATTTGATTTTTCAAAATATATTTGAAAATAAATTTTTTGATTGAAAAAAAAATATATTTTTCGTCAGTTTAATTTTGGATAAAAAATAATTATTTTTATATTTTTCATATTTCATAAAAAAAATTATTTTTATTTTCTAAAATTTTAATCAAAAAATAAAAAAATTGTGAAAAAATATAATTTTTTATTTTTTATAAAATTTTATTTTCTAGAAATAGCTTTTCCTGTTTTTGTAGGAACCAAATACTGGTTTCTTAGAAAATTCTTTTAAAAAAAAATTTAGAAACATATTCATGAAAAAAGCTATATTTTTGGATTTTTATTTTTTGATAAAAATTTTAAAAAACAAAATTACTAAATTTTTATGACATTCGAAAAAAAAATTTAGAACTAAAAAATAAAATTAATTTTATAAAATATTATTTGTGAAAGGAGAGTCAAACACCACTTCCTAAAAGTAAGCTTTAGACTATTTATTATATATGATTGATTGATGGTAATTGTACGGTTTCATCTTTGAAGGTTGAAGCCCGTTTCCATTCGTTTTTTCGAATGAGTAAATTAAACATCTGATCCTCTAGATAATAATTTTGCTCTTAAATTTAAATTTATTATATTTTTTTATTCAAACTCTAAAAATTAATACAATAAAGTTTTATTATCTTTAATTTTCAAATTGGTGTCCACTTTTAGCGGGCTCCTGCACTACTTAGGTTTAATTTGGTATTAAAATCTATTTAATATTATTAGATAAAAAAAAATTAGGATAAAAGTATATAAAGATATTCTACGTGTTCTCCGGTAAGATTGCGACAAATATACCGTAAGCGAAACTCAATATTACATACAAAAAAGATATTTTTTTATCATTTTTTTTCATCGCACGTATTGTAATTTCCCAACAATCCCAAACTGTTTACTTTCTAAAACCCTCATTCATTTGACAATTCTCTCTTTTTTAAGATCTTTGCGGTACTATTTTGTTTTCGGGAGGAATGATTTCATTTCAATAGGTTTCGCTATCGGAGCTCAAGTTAATTCCAGGAAAATTTTTTTTTAATACTTATTTCAAAGTGAGGAAAGAAAGATCTCCTATCCATATCCATAAAGTGAATCTCAAATTAAAGATATCATCACGTTCCTTATCGTTTGATTCGGGTAGAAATAAGAATTAGTTATTACGTTAATAGATACAAGTATGAAAATAAAAATAAATAGCGTTTGGATTTAAAATCGAAATTGTTTTAAGATAAAAAAATATTAAATATGTTTATATAAAAAATATAGGTGTTGATGGGATAAGCGAAAACTACTATTTTCGGATAAAAAATTAACGTTTAGATATAAAAGGAGGATAAAGGTCTATTCCTATCCTTATTCTCTAATCGAACGATGCCGCTAGCGTCACGGATTAAGTTTTCGAAGGCAAAACCCGTGTGGTGTTCGTTCGTCAACTTACATGACGAGCCAGTCGGTCCGCTGCTTAACCGAAAGTTTCACAAACCAAAAGTGACAGATTCGTTTACACCTTTCTCTTTTTGACTACGCTTTTAACTGCTTCCAGTAACAGGAGGATTTGCCTCTGTGCTTAATTAATAAGAAAACTTTCTGGTGTTCACTTGATACATCGATGATGCAGAAGTAATACATCCAAATATTTATGCGTAATTAATTATAATACTACTATATTACTGCTACGTTAGTCATATATTAATATTTAATATATAATATATGACTAGCAGTAATATTTAATATATTACTGCTACTATATTTCTAGTTTTTCACTTCATCGATCTGCCAAATAATATAATAATATAAAATAACAAAAATTATTATATAATAATAATAAAAAGTATTCTAATTAATATTATTTTTTTACAAATAAGTATTCTAATTAATAAAAGTTAATATACCCTAATTATTATTTCCTAAAAAAGTCTATTTAGTACATAAAGCATATAGAATAGAATAGATTTTCTAATTATTATTTCCTAAAAAGATCTAATTTAAAAAATCTAATTTTATTTTTCTAAAATTTATATTCGACACGAAGCAAAGATATAGGAAGCCACGTGTCAAGTTTATAGTAAGGGTTCAGGGTTCTACTTTAGTATAGATATAATAGATTTGGGCTTACACGTGCAAAGATATAGTGCCACGTGTCAAGTTTATAGCAAGGGTTCACCTAGGATTCTACTTTAGTATAATATAATAGATACTACTATATTACTGCTACGTTAGTCATATATTAATATTTAATCATCTAAATTAAATTTTAGAACTTAATTATTAAAAATTAAAGCATATTAAAATTTATGGACCAAATTATCAAGCAGTTTGTAGTTTGAGTACCAAACATGAAATTGAGCCTCCAACAATTAAAGTTGATAAAGAAGGACAAGAAAAATAAATTACTATACAAGACGGGTACGGAAAATAAAGACCTTTTGTTGTTTTGTTATTTGCGAACTTTAGGAAGAACGTCTAGTTCGAATTTTTATCTTCTGGGACTCGTTACATATCATTGATGGAAATATTTTGGATGTTTTCGTTGCCGACTTGTCAGATTTTTAATACTGAAATAACTGGTCGCTAATAACTCCTTGTCAACAAAAAAAAAGAAAAAAAAAGTCATACTATTTTAAAGCACATCAGCATAAGAAATCACATCGTGAGTCACAGTAAGATACTCTTAGAAGTAGATGAGACTGTTTATTTTTTCGTGTCGTTTCTAATGATAGATTATTCGAATCGATAATTCATACTCTTAAATCTAGACTACTTGATTTTCTTAAGTCTCGAATTTTGCAATGTTATTACACTAATATTGGCAAAATTAATAATTTTAAATAGCTAATCGGGACGTAAATTTGAGACTAGCTAATCAATAGAAAAGTAGTGCCCTAAATGTTAAAGTAGCTTAAATCGCATTTGACAAAGCCACTCGTCAACTTGGATTCTCTTTCACTAAAAAAATGACGGAAAATATGGAAGATGGTATAATTTATTTTATTTTAAAAAATAATTTTCAAATTGAATATACTAATATTTATTGAAGATAATTGATATTTACAAAGACAAGAATTTAGTTGCGCGACACTAATCGAAAACTTATCGATCAGATTTACATGGTGCGTGTGCCGATCAAGTCGTGCCGATACGTGCCAGTCAAAAAAAATTCTTGTGTGCCAGTACATAATAGCATGAAATATTTATTTTCTTTAGTAATAAAATATTCTAACTATTTATTATGTCTTTTTATCATATCTTTCGAATTTTATTGAAAAAATTACTCACTAATTTAAAGAATAGAGAATTTTGAGCTGTACTATTAGCACCGGATCAGATTATATCCAGATCTTGATAAGACAACACGATAGATACTGATCGTCTTACGAAAGACTTAAAATCTTGCTCCAGTTATCAAATGTTGTGAATATAAGATTTAGAGCAAAAATAAATAAAAGATAAAATTCAGGGTAGTCTTTGCAAATTTCCAATCATCTTACAGCTTCTGCAGATCGAATACGACGTGTCCGTGGGTGTGACAAATAGAGAGCATGGGCGTGCGTGCTGGGGCCCACCGGCTCAACCAATTCCCACGCCTCCTCCCACGTGTCCATCCCCTTCGTCCACACGTGTCCCGCTCCCAACTTCCCCGCGCCGCGGTAAGTTATTGCCTACTCCCGGTGCATCCGTACACTTCGTGTACTTTATGCACCATCCAAAAGAGTCATGTATTTTTTTAAAAAAAAAAATGCAAAATTTAGGAGTGTATTATATATTGTGCAAAATTTACGAAATGTTGTATGTAGAACACCTCTGATAAGTTAAATTTTATTTTGAAATTTTTTATCCGCTAATGAAATGTATTTGTACATCTGAGACATATGGAATAATTTTTGATCCACGCGGTTCCAATTATTTAAAGAGTATTTTGATCATTTCGTCCCAACGGTTAAACTCAGACGATAGAGATGTCGCTCTCTCGGCCTTTTGCTCTTTTTGCGCTCCTTTTGCTCCAAGCGGGAGCAAGTGGTCCAGGGAAGGGTGGGCTCTAGTTTGGTCCATTATAAATATTTTAATCATGTGCGCTTCTCATTTATCTAATATTATAAAGCTTTTTAAGTAAAATAAAAAAAAAAAAACAAGTCAAATATAAGGACGCAAATGGATCTAGGTCAGTGGTGGCGATTTCATTCAGATCCGGCCCGAATAGAGCAATAAGTAGAAGCCAATTTTTTTTTTTTTAAAATAATTCATCATGAATCTATCTCGATAAAAAAATCTCTGTAGCATTTTTTTTTTTTTTTTTTTTTTTGGTAATAGGAATACATATATATCTTGGACAAACATAAGCTGAAATATAGATTTATTTCGATAGATAATTATGAGATAGAAAATGTAGGAAATTAACAAAGAATCACAAAAGTCATCCGTGTAGATAATATTTCAGGAACTGCAAAATTCCGCATCAGTATTGCGGCAGAGAGCATTCGACGGCCATCTGGCCGTTAAATCTCTTGTAGTCGGTGCAGTAATCGTAGATCTTGTAGTTCTGCTGCACCCAATTCATCTGGCCCAGCTGCGCGGCCGTCAGCTGGGAGTACTGCCATCCATTGTACCAGTTGGAAGATGAGTAGCACTGGGAAATGCCGTCTGCACTCTCGCACTCGCAGACGTCCAGATTGAGGTTCTGGTACTTGGCGATGAACGGCGCATCGCTCCAGTCTGTCTTGACCGTCCCGCCCTGCGTCGCCCAGTCGTCCGCATTCCAGATGCTGGAGTACATCCTCATCGGCTGGTTGGTGGGGAACACGGCGCCGGCGCTCTCGTAGTTTCTGTAGACTCTGATCGGGATCTGGTCGATGAACCACCTGCAAATTATAAGCAATTCGATTGTAACGAAGCGGGTGCTCGTCGACATCGCTGTCGGATTATTGGCGCTAACCATTAATTCCAAAAGTTCGAACTGTTAGAAATACGTAATCAATTCACTTAAAGCAGACATAAGCATCAATCACCACACCATTTCAATACCTCACACATGACCTCTCTATAGGCGGACGTCACCATTTAAGCCAACAATCGCGACTATATTCAAGATCGTATGAACTTACACAATCTCGGTTGGGCTCCAGAAGATGGTGTAGTTGTGGTAATCCTCGGTCGGGTCGAACCACGGCTTGAATTGCATCTCCTTGTTTCCTTGGCCTTTACCGAACACATTAGTGTGGATGGTGTACGGTTGTCCGGTTTCGTTTCCGAGGAACTCGTAGTCGATCTCGTCGTGGTAGTCGCCCAACGAAGATGTCTGAAACATGTCGTAAAGTGCAGAGTTTCAATAACCATTTGAGCCAATTCTTGTTCTGGAATTCATTTTTTGAAGAGTTAGATTGTATTTACGTAGTACGCGGTGACAGTTCCAGCAGAGTTGCCAGGAACCAGCTGAATTTCCATCTCTACGGATCCGAAGAGGAACTGCTTCTTTGTTCGGATTGCGGAACCTGCGAATGTTACATTACGCGGAGTTCAGTTTAACTGCTGCAGTTATAGTATGATTATGATCTGGATGGATGATTACATATAAAAAGATTGTTTTAAGATCTCGGTTATTCTGAGACAATTATTGTGACAAGTTGCAGTACTTTTTACCTATTTTATCAGACTGGAGCGAAAGCGCGAGGTTCTCGCCGTTGCCCCAGATGGCAGTGTTCTGCGGTCCCCAGGTAATGTCGCACTCGTCGTAGAAATTGGCGAGCACGAGGCCTCGATCGAGCACGGCGATCAAAGCGAAGGCAACAAGGACGGCGCGCGGCTTCCCCATCGCCATTGCTGCAGCTTCTTTCTCCTCTGCTTTGCACACCTCTAGTTCTCTGATTTGCTGTGGAGAAGAAATTCTATGGGGCTCTACTTATAATGGTTAAGTTAATATTTTACATATTTTCGAATGCTGATTAAAAATGTTTGAATGTTATATTCAATGCCCAAAAAAAGAGTTTCATGCCTGCATGTAGATCATATACATTTATATTAGTATTATTATTTATTTTTGTTATTGGCCAGCTCTTAGGTTTGGGAATATTTCAACAAGTTTGTGCTCTCCACTATCATGCCCATGGGTTTGAAGTATTTTTGGTGGTTACTTGTGCTAGTTAACAATAGTTTGGATTTGATTAATATTGGAATTGTTATTATAAACTAGATTTGATTTGTGGTTTTAGGTTGTAGTAATTAAAGATTAATACTAGACATAAGTATCCTTGTGAGGGTCTTATTAAAATTGTTAACTCGACTATTCCAATGTCATTTTCCCTCTTAGTGATCTTTTGGGTCATGTTTACATATATGAACATCTTATTCTATATATCTCATTGATTTACTTCAAAAAAATCTTAGTATTTGGCGATGGTGAGTGCGATCAAATGTACGGAATAACTGCCATATTTGATCTTCAAAGTCAATCTTTTGGAACAAAGATAAATCACTTCATAATATGTTATCCTACCAAATCATAAATTTTAGCATCTTTCATAGATAAAAAAATCGAACTCCTATCAGACAAAAAAAAAAATCTCAAGATGAAAGTAATTATCATTAAATATTTTATTCTAACATACCAAAAGAGCCTTAGATAATATTGTATAAGAGTCGATTCTGAATCTCCTATAACAGATATCTTAGATTCAATTATTATTTATCTCTCTACTACATTTATTGTTATCTTTCCAAATTCGTCTTATTTTTGTCTCATTCTTATCATGCACGTGAATGAAAGTGTTAAAATTATCCTTGTACTGCTTCGTATTAGATGAATTCTTTGGGGAAGAAAAAGCACTATTTAATCAAATTTGTTTAAATGCTAAAGTTGGAGAGATCCCTCTCAACCTAGCTTTATTTTGATGATTATTTTATAGATAATTCAAGTGAAGAGATGTTATTTTATTTTAGCATTATTAATTACTACTAGGAGTACTTAGAATAGCATAACATCTCCTGTTTTTGATTGATTTATTTGTTGATTTAATTAATATTGATCCGAATATTAGTTAGTGCCACGCATGAGAACTTAAACCTCTGAGTCTCAGGAGTTCATTAATGGTTGTGATCATGCATGGGCTTCATTTTGGGTCAGCAATTAAGTGGACCAGGAACCAGCTGTGTACTTTTCTTTTTTCTTATGTATTTAATTTATTTAATTCTTTGGGTGAAAATGTAGAGATGACACCTGAACTACTTTGTATTTTGAATGAGTATTTTACTACTGTTTTAATAGATTACTTGTTAAAAAAAAAGAAAAAGAAAAAAGAAATATGTAATTAATTTCTCTCAAAAATTAAAAATATTTTATCAAATAAAAGTGTCAAAAAAAAAAAGTGACTTAATTAATATCGATCCCTCCATTTTTCACTTTTTTTTTTCTCCTCAACGGGACGAAGTGCAAATATCTTTTTGTCCAAAAATTAAATTAAGTACAATATGTAATATATTGAAAATGCTAAAGTACATTAATTGTAGTGCCAAGCATATCTTTTTAATTAAATCAATAAGTAATTTTTTCAATAAAATTTAAAGAATTTGATAAAAGTATATAATATATGATTGTCATATTTTATTACTAAAAAAAATAAATTTTTTTATGTTACAAACAAACATAAATTTTTTATCGACATTATGATCCGACACGCAAGATCAGATCAAAGAAATCAAAGACGATCTCGTATCACGGCATTTAAATCCTTCTATGAAATCTCTTATTAATATTCATAATTAATTAAAAGAATAATGTATCTCATCTATCTACGAGGTAATTTATTATTCCAAAAAATAACTTAAAGGTCAAATATAGTATCTAATTCCAAACTTTGATGGCGCTTCTTATTTACTAAATGTACAAACGCGCCCTTAGTAATTTCGTAAGATACTAGAATTTCACCCGTGCGATGCACGGATAGTATAATAATATAAAATAACAAAAATTATTATGTGATAATAAAAAAAATATTATAATTAATATTATTTTTTTTAACAAATAAAGAAATATACTATCAATCTTAATTATATAACATATTAAAGTACAAAAGCTAGCGAAAAATAATTATGGACCAAAGCAAATACTTAAGTAAAAAACAAAATTCAACCTACTCTATTATTTATGAATTGGTGTGCAAAACAATTTAATAATCCATTAAATTTTGACGCATTTGAATTTAAATTTTAAAATAAATCAAAATTAAATTTTGAATTACTATTTAACGTTTAAGATTTAGATAATTGTTTAATTGTTATAAGGAATCATTAAGGGTTTATAATTAATTAGATTTAATTTGATTTTTAATAATATAGTAAATAGTTCATCTCAAATAATTCATTAAATTTTAACGCATTTGAATTTAAATCTTAAAATAGATCAAAATTAAAATTTGAATTAGTATTTACGGTTTAAGATTTAGATAATTGTTTAATTGGTATAAGAGATCATTAAGGATTTATAATTAATTTGATTTTTAATAATATAGTAAATAGAATAGTAAATAGTTCAGCTCAAATAATTCATTAAATTTTGACGCATTTGAATTTAAATCTTAAAATAGATCAAAATTAAAATTTGAATTAGTATTTACGGTTTAAGATTTAGATAATTGTTTAATTGGTATAAGATATCATTAATAATTTATAATTAATTTAATTTTTAATAATATAATAAATAGAATAGAATTTGATACGTAAGATATATAAATCGCGTGTGATTCTCACATAGGATCATTAAGGGTTATTTTAATATATAGTAATAGAAAATTTTGTAAAGTGGTTGTTATCTGAGTCATATGAAGTTCGGGAGTTGATCTCTAATTGTTCTTCATCAACGGGACCTCTTCTTCGGCTAAAAATAGTATAAGTTCCTGGAAAAATTCTTCGAAATAAGGGTGCGTTTATATTGATTCTTAATCGCCCATACATTTCAATCCTACAACCGAACGATTAAATTGTATTATTTTTAGAGATCATATATAGATTTGGACCTCTGAAATTCGAAGGATTGTTGGATTCGTCGTAGAGATGTCAACGGGTCGGATTCGGGGCGGATTTTTAAAAATCTGAACCCGAACCCGACTCCAAATCTGTGACCCGAACCCGAATCCGAACCCGACGGACTTTAAAAATTCATATCCAAACCTGAACCCGACCAAAAATTCGAAACCCAAACTCGAATCCGAACCCGACCAAAAATTCGAAACCCGAACTCGAACCCGAACCCGAAAATTGAACCCGAAACAATTATTTCTTTTTTCAATATTTAAAAATATATTATATTAAATCTAAAATTTTAATATACAGATTCAAATATAACATCAAATTTTTATATATATATTATATATATTACAAAATAAATTCGAGTTCGGGTCGGGTTCGGGTTCGGATCGGATACAATCAAAATCCATATCCAAATCCATATCTGTCGGGTTTCTATTTTTGATATCCAAATTCGAATTCATATCCATATCCATCGGTATCCGTTTTATTCGGATTGGGATTCGGATAAAATTTCGGATATTCATACCCATAAACATCCCTAATTCGTGGTATAAAGACATATAAATGAATCAGGTGTGCAAATAGTATACCTTTTCTTCGAGGCAAGAATTACAGTTAAATATTTGGAAAGTTTGAGATTTAAAATTTTAAACTTTTAAAAGTTCAAGAACCAAAATAATTAATACCTATTTATTAATTTAGTTATAATTTGTGCTCAAAATCTCCAACACAATAGCCTAAATGATTGTAAATCCAAAACGAATTAAACCATGATCTAAGTCGAAATTAAAGTGTTTTTCTTAATTTTTCACATATATGTCACGCGATATAAAATGGTGCCAAATAAATTTCTCTTATTTAAAACACAATTTTATCTTATTTTATTATATCTCAATAATTGTTGGCTTTGAAAAATTTTAGAATTTGAAAATTTGATATAAAATTAGAATTTTATTTAACTAGTCAATAAAAAGTATCTACCGATACCAGAGATTGATAATAATTTACAGTATATTCTGTGTGACAGTGAAGCAGAGACTGTGATTATTTATTTGTGGGATCTGTTTTCAATAAATTTTTGATATTTAGCTTAACGATAGGCATATATTCTGAGATCTATGGTGGAGGTCAGAAGTGTCTGGAAGTTTATGTCTGAGAACTGCTCACAAAGAGCATTAACGAAAGATCAGATCAAATTAAGACGCAATCAATTAGTACATGATGTGACGGGAAAGAGCCAATCTTCAAATTCTTTAATCATGGTTAGACGAGCTGAAGACTTGAAAAGAGTGGACTGAGTTCTACAACTTTATTTTAAGTGAACTTTTTTTACTTCCACTTTTTTTTAAAAAAAAATTTATTTACTTATTTTTATTTTAGTTGAGTTTTTTCAAATTTTTTTTTATTATTTTATTATTTATTTTTATTATGTTTTATTCAAGGTTGAATTATCCCAACTTTTATAACTAAATTCATTTTCTTTACAAATAAATCAGAACGTGCTACCTTTCTATATATATATATAGAATTAGGCTGGAATACTATTAATAGTAAAACACTCTTTTTCCTATCAAGTTTTTAACCCTTGGATGAAAAATTGTAGGGTTAGGATGATACTAGTCGGTTAGAGTTGAGTTGGTACCCCTAGGGTTGAGTGGTCCCATTGGGTTATAGTATTTAATCCAACGGTTAGAAATGATAAAAATAGTTGATCTAAAGGCTAAAAAGCGGTAGCAACAATAGAATTTTGCTACTAATAGTAGTCTCAACTCATATATATATATATATATATATATATATATATATATATATATATATATATATATATATATATATATATATATATATATATATATATATATAGAGTAGAGACTATACTATTATGAGTAGTAGAGCCCTACTACTCATAAATTGTTTTCGATGATAGAGCTTCCGAATCGACGATCCACTCCGTTAAATATGATCTAGAGTATTTAAAACTTCTAGAAAATAAATTTCGTAATTTTTCAAAATCATAATAAAGTCCATCAAATGGGCATAAAATGAACGGCCGAAATCGAACGATGTCCTAAAAATAGATGATCGGATCCTTCAGTTTAAGATCGGAGTTATTGATCTTTATCTAGGTAGTGAATAGAATTTTCTATCAAAAAATCAACCTATTTCAATTCTTTTACACCGTTAAACTACCAAGTATCCCATATCGGTAGTTAAAAATTGTCAATTTTGTGAGCTTTTGATCGTAAGGTAAATGATATAAAAAAATTACGAAGTTTGTTGTCTAGATGTTATAAATACTCTAGATCATATTAAACGGTGTGGATCGTCGATTCGGAAGCTCTATCATCGAAAACAACTTATAAGTAGTAGGGCTCTACTACTCATAATAGTATAGTAGCCCTACTCTCTCTCTCTCTCTCTCTCTCTCTCTCTCTCTCTGTATATATATATATATATATATATATATATATATATATATATATATAGAGTCCTATCAGGTAGAACATTTATGCTATCAATAGTGGTATAAAGCACTCTGCTATCATCATTGCTAGATAGTTAGATCCATTTCTTTTGATGATTTTCACTGTTAGATCATACTATTCAACCAACCACCCACTTATCCCTAGGGGGCCCACATCATCCTAACCGCACATCTATCAATCCAATGGCTAAAATTTGGTAGCACCAATGACTTGGTGCTATTAATATAGTAGCCTAGTTATATATATATATATATATATATATATATATATATATATATATATATATATATATATATATATATATATATATATATATATATATATATATATATATATATATATATATATATATATATATATATATAGAGCTAGAATACTTGTAAAAGTATTACTTGGATGGTGCTTTAGTGTTTTTAGCCATTGGATAAAAAAATGTGAGGTTGAGATGATGGTGGTAGGTGGTGGTAGGTGAAATAGTATTTGATCCAAGGGGTATTAATAATAGGGATATAGATCTAATGGCTAAAAACCTAATAGCACCATGTGAATGATACTTGTAAAAGTATCCTAGCTTAACTCTATATATATATATATATATATATATATATATATATATATATATATATATATATATATATATATATATATATATAAGTCCTATTACTATACTATTATGAGTACGATCGTACTCATAAGTTGTTTTCGATGATAGAGCTTCGAATCGACGATCCACACCGTAAAACGTTATCTAGAGCATTTAACACTTCTAGAAATAAAATTTTATAATTTTTCGATATCATTTACCCTACGATCAAAAGCTCACAAAATTGACAATTTTTAATGGCCAGTATGAAATACTTTCTAGTTCAACGGTGTAAAAGAATCGAATTTGTTGAATTTTTGATAGAAAATTCTATTCACTACATAGATAAAGATCAATAACTCCGATCTTGAATTGAAGGATCCAATCATCCCTTTTTAGGATGTCGTTCGATTTTGACCGTTCATTTTATACCCGCTTGATGGACCTTATAATGATTTCGAAAAATTACGAAATTTATTTTCTAGAAGATTCAAATACTCTAGATCATGTTTAACGGTGTGGATCGCCGATTCGAAAATCCCAACATCGAAAACAACTTATGAGTAGTAGGGGCTCTATACTCATAATAGTATAGTATACTACTATATATATATATATATATATATATATATATATATATATATATATATATATATATATATATATATATATATATATATATATATATATATATATATATATATATATATATATATATATATATATAGTTGAGTTAGAATGCTATCGATAGCAAATCGTACTTTTGCCACCTATTTGTTTTTTATGATAGAGCCTCCAAATCGACGATCGGCACCGTTGAACATGATCTATACCATTTGAAATATTTAGAAATCAAATTTCATACATTTTCGATATTGTTCTCTTATTCATCGAGTGGATATAAAAATGAACAGCTAAAAATAAATATTCTTAAAAAAATGATGATAAGAGTCTTGTAATGAAGATCAAGAGTATAGATCTTGTTTTAAATAGTTTAAAGAATTTTCTAGCAAAAATTCAATTGATTTGGATAGTTTTACGCCGTTAAACGAGAAAACACCTCATATCGACTATTAAAATTACAAATTTTGAAACCCTTTGATCATTAGGCAAATAATATCGAAAATATTTGAAATTTAATTTCTAAATACTTCAAATGGTATAGATAATGTTCAACGGTGCCAATCGTCGATTTGGAGGCTCCATCAGCGAAAATAAATGGGTAGGTGTCTATCGATAACATTCTCTCGCTCAACTCTCTCTCTCTCTCTCTCTCTCTCTCTCTATATATATATATATATATATATATATATATATATAGTAAGGCTACTATGCTATCGGAAGCATCCAGCCTTCCGTGCATTCAGCTCGTTTTCGATATTACGATTTTCGAATCGTCGATCGACTCCGTTAAACTTGATTTAGAGTATTTGAAGTGTCTAGAAAATAAATTATGTAATTTTTCGATATTATTTGCCTAGTGAACGAAGGGGCTCAAAATCAACGTCTGAAAATAAAAATCTTACAAAACATGATACTATGTCATTAAATTTTTAGATCAAAGATATTGATCTTGTTTTATATAGTATAAAGAATTTTCTATCAAGATTTCACGCGATTTGAATATTTCTACACCATTAAACTTCCAAATGGCACACTACGGCCATTAAAATTAGTGATTTTGAGCCCCTTCGATCACTAGGCAAATGATATCGAAAAATTACAAAATTTATTTTCTAGATACTTCAAATACTTTAGATTAAGTTTAACGGAGCCAATCGACGATTCAAAAGTTGCAACATCAAAAACGAGCTGAAAGCACGGAAGGCTCTATGCTTCTGATATTAACTTTTTTTTGTAGTGTGGTCATCCGCAGGGCTGCCACGAACTTCGATCGCTGTGCCGCGTCATCGGTGAGATCACCTTATCGCTGTTTAATTTCGGACTGGTGTTCTTTTCCTTCTTTATCTTCTTAACGGGGGCGGAACATATCCAACAATGGATTCTCCTTCCGCTTCTTTCACCATTTGAAGGCTCTTTTAATAAAATATTTTCAAACTTTTTTTTTACAGACAATTGTTGTTATAATTTGATTTAAATTTATAGTTATATAAATTAAAAAAAATCCTAATCTAAATAATATATAAGATACAGTTTAAAGTTTACTGGATCGACCTATCGAGAGTATAAATAGGAGTCTAACACAATTATAACTAGAATTAGACTCTAATTTGGAGCTATGTATCTTTTATTTTGACAGATAAGTAGCATGCTATCCGCTTCGTTTATTTCATTTAGAAATAAACTTAGCCAGAAATGTGAATCAACTAGGATTCGAACTCGGGTCTCGAATATGAACCACTAAATTCTTTGCCACTTGCTCTAGGGACGGTCGGTTTGGAGCTATGTATTATATTTGATATACGAGAGTCATGTTAAGGAAGCCGCATCGCTATATTAGACCTGCTGCTCATGCTCGTACTTTTAAGCTGTCTTCTTCGTTCATTATTCAGCTGCCGTCCATCACATTTGTGTGTCACTTTGATACGGCATGATGCTTCCAATCCAGTGATAGGATTCAACCATTGTAAGAACTAATACATTAATGTTTGTATGTGCACACACTACAACAGAATTAAATTATAGGGACATATATTTAAAATATTTTTGAGTAAGTGTCCTATTTATGCTAAAACTTAAAAAAATATCTACTAATACCTAAATATGAAGCTAAATCCAACAAAAAAAATGAAAGATTACTCTACTTAACCCACCACACCCAGCTCATTTGGCTCGATTATAAACATAAAAGAAAAAAAAGAAAAAAAAGAAAAAGAAAAATCAATTACCATTTTTCCTTTTCTCTTTCCTCAATCCACTGAAATTCTGGACAAAGAGCCTTTCTTGTCGTCCTCCTCTTCCACCGCAGTCAACGAAATAGAGTTTCGGCAGTTGCTAAATGCTTAAATAAATGTTGGTAAATTAGTAGCACTCTTTTAGATTATAGCGACACTTTTTAATTGTCACTACATACCTAGCGACCCCACATATAGCAATATTTTTTAAAAGTGTCGGTAATTTAGCTAACAATATTTTTTTTGACATATACTTATATTTAAAAGTGCCGCTATAGACCGTTTTTGTTGCAGTGTACTACAACAAAATTAAATTATAACGACACATATTTCAAACACTTTTGTGTAAGTATTCCATGTATACCAAAACTTTTAAAAAAATCTATTAGGCCCCGTTTGGTTGGGGTGATAAGCGGGGATAACTAAAGTTATCCCCGCTATTCGCCAAACGGGCAAAATTTAGGGATATTTTATCCCGGCCAAAGCTGCTATTCCCGATTATTCCGGAATAGCAAGTTTTTCTTATTCCACCATTTTGGTGGAATAGTGCTATTCCAATGCTTAATTTCAAACTTAATTAAAATTATAAATTGAATTAAAATTAAATTATATAAATATAATATGTTACATATTATAATAAATTATTTTTATTATAAAATTTTTAATTGTACTATATTAATACATATTATTTCTATTTAAATATTATAATAAATTATATTTAAATATTATAATAAATTCTTTTTATTAAATTTAAGTTTGAGTAGAATTTTTAAAAATTTATTTTAATTAATTGTTCCCACCTCTATTCTTATTTTGAAAATTTAAAAATTTAAAATTTAAAATTTTAAAAATTTAAATTTATAATTTCAAAATTAAATTTTATAATTATAAATTATAAATTTAAAATTTAAAATTTAATATTTTAAATTTTTTAAATTTAAAAATTTGATATTTTATTATTTTCAAATTTAAATTTGATCTTAAATTTAAAGGTTTAAATGTAAAATTTTAAAATTTAAATTTAAAACTTAAGATTTTAAATTTCACTACTTTTCTTATTCTATCTTATCTACCAAACGCTATTTTTTTTATTCTCAGGAATAATCCAACTTTCATCCAAACGCAAAATTGATTTAATCCCCGCTTATCCCTCAATTTATACCTATCCCTCGAATAGCCACTTTTTGCTTATCCTCGAACCAAACGGTACCTTAAGGTATAAATATAAACTCTAATCCAATCAAAAATAAAAGGTTACTCTATTCGACCCATATCACTCAGCCCATTCAACCCGATTACAAACCGAAAAAGGGGAAAAAAAAAAGAAAAATCGATCACCATATCAATTTCTCCTTTCACCTAATTCACTGAAACCCTAGACGAAGAGCCCCTCGCTTTCCTCCTTCTCCGTTGCCGCAGTCGACGAGGTAAGGTTGTTAAATGTTTAAATATGTGTTGGTAAGTTAGCAGTATTTTTTTTTTAAATTATACCGGCATTTTTAAAATGTTACTATATACCTAGCGACCCCACATATAACAACATTTTTAAAAATATCGGTAATTTAGCCGGCCGTACTTATTTTGACCTATACCGATATTTAAAAATATCACTATACTCCGTTTTGTTACAGTGGAATTACCAAAATACCATTCAAATATTTCTATTTATTAAACAATTATTTTAACTATTTTAATATATTAGTTTATATAGTTAAATCCCACGTGCTACTACGGGCAGTCTGTGGGTTGGACTCGAGAGAGAATATGGTCAGCCCATTATATTTACATGATTGTTTATAAAAAATTGCCTACTTTAATTTAATTAGGGCTTATTATTTAATTTAAATGTATAACTCACATCATACTAAAAAATCTTGAGCCTAAATATTAGTAACATTCTGAACATGACTTAAAATTTTCGAAACAAATTAATTATTTCACGTTATTTTGCATTACCAAACTTCTTATATATATATATAGAGTTGAGCTAGAATACTCTCAAAAGCAAAGGCTTGGTCTTTTGAGTTTTTAATTGGTTGGAGAGATGTAGGGTTGAGATGATGGTGGTAGGTGGTAATAAATGGTGGTAGGTGGAATAGTGTTTGATCCAAGGGTATTAGTAAACAAAAGTAGATCCAAGTAGAAACTCAAAAGCACCAAGGGGTTGGTGCTTTTGAGAGTATTCTAGCTCAACTCTCTATATATATATATATATATATATATATATATATATATATATATATATATAGAATTGAGCTCTATGCTTTTAAAAGTCTTAAGTCATCGTGCTTGTAAGTTTTCAGCCCTTGGATTTATAGATGTGAGATTAGGATGATGTGGGTCCCCTTGGGTTAAGTGGGTGGTTGGTTGAATAGTATAATTTAACGGATGAAAATGATCAAAATTTTAGATCTAACGGTAAAAGATTCACAAACACTTGGTGCTTTATAAGCACTATACGGACTCTATATATATATATATATATATATATATATATATATATATATATATATATATATATATATATATATATATATATATATATATGGTGCTTGTAAAAAGCACCAAGCCCTTTGTGCTTGTGATTTTTTTACAATTAGATCTACACCTTCGATCATTTTCACCCGTTAGATTATACTATTCAACCCACCACTCACTTAACCCAAGGGGGCCCACATCATCCTAACCACACATCTATAAATCCAAGGGCTAAAAACTTACAAGCACCAATGCTTTTGTACTTTTAAAGCATAGAGCTCAATTCTATATATATATATATATATATAGAGTTTAGCCATTTTCAAAAGACTGTGCCGCCATACACGAATAATGTATGGAAGAGATGAGGCTGAGATTTAGTATGGTAGGTGGTAATAAATGGTGGTAGGTGGTGGTAGGTGGAATAGTGTTTGATCCAAGGGGTATTAGTAAACAAAAAATAGATCCAAGGGCTAGAACTCAAAAGCAGGGATTGGTCTTTTGAGAGTATTCTAAACTCATATATATATATATATATATATATATATATATATATATATATATATATATATATATATATATATATATATATATATATATATCCCCCTCTCACGATCTCTCCTCCTAACAAAATAAAACTATAATTTTAAAAAAATTAGAAAAAATAAGCCCAAGTAAATGTGATTTTTAATCAGTTGTTGAACAATTAATAAAAGGAAATGCAAATAAATTTTATTATTTTAAAATAAGTTTCACTGAATTTTTGTTATTTAATTCTGTTTAGATTTGTTTCAAAGTGAAGAGCGAAACAAAAATCGCAACGTTTATTGACTATTAATAGCACCAGCTCCCTAGATCAATCATAGGGCAAAAATTTCCTGGGCACCTTGCCCATAGAAAGTAATTTGGGGATACTCCGGATGTCCGCCGCGTGGCACTCGAACGCTCCGGATTGCCGCCACGTGGCATCGGATGACGCGAACCCCGTCGCCCCCACTGCTCTGCCTTTTGGGAGAGTAGTGGGTTTTTTTTGGTGCACCCGGTGCACCATTTTTTACTCTAAAAATTAATTTTTTATTTTTAATTATAATTTAATATAATTGAGATATATTTTATGATATTTAAAAAATATGTGTAGAAAAATTTTAACCCCTCTAAATTTTTATATTAAATTTAAAAAATTATAATTAAAAATAAGAAATAAAACTTTTTAAAAAAATCAGTGGACCGTGTGCACCCAAAAAAAAATCCAGCTGCTCCATCATAGAATCGGTGCCATCCGGTGATCCCCAAATTGCCTTTCATGGACACAGGGTCCATAAAATTTTGGCCCTCAATTATATATGTATCAAAGTAATTAATCAATAATAATTAATACACAAAGGGCAAAAAAAGAAAAAGAAAAAAAGAAAAAAAAAAAAGAAACCGTGTCCTACTTAATTAATTTGACCAAGCAAAATCATCTTCAACGCCGACACCAATTCAAACCAGCTTTATTATTATTATTATTATTTCTTATATATATATATATATATATATACACCCCCTCTCCCTGCTAATACCAGATCCTTTTTGCAACTCTCTTTAACTCTCTCTCTCTCTTTCACTCAAATTCAAGCTCCCTCTTCAGTAATTTGTAGCTTCTTTTGCGCGCTTGGTTATCATGTTTCTTGGCATGGACAGAATCAGCAAAGAGAGGCTGCAGCAACACCATTCATGGAAGAACTTGCACCTTCACTGGCCCTGGTCCTCAAAGAAATCGCCGCTGCCGCCGAAGGGACACGTCGTGGTGAGGGTCGGGGCCGAGGGGGAGAGGCGGCGGAGGTTCGTGGTGCCGGTGGGGCACCTTGAGCACCCGCTCTTCGCGGCCATGCTCGACGCTGCCGAGGCGGAGTTCGGCTTCCACCAGACCGGCGCGATCGTTATTCCGTGCCGCGTCGACTACTTTCGGTGTATCGAAAGCGTCATCGACCGCGACGCTGCCGCCAGTAGGAAAGAGCACCGGCGCCATACGAAGCGCTTCGTCGCGTGCTTTCGCACTTGATGCATGCATGCATGCATGCATCCATGGCTCGTGAGGGAATTGTTCATAAAAGAATATAAAGAAGATGTAAATAGAAAGACGATCGAAGATCAAATTCATTTATTTGTTTAAATTTTTTGTATTTAAAGATTATTAGAGCTTGTTTATATATATTAAGCTCTAGTTTTTATATTACGCTCTATTTTATGTTAGAGTTTGTGTACGGAGAGGTGGAAGAAAGGAACATTTGTAAAAATTACTTTTCTCTTTGATCAAATTAAATAAATTCGAGTACAGTTGAAATTCGAATTGTTTCGGACTGGTGTTCCTTCTTTATCTTCTCGACGGGCACCTACGGAACATCCAACACCGGATTCTCCTTCCGCTTCTTCACCATTAAAGGCTTTTAATAAAATATTTTTTCGTTAGTATAGCAGAATTAACTATAGATAGATCTTGTCGACAGTATAACGGAATTAACTGTACCTCGTAAACAACATCCCTTTTATTTTCGTCTTTTCTAAGTTTCCGCCATCTTTGAGAGGGTCCGATGGTTCACCCATATAGCTAGCTTAATTTACATTCTGAATGAAATCCTGATTTTGGTTTAAATTTATAGTCATATAAATTAAAATGAAATCCTGATCTAATTAGGATAAGATATAGTTTAAATTTTATTTGACCTATAGAGAGTATAAATAGGAGTCTAATATTAGAATTAATTAGACTCTCTATACATTATATATGCATACCACAGTCGTGTTAATTAGGAAGCCGCATGCATGGCTAATTAAACCCCATGCTAATTAATTAAGTAATTAAACTGATAGAGGGAGGAGATGGGCGTATATTGCTTTTAATAATAATAATTAGAGCGGCTGCAATTACATAAAGCTAATTATTAACTTTTTTCTTTTCTTTTCTCTTCTTTTATTTTTTTGTTTGAAAATTTGAATTTTGCCAAAGATTTAGTCTTTGCACTCTACCTTTGATATTAATAAAAAATTTTGCTCCATCTTCACCCATAGTCGAATCATATAAATTTCGGTGTGCTCTATTCTTTTTTCCTGTATTAATTATTTTTCTCAATCTATTGTTTGTCGTGTGAAGTTAGTTAACAGTTCGATTCGCTCTTTGAATTGTATAAGGAATGTAAATTGGTGTGAATTTGATTTGTTACGGGATAAGTTTAAAATAAGTTTAAATTTGTTACAATTATATCCTTAAGTTTTTTTAATGTTTAAATTGGTCGGCCCTTTTAATAGTAACTTTTGTTAAGTAGGATCAATGAAGAGTACTTCTGGTCGTAGCAATAATATTGTAGCGCACACAAATTTTAAACACTTTTATTGTTTATGAATCAATAATTACAATTTTCTCCACTATTGATTTTAGAAATTAATTAATGCATGACATTTTAAATGATATTCAGCGACGCTTTAAAGCGTCGGCAAAAATAATCCCGACGATTGTAAAAGTGTCGTGTAAAGAGTCGTTAAATAAATATGTCGGGATAAATATACCGACGTTTTATATAGCGTCGGAAAATTTATATAAATATTTGATAAAAATATGTTTATTGGCGACGCTTAATCATAGTGTCGGCAAATGCTAAATATTAAAGACGCTAGAAAAAAGCGTCGTTTAAAAATCGAAAACATATTTTGTTGTAGTGACATGTCTTTATTGTAAATTTTTAATTATTTGAATACTGTAACTTATTTCTATTGAATAATTAGCATTAATAATCTAGATGTGGTCATAAAATATGAGTATAAATAAAAAAAAATAAAAAGATAAACCCGATTGAATTTTCATGTCTCAGCGATTTCTTTCGTTTTTTGTTTTTTGTTTTTTTTTTTAAAACAATGCATTATGAACCTGATCCAACGGCTCTGAAGTCTCAAATCTCAGCATCGATCCCCGGGCGTATTTGGTGAACGCACGATCGCCTTCGACTCGAAGTTAATTACCAACACGAGTTATCACGATCGTTAACGGTAAGAATATTCATCAACGGTAAGATTAATCATGCATTATTCGAGTAGAATTAGGAATTGCCCTACGTACGTACGTTTCTATATGCATGTGACGCGACGTAGCCACTTACAACTCTCTCTCTCTCTCTCTCTCGCCGATCACGTACGCGCGCAGCAGCAGCTTCTTGATCATCGAAGCTTCAAGAAACCATCAATGGCCATCTTCAAGGAGACAATGCGAAGCCGTGCCGACGCTCCCGATCGATCCGAGCTGCCGGATCTCGAGAACGTGCATGATCATGAGCTGGGGGACTCCGCGCAACCACCGGCAAGGAAGAAGCCGAGGAGAGACCCCCCAGCTGATGCCGTCGGCACCGCCGCCGCTTCTCCGATCATCATCACCACCAAGAAACGCAGCCGGCGGGCCAACAATCGTCCTGCAGGCAGCGGCGGTGCGCCGAGGCCGTCTCGGTGCGTCGGAATTCTGTCGGCGCTGCTGCGGGAGGGGGTGAGCCAGCCGACGTGGATACTGGAGAAGGAGCTGTCGGGGTCGGACGTCAGCAGCCAACAGAGCCGCCTGCTGCTGACCCACAAACAGGTGACGGCCACGGCGTCGCTGCAGGACCTGATCACGTCCGACGAGGCCGCGCTCGTCGTCGACGTCGAGCACGGCCTCCCCGTGAGGGTGTTCGACCGGATGGGGCGGGAGCACGCCATGACGTTCAAATTCCTCGACTGCAACGGCGACTTCCGCCTCATCGGCGGCTGGGGCCGCTTCGTGAAATGCAACAGGTTGCGGGCGGGCGACCGCGTCGACGTCTGGGCGTTCCGGTGCTGCTGCGGCCTCGGCATGGCCCTGCTGAGCCGCAAGAAGGGCGACGAAGTACGCGAAGACGACGACGACGATCATAGGTTCGATGCCGATGAACTGCTGGCCGCGGAAGCGTTACTGTTGCTGCAAGATTCGTGAGCCTGATCATATCGTTCCTTGATTACTCTGCGTACTCGATCTGCACGACGGTTCTTTAATTCTGTTTATACTAATAATAATAATTAGTTCGCCCCTTAATTTTTTATGAAGTAGAATCCTGGGTTCAATTAATGTAATTGGGGGGATTATTAACGGAGCTAGGTACGATAATAGTTTCTCGATCTACTTAGTTATTCGATTGAGATTCATTAATTTCATGGTACGTGGAGACTGATCGATGTAATGTATACCCTGGTGCAACTAATAACATAATAATGCAATTAAATGATTTAATCAGTTGGTGCTGATATCGTAGTTCCTGTGTTTCCAATTATTTATTTATTTTTTTACAACCAAAATATTACATTTCATCGTACTTAAGTTTACTGATGTATGTGGATACATATTTCGAATACATTACAAAGAAGAAAAATCACAATACTAATTTTCCATTAGTTAGCTAGGGTTCTGAAAAAAAAAAAAAAAAAAAACATTTATCTTGCAGAGAACAATACACACAATCTCCGAATCCAAAACATGAACAAAGATCACATTACTAATGAAAATCTCCACCATTTACACTTCAAATTACCAGATTCAGCTTCATGCATGATGAGCAGATCGATGACCCTGCATGGAGACCGCATAAAGTACAAATATGAATGTAAGATCATATTTTGGAGAAAAAGAAAAAGAATTTCGCATCAAAGAGCTTGTTAAGCCCCGATTGGATTTTCTGCAAAAGTGTTAACGCATATGAATAAAAAGATGTTTGAAGAAGCACATGCACAGTTTTTTTTTTTTTTTTAATTAAGATCCTGCAACGGCGAATTAGTAACAACAGCAGCGGGACTCAAATTTGAATCTACTAGGCTCATTCTAGCTTCCAACTAAAACAAAAAATTCAATCTTTTTTGATTGCCAAATATTTAACTGTTACTTCTCAAAATAGAGAAGTTCCACCCGCGAATATTGATTGACTATGATGCATATATAGTCCGTTCATGTCTCTCAATATATGTACCAAAAAGTTAAGAAAATATATATACAAATATCATGAAAAACTTGAGAAAGTACAGCTAGAGAGAGAGTTGCATGTAGATAAGTGAAACATGGTTACATAAGCTGAAATAAAAAAAAAAAAAATTGGGGTAAGTGAATGATTGTTGAATGAAGGAAAAAGAAATAAAAAATTAATTCTATACCAGAATATTCTTATTCTACCACTTGTTTTCAAGAAATCCAGTTGTATCTATATTTATAAAATCCAGCTATATCTAGT
This sequence comes from Aechmea fasciata, assembly GCA_025177825.1. Lineage (NCBI taxonomy): Eukaryota > Viridiplantae > Streptophyta > Magnoliopsida > Poales > Bromeliaceae > Aechmea > Aechmea fasciata. Next base: position 4,997,125 of record CM045933.1, read on the forward strand.
GTTAAAATCAGAAAGCGAAAAATAGATCCTGAAAAATATAATTAATGCAATAAAAGAAAAGAAAAAGAAAAGAGCTAACGCATCAAAAATTAGCGTCTTTCGGTCGTGAACGGTCTACGTTCACGAGCGAAGACGGAACAAACACTTTATTAATTAATATCAAAAGGTAGAGTACAAAGACGATCTCTCAAAAATTTAATTAGATCCGAACCAATGCAATTGGGTCTTGATCAACTCTCTTTAACGTGCATGGCTTAATTAGAGTCGCCGCGTCATTAACCAGGTTGTAGTATGCATATATACAATGCATAATAATAACTTTTAAACACAAGTTTAATTCTAAAACAATTAGAAGTAGAATCCTAATTATATATAATCAATACAGATCAAGCTAGTTAAATCTAAATTATATCTCAACCTAATTTGATTAGGATTTACTCTCAATTTAAATAACTACAAATCTAATTAAAAGCTAACTCTACAATCAAAAGGATTAATGCAATCTGATCTACAATATAATCCAAATCCAGATGTGCTCAGAATCTACTAATCTTTAATCTAATAATAATATATATTGGGGTATCAATCAAAAGTATTAATTTAAATAAATATATTCCTACTCAAATTAGAAATTCTAAAAACTTGGGGTTTAAACGTTGCTCCAATATCTACATACATCTACTTATATATATATATATAGAGGTAGGGTGATCGATCTAGGACATGTTAGATCGATCCGTTGCTCCAGCTAGGGAGGGGTGCAAGATGAATCCGGTGATTGTGCACATTGTGGGCATAGTTCCTCTGCTTCTAGTGATCTTTGCTCCGGGTATTTCGGACAGCGACGCTTTCTTCCCCGTCGTCATCATTGTCTTTGCCGGGGTTTGCGCTCTGGAATACTCTAGAGCTGCGTTGCAACTGTGTCGTCGACGCATCAGAAGTTTGCTGGACCGTGTGCTATTTTCTTCTGCCCGACAAGTGCATCCTGCGTTTGCATTACGACAAGATGGTGATGGCGGCAAAGGCAGAGGCGGTGACGGTCGGACGGTTTGCGCCCTCTGCTTAGATTCGTTGACGGCGATGGATATGGTGAGATTGTTGCCGGTGTGCACGCACATGTTTCATGCCGACTGCGTCGACCCTTGGCTTCACCGGCACTCGACGTGCCCGCTTTGTCGGTCCGATGCGTTTCTCAATTAGAATTACTCCACAGGATTAATATGCGGCTAGGTTTCAGTTTTCATTAGTTAGTAATTAAGGTTAATTGTACTTTAGGAAATATTTATCCGTTACTAATTGTTTTATATTAATTATTATTAACATAATATAACTATTCGTATCTTTCATTCTTTCTATAGTTTTTATAAATATTTATGTATTATCCGAGTAAATTTAATAAACTTTTATTAAATTCCAACTCAGAATTTTATTATTATTTCTTGAATAGTTGGGATGAATTCAAAAGACTCTTTTTTTTTTTTTAACTAATCTCTTTTTTTTTTAAAAGAAATAATCTTATACAAATTTCTAATTTATCAAACATGGATAAAAATAAGCAAAGCAGTGCATTGTTCACCGCCTTTCCAAAGTTATCGTTTTCGTATAGTTATCGATTTTCTGTATTGATTGTGACGAACCTTTTGTTTGTGAGGTTGAATTGTATGTAAATTAATTATTAAAATTTTTTGTATTGTTAATATTGTATATGGATAGGTTGGGCAATTAATCATTCACAGTTTTCGCAATATTATCTTTTGTGAGGATTTTTATTTGTGAGATTGAAATGTCCATAGTTTATTAGATTTTTTTTTTTATTAAGATTGTATTGCTTGGTAGTTAATTAGATTTTTTAGCTTATTAAGATTGTATATATATGCTTGAAGAAACTTTTATCTGTCTCTCTCCAATAATATGTAAACGCGTAAACGCATAGATTAATTACTAGGCCTTATTGACTATTCGTTTTTTTTTTCCAAACATGGACGTAACTCAAACACAAACAATAGAATAACATGTAAACAAAATATATAACCCAAGAAAACTATTTGCATTTTCTATAGTATTACTGTCTCTCCTTACCCTACAAAACACAAAAAAAAGGAAAAAAAAAAAGAAAAGATTCGTGTGTATAGGAGTGTCAACCAGCCGAAATTGAGCCATAAAATTTAGCTCGTATTTGACTTGTTTATTAACGAGCCGAACATGAGTTGTTACGAAATGGCTTGTGAATACGAATTTAAAAGAATTAAAAAATTAATTATATATATATATATATATATATATATATATATATATATATATATATATATATATATATATATATATATATATATATATATATATGCTAGGCTACTATCATATTAATAGGATAGGAGCACTGTCATCTATCAAGTTTTTAACCCTTGGATGAGAAATTGTAGGGTTAGAATGATATTAGTCGGTTAGAGTTGAATGGTTCCTCAGGGTTGAGTGGTCCCCACCGGGTTATAGTATTTAATATAATGGTTAGAAATGATGAAAAGAATTGATCCAAAAGGCTAAAAACTAATAGGACAAGTGCATCTATCCTATTAAAAGGATAGTAGCCGGACTCTATATATATATATATATATATATATATATATATATATATATATATATATATATATATATATATATATATATATATATATACACACACACACACATGAGCCGTCACGAGCTGCATGGCTTGTGTTTTATAAGAAACTGTGTTTATTTTAAATGCACGCTCTTTGTTAAAATGCAATTAGAAAGTGTGTTCTGAGCAGGAAAATACTTTGTCCGCATAAAAATTCCACAATGTTTTTACATTCGTCGGCACGACGCTTTCGATCCCTTCGTTTTCTTTCGGCTTTGATCAATTTTGAACCCTGTGTTTTGGTAATATGTATAGTCACTATACTAACAACGAATAATAATAATAATAGAGTTTAATTACTCTGGTTTTACAAACAGGTTGCCAACAAGATTACGTGTTATTGATTGAGAAATATATATTTATGAGATCAAAATACAATGATTAAAGAGAATTAATTGTTTGGTACGCGCCCATTCCGATTTCCAAGTGGAATGAGAATTCCTCTGTGACACCCCAATTGTCCCACATCGGATGGGAATGGAATTGTTATTGGACTTATAATAGACTTAGACACTAGTAATAATAACTTGGCTTAAGCATTTTGGGCCGATGGTTGGGCCCAACGAGTTATTGTTGCTAGTGGGCTGGATCGTTACATTTGGTATCAGAGCCGGTTCACCAGCTGGACATCTGTGGCGAGTCTCGGCTGAGCTAGTGTCTGGATGACGAGCTAGCGAGACGAGTCTCACATAGCCTGGTGATCGTGGGTTGTGTGTGTTTGGACTGACGAGGACGTCAGGGCCTTAACGGGGGGAGTTTGTGACACCCCAATTGTCCCACATCGGATGGGAATGGGATTTAAGGGGGGAGTCTGTGACACCCCAATTGTCCCACATGGATGGGAATGGGATTGTTATTGGGTTTATAATAGACTTAGACACTAGTAATAATAACTTGGCCCAACGAGTTATTGTTGCTAGTGGGCTGGATCGTTACATCCTCTCTATTTTCAATCCGGCCTAGGAGGCTGGATTGAAAGTTGAATCCGGACGGAATGAATATTTTTTAACTTTTTTAATTAAAATATGAGTTTAAACTTAAAAATTAAAATTTAATCAAGAATTTTGAATCTAACTTATGAATTTGAATTTAAATTAGATTTAAAAATTTGATATTATTTTAAAATTTTGATGTCGTCGACGTCAAGCACGGCCTCCCCGTGTGGGTGTTCGACCGGATGGGGCGGGAGCACGCGATGACGTTCAAATTCCTCGACTGCAACGGCGACTTTCGCCTCATCGGCGGCTGGGGCCGCTTCGTGAAATGCAACAGGTTGCGGGCGGGCGACCGCGTCGACGTCTGGGCGTTCCGGTGCTGCTGCGGCCTCGGCATGGCCCTGCTGAGCCGCAAGAAGGGCGACGAAGTACGCGAAGACGACGACGACGATCATAGGTTCGATGCCGATGAACTGCTGGCCGCGGAAGCGTTACTGTTGCTGCAAGATTCGTGAGCCTGATCATATCGTTCCTTGATTACTCTGCGTACTCGATCTGCACGACGGTTCCTTATTTCTGTTTATAGTAATGATAATAATTAGTTCGCCCCTTAATTTTTTATGAAGTAGAATTAATCCTCGGTTCAATTAATGTAATTGGGGGGATTATTAACGGAGCTAGGTATGATAATAGTTTCTCGATCTACTTAGTTATTCGATTGAGATTCATTAATTTCATGGTACGTGGAGACCGATGTAATGTATACCCTGGTGCAACTAATAACATAATAATGCAATTAAATGATTTAATCAGTAGGTGCTGATATCGTAGTTCCTGTGTTTCCAATTAATTAATCTCTTGGTGTATAATTGGATGTGATCGATGATATAGTTACTTAATTTTCTAATTTCTTTAATTTATATATATATGATGATGATGCTCAGGTGTAGTTAATTACGTGTGTGTGTGTATATAGAATTGAGCTAGAATACTTTTAGAAGCACCAAAAGTTGGTGCTTCTAAGTTTTTAACCCTTAGATTTACTTTTTTGATTCTTAATAGCTTTAGATCTAACACTATTCCACCTGCACCACCTATCACATCAACCACCACCTACCACCATATTCTCAACCCTACATCTTCTCATCCAATGGCTAAAAATTCAAAAGCACCACCCTATTGGTCTTTTGAGTATTTCTATATATATATATATATATATATATATATATATAAAACTTATTTTCGAGAGTTCTTGTTAAATTGGAACTCAGATTCGCATTCCTTAACCTTTTGAAGAAATTCGTAAACTATGTGTGGTTTTGATCCTAGCTTTTTGAATTTGGCTTTTGAATTCAGATTTTATTTTAGTTTTTTGAGTTATTCAAAGCTTTAATTTGGTTTCTTGTGGGAGAATTCTTGAAAGGTAAAAGTCAAATGAAAAGTTTAATGAAAACGTAATTCAAATTCATTTATTTGTTTCCTATTTTTTCCCCCTTTTTTTTGTTTTTGCGGCACTTGAAGATAAGAAGTTCCAAGTTTATATTTTGTTATTCTGTATATTGATCAGTGATAGTTCCCTCTTTATTTCTAATCAATTATAATTCTGTAAATTTTATATAAATTTTTTTTTTATTTCGAGTGTACTGCATGTATAAGTAAATTGTTTTTTTTTTTGAGAGATAGATAGCGCTACCTTCGTTTATTTCGTTTAGAAATAAACTTTAAATGTGAATCAGCTTGGATTCGAATTAGTAATACAACCACTCAACCCACGGTCCGTTGTATAAGTAAATTGTTGAAATATATAAATGCTTAGCTTAGAAACACGACAGTTGCGCATCAAATGGTTAAAAGTTTTATTAGAGCCAGTAGGCCCCACTCCAAGACCTTCTAAAATATTCACATATATTTTTTTCTAAACATTTCTTTTCATACATGCATTGTAGGTCTCTTGTTCTATTTCTATATTGTACGTCTCCCAACCTATTATTGCTATTTTTCTCTACTTTTAGAAGCAATTACATTTATTTGTTCTATTTCTAGATTGTGCATCTCCCAACCTATTATTGCTATTTTTCTCTACTTTTAGAAGCAATTATTACATTTATTTTATCTTCGTATCACTGCAACAATAACGGTTTATAGCGACACTTTTAAATATAGATACATGTCAAAAAAAAATACTGCTAGCTAAATTACTGATATATACTTTTAAAAAGTATTGCTATATGTGGGGGTTGCTAGGTATAGAGTTACAGTTAAAGAATGTCGCTATAATCAAAAAATATATTGCTAATTTACCAACACTTATTTAAACATTTCGCAACCGTCGAAACTCTATCTCGTTGACTGTGGTGGCGGAGGAGGACGAAACATTTAGCAACCGTCGAAACTCTAAAAGAGTGCTGCTAATTTCACATCAAAATGCTTGTTAAGTTCCGATTGGAGTTTCTGCAAAAGTATCCATATATATGAATAAAAAGATGTTTGAAGAATCATACAGTTTTTTTTTTTTTTTCATTAAGATCCTGCAACAGAGGGGCTCAAATTTGGATCTACTAGGATCTTTTTTGCTTGCCAAATATTTAACTATTGCTTCTCAAAATAGAAAAATTCCACCTGCCAATATTGATTAACTATGATCGATAGTTAAGAAAATAAATATACAAATATCATGAAAAACTTTGAGACGCAGAGAGAAAGTTGTAGACCAAGTAATACATTGTGGTTACATAAGCAGAAAAAAAAAAATAATTAGGGCGAGTGAATGATTGTTGAATGAAGGAAAAAGAAATAAAAAAAATTTCTATACGAGGATCTCTTATTAGATGATGATCTTATGAAGTCGATCGGCGTCCCAGAATATTCTTATCTACCACTTGTTTTCAAGAAATCCCGTTGTATCTATATTTATAAAATCCAGCTACATCTATTGTTAAAATCAGAACGACGAAAAATAAATCCTGAAAAATAATTAATGCAAAAAAAAAGAAGAAAAAGAAATTAAAGAGCTAACAGTCTACGTCCGCGAGCGAAAACGGAACAAACATTTTATTAATATCGAAAGGCGGAGCACAGAAATGGTCTCTCAAAGATTTAATTAGATCCGAACCGGAAAGATGCATGCGTCCTAATTAAATTATAATCCATACAGATCAAGCTAGTTAATTAAATTTAAATTATATCTCATCCTAATTTGATTAGGATTTACTCTCAATTTAAATAACTACAAATCTAATTAAAAGCTAACTCTACAATCAAAAGAATTGCAATCTGATCTACAATATAATCCAAATCCAGATGTGTTCAGAATCTACTAATCTTTAATCTAATAATAATATATATTGGGGTATCAATAAAAAAAAATTTAATTTAAATAAATATATATACTCCTACTTGTTGGAAATTATAGGGCAGCGGAAACTTACAAACCGGATAGCCAACGTATCCGGGAACCCAAATCGGATCGCTCTGCTTGTTTTACTAGCCTTCTTGGATCGTCCTGTGTTGATGCTTCTTGATCTCCCGCGCATCTCGCCTTCTCCCACGCGTACGCCTTACGCCACGGATCGTCGGATCGGATGCGGATCGGATGCCAATCGAAGAGGGCTACCAGAGTCCTCTTCAATGTCCACACTCCAAAACCCCGGGAACGTAGGTGGAAATCCGAGAGAGGAAGAAGAGAGATAAAGAGGAGATTTCGTATTCGATTGTCTCTCTACACAAGAGAATAGGGGACGTATTTATAGAATAACGGAACCCCTAAATATCCTGAATCCTAAAAGGATTAGGATAAGGTTCGGGATATCTATTAACATATAATAGATATTCACTAGGAGATATGTTTCTTAACGGACAAGAAACATATAATTTATTCTTATCCTAAACTTATTAGGATAAATCCCAATCCACAACTTAAGTGGATCGGGTTCAATTAAGACCCGCCAATGTGGACATACCACATGGCTTCAATCTCCCACTTGGCCACATTGGCCAATTCTCTCTCACTCATTCATCTCTTCATACGGGTAATGGAGCGTGCGACCTGACGAAAGAACCACATCCAGGAGTGCTATATTAAGTCACCACCAAACTAACATAGCACATCACTGACTTAATTCGTCTATGCCCTAGACGTTTCAACACACACCGGATCAAGCAACACAAAGTCCCTCTCCTGTGATGACAGGGCTCGACCCCACAGTTATTTCTCGTGCTCATGATTATCTCAAGTAACACAACTGAGATAACCGCCCGGGCAATGAGTCACAAGGCTTACGTGGTGTGTTATCGAAACATCTTCCTCAGCCCCTCACGTTAATCTATATCGGTCCAAGCACTTTACTAGTCATGCTCCGCGAGATCGTATTTTCTCATGACCCTGAGATACATGCTAAGTTAGTTACTTTGGACCTCCACTTCATAACGTAGTTCTAAGTCGAGGGCACAAAAAGGATTAGTGCTCACACAGTCACAGGGAGAGAAGGACTTATGTCACTCTACTAACTGGTCGACAAGCACATACAGTATGATATGTATGCTATGGCGGAGCTCCCACTGAATGGGTCAAGTCACGCTCTGGAAAATACGCCATACGAACCTTGGTCTAGGTACCACTAAGGCATCTAACCACCACAGCTCAAGTCATCTCTCTAACTTGAGCACTTAGGTTCGGCTACTATTCAGGCTCGATATGAAATTTCACATAAAAACTTTCATATCCAAATCTTTAGAGTCTCATCTTAAACTAATTAAGGCGACTTTAATTTATATCAACACTTCATTCATAACATATATAAACAAAGTAATCATATTACAACTACTCAAGTTTAATATGATCTAGTCTCATCCTCGCTCACCACCTAGGTGCCGGGGCGATCACCCGTGTGAGTGGGCCGATCTCGAGCTCAGTGACTTCTCGAATATGTGCCTTCTAGTATCAATTACGCAATCACATTTAAAAGAAGAAAAACATATTTTCATTAATAAAGCGTAAGATACAAAATAATGTCCATATATCAAAACCTATGAAGACCCAAACTCCTAACGTGGGTCTGGAACAAATCCCCAGTTATCGGCTTGGTCAACGGATCCGCCACCATCCTAGTAGTGGAGATATGTCTAAGAGTGACCTCGCCTAGCCTCATCATGGCTCGAATGTAGTGAAACCGAATGTCTATTTGCTCGATCTTACCATGATACTCGGAGTCTTTCACATACTCCATGGCAGCAATGCTGTCAGAGAATATCTCAACAGGTTCATTAGCTCGAATCACAAAGTCGAGATGCTGGAGAAATCTCCTCAGCCAAACAGCCACCTAAACGGCTGCCGATCAAGCAACATACTTCGCTTCCATAGTAGACAAGGCAACGCAGCCTTGCTTCTTACTGTGCCAGAAAATTACGCCGCCTCCAAACACATAGCCTGAAGTGGACCTACACTCATCTCTATCACCGCCCCAATCAACATCACTATTTTCTTTCAATCTCAATTCCCCAGCTTGAAAACAGAGAACGAGATCACTGGTTCCTTTTAAATATCGAAGGATTCTCTTGACCACTTGCCAATGAATAAGTCCTGGGTTGCTCAGGTAACGACTTACCAAGCCAACAGTGAAGCATATGTCAGGTCGCGTACACATCATAGCGTACATCAAGCTGCCAATTGCACTCGCATAAGGAACTCTACTCATTTGCTCCTTTTCTTTATCCGTTTTAGGGCACTGATCAAGACTCAGAGTTTGATTCTTCTCCACTGGAGTATCAACGGGTTTACAATGATGCATCCTAAAACGCTATAGAATCCTTTTAATATAAGTTTCTTGAGACAAACCAAGAAGCTTTCTAGAGCGGTCACGGATGACCTTTACACCGAGCACATAGCTAGCCTCACCCATGTCTTTCATTTCAAAATTGAGAGACAACCACTCCTTAGTGGTATTGATTAACTCCATGTCATTTCCAGCCAATAGTAAATCGTCGACGTATAGAGAGAGAGGAACAAAAACCCATTCTCTGTCTTCTTGACATATACACAGTGGTCCTCCTCTATCATGGACATACCGATAGAGGTAATGGCTTCATGAAACCTAAAATACCACTGTCTCGACGACTGCTTGAGACCATAAATGGATCTTTTAAGACAACAAACTTTGTCTTCTTGACCTTTGAGTACAAAACCCTCAGGTTGATCCATATAGATCTCCTCCACTAATTCTCCATTGAGAAAGGCTGTCTTGACATCCATTTGGAACAATTCCAAATCTAAGTGTGCCACTAAGGCTAGAATCAAACGAATAGAGGCAAATCGCACAACAGGAGCAAACGTCTCGTTGTAATCTACCCCTTGCCTCTGAGTGTAGCCCTTGGCCACGAGCCGAGCCTTGTATTTATCGATTGATCCATCCGCCTTGCGCTTAATTTTTAAAACCCATTTATTTCCAATAGACTTGCGCCCAGGTGGAAGGTCAACCAATTCCCATACTTGGTTCTTGCTCATGGACTCCATCTCATCTCTCATAGCCGCCATCCACTCACTGCAAGCTGATGTCTCTAATGCTTCTTTATAAGAAGTAGGTTCATCATCATCGAGCGGAGTGCACATGAAAATATCCCCTTCGATCTCAAAATGTCGACGGGGAATATGTCCACGTTCACTTCATCGTAATTGAGAATCTGAACTACCGACTTCCATAGGTATGCTCTCATTTAAGGGAGCACTCCCACCAGCCGGAGGATCGCTACCACTTCCTTCAGCGACTTCGGGAAGTGATCGATCACCCTCAATTGCAGATGGGGTAGCATCGTCCTGTAACTCATACAATCCGACGTCTTTTCGCATTTCACCAATACTTGGAAATTTCCCTTCTAAGAATTCCACATCACGAGACTCAATCTCGGTCATACCACCATCTGGGTGTTCACCATACATCACATAGCCCTTCGAATTTTCAGGGTATCCGATGAACACATGCTTGCTCGCTCTAGGGCCGAGTTCCCGAATTTATGTGAGGAGCTGTGAACATATCCAGCTGAACCCCAAGGGCGTAAGTAGTGTAAACTTGGTTTTCTACCACTCCACAACTGATATGGGGTAGTAGGCACTGATTTGCTAGGGACTCGATTAAGGATGTAGGCTGCAGTCAAAAGTGCATCTCCCCAAAAATTTATGGGAAGTTGCGCTTGCGCCATCATCGACCTAATCATGTCTAATAGAGTACAGTTCCTTCGCTCTGCAACACCATTTTGTAGCGGAGTACCAAAAATAGTGAGCTGTCTACTAATGCCCTTTTGCTCACAATAAGTCTTGAACTGATCAGACAAGTACTCACGACCTCGGTAAGTGTGAAAAACCTTTACACTTCTTTCTATTTGATTCTCAGCCTCCGCAACGAAGCGCTTGAAGCAATCTAAAGCTTCAGATCGGCGAGAAAGCAAATACACATATCCATAACGGGAATAATCATCAATGAATGTGAGAAAATAACACGCACCATGCCGGGCCCTCACATTTATTGGCCCACAAATGCCTGAGTGGATTAGCTCTAAAGGATGAGAGGCACGAGTAGCCTTACCAAAAAACTTTCTACATGCCTTCCCAGCCAGACAAGGCTCGCACACAGATAGGTCAACTTTGGCGAGAGACCCCAAAAAGGCCTTCTCGAGCCAATCTATTCATTCTCTCTTGACCTATATGGGCTAATCTGGCATGTCCTTTAACGGATTTATCACAGAGATAAGAAGAAGAAGCAAATGCAAACGAATCATCCTCCAAATCTAATTTAAAGAAACCATTAATCAATGTACCATATCCAAATAAAGTACCATGAAAGGAAATGTCAAGGCGGTCTTTGTCAAAATGTCTACGAAATTTTCCAACTCCACCAAAGGGAGCTTGATTTCGGCTCTTCTGTGCTCGATTATTGTAACGCTTCTTACGCTTGGGTGCAATCCCACTGCGCTTCTCGGAGCGTGCAACAAGAGCGACAGAACTGTTCACTTCCAAGCACTCTGCCTCGAGCTCAAGATAGTGCGAGATGTCATTAAACGTTTTAATGTTCTCGCTGTGCGTCATCAGGAGCTTCATCTGGGACCATTCAGGATTAAGCAGTGAACAAATCACTACTAGAACCTGTTGCTCATCAGTGAGCCGTTTCGCCGGTCTTATGGTCCCGAATCATGGCGCTCATCACACGAAGGTGCTCAGCCATTGGGTCCTTAATACACTGCCGAAACTTTATATTTAAGGCACGTAGCCTCGTGGCTGAAATTTGCCTCAAAGCAATCTTCAGATTATCCCAAATGTCCTTGGCGTAGGTCTCAAACCGTCCAATAAGGTCGTCTTGCATAGCACACAACTTAGTGTACCGAGCAATTTCGATCTTCATTGAACCATTTGTTATAAACCTCTTTTAATGCTCAGAACTTGTGCCTTCTGCAGGCATGACTCATTTGACAGAGAGAGTTTCGAGAACTCTTTATTCATTAAGCAGGTATTGCATTTTCCTATGCCAAAAAAAACATAATTCTTTCCATCTAGCTTATCACCCCTGGTGAGATCGGCTATGATGATTTTGGAAGTCATTTCACTACATTCAAAAAATAGGTTTGGACATTAGGCACATATTTCGAAGAAAAATTAATAAGATTGAAAAAATTATCCTCGACACGACGGGATCGAAAACTTTGCTATGCTCGTAATCATCACCCAGTGCCGGTTCAAAAATATCGCAATCTTATTAATTTTCTATTAATTTTGAAACTTATCCAAAAAATTGGAACTCATCCATTTTGAAGAACACATCTTTTTTCTTAAAAAAAACATTCATATGAGGAGAACTAATCTCATAATATCATCACACAGATAAAAAAAATAAGTACTTATGCCAAAATTTAATCCGAAAAACGTCGACGCTGCGCAAAACACATTCCTTTACATGGCCTTAATTATTACATCACTTTTTGCATAATTAAACCTACTACATCACTACAAGATGTACATCAGAAAAGAATATTCTATAGGAATACTGCACACGTCGAACTCGTTTGTCCAAAATTAAATTTTGTTGAAAAAACCACCGAAAGTAACATAAGTACTTATATGTCAAATAAATATATAATCATTCAACATGCTACACAAGCATTTAACATTCACCCGCAAGGATTAAACAAAACACAAACAACACATGCATGGTTATTTTTGGTATATATATATTCTTTATGCCATGCGAAATAAAAATTAAAAAAAATTCCATACGAGTTTAAAAAAAAAAAAAAAATTGTAGGGCGGGGCAGAAAAATTCTGCGTCTTTTAAGGGCAGCCCACACGGAGAGCGGGCGGGCCGGACCTCGAGTCCGCCGTCTTTACTATAGCCAACAACTATGAGAATCGGCTTGAGAAATAGCGACGCGCGTGCGTACCGCAGAGCCGGCCCGCAGCGGCGCGCCCGTGGACCGGCCCGCGAGCGGCGCGCGGGTCGCGTTCGCCTCTGACGGCGGTAGGACATACGCGGCGGCGGACGAGCCCGCTCGCGCGTGCCCGGCCCTCGCACACGGGGCCATCGAGTAGGGCCGGCGCGTGTCGGCGGATGCGGCAGCTACGCGCGGCGCACGGCCCACGCTGTGAGCGGACGCGCGCCCATGACGCGCCGAACCCCAGCACCGGTCGTGCGAGCGGGCGGAAGGCTTCCCATGACGGCGGGCCTTGTGACCCGAGCGAATGCGCCCGCTCGCGCGCGGCACAGCGCCGCGCCCTCTGACGAACGCCCATGACGCCGAACTGCTTCCCGCTCGTCTTGTTGGCGACTAACGGCCAGGCAGACCGCCTTGTGTGTGAATGCGCCGGCTCGTGCGGCCGGGCCTGGCCAGCGCCCGGCCGGGCGGCGCCTCCTCGCTCGCATCGCCCGGGCTGGCAGCCCGCGACGTGCGGGCGACGAGCGCACTGCTTTCCGCTACGGGGCGGCGCCTCAGCTACGGGCCGGGCCCGCGCGGTGTGACGGGTCGTGTTGTAGCAATTTTTTTTTATTTTAAATAATGCACGAAAATAACATAAAAGAAAAATACATGTTCTATGATCAAAGAAAAAATTAAAACTAATTTAATCTTTCTTTTCCATCTTTTCAATTTCACAAAGAAATCAAATATTGTAGAACCGATCTACATCGAGGATTGAACAACAAAAAAATATGCAACTTATGTAAGAATTTCGCATGTTCAATTTCAGAGAAAACTAAAACTAATTTAGTTAATTTTTTTCGTCAATTTCACATAGAAAACGAAAGAAATCGTAGAACCAATCTACCATATTTTCTTTCATCGATTTCACATAGAAAAACGAAAAAGAAAAAAAATTGTAGAGCTATTCTACGACAAAAATTGATCGACGAAACATGCGATTTAAAATACACGCATCACAAGCATGATCAAAGGCGAAAACAAGCATGCAGGCTCTGATACCAATTGTTGGAAATTATAGGGCAGCGGAAACTTACAAACCGGATAGCCAACGTATCCGGGAACCCAAATCGGATCGCTCTGCTTGTTTTACTAGCCTTCTTGGATCGTCCTGTGTTGATGCTTCTTGATCTCCCGCGCATCTCGCCTTCTCCCACTCGTACGCCTTACGCCACGGATCGTCGGATCGGATGCGGATCGGATGCCAATCGAAGAGGGCTACCAAAGTCCTCTTCAATGTCCACACTCCAAAACCCCGGAAACGTAGGTGGAAATCCGAGAGAGGAAGAAGAGAGATAAAGAGGAGATTTCGTATTCGATCGTCTCTACTCAAGAGAATAGGGGACGTATTTATAGAATAACGGAACTCTCAAATATCCTGAATCCTAAAAGGATTAGGATAAGGTTCGGGATATCTATTAACATATAATAGATATTCACTAGGAGATATGTTTCTTAACGGACAAGAAACATATAATTTATTCTTATCCTAAACTTATTAGGATAAATCCCAATCCACAACTTAAGTGGATCGGGTTCAATTAAGACCCGCCAATGTGGACATACCACATGGCTTCACTACTCAAATTAGAAATTCTAAAAACTTGAGGTTTAAACGTTGCTCCTATATCTACATACATCTACTTATATATATATATATATATATATATAGGTAGGGTGATCGATCTATAGGACATGTTAGATCGATCCGTTGCTCCAGCTAGGGAGGGGTGCAAGATGAATCCGGTGATTGTGCACATTGTGGGCATAGTTCCTCTGCTTCTAGTGATCTTTGCTCCGGGTATTTCGGACAGCGACGCTTTCTTCCCAGTCGTCATCATTGTCTTTGCCGGGGTTTGCGCTCTCGAATACTCTAGAGCTGCGTTGCAACTGTGTCGTCGACGCATCAGAAGTTTGCTGGACCGTGTGCCATTTTTTTCTGCCCGACAAGTGCATCCTGCGGTTGCATTACGACAAGATGGTGGTGGCGGCAAAGGCAGAGGCAGAGGCTGTGACGGTCGGACGGTTTGCGCCGTCTGCTTAGATTCGTTGACGGCGATGGATATGGTGAGATTGTTGCCGGTGTGTACGCACATGTTTCATGCCGACTGCGTCGACCCTTGGCTTCACCAGTACTCGACGTGCCCGCTTTGCCGGTCCGATGCGTTTCTCAATTAGAATTACTCCACAGGATTAATATGCGGCTAGGGGGTGATCGAATATGTTATTTCAGTTTTCATTAGTTAGTAATTAAGGTTAATTGTACTTTAGAAAATATTTATCAGTTACTAATTGTTTTATATTAATTAGTATTAACATAATATAACTATTTGTATCTTTCATTCTTTCTATAGTTTAAAAAAATATTTATGTATTATCTGAGTAAAATTTAATAAACTTTTATTAAATTCCAACTCAGAATTTTATTATTATTTCTTGAATAGAGGGGATGCATTCATAGGACTATTTTTTTTTTTTAAACTAATCTCTTTTTTTTTTTAAAGAAATAATCTTATACAAATTTCTAATTTATCAAACATGGATAAAAATAAGAAAAGCAGTGCATTGTTCACCGCCTTAACAAAGTTATCGTTTTCGTATAGTTATCGATTTTCTGTATTGATTGTGAGGACCTTTTGTTTGTGAGGTTGAATTGTATGTAAATTTATTATTAAAATTTTTTTTATTGTTAATATTATATATGGATAGGTTGGGCAATTAATCATTCACCGTTTTCGCAATATTATCTTTTGTGAGGATTTTTATTTGTGAGATTGAAATGCCCATAGATTATTAGAAATTTTTTTTATTAAGATTGTATTGCTTGGTATTTAATTAGATTTTTTAGCTTATTAAGATTGTATATATATGCTTGAAGAAACTTTTATCTGTCTCTCTCCAATAATATGTAAACGCGTAAACGCATAGATTAATTACTAGTCCTTATTGACTATTTGTATTTTTTTTCTAAACATGGACGTAACTCAAACACAAACAATAGAATAACATGAAAACAAAATATATAACCCAAGAAAACTATTTGCATTTTCTATAGTAGTATTGTCTGTCCCTACCCTACAATCTACGAAAAAGGAGAGGGAAAATCACGTTAACACCCAAGGTTCTAGGAGTCGTTGACGAGCAAGCTGGAGTTGGCTCGTGTTTGGCTCTTGTTTGTATTGACTCGTATTTGACTTATTTATTAACGAGCCGAACATGAGTTGTTACGAGCTGACTTGTGAATACGAATTTAAAAGAATTAAAAAATAATATATATATATATATATATATATATATATATATATATATATTAGGGCTACTATCATATTAATAGGATAGGAGCACTTGTCTATCAAATTTTTAACCCTTGGATGAGAAATTGTAGGGTTGGGATGATATTAGTCGGTTAGAGTTGAATGGTCCCCTAGGGTTGAGTGGTCCCCACTGGATTATAGTATTTAATCCAATGGTTAAAAATGATGAAAAGAATTAATCCAAAGGTGAAAAATGATAGGACAAGTGCTCCTATCCTATTAAAAGGATAGTAATGGACTCTATATATATATATATATATATATATATATATATATATATATATATATATATATATATATATATATATATATATATATATATATATAGGCTCCTCTGTTTTCGAAAGTACGGGAGCCTCCGTGCTTGTAAGTTGTTTTCAATGATGAGACATTCAATTTGGCAATCGATTCCGTTAAATTTGATCTACGCTATTGGAGCTATCTAGAAACCAAATTTCATAGTTTTTTGACTTTGTTTGTCTGGTGAATGAGTAGCCTTAAAATTAACGGCCGAAAATGAAAATCTCATTAAAAATAGTGATAAAGAACTCAAATTTCAAATCGGAAGTATTGATCTTGCTATTGATGTTTAGTAGAATTTTCTATTAAACTTTCATATAATTTGGATACTTCTACACCGTTGAACTTAAAAATGTCCCACATCGGCCGTTAAAATAGTTATTTTTTAGACCTTTTGATCGCTTGGTAAATGATATCAAAAAATTATGAAATTTGGTTTCTATATAGTTCCAATAGAGTAGATTATTCCTAACGGAGCCGATCGTCGAATCGGATGTCCAATCATCAAAAACAACTTACAAGGATGGAAGTCTGCGTACTTTCGAAAGTACGGGAGACTTACTCTACACACACACGCGCGCGCGCGCGCGCGCGCGAGCCGTTACGCGCGCGCGCTTTGTTAAAATGCAATTAGGAAGTGTGGTCTGAGCAAGAAAATATTTTGTCCGCATAAAAATTCCACAATGTTTTTACATTCGTCGGCACGACGCCTTCGATCTCTTCGTTTTCTTTCGACTTTGATCAATTTTGAACCCCGTGTTTTGGTAATATGTATAGTCACTATACTAACAACGAATAATAATAATAGAGTTTAATTACTTTGGTTTTACAAACAGGTTGCCAACAAGATTACGTGTTATTGATTGAGAAATATATATTTATGAGATCAAAATACAATGATTAAAGAGAATTGTTTGGTACGCGGAAGTCCCATTCCGATTTCCGAGTGGAATGAGAATTTCTATACGAGGATCTCTTATTAATTAGATGATGATCTTATGAAGTCGATCGGCGTCCCAGAATATTCTTATCTACCACTTATTTTCAAGAAATCCCGTTGTATCTATATTTATAAAATCCAGCTACATCTATTGTTAAAATCAGAACGACGAAAAATAAATCCTGAAAAATAATTAATACAAAAAAAAAGAAGAAAAAGGAAAGAGTTAACAGTCTACGTCCACGAGCGAAAACGGAACAAACACTTTATTAATATCGAAAGGCGGAGTACAAAGATAGTCTCTCAAAGATTTAATTAGATCCGAACCGAAAGATGCATGCGTCGTAATTAAATTATAATCCATACAGATCAAGCTAGTTAGTTAAATCTAAATTATATCTCATCCTAATTTGATTAGGATTTACTCTCAATTTAAATAACTACAAATCTAATTAAAAGCTAACTCTACAATCAAAAGGATTGCAATCTGATCTACAATATAATCCAAATCCAGATGTGTTCAGAATCTACTAATCTTTAATCTAATAATAATATATATATATATATTGGGGTATCAATAAAAAAATTAATTTAAATAAATATACTCCTACTCAAATTAGAAATTCTAAAAATTTGGGGTTTAAACGTTGCTCCAATATCTACATACATCTATTTATATATATATATATAGGTAGGGTGATCGATCTATAGGACATGTTAATTAGATCCGTTGCTCCAGCTAGGGAGGGGTGCAAGATGAATCCGGTGATTGTGCACATTGTGGGCATAGTCCCTCTGCTTCTAGTGATCTTTGCTCCGGGTATTTCGGACAGCGACGCTTTCTTCCCCGTCGTCATCATTGTCTTTGCCGGGGTTTGCGCTCTGGAATACTCCAGAGCTGCGTTGCAACTGTGTCGTCGACGCATCAGAAGTTTGCTGGACCGTGTGCTATTTTCTTCTGCCCGACAAGTGCATCCTGCGTTTGCATTACGACAAGATGGTGGTGGCGGCAGAGGCAGAGGCAGAGGCGGTGACGGTCGGACGGTTTGCGCCGTCTGCTTAGATTCGTTGATGGCGATGGATATGGTGAGATTGTTGCCGGTGTGCACGCACATGTTTCATGATCGCGTCGACCCTTGGCTTCACCAGCACTCGACGTGCCCACTTTGTCGGTCCGATGCGTTTCTCAATTAGAATTACTCCACAGGATTAATATGCGGCTAGGGGGTGATCGAATATGTTATTTCAGTTTTCATTAGTTAGTAATTAAGGTTAATTGTACTTTAGAAAATATTTATCAGTTACTAATTGTTTTATATTAATTAGTATTAACATAATATAACTATTCGTATCTTTCATTCTTTCTATAGTTTTTATAAATATTTATGTATTATCTGAGTAAAATTTAATAAACTTTTATTAAATTCCAATTCAGAATTTTATTATTATTTCTTGAATAGAGGGGATGCATTCATAGGACTATTTTTTTTTTTTAAACTAATCTCTTTTTTTTTTAAAGAAATAATCTTATACAAATTTCTAATTTATCAAACATGGATAAAAATAAGAAAAGCAGTGCATTGTTCACCGCCTTTCTAAAGTTATCGTTTTCGTATAGTTATCGATTTTCTGTATTGATTGTGAGGGCCTTTTGTTTGTGAGGTTGAATTGTATGTAAATTTATTATTAAAATTTTTTTTATTGTTAATATTATATGTGGATAGGTTGGGCAATTAAATATTTGTATTCAATGAGATGATTACTTCGGATTTGGATATGAATCATATTTATATTCAAATTTTTATATATTTATATTTTATTGAATAATATGTCTAATATTTAACAAATAAAAATATATTTTTAATATAAAATTCCAAATAAAATAAAAAAAAAAACACAATAAACCACCTAGCTAATTCCCCCACACTATATATTAATAACATAAGAA
The DNA here is from genome assembly GCA_025177825.1 of Aechmea fasciata. NCBI lineage: Eukaryota > Viridiplantae > Streptophyta > Magnoliopsida > Poales > Bromeliaceae > Aechmea > Aechmea fasciata. The sequence goes on from CM045933.1 coordinate 5,016,674, forward strand.
TCCTAAACCCTGTATTTTAAATCCAAATTTGTATTATAATTTAATCTAAATTTAAAAATTAATTTTGAGTTGTGGGCGCGGGAAATCAAATCCTACACAATCTAAGCTACACCACTTTTTTTTTTTTTCTTTCTATTTTCTATTTTTCCACAATATAGGAATTAATATATATTAATTTTTGGATATTCGAATCAACATTCGATCAGTAAGCAAAAAGTAGCTATTACAGGGATAGGTATAAAAATTGACGGATAAGCGGGGATTAGATCAATTTTACGTTTGAATGAAAATTGTGTTATTTCTGGAATTAAAAATATAGCGTATGGTTAGGAAAGGTAGTGGATTTTATAAATAAAAGATAATGATATTATATACTCTCTTAATATATTTAAAATTGATTTTTAAAATTTTTAAATTTAAAATTTTAACTTTAAAATTTAAAATTTTGAAATTTAAAATCTAAAATTTTAAATTTAAACTTTTAAATTTTAAATTTCAAAATTTAAATTTAAGATCAAATTTAAATTTGAAAAATATAAAATATCAAAATTTTAAATTTCAAAATTTTAAAATATTAAAATTTAAATTTAAAATTTAAAATTTAAAATTTAAATTTATAATTATAAACTTTAATTTTGAAATTATAAATTTTAAATTTTAAAAATTTCAATTTTTATTTTTAAAATGTTTAAAATAAGAATAGGGGTGGTAAAAATTAATAAAAATAATTTTTAATAATAAATTTATAAATTTTTTAAAAATTCTACTTAAACTTAAATCTAATAAAAAGAATTTTTTATAATATTTAAATATAAATAATATGTATTAATATAATACAATTAATAATTTATAATAAAAATAATGTATTATAATATGTAACATATTATATTTATATAATTTAATTTTAATTAAGTTTGAAATTAAGAATTGAAACAGCGCTATTCCACCAAAATGATGGAATAGCAAATCCATTGCTATTCCGGAATAATCGAGAATAGCAAATTTTGACCGGAACAAGATATTCCGGCCAAATTTAATTCCGTTTGGCGGAATAGCGGGGATAACGAAAGTTATCCTCGCTTTATCTCCCAACCAAACGGGGCCTAATGAATCAATATCCGAATTCGGATTCAAAACTATTGTAAGTATAGAACCCGAATAATCTAATAAATGAACCAATCTTCAAACTAGGGATGTCAAAGGTCAATTTCGGGCGGATTTTCAAAAACCCAACCCGAATCCCGAATACGAACTTGAATTCGATGGATAGCTGGGGATGTCGCTGGATCGCATTCGGAGTGGATTTTCAAAAACATGACCCAAAACCCGAAATCCGACCAAAAATTCGAAACCCGAATTCGAAAATCTGAACCCAAAATAATTATTTCTCTTTTCAATACTTCAAAATATATTATATTAAAATTTTAAAATACAAATACAAATTCAAATATAACATCAAATCACATTATTACATTTCTTGGTACTTTAGTTAATTTACTGATGTATATATGTGGATACATATTCGAATACATTACAAAGAAGAAAATTCACATTACTAATTTTCCATTAATTAGGGTTCTGATAAAAAAAGAACAACATTTATCTTGCAGAGAACAATACACACAATCTTCTAATCCAAAACATGAACAAATTAAGATCACATTAGTAATGAAAATCTCCACCATTTACACTTCAAATTACCAGATTCAGCTTCATGCATGATGAGCAGATCGATGACCCTGTATGGGGACCGCATAAAGTACAAATATGAATATAAGATCATATTTTGGAGAAACCCAACACAATTGTTCATTAATATCGAAAGGCAGAGTACAGAGATGGTCTCTCAAAGATTTAATTAGATCCGAACGGGAAAGATGCATGCGTCGTAATTAAATTATAATCAATAGAGATCAAGCTAGTTAATTAAATCTAAATTATATCTCATCCTAATTTGATTAGGATTTACTCTCAAATTTAAATAACTACAAATCTAATTAAAAGCTAACTCTACAATCAAAAGGATTGCAATCTGATCTACAATATAATCCAAATCCAGATGTGTTCAGAATCTACGTACTAATCTTTAATCTAATAATAATATATATATATATTGGGGTATCAATAAAAAAATTAATTTAAATAAATATACTCCTACTCAAATTAGAAATTCTAAAAACTTGGGGTTTAAACGTTGCTCCAATATCTACATATATCTACTTATATATATATATATATATAGGTAGGGTGATCGATCTATAGGACATGCTAATTAGATCGATCCGTTGCTCCAGCTAGGGAGGGGTGCAAGATGAATCCGGTGATTGTGCACATTGTGGGCATAGTTCCTCTGCTTCTAGTGATCTTTGCTCCGGGTATTTCGGACAGCGACGCTTTCTTCCCCGTCGTCATCATTGTCTTTGCCGGGGTTTGCGCTCTCGAATTATCTAGAGCTGCGTTGCAACTGTGTCGTCGACGCATCAGAAGTTTGCTGGACCGTGTGCTATTTTCTTCTGCCCGACAAGTGCATCCTGCGTTTGCATTACGACAAGATGGTGGCGGCGGCAAAGGCAGAGGCGGTGACGGTCGGACGGTTTGCGCCGTCTGCTTAGATTCGTTGACGGCGATGGATATGGTGAGATTGTTGCCGGTGTGCACGCACATGTTTCATGCCGACTGCGTCGACCCTTGGCTTCACCAGTACTCGACGTGCCCGCTTTGCCGGTCCGATGCGTTTCTCAATTAGAATTACTCCACAGGATTAATATGCGGCTAGGGGTGATCCAATATGTTATTTCAGTTTTCATTATTTAGTAATTAAGTTTAATTGTACTTTAGGAAATATTTATCCGTTAGTAATTGTTTTATATTAATTATTATTAACATAACTATTCGTATCTCCTACCGTTTTTATAAATATTTATTTATATTTATTATCTTAGAAAAATTTAATAAACTTTTATTAATTAAATTCCAACTCAGAATTTTTTTTTTATTTTGAATAGAGGTAGATGCTTTCGTAGGACTATTTATTTTTTTAAAAAATAATTTTATAAAAATTTCTAATTTATCAAATATGGATAAAAACAAGAAAAGTAGTGCATTAATTGTCCACCGCCTTTTTGTACGTAGATTATTAAAAGTTTTATTATTATTATTTTTTGTGCTGATTTTTATTTATGAGATTGGATTGTACGTATATTGTTAGAATTTTTTTTAGTATTAAGATTGTATGCTTGGTAATTAAGATTTGTTAGCTTATTAAGATTGCATATGCTTGTAGAAACTTATATATATATATATATATATATATATATATATATATATATATATATATATATATATATATATATATATATATATATATATATATATATATATATATATATATATATATATATTTGTTAAGATTATATATATTATATATATGAGAAATAGAAAGAAGTAAGTGTTAGAATCGTATTTGAATTATTAGGATATTTTAGGTTGGTTAGATTATATGTGATTTATTGAAATTTTTATAAGGTAAAGAAAAGAAAAGGTTTTTTTTTTTTTATTCCAAATAATATTAGTTATTACCTGTTTGTCTCCAAAATTCTCCCCGATCCCTGAAAATGCCTGATCTTCCTTGGGATGCGTGCTGGGATGAAAAGTGGTTCTGATTGATGACCCTCGAGAAATGCGACCTTCTGATCTTCAAACGATTCGATCGGCGAGGATCAAACCGATCGGGTTCGAATTCCTATTCTCACTCTGATTCGGCCGAAAGAGTCGAAAGGTCAACACAAGTAATAGATTAAGCAAGGGAGGAGCCGAATAGCCAGAAGACTTAAACAATCGGCTCGGCTCAGCCGAAATGTGACTATATTAATAAGAAAAACGGGAAATACAAGGAATGGACCGTAACTCTCAAGAGTGATGCCCAAAGGGCAGACAGACTCTAAGAACTACAACAAAGAGCGGAGTGATGCCACTGAAGGCAGACAGACTCCAGAAGTTTAAATTAGAGGCTACTCCTAAGAAAAAGCAGTAAATGCGAGTAAGAAAATGCGAGAAAATAAGGTGGTCTTCTGTTCGCAGGGGAGAAAAAGACCTCTTTTCAGTATATTGAGTGCCTATTTATAAAGCCTCCTTGAATCAGTTATGGTCTTAGTATGACCGGCCACCATCCCACGTCTCCTGATATTGTGGACCACCTTCGACCGATCAGTTACTACTTTGAAAACCGCCTGCAGTTATTATAACTCCTGCGGTTCATGCTCTTTTCGTACTCCTGGCGCACAACTCGGTTGTCGTGTTTATCAAAACACCCAGTGTATAACTTAGCCGTGCTAAATCGGCTCAACAATTGCCCCCTCGGCAGCTTCCGGAGAATCGCTTCGGTAGCTGGCGGTTTTTCGTTCTCTTTTTCTCGGGTAAACATTCTATCTCTCGCTTGAACCTTTTCGGTTCAAATTTCTCTCCCAACTTTACAAAAGTGTGACCCGATACATATCTCCCGATCCGATCCAATCAATCTCACATATTCTCACGAATTGCACTGGATTCAAAGCCCTAGAATACGATTTCAATCTTGACCGTTCTTTTTCTCATTGACGGTCTTGATTTACTTTAGGATTTTGTCTTATATGCGGCATTGATTGCATCCTCTTAATTGCCGCCGTCTATTCATCATCAAAGTGCATTTCGAAAACCGTATCGTTGTGCCGAAACGACAGGACAGTTTCTTTTCCTTCTTACCCAAGCTTTTAACCTTCTGATTTCGTCTTCTCCGTCGTATACTTCTATTCTTACCAAATCCTTTCTTGGTTTACCTTCGCCCTCGGCCCATCTTTCTTTCTACCCCTTTATTTCGCTTTCGATGATGGCCAAAATTCCGTCTTTCGACTCGTCCTTTGTTGGACTACTATATTCTTCGTCCATATCTTTTGACTGATAAAACTAGATTTGTTTTGGGTCCCTCTTTTACTGGAGATGCACCCATTGACGATTTCCCTTACTCTAGTGATGGTCTCCCCTTGGCAGCCGATTCAATCGACCTACATTCTTGGCTTTCTTCAACCTCCACTGGTAGAAGCCTTCGAACTTGGCCGACTGTTTCCGATGCCTATTTATCATGGCTAGATAGAGTAGAAGCTGCCTACGGTGAAGTTTGGCGCGAAGTAGGTATATATGAAGCTATTCAAATTTCTCGAAAACCTCCTCTTGCCGATAACCTCCTCTTGGCCTCTCGCTCTTTGTTTCTGGTCCCCTGTTTCTAATGTTTTTCTTTTCCGAGGGGGCCCTCTAACTCCAACTCTTCTAGATGTCGCAGCCATCATCGGCCTAAGGCCCCATGGCATTATTCTCTCTATGGCCTACAATCCCGATGGTATATCCGACTTTGAAAATCATCTTGACCTTGCGGATTTGGCCTATTCTAAATTTCTTCGACGATTTGCTGGTGAAGCATCTGCTCCTGTTACCAGGAGAGAACATATTGCTTTTTTGCTATACTGGTTGTGTCACAATCTCTTCTGTACTCGATCACAAAAAATTAACCGAGATTTTGTTCCCATCGCCGTTGGTTTAGTCAACGGCGATAAATTAGCTCTCGGACCTTATTTCCTTGCTTTTGTTTATAGAGAAATTCTTGATTCTCTCAAATCATCACCCTCTAGTAGTGGTATCGCCATCAGTTCAGGCTGTGGCGTTTTCTGGTTTTTGCAAATGTTTTTACAAATTTACTTTCGTGTTCTGTGTGGAGTCCCTCTAGATGTAAGCTCGCTAATTTTGATTCTTATGGATTGGAACTTGGCCGTCCTGAGCCTCTTACCCCAGGTCAACTGTCTGATTTTTATCTTTATTTTAAAACATTCTATGAATGTCCACCTCATACTATTATCAACGGAATCCATTTAATGACCGTGTCACCGTCCGTCTTGGTTTTTGGCTCGATATGAAGCTATTCAAAACGAATTAGCTTCCTCTCGTGCCGGAGAAGATGCAGAGGTTTGGTATTCCTTTTTGGCCCCTCGAGACCTGCATATTGGATTAAAGTCGCGCTCAAAGCTAATACCGAGCACTGAAGTTTATTCCCCTCATTTTGCGGCGCGCCAATTTGGGCTTGCCCAAGCAACTCCTGCTCCTGCCAAATTCTTCACATCCAATACTGCCTTTAACCGACCCCCGAGCAAGAGTATAGCTGACATTGATGCTATTTCGGCTAAGGGAAATCGTCTTCGGCGATTTTTTAAATTAGTAAGCTTCAGGCCGAATCCCATGGGAGTGATAGCTTACCGCTTTACCATCAATTGGGAGAGCTTTGCTCAAACAATTTTCAATCGATCCTCTATGCAAACATACCGCCAAATTATTCTTCCTTACGGTATATTCTTGGCCTGTAAACTTTCTTTTCTTTGTGTTTTTTTTTTTTTTTTAAACAATCTTCTTGTTTCATATTCATCAGCTATGGCGGTATCTCGGGATCCTGTTACCCGCTCAACTCCTGCTCCATCATTATCAACTGATTCATCAGAAGAGACCTCTAAACCATTGCCTTCTTCCCCTGTAATTTGCTTCATTCAAATTTTAATCTTTATATTTTTCATGCACTTAACATTTCTTCTAAAATACTTCCTTTTGATAATCAGTCGATCCAGACTTCCTTATCGACCCCAGCTTCAGAAAAACGGCCGACTGAACTGACTCAAAGTACATCTTTGCCGCCTTCGAAAAGGCGTAAATCTTTGGCAAAGAGACCTCGGCCGGATGTAGTTGAAAAACGATCGCGCCTTCTCTTCCAATTGCTATCTCAGAAAATATTTCTTCAGTTGATATGGACGAATTGGCTAATATTTTGGAGCCGAATCCTACTTCTGATAAGCCGATTGATCCTACCGAGGTTGAGGTATTTCTAACCAAACACTCATTCACTCGGCTTTTAAACAGATTGATTTATAATGACTCGAACCGTTTCTTTCCATGGCACAGATCGAAAAAAGAACTCATCGTGAAATTCACAGCAAAAGAAATCAAGAGGTCAAGAAACCATTACCTCCACCTTCACCGAAGTGGAAACAAATCCAAATGCACCTCTCGTTAGAAGACCTTCAGATGTGCAACCGGACGTCTATCCTCCTATCTCTTCATCTTCGGACGATCCTTTATCCACGACTCTTAATTTATTATTAGCCTCCAAATTCAGTGCTCGAATAATGGAGATGATCCTGCGACTACGATGTCGTCAGAAACTCAACAAAATCTGGATGAATGTCTCCAATTATACTCTCTTGGCCTTCCTTATTTAGCCCAGCATCAAGAACAATCTGCTCGGTTAAGTGCTCTTTTAAGTAATTTAATCGATCAAATAGGTATCTCCTATTAATCTATGTTTCATAGAAACTCTTTCATCTCATCTTTCCTCTTTTTTATCTCGCACCAATCTTTGCATGCCGAATTTCTCTTTACATCAACATTTTGATCGTGTTGATCACATTAAAAAGAAGATTCTGAGGTGACAACTCCTATCACGAAGTAAGTAGTGAAGATAAATCTTTGGCCGATCAAGAATCACCTTTATAAACGAATATTAACTCGAAAGAAGAATTGACCACAAATTGAAATGGCCTTAGCCCGCACTTCTCGAACGCGCATTTCTTCTTCAAGAACAATTGAAGACGAAAAGAAATGAAGGCATAGAGCTTCGTGATCAACTTTCCCAATCATACCAGATACATCCATTGATGAAGCGAAAGAAGAAAGTTATTGCAAGTGCTCAGGCCAATCTGAGAGCCGAATGGAATCAAATTAAAGAATTTTTGTCTTAATTCGGCTTGTAATATGCTAACTCGGATTGTTTTCCCATATGGATGGATAATACTTCTTTAAATATTTCCCATTGATTGCCTTTTCATTTTCCTTCTCTATCCCATTTATATTCTTGAGATAATAAGCATTTCCTTTTACTATTCGGTTAATTTGAAATGGACCTTCCCAATTTGGGGACCATTTTCCATATGTTCGATCTTTCCGACCGATAGGAAATATTAACCGAAGCACTAGGTCACCAACCGCAAATGATTTGGCTCTAACTCTTTTATTATATGCACTACACACTCGCTTTGATACGCCCGTATGTTATTTAGAGCTATCGGAGTTTCATTCAACTTTTCTATATTTTCTTCCATTAACTTGCTATACTCTTCAACCGAAAGTTCTCCTTGTTTTTCTGTTCTCAAAGAAGGTACCGTTATTTCGGCTGGAATTACGGCCTCGTGACCATATACTAACTGAAAAGGTGTCATCCTTGTTGCCGTTTTTACCGAAGTACGACACGCCCATAATACTTCGGTGAGCTTTTCATGCCATTTTTTCGGATATCTTCCGATGTGCTTCTTCATTAAATTAATGATAATTTTATTCATTGCCTCTACTTGTCCGTTTGCTTGAGCATAATAAGGAGACGAATGAAGTAATCTGATATTTCGAGACTCAATGAACCGAACAAATTGTCCACCAGTGAACATTGTCCCTTGATCGGTTGTAATAGTCTCGGGAATTCCAAAACGATGTATTACATTATCTTCAACAAAATCAATCATTTCTTTTTGGGTAATCAACCGAGTAGGTTTCGCCTCTACCCACTTAGTGAAATAATCCACAGCTACTATTAGAAATTTATGACCAGCCGAGGAATTCGGCTGTATTTCTCCAATCAAATCCATTGCCCATCCTCGAAATGGCCAAGGTTTTATTATGGCATGCATTTCGGATGCTGGAACTCTTTGTATCGAACTATGAAATTGGCAATCTTGGCAGCCTTTGGCATAATCTATGCACTCCTGATACATAGTTGGCCAATAATACCCTAACTGCCGAATTGTCCATCTCAATTTTTTTTCCTACTAAGTGTGTTCCGCATATACCCTCATGTACTTCTCCCATTATCAATAAGGCCTCTTCCGGTCCTAAACATTTCAATAGTATTTCTTAGGCTGTTCTTTTGTAAAGCCGTCCATCCAGCAAACAGTAACCGACCGCTTTTCTTTTAACCATATGACTTGCCCCTTTATCTGGATTTTCTAAGTACTCAATCAAATCTTTTCTCCAATCCTCTTGCACGTTTATCGGGGCTATTATTGACTCTCGTACATGAACCGAAGGCAATAACCTTTTTTGAATTCCAACTGATTGTAATTTCGGCTCTCTATATCCAGAAGCCGACTGGGCTAATTCATTTGCTCCTTCATTCTCTTGTCTACTCATATGTTCAAACTCAGCGTCTCCGAAGCTACATAACAGCTCCAATGTTTTCCTTAAATAATTTTGTAAAATCGGATTTTCACATCGGTATTCCCCCATAACTTGTTTGATCACTAACTGTGAATCACCGATGACTTTAATTGATTTCACTTTTAATTCTTGCAAAATTTCAAACCCAATTCTCAAAGCTTCATATTCAACTTGATTATTAGAACAAGAAATCTAACTCAAAAGCAAATTTGCACACATACCCTTGAGGCGATTGTATCACTATCCCGGTACTACCGTGATTCAAATTGCTCTTGAACCATCAAAGTGAAGTATCCCGATCGACACCCAATCATACTTTGTGACGACTCCTCCACTCCAGCACATGGATGAACATCCAAAAAATCTGCTATGGCTTGTCCCTTCACAGCTTTTGCTGGGACATATGTCAGGGAAAATTCGGATAGTGCCAAAATCCATTTTCCTATTCGTCCTCGTATTACTGGCTTAGATAACATATATTTTATCAAATCGGTTTTACATATCACCGACACTTCAATCGGTAGAATATAATATCTCAATTTTGTACATGAATAGTATAAAGCCAGGCATAACTTTTCAATAGCCGAATATCGTTTCTCTGTGTCCAGGAGACGTCGGCTTAAATAAAATATGGCTTGTTCTTCTTTTTCTTCATTTTCCTGGGCCAACATACATCCTAAATTTTCCTCAGCAGACGATATGTATAATTTCATCGATTCTTTTTGGAGGCACTAATCTTTGGAGAATTTGATAAATATCTTTTTATATTTTCAAACGCCTCTTGATGTTCATTTGTCCATATAAATACTTCTTTATCTTTGAGCCGAAGTAATGGAGTGAAACTCCCTATTTTTCCGGCCAAGTTAGGTATAAACCGTCGAAGATAGTTGATTTTCCCAACAAGCTTTGGAATTCTCTTTTGCTTCTGGGTGGTGGTAACTCTAGTATCGCTTTCGCCTTATTTTTATCAATTTCAATCCCTTTCTCATGTACTAGAAACCCCAGGAAATTTCCTGCCGAGACTCCGAAAGCACATTTCAAAGGATTCATCTTCAGATTATACTTTCTCATTCTCTCAAAGGCCAGTTTTAAGTCAATCCAATGCTCAACTTGCGACTTGGACTTTACCACTATGTCATCAATATATACTTCTAACATTTCACCAATTAGATCATGAAAAATAAAATTCATTGCTCTCTGGTATGTAGCTCCAGCATTTTTCAAACCAAACGGCATGACTACCCATTCAAAAGTTCCGATTGAACCAGGGCATCTAAACGCCGTCTTAGCTACATCTTCTTCAGCAATAAAAATTTGATTATAGCCGGCATGACCGTCCATAAGAGATAATATCTCATTACCAGCAGCTGAATCTACTAACATATCAGCTATCGGCATTGGATATTCATCTTTAGGCGTAGCTAAATTCAGATTCCTAAAATCAATACAAATCCTTAATTTGCCATTCTTTTTGCGCACAGGAACAATATTAGATACCCAATCGGCATATCGGGCCGCTCTAATAAATCCGGCCTTTAAAAGATTTTCTATTTC